>CM075428.1:7838761-9038761 GCA_037832385.1 Rhizophora apiculata | reverse complement strand
CTCTCTCGTTCCCATTTTTAAAAAATAAAAAAATAAAAAGAAAAAATATTTCGAAAAGTGGGGCAAGGCAAAGCCCAATGCAGCGCTTTTGCCATCGACTTTAAGCTTTATATGTTAAAAGTATGAGTTAAATCAGGAGGCGTACGTGGGAATCAGTTCTTGAATTTCTAAATTTATTGATTTAATGAATTATGTTGATTCATGTTGTTCTTAAAATTCTCCCCTTCGGGCAATTGGCCAATTTGGGAACCAGCTGGCTCCCACTTCCACAAATGTCTAGTATCGATGCATAAACTAAAAATTAAAACAATTTTCAGACAGAATGAGTCATGCTCGAAATTTGATCGGCTCTATGGAGTGGGCAAAAGCACTATGAAAATTCAACGCTGAGATGTCTTGGCCAACAACAGATAACCTTAATCAATCATGGTAATAGCCATTGATTAGTAGATAGATAGCAGCTATCGAAAAGAGGTAGCGGCGCCTAGACCCATCTTTGACCTATAACCCCGCATCTCCTATTAAACTTTATTATGATTGTCGTGCCTTTGATCTTCTTTTCATTAATGATATATGGTCAATGTTATTCTTACTAATCAAACCAGGATGGAATCCGATTATATTTATGTCAAGCAAACTTAAAAAACTAAATCATAATTTTTTTTTTTTTAAAAAAAGGAAAAAAAACGTGAAAATTAAAGGTGAAAAAGGACTGAATTCCCTGTTGTGACGTTTTAAAATGGAAATGCTACTGGGCTGTCTACATCATCGAGTTTACTCTTTTATTTGCATGAAATGGATGTGAATGCATTAATTGGTCGACAAAGAGTAAAGAAAGACGGGAAAATGAAGATGCACAAGAAAGAGTAGGCAAAGGAAAAGATATGCATGGGAGGAGGAGCAATAATTGGGACCGAGACTCTAAAGCCTTATCTAAATCTGAAATTGACATCGCCATTGACGAATTGACGGGAAAAGAGTGCGTGCAAGTTGCATCGAATGGAATGAAGAGTTCTAGCCAGCTGGTGTTTGTGGTTCCAAAGCCCAGAAGTATGCCCTTGAAAAAGAAAAACAGAGCAGTTGGGGGACCATAGGCCCCCCACCTCCACCTCGTCATAAAAGAGCAGTGGCCTCGTTTTGCTCCCTTTCTCCCTCCCCCTCTTCCTTTTGTTCTTGGTTTTAAATTTTTTATTTTGTTTTCAAGTTGGATATTGGGGCTTATGGTCTTCGGTCCCCGATCTTGTTTTTGGAAAAAATAAAAACCCAAAATTCTAAAAAGCCACGACAACCAAGATCTCAGGAACTCGTCAATAAAGATTCTTAGAATGCACAAGGTCCCAGTCATTATGAGGGCACCCGGAAATTTGCTTGACTCCGGAGTAGTTGACACGGCACTAGATCCATCTAAGTGACTACATCATGGCTGTCTTCCATGATATATGCCTGTCCAATTGTTACAAGGGATAAAGATAAACTAGAGAACTTGGGAACCCTCTCCCTCCAAGAACCAATGTAAAATATTACAAGTCATTAGTATGGTATCGAGTTTGATGAGAGATCTTCAATGCCCATGAATTAACCATAGATTAAAAATATCATCATGTTCTCAACTCAATAGTTGACTTGGAATCGAGCAGAAATGACTAAAGGGGCACAATGATTGTTTCTTTTGTGAATGCGATAGTAGGCTTACCTTTGCTCAAGGACAAATTAGAAGACAGCCCACGTCCTATCGAACGCAGGAAACCCTGTACCTCGCGCATTTAGGACCAAAGACAAATTGACTTGAAAATCAGCATTGGTTTTCTTCTTTTCTCCTTTTCTCCTTTTTTTGTCTCCTAAAGTAACAGCCATTCTTGGGGCAGGAAAAAAAGAAAAAGTGACAGCCATTTGTGATTTGTCTCTTGTGCCAAGACGTTGAAGAGCACATGTGATTGGGCTGAATTGGCCTTTAAAGCATTTAGTGGTTGTTAACCTAGGATCCACCGCCCCAATTAGCTAGGTTTGGACCCCATCGATTTATGGGACCTCCCCAAAGGCTTCCACCCCAGTTAATATTGGACCATAACAATTTATGAGACCTGCAGCGACGCTCTTGTTCTTTGTCATGCGCTGGCAAAGAAGCAAAATTTTTATTTATCGAATGCCCACTTCCTTCGAATTAAGCAGCGCAATCCAATATTTTTTAATTGCAACATTGGAGAATGACGTGAAGCTTTATTCAATCAAGCTACAGTTAAGCATGCCGCAAACTTATTCAAAATGGTCCATTGACGAGAAGACGGGGATTGACAACATGGCCATTGTCGATATCTTCAAAGATCATCAAGCTCCAATCAACTAAGAAGCCCGACTTGTATTTGATTGTTTAAATCAAAGTCTTAAGAGTAATACTGATTTCTGTACGGGACACCACCTGGTTAAAGTTCTGTGTTGCCGCGAACTTGACATCAATGTCACACAAGTCCTTGTTATATCATTTCTTACCTTGTTGAGTTTATCAACAATCTGCAAATAGAAAACAACTCCAGCCCTTTAACTTCAGAACCATCACATCAGAGAAGTGGATTTCAAGCTCCTGATACCGCCGCTACCAAGCTAGGAAGTTGAAAAGCTTGACAGTAACACTAGAGGATGACGATAATGAGATCCAACTTTAGATAAGCATGATTCAAACAAATAGATGAATTGGTAGTCAGCCAATATCATGGTCTAAACAAGTGTGAAACTGCATATCCTTCATACAGACCAATTTCTGCCAATAACATGAGAATGTCCTGTAAGGTTCAATCGGAGGAAAGATTTTTAGTTCATTGAACAGATGATTCAGATCATAAAAATCACATATGAGGTTATCTGAACTGGCTGACAGATAAAGTGAGTTACTTAGCATGCCTGTTTCAGTGAAAATGCTACTCACAAGGATTCAGTGCAACCGTGTGTCCTGCCCTTGTCGGAAGTAATCTTAATAAATTTTCAGCATTTGACACACCTCTGTTTCACCACTAAGATACAGTCGCCCAGGAGTAATATGCCGCAATTACTCATAATATACGAAAACTACATGGAAATTGTAATCCTGCTCACAATATATAATTTTTTGGTCATTGGGTTTCTCATTCTGTAGGTACTTCAACGCTTCATAAGCGACAGTTCTGGCGACAAACAAGAAGACGGCATTCGGGTAGTCGTCAAAGACAGGTATAGACACTTCACCAAAAATTTATCCCACTCTTCAGGTAGGAATCCTGTGGATTTGAAAAAGCAAACCGGTTGTTTTTTCAGAAACACAGAAGCCACGACTTCTGAGATCAGACCAGAAGTGTTTTTTCAATGATATAAACCTACGCTGGCACTTGGCTCTGCCAATTTAATCCAATGCCAAGTGAAATTCCCACTATAAATCAGCTCAATTTAAAAAAAACTCTCAAGTGGCCAATTTCGATTAGTACCTAATAAATTCCCATTCCCATTCCCATTCCCATTCCCATTCTTAGCAGGAGAAACAAATTAAGACCCGAAAACGCAGTGTTGAAACACCAGATGCAGCGTGAACAATTCCCTCGAAAAGAATGACTCCGCGGAGGCCCGACCCAGCAAGCAAGAAAGCACTCTCATTCTTCCTCTGCTTTGGGGTTTTAACCTCGTCTTCTTGGCTTATGAACGCCCGTTTTAAACCAGTTGTAGTAGAAGAAGAAGACAGCGATGATGAGCCGAATCCTTGCCCAAGCGGGACGGGTTTCGTTGCTGATGAAATGCTGAGATTTGATTGCGAGATTGGGAGTTGCGGCTTTTCTGGGTAATTATTACACTATATATATATATATATATATATATATAATTTTTTTTTTTGGGCTAATTTGAAAGGGGAGATAAATAGCACACGAGATGACAATCACAGGCCAGTAAACGACGAGTCGTGGTGCATTCCTCTCCTCATCAACAACTCCCAAATTTCCTCCTACACAATGTCTCTGAGGATGCCAATCGCCAAAGCCAATCCTCATCTCTGCTTCTTGAAGTTTGATGGACAGTAGCATATTGTCGTCATCGTTCTACTACTTGTATTGCTACTCCTTACTTCTTAGCTTCTCATGGCTGTCCTCTCCTTCCCGCGCTTTCCCTTTTGTACGCATAATTCTCCTCCTCCTCGACCACCGCCATGCCGTCGCGCTTTCTCTGCGCCAGCGACAGCAGGCATGGCGCAAACTAGTGGTGGCAAATCTGCTGTTCTATGGTTCAAGCAAGATCTCCGCCTCGAGGACCATCCGGGGCTCGTTCAAGCCGCCAAATCTCCTGCCATAGTCCCTCTTTATGTTTTCGATCACCGGATTCTCTCTCGTGCGTGGCCCTTTTCTTTCTTTCCAATTCCTTTCTTGTTTTCGTCTTCTCACTTGTTATTTATTTATCGTTTTTGTTCTTATTATTTATATATTTATTTTAAGAATAAGATTTAGTTTTGGATATTGGAAAGTACTAATAGATGCAAGCATGTGATTTTAGCCGTGCATTGGTGGTCGAACTCTGAAATGATTCAACGGTGATTGTGTTATTGTGATGCATCCATACATTGCTTGTCTCATATTTTGCCTTTCTTGTTTTTCGGGTTTTTGTTTGGGGTTTTTAGTAGTCCGTGGAATTTGATTCTTTTTTTCTATAACTCGGCTGCAGATTATTCTGATGAGATGCTGGAGCTAGTTGTATTTGCATTGGATGATTTGAGAAAGTTGCTAAAGGGGCTGGGATCCAATTTGATGATCAGGTTTGGGAGTTCAGAAAATGTCATCAGAGACGTTGTGCAAGAGGTTATACCTGTTGTATTTGCCAGTCAAAAAAATATTTTTACAGCTTAGGCACCAGAAGGCACCTCAAAACCCATGTGAGTTGCGCTGTTAAAGCTGCCAATGTATCTGGAACAGGTTAAAGCTGCCAGTGTATTTGCTGAAGAGGAGGCAGAGTATCATCTTCGCAAGGTGATGGACATTGTGGAAGAAACATTGGCACAAACTCCATTCCTGGATTGTAGTCCAAGTATTGTTCAATGGCAAGCTCCATTTTATAATATTAAGGTTTACCCCCATTGCCTTAGATGAATTTTATTTTGCTACATTAACTGAATACCCTGTGTGTAGGAGTTTGTGCATTAATTGTGTTTCTCGGACATTTTTATTTTGCATAGAATCTGAAGGGCTTGCCTACTTTTTATGTGGACTTCAAGAAACTCCGGTTGCCTGTAACCTCACCTGTTACAGTCCCAAACTTATCTGGCGTAGAATTGGAATTGGAATGGGGTAAGTCCTTCTCGTATTCATCTCTCTACTTAATCCTCATTCTATCATCAAATTTCCCAGATTAAGAAATTTTTGTTTTAGTTCACAAAAATTTTTTGATATGTAATTCTAGTTATCATTGGTGGAAATGATAACCAAAACACAAGCCAGGTTCTCTACCTACATTGGAGGAGGTGAAGAAATTTATGAATCAGAGCCCCTTTAAGTTGAAAGGGGGCTGGACTTTGATGGACGTGTCAACTGCAACCATATTGCAGAAGAAATTATTAGAATCAAGGCAAGTGAACAGCAGGGATTTGACTTTCAAAGATACCCAGATAAAGAGCTGGGATAAGTCTGTTTTTGTCACTCAGAAAGGAAATACTGTGGGAGGTGGAACAAGTAGCATACTCAATGGGTTAGCTGTCTACCTGAGATATTTGGAGGGAACAGCTCGAAATGACTGGCAAGAGTATGTGCCACTTATCATGTCATTCATTATCCAAGAGGACGTATATTTGTCGTTATTTATTTTTTGTGTCACATATTTTAATCTTTATTTTCTTGGAGGCATCTCTTTATGTAAAATAAACAACTTTATTGTAGATTCACTCGAGTGTGATTCCCTGTCATTATGAATTGGTGATGCTTATGGCTTGGAGAAAGATTATAGCCTACATAGTTTGCACATCTATACTGTAAATCCTTTTTGCCTACCAAATGAGCCCTGGCTCAATGCTAACGGAGTTGTCTTCATGGCTAAGGCCTTGAGTCCTACTGCCATTAGGAGCCAATTGATCAAAAAGAGAATTTCTTTTTCACATTTCTTCTCTTCTGACTTGTCAGAGAATTTTGCGCCTGATGATTCTTCAAATCATGTGTTGACTAAACTGCTAATTAATCTTTTTTGGCATACTTGAGATTGGATGCGTATTAGCTGAAACCCCTTTTTTGCTTGAATCATGTCAGGGTGCATGATAGGTTATGTGATACTGAAAGCTGGGATGGAGCCTCTTTTTCTTCACTCTTCGGACCTGCTCTTTGGCTTGGCATTATATCTAGAAGGAGGCTCTATTATGAAGTGATTAAGTATGAGAAGGAAAGGAATGCTGGATTTCTATCACTCTTTGCATATTCTACAGCCACAGTTGCTGCAGCAGCTGATGCTGTTTGCTCAATGGAGGTACCTTAGGTCTATTATGCGTGTAATATTGTATGTAAGTTGATGTGAATTATGGTTATCTTCCTGTAAAGTTTTCTTACTTTCGTGTTTTGAGTGATTGTGGTTGGATTTTCTGCAGTGGTATAGGCTTATGGCTCTAAGAAGTCAAATAAGCCATGAAGGAGCATATTATACTCGGATTTGGAGCTGGAAAGGCCATTTAATTCAGGTTTGTTGCTCAAAAGTTGGTCAATGTTTTCACAATCATCTCAGTAAGACCCTTTTGGCAGAGCAACTCAAGTATATTTGATCATCTTGCAGTTGATGACAGAGATAACTGCTTCTAATACTCAGATGCATTTTAATAAATTCTTCAACTGTTATTTAAGTGATTGATTTTATTTCAGTATACTGTTGTTGGTGATGAGGGTCCTGCCATTCTACTTGTTCATGGTTTTGGTGCATTCTTGGAGCACTTTCGTGACAATATACATGGTATATCTGAACGTGGGAACCGTGCGTGGGCTATCACTGCTCTAGGCTTTGGCAAATCAGAGAAGCCCAATGTTGTTTATACTGAGCTCTTATGGGCTGAATTGCTGAGAGATTTTATGGTTGAAGTTGTCGGCGAACCAGTTCATCTTGTGGGGAACTCTATTGGCGGTATGTCCCAAATTGTGAACAATATGCCTTATTCCGACATGTAGCTTAAAGCCATTCTTTGACGGATGTATGTATTTCGGCTGACCACTACTTCTTGTTGCTTACTGTGCTTTGTTGAATTTCAGGTTGACTTATGGAAGGCTCATTAACTTATTACCTTTGTTGTTTTGTATCTCCAGGCTATTTTGTGGCTATTGTTGCACATTTTTGGCCTGGTTTGGTCAAGACTGTATGTCTTATAAATACTGCCGGGGATGTTATCCCAGGATATGGTTACTTACAATTCTGTCAAGTAAGTCTTTGTGCTCTTGACTCTCAATGCTTAAAACTTCATTTAGTTTTGTCTTTGAAAACTACCAATTTAATCCCTCTAGTTTTTGCTGAGATACGGTGTACTGTATTCATCTCTCAAATGGTTAGGTGCACTATCCATTTAACTGCTCATATATATATATATATATATTCCAAATCAAACCCACTTTACATATTAAAAGATGACCATAATTTTCTATTTATGTGTCTTGTTCTCTTGTGAAGACGAAAGCAAACTGCATATAAATGTGTGATGTGTGGATGCAAGTGTGAAATATCCATCCACTTCTGATTGAGGATTAGTTGGAGTCTCTGAAATTTATCTTCTGTATTGACTTGTCACCATGATTTAATCAGTTTTTTGACCCTCTGTCTAGATTGAGTGGTCATATCATGCTAATTTACTGTCTCCAGAGCATTTCTGAAATTGTTCGGGAGAGACAGACTTCAGGAACCACATGGCTAGGTGCTCGACTCCTTTTATTTTACTTGAGGTTCAACATTAGAAGTATAATGAAGGGTTGCTATCCAACTGTAAGTATTCTCCTTTTCAGTTTTTGCACTGTCGGGGTTCTTATGTTGCATGCAAACGTAACGTGGGTTCCTTTCTTTTCTTTTTTTTCCTTTTTTGGCTGCATGTTGCCTTGCAGAAACCTGAAAGAGCTGATGATTGGCTTATAAATGAAATGTTAAGAGCTGTATCCTCATTACTAAAAGTACACTAGATATCATCCATTTCTCTGTACTTTATCTTGTGAGCTGATAATTTTCTTAAGAGAGATATAACCTTAACATACATGAAAGTCTTATGATCCTGGTGTTCTTGTTGTCCTGGAGAGTATTTTCAGTTTCAATCTTTCACTTCCTCTTAATTACCTTTTGGAGGGTTTTGAGAATAAGGTTTTGATTGTGCAGGTAAAATTTCAATTTTGAGTGCTCTGATAGTCCAGCTGAAACTACTTGCCCAAGAGAATTAATGTTGATTGGTTATTTGATATTAGGGCATGAAAGACCCAATCTCTGACTCCAAGTCCAAAGTGGCCATGCTGAAACAACACTGTTGCGGGTTCATGATCAGGGAACTAGATGCTGGTAATTCCTCTGCTCCAGGAGCCAGCCATTGCTTGCTTCCTATCTTTTATTGCAAACTAATGCTAACTAGTAACTTGTGAATTTGATCTTAAATTTCAGGCCATTGTCCCCATGATGAGCTGCCACAAGCAGTAAATTCCATAATTTGTGAATGGATAGCGACGGCAGAAAGTAAACTCATGGCTGGCAGCATTTCCAAGCCTGTAGAACATTCATAATGGCATCGGTTTAACTGTACAAAGGATATTGTTAGTTATTTCTTACATTTTTCTATTTTCAACTTGCATAATTGTAGGCGTGTTGTCAACAGTTTTCGTTAATAATCTATGCGTTTTTGGGTAAAATGTATGCAAAAATGTGATTAAAAGAAAATTGAGCATTTTTTAGTCTAGGACCAGGAAGAATCTCGTTGCACAGAAATGACAGAGGCCTTTATTAACGGGCTCAGAACGTACTGGCTCCGGTAGCTGAAATTCTATTGAATCGACAACTTTTAGTCTTCCCTCGTGGACTGGTTCAAAGCCCACAGGCTGCAGCCCAAGTAACTGAAATTTCATGGGCCTCCAAATGACCCAGTACGAAATATATTGGGTTATTGCTTCTAGACGTGTTCATATGGGCTTGCGGACTAATTGCCATGTTCAGGAGCTTACGGTTTTACCTCGGCCCATGCGCGTGTCTCATTACCGACCCCTAGCCCAATTGCGCGCACTTCGCGGCAAGCACGTTTCAAACCCAAAACATAAAATTAAAAATAATAATAATAAATAAATAATATTTTTTATTTTGGAAAAAAGAAGAGCATGGGCCAGGGGGTGTGTCAACGGAACGAACTGAAGAATCCGTTCGCGTAACGATCCATTTCCCGCGAAAATCTCCCTCTCTTTCCCTCAATATTATATATCTCTGTGCCCAACGCGATCAGTCCATCCTCACTTGCAAGGCAATAAAGAACACGATTATTACCACCAGCCAAACACGTCTTATCCGAATCGATGTCGGGCTCTCCATCTTCGATCAACCCCGACAATCAAGATCCGTCTACCACAACGCCGACTTCCTGTAAGCTCCGAAAAATCCCTCCAATCCCGGTTCGCCGGCCCCTGCGGCCCGATGCCGACGATAACAGCGAGGAAGAAAACGATGATTGCTCCGACAAGGACGAGATAGCAGCGGCGAAGGAGGAGGAGGAGGAGGCGCAGGAGGAGGAGGAGGAATCCGGAAAGGGAAAATCCGGCGGGGATTCTCCGATCATTCTAGCGTCTTCGCTAGGGTTAAACCATATACGTACACGATCCATTCCGTCTTCTTCTCCCCTCAGGTTTTCTTCATCTATGGGCGCGCCTTCGATTCTCGGCAAGGGCCATAGCAATGATAAAAGGGATAAATGTGGGGCCGACATTAGGCCGCCCAAATCGGAGATTTCTGATGGTAACTTGTCGCCGATTGTGGGGCCCGCTATGACCATTTGGAATTTTTCCATTATTTGTCCTTTTTTTTTTTTTTTGCTCGTTGTTTTTCTTTAACTGGACGTTTTACTTTTTGATGGAATAGTGAAAAAGGTTTCATGGAGTCAATCCAAATCCTTCAGATATCCATCGCCGCTCAATCCAGTTTTGGAGGTAATTTCCTCTACATTTGTGTACTAAGTGTCCGGACCAGAGGAAGCTCAGTTTTTAAAAGGTCTTAATTTCCTTCCCTAATTTGCAGAGTACTCATGCAGCTTTTGCCAAGGAATTGCAGTCCCCGCGATTCCAAGCTATACTGCGCGTTACCAGTGGAAGGAAGAAGAGGGCTCCAGATGTCAAGAGCTTCTCTCACGAGCTCAATTCCAAAGGAGTCCGACCTTTTCCTGTTTGGAGGTCTCGGGCATTTGGTCACATGGAGGTATTTTCATGTGTATGCTAGAAGTTCTTTATTTTTACTTGTTACCTGTATCTGTTATCCTCTGCTTTCCAATGCTGTATTAGATAGATCACTAAGGAATGTTCATCTGATTATTATTGCAGGAAGTTATGGTAGCAATCAGGGCAAAATTCGGCAAGTTGAAGGATGAAGTTGACTCCGATTTGGGTATATTTGCCGGTGATTTGGTGGGTGTACTTGAAAATACTTCAGCTACTCACCCAGAATGGAAAGAGACGTTGGAGGACTTGTTGGTTGTTGCTCGGCAATGTGCAAAGATGCCACCAGGTGAGTTTTGGGTGAAATGTGAGGGCATTGTCCAGAACCTAGACGATAGGCGACAGGAGCTGCCAATGGGGATTCTCAAACAAGCACATACCCGCCTTCTCTTTATCCTCACCAGGTGCACTAGGCTTGTGCAGTTCCAAAAAGAGAGTGGTTATGAGGAAGATCACATTCTTGGTCTTCATCAGCTTAGCGATCTTGGCGTATACCCTGAACAGATTATAGAAATTGCCCAGCAGGACTTTAGTGGTCCATTGTTGGGTGGGAAGTTGGTGACTGAAAAGCAGAGGAAGAAGGCCCATGGTCAAGAACATGATAGTCTGGTTGCAAAGCAAGATCATGATCAAAATGTTGAGGTTGGCACTGCCAAAAGTATTGATTCAACTACAAGCAGCTTTAGGATGTCATCCTGGAAGAAGCTTCCATCTGCTGCTGAGAAAAACCAAAAGGGATCTGATGCTGTTCATATGCCTTCCAAGGATAAATCTAAACAAGTTCCTAATAAGGACGGGATCATAACTGGTGTGGATGACCATTCTGAATTTCTTGAAACTCCAGAGAATCATCTTGAGACTCCAGAGCATCTGCCATTTTCCGGAATAAGAAAAGTTTCCTGGGGATTCTGGACAGAACATCACAGTGCCTCATATGATAATTCTATGATATGCCGTATTTGTGAGGTTGAAATACCAATTGTACATGTAGAGGAGCATTCTCTAATATGCACAATTGCTGACAGATGTGACCTGAAAGGCTTAACTATAAATGAACGACTTGAAAGAGTTGCAGAAACTCTTGAAAAGATATTGGAATCATGGACACCAAAAAGCACGCCAAAAAGCTCTGATTCCCCAAGAGAAAGTTTTAATGTTGAAAGAGCAGGTGTACAAGAGGAGTTAGATGGGATGCCTAAGCAAAACAGCTTTTTTCACCATAGCTCTGAAGACAGACTTGATGTTTTGCATGATGCTGACAAGGAAAAACTTAATGTTTTGCCTGACATGGGATGTGAAACAGGTTCTAAGCTGGCACCTGATATAGACACAAAAACCTCATCACGAGGGAGCTTGACACCCAGGTCACCATTATTAACACCACGGACCAACCAGATTGACTTGCTATTGTCTGGAAGAATGACAATAACAGAGCTTGAAAATAGTCAGCAGGTGTGCAGTTCTCTTACTGGTGCAGTGCTGGCTTATTTTTAACATTATCCCATGCATTTGGGATTGCATTTATTTTGTGGAATTTGAATTTGGAAATCAATCTGTAGTTTTAAGTTTCAACCAATTCTTTTTCTTCCTATATTAAAGCATAGCTTTTCCTATTAACTAAACTGAAAGAGAGTAGCTCCATTCCAGACACATCCTAGTTTCATAGGCAGTTGTACTCCAAAAAGCACGTGACTTGCAGCCAACTATAAGTCAAGTTTACATTACAGTCAGTGTGAACATTTATGATTCTGACATAGAGCTTTCTTTTGACCTGCATGTTTTGGTCCATTTCAAGGACTTGATTGATTTGTAGCACTGGATTTTGAAATTGGACATGTTGCCGAATTCCTCTTAATCCAATCATTCAAGTAATTAATTTGCTATGTCATGGGAGCTTTGTTTTTTCTATAATTTTCTTAACTGGGCCACTAATTGCTTTTATAGATAATCAAGCTGCTGGATCTTGCTCATTCTGTTGCAAGTCTGAATGGCAGTGACTACAGTACGTTAGAGTGTCTACTTGAGCGTCTAGAAGATCTCAAATATGCCATCCATGATAGGAAGGTGGATGCACTCATTGTAGAGACTTTTGGAAGACGCATAGAGAAATTGTTGCAGTAAGTCAGTTTTGTGCTTCATGCTCTGTTTGAAGCT
Source organism: Rhizophora apiculata (assembly GCA_037832385.1). Classification (NCBI taxonomy): domain Eukaryota; kingdom Viridiplantae; phylum Streptophyta; class Magnoliopsida; order Malpighiales; family Rhizophoraceae; genus Rhizophora; species Rhizophora apiculata. Next base: position 9,026,204 of record CM075428.1, on the reverse strand, counting down.
TGTATAGCTTAATTGCTTTGCACATAGTATGCCCCCTTTAGCATTATTTTTATGACTCCTTGGAATTTTCAGGGAGAAATATGTAAATTTATGTGCGCAAATAGATGACGAGAAACTAGATCCATCTAATCATATGGCTGATGAAGAAGGCTCTGTGGAAGGTGATCCTGTTCACAGTTTGCGAGCAAGCCCTATCAATGCATGTTCCAAGGACCGAACCTCCATAGAAGATTTTGAAATAATCAAGCCAATTAGCAGAGGGGCATTCGGACGTGTTTTTCTTGCAAGAAAAAGAAAGACCGGTGATTTGTTTGCCATAAAGGTTAGCATCATTTTTGTGCCTGTGTCTTTCCTTTTCTTCATGTTGTTTCCCCCATCAACATCCCACAAATCTCTCACTCCATCCAGCAGCTTCAAATTCAAAACCTCCAATTTGAAACATATTAGCATTCAAGTTCAAGATTTTAACAGCGTGGTGTTCTTTTGGGGGCTTCCCCATTTCTTTTTCCTTTTTATTCAACATTGAATCTCTCTTTGACTGATTTCAAACGGAAAGAATCAATCTCAATTTTAACCGTAAAATTTTAAACATGATGATCAATTACCACGTTCACAAGTAGAAATTATCAATTTGCAGTTTGGAAGCATTAAATGCTTGTGAAAAGTTCCGGGGAGTCTTCTCTCAGAATTTTTATGTTTGGGGCCATTTTAACAGGTTTTAAAGAAGGCTGACATGATATGCAAAAATGCCGTTGAAAGTATTTTGGCAGAGCGCAACATTCTAATCTCAGTTCGCAACCCTTTTGTGGTGAGAAGACTTGCAGTGAGCAACAATTTCATTGGTGCATGCATGTTAAATTGCCATTCTGATGCATTTGTGATGATGTAACAGGTCCGATTTTTCTATTCCTTCACATGCAGAGAAAATCTATATCTGGTTATGGAATATTTAAATGGTGGTGATCTGTACTCTTTATTGAGAAACTTGGGCTGCTTGGATGAAGACATGGCCCGTATCTATATTGCAGAAGTTGTAAGGGCTTGTTTATGTACTTGCTTTTACTCTGACTGGCATATTTATCTATCTAGTGGGTTTTATTTTTCTCAGGTTCTTGCTTTGGAATATTTGCATTCCTTAAATGTTATTCATAGAGACTTGAAGCCAGACAACTTGTTGATTGGGCAAGATGGTCACATCAAGGTTGACATTTGGAAATTCTGCTTATTCATCATTGCTTGGCTGGAAAACTCAATTTTTCATTGTAATGATAAGGAAGTTAATTCATTTGGGCACTAGGCCATGTTTGTTCTCAACATTCTCTGCATTTCTGTTGGACTCAGCCATTAAAAAATTGGACACAGTTCTCAAAAGTTTGTAATTCATCCTGACACAGTTGACAGATTTTGGGCTCTCGAAGGTTGGTCTTATCAACAGCACAGATGACTTATCTGGTTCATCACTCGGTAATTCTGTTTTACTCAACCATGATGAACCAAAAAGTCAACATTCTTCAAAAAGAGAACAGCGCCAAAAGCATTCAGTTGTAGGCACTCCAGATTATTTGGCACCTGAGATACTTCTTGGCATGGGACATGGTTTGCAATCATTCTATGCTAATAAGATTGTGCACAATAACAAAGGCTTTTTTTTCTTTTTTGAAATTTTTGATTGATTGCTCTATCCTTCTCTGCTTAGGTGCAACTGCTGATTGGTGGTCTGTGGGCATCATTCTTTTTGAGCTAATTGTAGGTATTCCTCCATTCAATGCAGAAAATCCACAGGTAGGAGGTCTGAATGCCAAAAACCCTCATCTCATAAATGATTTTGGAAGACAAGGCAGAGGGATTCATTAGTATTGTTTTCTTGTTTATTGATATCGTTCAAGCTACTAACATGATTAATGTTACATTGACACTTCTCTTTACCCCATGAATAAACATTGATATGTATCCCGTAGCATCATGAAAATGTATCCCTTCATAAACTAATATTTTCAATTAAACCTTACCACCAGTACCACTAATCTATTGCTATTTTTGTTATTTGTTGTTTTCATGTCTGCAATTTAGTTTGTACCTGTTGAACTTTTAGGAGAGCAAGTGCTTCAGTCTTGGTCATTCTATACTTAAATGTAGCTTGCTGTTATTATGATGTGTCCTAATTATTGCAGCAAATCTTTGACAATATAATGAATAGAGACATACCTTGGCCCAAGGTGCCTGAAGAGATGAGCAATGAAGCTTATGATTTGATCAACAAGTAAGATTTATGTGAATTTACAAGACCCATCAAGCTTTTGATTTGTTTCAACAAGATCTTTGTGGATTTCCCTACCCATGATGTGCACAACATCTGTTGAGATAGATGACACTGACACCACATGTATAGATTGTCTTGGTGATGTAACCAAGCTTCTCCTTGAATTAAGGTAAAGAAAAATTTGTCATTTTTCTTGAATGTGCTCTTATGCATTGTCAGATTGCTGACTGAGAATGCAGTCCAAAGGTTAGGAGCAACAGGAGCCTCTGAGGTAACTCTTCAGTCTTGACAGCCATAAATATGACCAATTTTAAAGTGGCAATGGTTTGAAAATTAAGCCAGTCAATGTTCTAGCAGGTGAAGCAGCATCCCTTCTTTAGGGACATTAACTGGGAGACACTTGCCAGACAAAAGGTTGTCTTAATTTGAACATTACTGCTCCTTGAATCTTTTGCTATCTTACTTTAGAACACGCAGTAAGTTCATTTGATGCAGGCTATGTTCATACCATCAGCAGAAGCACAGGACACAAGTTATTTCATGAGCCGATATATATGGAATCCAGAAGATGAAAGTGTTCATGGTGGTAGTGACTTTGATGACTTAACTGACACATGCAGCAGTGGTTCATGCAGCAACATGATGGATGAGGATGTATGTACATATATTTATTGTGCAATCTGTGATATCTACAGACATTTGTCTTGCATTTTATATGACCATGGCTCTATTTGCGTTCAATTACTAGTAGAAAATGTAGTAAGTAATGTTTTGAGGGTCAGATGTTCGTTGCTTCTGCCTTGATAAGATCTAGTTTTTGTTCAACTTGACCTGAGTTATGTTCAAAGAGTGCCATCCATATTTTGTCCCAATGGGAAAAGAGTGAAGTTCCTTAGGGTGTCATCTTTGGTTGAAATCTTGTCAGAAGGAAGGGAGATAGACAAATTTGATAAGTAAATGGCTCTTGAGTCACATCAGAAATATTCCACTGCAAAGTGGACTTAAATTGATCCAGCTCATTCTAACATAATGTAATGGATGCATTATATTACGAATGTTTACTTTTTTATTACAGGGAGATGAATTCGCTAGCTTGGCAGACTTCAATTCTCCTGCTCTTGATGTGAAGTATTCATTCAGCAATTTCTCATATAAGGTGAGACTTGGCAAGTGTGGGTATCCATAATAATTTTTATTCCCAGGTGGAATCGCACTCATGGTGCAATGCGGTGTGTTATATTTCCGTAGTATTTAACTGTCATTATTCTCCTCTTGACCAAGTTTGTTTATTGGCCCAATAAATTTTAGGGAGAATGAAACTTACGTGGCCAAAAGCTTGAAAATCATCCATCATCTAATGTTTAAGCTCTAAATTATTGCTTCTTTTTTTTTTCCCCTGAAAGTTCATAATTCTTGCTCACCAAGCTACTAACAATAGACTTTTATGGTCTCAGAACTTATCTCAGTTGGCTTCTATTAATTATGACCTGATCCTGAAGACTGCCCAGGAAGCATCTGACTCTTCTAAACCATCTGTTTCATGACAAGTGGCTGTCAAACTGAGTGTTGCTTTCCCATGCTTCATGTCTATTTGTGGACTTACTCCCAGGTGAAGTTGTGGCCTCAAGTCCTTGAGAGGCACAATCGCCTCGTTCAGATGAAATCCTTGGCAACCCGACAATTTTGACAAAGCTTTCCTCCCACAGCAACTAATCTTCTACAGGTGCGTGCTTGCTAGAGAGGATGGACCTGTTAAACAAATGAAACTTCTACTTTTGTTCATCTGATGCATTTAAGCCTTTACAAAACGTGGGAAGCCATTGGCGCTTCAAGCAAGTTCGCTTTTCACCCAATGTTCGCTGCCTGCAAGGTGTTGCTTTTTTCTCAATTTTAGCACATTTTGGGTCGTGTCATGACTTGTAACTCCCATGAGGACAAATCGATGTAGTTTTGTGGAAATGGCCATGGAGAGTTTCTGTGTATCCTGTATAATTGTCCATGTCAGCGTTTTACTTGTTTGTTGTTTTTTTTTTCTTTTTGTTTTTCCCCTGCCGCAGGAGGTCAATGCAAATTGATAGTTACGATCAAGGATGAGCATTGGGATGACAATCAAGAGAGGTAGAGGTGAATTGGAGAATTCCGAGGAAAAGGAATCAGGAAAGCCAACAGCGGCAACAGAAATCGCTCGACCTAAAGGAAACGTATTTGCAAACTAATGGGTGTGGTGGTGCATGTACATAGCGAGAACAAGGGGCCCTGAAGCTTCTGACCAACAATATGGATTTGATACATGAACAGTTAATCTATCTAGATCAGTATTTCCTTTGCCCTTAAAATTATTCAGAGTTCCCAGTTTCCCTTCCCCTCGCAATTCGCAATTCTTAATCCAAAAACGAAAGACTAAAATTAAGAGTACCGGACTTTGTAACTAGTGGCTGACGAATGAACAATATTTTTTTTTTTGGGTCAAGCGAATGAGAAAATGTTTTTTCTTTCAACGATTCAAATCCTGACAGGATGTTGGGCTGTCTCAACCTCGGCAATAGGGCTTTTGGGCTTGAGTTAATAAAGAATAGTGGTATTTGCATTTCGTGTTAAAAAAAATAAATTCCATTTCCTGCATTTCACCGCCGCTTCTCTGAAAATGGTCAGTATGCTACAGCCACAGACTCTTCACTCGCCTGCATTATGCTGTCAGAGGCAATAAAAGCAAAACAGCAGACCCACCAAAATGTAAATGGGTTTATTCTCTCTCTCTCTCTTTCTTCCAAGATCACCCCAAACTTCGATCCTAATGAACCACAAACCGCCGGCGGTTAAGTGCTATCGAACTTGGTATTAGGATTCGCCGGTTAATGCCCACTATACTCTTGCGCAAGAATGTTGGCATTTCGTCGAAATTGCTTCGCACGTCGTCGTTATGTGGGTGCATGGATGATGCTCACCCGTTGTTTGATCAAATGTCTAATAGAGATGCGTCAGCATTTACGTGAAACTCGCTTATCGCTGGATATGCCGAATTGGGTGTGTATGAAATGAAGATACCATGGCGCTCTACTTTCAAATGGACGAGTAACGCGTGGAACCGGACAAATAATAACTCGCCATGGTTTTTAAGGTAAAGACAGATTTATAATTATTAGACATTCTACCTTATTTGTATATTCTATACTATATATTATATATTTTTATAATTTCTTTTCGAATAGCATTAAAGAAAGATTTTTACGTACAGAGCCGATAAGCTCCATCAACGCCTCATCTATGTCTCCAGGTCTACTGAACTTTTCCGTGGAATGTTTAATACCATGGCCCTAATCTCCACCACTTGAGTCCCGTGCTGATTCGACATAATCACGGGTCGCCAACGAAATGGACTGCTTGGTTGAATTGGATGTGGATTGCAAGAGTGGATGAGTCTTCTTTTTTTTTGGATCACTCATCTACTCGAGATTCAATTTCCAAATTCAAGCAGGAAGAAATTGATTTCTTGTGAATATTTTAATCACGCCAAGACCGCATTTTAATCGATAAGGAAGATGAAACAATACAAAGTTGATGTAGAGTACCAGTCGACCACGTTACTGAAGAAACATTAAAAAAAAAAAAAAAACACACGGCCCCAAATGTATTGTTTATTTGTGCAAGGTACCCAACATAATAATGTTGTGGTACAGAACTACGATATTGACACTTGGCACAAGATATCTCTTCTTCACGTACCCATGAGAGATCTTCTACGGCTCAAGAAGCTATCGATGATGATTCAATCTGTTTATTTATAATTGCTATGAAGCCTTCATCTCAAAGCACATTTAAAGGACTCTCGATCCAAAAAAAAAAAAGAAAAAGAAGGGGTACCAGTCTATTTGATGCAATCTCAAATCGTGGACGCTTTAGACCGTGTCACCATTGGCAACAATTTTGATTCAGCTGGTAAACTAGTAAACTGCAGTTCAAAGGGAAGTCAGTTTAAGCAACCTGGTGGACCATGCCTTGTAGTTTCTACTTAGGCGGCGCCGTCGCAGTCATCTTCACTTTGATACGACAATGCTAGGATATGTGCGTGACTCGTCAGGATCAGAAAGAGAAAATCATGCACCAACTTGGGTCCTGGTTAGATCCCATGCTACTTCCATTATGAGACCCCGCTCACACATGTAGTTCTTGAATGGGTCCAATTATATAAATCGAGCAAGGAAGACAAGCGATGGAGTGGCTCTGTGTATCTTGCATCCTTTTTTTTTTTTTTTTGGTTGGAAAAAAAATTATATAATGCGTAATAAAATTTAGTAAAATATGCAATAACTACGTGAAAATGTGTAATTATTGCAAATTTTATATTACTTATTCCATATTTTACGTTTTTTTTTAAAATAAATTGAAAACAAAAATTTTGTTGTACATAATCTGGAGACAACCTGTCTGTGTAGCTCAGTGTACATGACTTTTTGATGGAATTCTCAATGCCATGGTCCTAATCTCCACCACGTGAGTCGCATCTCACTCAACATAATCACGGGTCCCTAACGAAACGGGCTGGCTTTGTAAATTAAAAGTGGATGGCAATATTAAATTAGTTTCTTTTTCGACCACGTGAAGTCAGTTTCACGTTCAATTTCCAAATTCATGCTGCAAGAAATTAATTTCTTGCGAATTTTTTAGTCACATCATGACCGCATTTTAATTGATTAGAGATAAAGTTGATCTAGTACACCAGTCGACCACCAACCAGACCCCCTTTTGTTTTAAGGGACTTTATTTTATTTTATTTTATTTTATTTTTAAAAAAGAGTCCTCTGGCCCCAACTTTTATTTATTTTTGCACTCCCACTTAAATATATTTCTAATGCATTAATTAAAAAAAATAAAAAGAATTCATTCCGTACGTTGTTCCATGTGCAAGATATTTATATATTTTTGGAACCCACCCACGGCGAATGGACATGAAATTCCATTGTTACCACGATTAAGGTGCATGTTTTTCGGGGGGTGCTTATAAAAAGATACCTTTCCTTCCCAATTTGCAATCGGCCATTTAGCTCGTAGTTAACGAAGAAATAGAAGAAAAAAAAACAGAGAGAGAGAGAGAGAGAGAGAGAGAGAGAAATGGCAGGTTTCTCTTCATATTCTGTAGCTAATATCCTTCTAATTGTTCTTGCAATTACTGCTCACATAAACTCGGGCTCAGCAGCAGCTAGAGCCCTGACCGAGAGCACCCACACAGAGTTCATAAGAACATCTTGTACGAAAACAACCTATCCAAGACTCTGCTACAGCTCCCTCGCAGTCCATGCAACAGAAATCCAGACCAGCCCGAAACTCCTGGCCACTGCGGCCCTCAGCGTGACGTTAAAGTTGGCCAAGGAAACCTCGGCCATGATGTCGGGGCTCTCTCAAAGTCAAGGCTTGAGTCCCAGAGAGGCAGCAGCCATGAGTGACTGCGTCGAGGAGTTGAGCGATTCGATCGATGAGCTCCAAAAATCGATTGCCGAAATGGGTAGCGCCAAACAGGCCGATTTTGAGCTGATGATTAGCGACGTGCAAACTTGGGTGAGCGCTGCCTTGACGGATGACAGCACGTGTAGCGATGGCTTCTCCGACAATTCATTGGACGGCAACGTGACGACCGCTGTTAGGAACCGGATTGTGAACATTGCGCACTTGACCAGCAACGCCTTGGCTTTAATCAGTAATTATGCCTCTCTTCGTGGCTAGCTGTGCTCAGCTTCAGCCTCGGAATATTGGAGTATGCCACGTCATACACCATTCCTGTTAGTTTAATACTTCTTTTTCCCGGTTATGGCGTGTGTGTGTGTCTGTACCCTTTTGGCCCGAATGTGGCCATATTATATAACATAGATGTGGCTGTCTGTACATAGCCTATTGGCAATTGTTGGAAGGCGTTGCGAGTGTTGTTAGAGTGTATTTACACTGTATAACACTGGTTTAGTGGCCCGTGCAGTTTGTCACTTTATGTAGTGCCGGAAGATTCACGTGAAATCTGGCCTCGGTATTGCTCTCGGTCAATTGAAGATGTTATTCCCTCTTTGACACATTATTGTACTGATTGACAACTTGAACCTTTAATGTTATCACTCTCACGTAAAATTTATAAATCAAATCTCAAAAAAAAAAAAAAGAAAAGAAAAGAAAAGTATTCTCTAATTGTCTATGAAAAAGAATAATATTCCTGTGTCTTTTATTGTCTTTTTCATTTTGGAAAAAAATGCTCACACTTGAACTTGGAAGAAAAAGGTCTCAACAGAGTAAAACCTATCATTTTTGGAAAAAAAAAAAGCAATTGGTACTAATATTTGGATTTTTTTTGTTTTGTGGTTAATTGACTCAAATAATGAAACTTAAAATCTTCAAAGTCTGAAGATGACTCTCTAAGACAAATTAAACTATAGTTTATTAGAAATATTTGGAAAATATTCATTCATGCGCAAATTCACCATGGAGTCGTTGTTGGATGGGCCGAGAGGGACTTGTCCGCGCGAGGAGTGAGACCAACTCCTTCTCAGGCTTTTTGTTCCAAAATATAAAAACACACGTACTTTGTTGGGCCGAGTTGTAATTCGTGAAGGGTTTCCTAATCTCTGGGATGGGCCGAAGGAGTATATAAGAACACCACCGCCACCTTTCAAAAAGCCTTGCTTCCCAGCCAATCCCACAGTCACCCACAAAAAAAATTTTAAAAAAAAAAAAGAACGTATTTTTATATTATAAATAGAATATAAAAAATCATACATCATCTTCATCTTTTGACCATGTGTAAAATATCCATTTGAATTGCTTAATTTCAGGACTATTAAAAGAATTTATTTTTGTCTAATAAAAGGAAAAATAAAGAATAGATTATTGTCATTTTTTAAAAAACAATAACTTTTATGGTTTTTTTTTTTTTTGCTCAATTACGTGCACGAAAAATAATTTATCCATATTTTTATGAAAAAATAAGTATTTTTTTGACATTTGATGATAACTTAAATAAGAATAGATTAATATCATGTTTTTTTGATCAAAAAGTAACTTTTAAGGAGAACGTGCCAAAAAAAACTAGTTTGCTAAAAAGGAGATGACAATGTGGATGAAATTCATCAGAAAGGATGCCATTAATTTTAATTTGCCATTATTCTAATTTGACTTATATATAAGTCAAATTAATACAATTTCAAATGGGAAAAAGTTATATGTATGTTATATATATATAAATATAAAATAAGTAATAATAGCAAACACGTCTATATTATTAACGTACGTGCACCTGTACACCACTTTTTTCACAAAAAAAAAAAAAAGAAGAAAAAAAAGAAAAAAAAACAAGAAAACAACAGGAAAAGAATCAATTGCACAAGTATGTTTTATGGGGACGCATGCGATGTGAAGTAGGCCAAAAGGCCAACAAGAGGAGCATTGATATAAGTAGTTGGCTCTGTATGCGCGAAATCAGGTCTTGAGTCGCTGTAGGAATCATTTATATAAGGTCCTCCAACAACAGCCCCCGTTAGCAAGTTGGGGTTAGGATTGCTGCTCTGGAAGTACGGAGTGCCATCCCGACAACCGATTTGGCTCGGATGTTGGTCTACAGAGGGTAAAGACGAACCCCGATGGTGTATCTTCTGAGGATACCTATTGCCATATCCCACCATGTATGACATGTTTAATGGGTTGCTTCCAAGTATATAATCCACCTGCATCAAAATTCAAGATGATCAGTTTTCTTGGAGCTACTATAGATGTAGTGGATGTCCTCCCAGGATTGTTTGATGATCGTTGTCTAACTATGTAAACGTTCTCTTTGGAGTCTCGTTTTAACAAATGGGCTCATAACACCTCTAATGGGTGTAGCCATCCACAGTGGATGCGGGTCTCTGAAAGTTCAAGGAAATAAAGCTACACTACAATCATCAAATCATGCTTTAATTACTTATGCGCATACCTGGCCTCTTGTGAATTGCACAAGCCTGCGGGGGGTGGCAACAACGTTGCCGCAATTGATGTCTCTGTTGGATTGGTTTAAATAGCGAGCATAAGCAAGAATCAGAAACGACAATGCTGTTGTGTGTTGCAAATTGCTTCCTCCGGATTTGAACAGAAGCCCACCTAATGATTACAATTCCATATGCCGATTGATTGAAGGACAGGATTAGAAGGATTTTTGTTTCGAATAAAACTTGGTTAAGTAAAACTACCTGGAGAGTATTGAACTGACACGGAGGGTGATTCAGGCAGCACACTGCATACAAAATTGTCTGCCTTGGGGATGAATGGACTAGAATTCGAATTGTTAGGCAACAGGAACTATCATGATTCGGAAGAGCATACGAATCAAGGAACAGTTGATGAGCAAAAAATGTCACAACGTAAAGAAGGAGAACAATATGATGATTACCTTGGAGAGAAGTACGATTATACCTGCATGCTTATCATCCCATCCAAATTCAGCAAAACTGCCACCGTTGTTGGAGAAGCCGTCTATTTTTCTGACAGTAACTTTTGTGACATTGTACATGTTTCCTGCAACGTACCTCCAGTAATAAGGCAACTTTGTCGCCTTAAACAGCCATGCTGCCCCCCAGATCAAGTCGTCCTGCAAAGGCATCACTGATATTTGATCAAATTAAAATTGGAACTAAAATGCTTACTTTCAAATCATATCATACAAGTTGTGATCTTCCAATGAATACCTCGTAGCCACTGTAATCACAGTAAAAGGGGCACACCCATTGTCCAAGACTATCGTTATAAGATCCACGGTAAGTATTTGCAAAGTTGAACACCTAAACGCCGCGCAGAAATGTTATTAACGATTATTATATATTGTTGATCAAACACAAAAGGAGTCTTATTTAATTACCATTCTAGCCCTTTTGAGAAGCCTGGCAGAATATGCGGGGTTAGTGGACTTGAAGACGATTGAAGAAGCAGCAAGTGCAGCTGCAATCTCACTGGAAACTTCTGATCCTGGGAAATTTTTACTGACCGCAAAAGCAGTTCGAGGGGTGTCCATGTCTTCAGGCCTTTCCCAGCAACTGTGGTCACCATAAGGATCGCCAACTTGAACAAAAACGAAGCCAGGGACGCTTGTGGCTTTGAGAAAGTAATCGGTCCCCCACTGAATGGCCTCCAGTGCATGTTGCAGGTCTGGACCCATGAAACTTCCAAACTCTAATACGCTCCAGGCCAGCATGGTTGTAGAAAATGCCATTGGAAAGTTGAATTTCACGTTGTCACCAGCGTCGTAGTAACCACCCGCCAAATCAACCTGAGTATACGTGGCATGAGCTCCAGTAGTCCTTTTTTGTTTTGGTTTTTTTTTTTTCTTTTACCACGACCGCGACGAAATATTAAAACAATTTTCATTTTTGGTAAATAATATTTTGTTATTTCTTTTTTCTTTAATAATAATTAGTGGGGCAGGATTCATTAACGTCGGCGGAAGAGCAAAAGCCGGGAGAAAAACCAAAGGTAACTGAAAGTAATTCATCAAAACAAAAGTAACTGAACTTTGTTTAGGCAGGACCCCACGCATTCAATTAGAAAGCAAAACGTTAGAAACTAGGAAGCAAAAAAACAGACATCGATTACAAAAAACATGGCCATCTACATCAGAGGTTTGCGGAGAGTCACGTTCTTAAGTCACAGGGAAATTCTTATTCATCAATCACTTTCAGAACTTAAAAGCAATTAGCCATCTTTCTACATTTTCGTTCAAATTTCTTTTTTTGAAAAGAAAGAATCCTTCTTTCAACTTTCAAGCACTGTGATTATCACAAACAGAATGGTGAAATGAAACGAGTGACGGAGAGAATGGAAAACGTAGAGGCACAGGGAGAGAGAGAGAGAGGGGGAGGGGGGGAGAGAGAGAAGAGTGAATTTACACCAATCTCATAGCCATCTCGAAGAGCTGAGTCCTTTCTCCAGGTCATCCTTTGGGTAGATGGAAGCTTCCCTGACCTCTGCCCTTCAAAGAACAGAATGCTTTTAGTCAATGCATCCCCATAGTCATGTGAAGCCGCCCTCACCAACATCGCCATCACCATCGCCATCATCCCACCCGATAGCAATACTTTTTGTAACATACCCATTCTCTGTCAACCTCCACCTGACCCAGCAGGGCCAAACGTAGCTCACTTTTTGCTTTTTCTATTTTTTTCCTCCCCCTCCCTACTGGCACCTAATCCTTTATTTATAGGCGTACCAAAACCCCAAGGGGGGTATCTAAGCTTTATTTAATTCGGCTCACACAATGAACGAAAGCTAATACCTAATTGGGATTATTAATTATAACGTGAATAATAAAAAATAATTACATATATATTATTAAATTATTAAGAACACTTTAATTTGCACATAATAAGTTAGTTATTAAGTTTTAGCGTTGGCAAATTCAAATATGTTATTATATTTAATTTTAAAATCTCATTTATTACTTTTTAATAATAATATTCTTATTAAAAAATATGAAATATTATTGAGAGAGAATTTTGGTCACCCACCATTATACTTATAGACACAAATGCAGGCAAGAATTTCGGGTGGGGGGTCTACGTATCTGGTACAGATTTGATTCGGATGATTGCCTTCGTAAAGAGTACTCATTTGTATATCTAAACGGACTTGCATGTGCGTACGTATGTTTTTGTGTTAACGTAATCAACTGGGGTCTAACTGTCCATTTGACTGTCCAAGACTTCACGATATCCAGACAGTGAGTCAAAGCTAAAATTCATTATAAAAATGCTTGTAGGACGCAATATTAACAGGCTTTCGATCCAAATGATTGGTCGCCAACCCTCGTGAATTTTTTTAATACACGTCCGATAAAAAGAGATTTTTATTTTAACTTTTTTAAAATATAATTCATTCATAATAAATTTATATAATATAAAATTATAAATAAGTTATATTCATAAAATATATCAGTTATTTAATCAAGATATTTAAAAATTTAAAATTTAATTAATATAATATATTTATAAATATAAGTAATTTAAATTAAATTAATTTAATATAACATATATTATAATTTATAATATTTTTATATATTTCTTATTAAAATATAAATAAATATAGTATATAAATATTTTCTTAAATTTTCATAATTAATAATTTAAAAAAAAATTATAAAATCATGTCATCTTTATTTTTAAGAGAAATAAAATATAAAAATTTAATTTATTAATTTTTTAAAATTAATTAAGTAAAAATTATAAATAATTAATTAATTTTTAAAAATAAAATAAAATAAATTAAAATTTAATTCTTAATTTTATTAATTAGTCTCGTTTAGGTTGGAAAACATCAAGAGAGACTAACTAACTTTCTCCTTCTAATGAAAGAATAAGACCTGCTGAAGCAGTTGACGCCCATGAGCTACGACCGCATATTGTTTTCTTGCAAAAATAAATTATTTTATGGAGACGATGTTCGTGTAATAATACTTTATTAATTAATAACTGGAAATTGGATGTTTTGCTCTAACATGTTTGAAATGCGCGTTCTCAACGAAAAGGCACGCTTGCTCCAGATTCAACTTTATCGTATCGATGATTTGATTTTTCTTAACCCACGTGCCATATCTTGCCTGCAACTGTTCGTTGTTCTATTGATTTTGGAATGAAAACTGAATGCCTACAACACCGGGTTTGCAATTCACAATTTGCTTTCAATTGCTTTAACGATACGTTTCTTTTTTTCTTTTTTTTTCTTTTTTTTTCTTTCTGCCTCTCTTCCCTTCCCTTTCTTTCTTAGCAAATTAGAGTTGATGAATGTCCCAAGAAACCAACTATCGAAGACATCACGGCGTGCAAGAAACCGATCGTGGATAAGTACAACAAAGGTCTTAGTTCAATGACCACGGTCGTGTCCCACTGTTGTGGCGGCAGAACAATTGCCATGGAGGACCTGACCCAAAAAAGGAAAAATGCTGTAGATAGGACTCATCTTCTCGTGCTAATATATTATTAGATTTTATTTAATAATTTAAATTTTAACCTTGAATAATTTTTTTTTAAAATTTATTTAATCGGTTAATTAAGACAGTTAATTTATATTTGAAGTAATAATTTTTTGTAATTATATTTAATTTTATCATTATTATACGTGTGATTCAACGTGAAAATGAATGGTTCACAATTGCTCGTTTTGTTTATGTAGTGATTGTGAGGGAATGATCAGAAAGGGCCGTGCCGGCACAATGTCTCACTCCTTCAAATTCCTTAAATAATTCCCTCCAAACAGTGAATGAACTAACACAACAAACAAACATCGCAAGGTAGCTTTTGTGGTTTTTTTTCTTTTTGTTTGTTTGTTTGTTTGTTTGTTTGGGACAAGCAGATTAAAAAGAAACGCAAGATCCCTGTGACATTTCTTGAAGATTCGACAACCCCATAAGAATCGTGACTGAGTCGAAGTGCTTTACCGCCTTTTCGCTCCTTCCGCTCTTTTCTTTTCCGTCCGCGTGCAAATGCGTTTCTGCCCTGTTGGCTTCTCTTCACGCTCTTCCTTCCTCTCTACAAACCTTGCCAAATGTCAAACCACTCTATGCTGTTTCTATAAAGTCAACAATCTTGTGCTATGTTATTGCTGAGTTCCGTCCAGCCCAAAATCCTCTTGCATAATGGGCCGAGATTGAAAACTCTGCCCATTTACGAAGCCCAAAATCCTAAATAACGGATCTTACGACCCAAATTAAAATAATCCATGATTAGGAAATTATAGTAAGCTCTGAGATGGAGATATTTTAACGATTAAAATATCTCTGTTTGAATATGCGAAAAGTGAATGTAAAATTTAGAGGCAGAGAAAGAATTTATATTTGTTATATATAGTTCACCATATAATGAATTTTAAATACCCAAAATAATAATAATAATAAACCACTAACAAATTTTATGATCATGTGTTTTAAAGAAAATAAGACAATTGTGACAAAATCAAGTGTCTTGTGGTTTGACAAACAGTGGAGAGGGGCTTAGCAAAAGCTAGGACAGTAGGTTCTTTAGAGATAACCCAGATAATATTAATTAAAAAAAAAAAAAAAAATGGTCCAGGGTGATAAAGAGACGAATTTTTCTATATTTGCTAGCTGGGTTTTCCATCATTGACCCACGAAGAGAGAGGTTCGCGTTCTCTGTAAACAACAAAGCACATGGGTCCTTCCAGCTTTACTGGTCCATTGCCCTGGAGAACCGGTTTGAGTTCACATCCTTTAAAGGGACAGTTGCTTCCCCTGTAACTTGGAATATTTTATTATATGATCATTTCTTTGTGTTCTGTTTACGATATTGTGCAGCTACCACGCCCGAACTCTGGAATTCGATTCCATTTGAAGATGCTCAAGGAAATTTTCTGTAGCTTAGAAGTTTCAGAACATGAATTTTTCTTAAAAATTAAATAGGGATGAGAAAAGTAAAGATCACTCAATAATATCGTAACGAAATATTGCATATCTTTTCGTCAAGATACCACTGCGTATTGGCTTGTACTTCACGTATTGGTATGGGTTAACCAGCAATCAGTCTGTAGCTTTAAGTTCAACAAATATATAGAGATGCTTGTCCGGTGATTTAAGGTAGAATGCCCCCAGGAAACTAAACCCAGGTGATAAATTCAATCGATCCCAACAGCAATATTCAACCTACAAGGCTACAACCAATACAATAACCACCCGCAGAAACACATGTAGAGAAGTTCGGTCAAACAAGAAAATTACAGTAAAAAGTGTCATCATCAGATTAAATAACAGCATCCATTTGCCATGAACAATCGATATTGCAGCAGAAGTGCTCTGTTCCCTGAAAATAAACAGTAGTGTTAGCTTTGACAACAAGACCGTGCAGAGGAGATTCTGATTAGCAAGTAGTGAGAGCATGTTGATACATATACCTCTGCAAATACTGGAGGGCACCACAGTATCTGACATTATCCGGAGGAGCCATATCTGTGTTGCCATTTTCCTCGGGATTGATGATTCTTATGTATGTTTCTTGGCCAAGATACCATCTGTCTAGGTTTTCTACTCTGAGATTCCATACTCCGACGTTGTCAAGATACACAAGGACTGCCGTCCACCCCCCAGGGTAAACCTACATTTGGAAAACTAATTGTTTATTGCTTAATTGGAAAACCCACAACTGACCAAGCCATTGATCAGTTGAAGTCCAGGAAATAACCTTTGAAAAGCAAAAAGGAAATAATTTTAAAATGCCAATAAAAGGTAAGCTATGTGGCTACACCTGGTGACAAGCTTAATGAACATTTGACATTAATATCAACCCCTTTGAATACCATGAATAACCAACATTTTGCAACCTGTGTCTTCTGCCTTGGAGTAAATAAATTCACCACAAGTAGCAGACAGACCCAAATATATTGTAAAATAAACTCCTCTGAAAAAAAGAAAAAAAAGCCAACCTCCACTGTGCTGCGAGAAATGGCATCCCATTTATTATATGAACTTCTTTTGTCTTCTGTCCACACTCCCCAGTCCATCCTGCATTTGAAGAATTCATTTTCTTTTTTCTCAATAGTTAAATCAAGACAATTAGTATAATGCTTCATATTACAAGCGGCAACAAGATGTGAAAGGAAAATATTATTACCCAACCACAAAAAAGGAAAAACCATCCATGTGAAAACTCTGCATTTTGGTGTCATTGTTCTGCAATATTACTTCTATGAACCCCCTATATGTAGCATTAATGACTGAGGTGTCCATCCGAAGAGGTCTATCAAGTGGCTCATCTGGAAAATCAAGCTTGTAAGCTCCCTTTACGTTATGCAAGTCAGCAAGCCTTATTGGTGTATCAGGATTCACAAATGATATCCCATTCAATGTTGCCTGTAGTTTCCCATCAATTGTAGCTGGTGGCAAGCTCCTCAACACATATGTATCAGTGATGTTGATTGAACCATAGTGGAAAGATCCCTGTGGATTTGGACGAGCTCCACTAGCAGTTGTATTTTGCCTAGCCCATATGGAAATGGAAAACGAAATTCATCTTGACAGTAACTTAAATGTGTGTTAGTAAAAATGAATCAATTAAGAGATTGTCTAAGGTAAATTCAAACTGGTTGGTTCATGATTCACATGTAAAAGGAACGACAACTGACTTACATGACACAGCGATTGCCAAAGAGAATGTAAAAATTAGTATTTGGTTTCATTGTTGCTTTTCATTAAAAGATTTTCAAGAAGCAAAATCAACCTTTGCATGCTTATTGTGCTCCTTTTGTAGTGAAAAGTTAGGAAGGGGGGAGCAATAATATGACTTATCCTTCTTCTTACACCTCAGTTTTTGGCAACTTATGGTACAGAGTTTTCCCCTTGTTTAACAACATAGTGAAAAGGTGTAACGTTCTTTACAATCAAAATGAATAAATGGTCATGCCTGAGGTCACAAAATGGAGCCATTAATCAAGCACTTGAAAAGAGAAAACTAACCTGACAGATTTTGGCTGGTTCATTGCTGACCACTGGTTGTAAATATCACTTGGCGCATCCGGCAAATGACCTACTGCTGGTCCTTTTGAATTTGAATAGTGCAAGATGGCAACACCTGTAACCCTTTGCCAAAGTGATTCATTAACAAACCGAGCACTAGCTAGAAGGTAGTAATCAGTAGTTGCATTCTGATCCATGGTAATCAGAAAAGAATAAGATTGCCCAACATGGATGTCAAAACTAGTGTAATTTTGTTGCACGGTATAATATCCCTCTGTTTCAACAAGAAGCAAAGTATGTCCCTGAATTCTGAAATTTAAACTAGTTGAAGTGCCGACATTGTGCACACGAAATCGGTAGGTTTTTCCTGCAAAAAAAATCCATTTCAACTTGAAACAATGGACAGTTGAAGCTATTTGCCTTGTAACCAGTATGAACCAGAATAAAATAATACAAGAAGATTTCGACCATGGAATATAAATTCATTCAGTCTATATGATATCACCACCAGAATCAAATATGAATTTACCTAAACATGACTGACCACAAATGGAAGAAAATACAAATTAAGGATTTGGTTCAACATACCATTCCCTAAGGGTGTGAAAAGAATATTACCTGGATCAACATTGATGGTTTCATACTGAATACCATCAGGCACAAGACTTGTGTTGTATCTATAAGGACCCTTCCCATTGATTAAAACTCCATCTGGCATACCAAGGTATTGTCCAGATTCAAGGACAGTCCTCAATGCCTTCAAAATTAATAACCATTGGAAAACATTCATACAATCCATTAAGCTCAAGTAAATATATCAGATCCACAACAAACACTAACCTTGTGGTTTTGAGTATACCAATCACCAATGAAGATGTCAATATCTCCATCCGGCTGTGCAAAAGGTACTGGAATTATATTGCGGTTATTGATGATTAAGGGACCAAAGCCACCACTTGCTCTTTGAAGATTAAGAGAGAGAGTGTAGAAAAAGCTCCCAATTTGATCCTTCACTTGAAAATTATAAGTAAAGCTTCGTTTTGGAGGAATTGGACAAGTAGTGCCAAGTACGCCATCCTGCCATGAATCACGACGCATCTCAATTCCAGGCCTGTCAAAACAGCCATCCAACCCAAATTTCTCAAAGACCGCTCTCTCCACATGAAGAAACAAGAAGGGACATGAAATTGCAAAATGACCTACCAAGTCATGAGTAGATGTTCATCCAGGTGGTTATGTACATTAACAACAATATTGTGATTAGTGGTGGCATTAATGGTAGGACCAGGAAACATCCCATTAATTGCTATAACCTGCGATCACAGGTTTACAATTGCAGTAAATAAAGTTATCAAATTACAACACCACAAGCCAAAACACAATTATTGGCGCATTATGTAGGAATTTAACATCTGATGGTGTTTGAAACTCAAGTTTAAAGACCCAACAGGCAAAACCCAAATAAATTATATAGCCACCCTCTGACATTAAGAACATAGCAAACTGTCATCTATTTCTGAACAGTCAAACCCCATCATCATCGTCAACAGCACGAGAATGGTGAAGACCGAGAAATGGACTTACAGGACAGCCAAAAAAAAAAAGGAAAAATAGATTTACAGGAAAATTCTCAACGGCCGTCAGTACTATTAAAATCCCATCACTTCAAGTTAGTTTCAAATAAATTTGAAAACCGTTAAAGCATTTCAGTCCAAGAAAGGGAAAATAAATCTAAACTTATGAGAAAAACACGCAGGTTAATCATTTACCAACAGCTACTTGGAACCTACTCTTAATCCACTTTAACAAGATTAAAGCTCCGCCAGCCCATACACAACATTCAAGCAGAAAAAAAAAAAACTCTAAAACCCGACATGAATCGACGGCCTAAAATAGAGGTTTTAGCAAGAGAAGGACATGAATATGAAACAATATAAGAAAAAAAAGAGTCCAAATGGGTCCAATAGTCAGCAAAATGACCAGAAAAAACTGCGTAAGCAAGAAAGAGTAGAAATGAAAACCTGTTGAGGGACACCAAGTGGGGAGACAGTAATGTAAGAGACTCTGAAGTCATAGATGAGAGTTGGGTCGGCTGCAAGACAAAGGCTCGAAAACAGAGCAATGTGGATCAAAGTAAACACCGAAAACCCCCGAACCAGAGCCATGTGCAGGATAGAGAGAGATGGAGAGCATGACCATAGAAATTGAAACCGTTTCCCCAGAGGTCTCACCCTGACGCTTTACGCCATGGGAAAACGGGAGAGGCTGCGTCCTTTGAGGCATATAACACAATATTTTGACATATGAACATGTATTAATATTTCATTTATTTAACCATATAGTCTCAATTTTACGATTTTTTTTATCCAAATATTACGAATTTTCTTATCGATGACAACTGCATCAAATAAATTTTATTTTGTAATACCCGAAATATGTTTTCACCTGAACTTAAAAAAAAAACAAAACAAAAAAGAAGAAATAAAACAATTAATTTAGTGATAATTTGTTGTGTTTTTTTCATACCCCAAATCTCAATTTTACGACTGACTAGTGACGGTGAGAGGCAAATCAACAGCCCGAAGAGATGCACGAGTTTCGGCACTTAGCGCTCGCTAATTCAAATTATTCCTTAGTCAAAGCCCCACCCTGCCCACTGACCCACAGCACGACCCGCGATTTCCTTTCCTTGGATTCCTTTTTTTTTTCCCATTCGCTCATTGTTTCCATCGTTCCCAATCCAAACGATCATGTTTTTAAACTCCCTTTCCACATGCAGAGAAGCGCAGCTGGCCCCACCCCCAAAATGGCCCTAAAACCGTATCAGCCACGTGGACCCCACATCAATTGTGGATTTTCCGGCCGGTTGTTTCTCTCCCTTTTCCGCCCTTGTGTGGACCCTCCTTTTCACGCGATGGCTGTTTGTGGGGTCCCCACTGCCACCTCCTCTTCTACTCCGAGGCAGTTGTTTTCCTTCAAAAAGGCAAAAAAGGCACCAAAAATAGGGCGTTGTCTTGTTTGGCTTGGAGAAATGCGCCTAAAGGCTAGAGCTTGCAGACTAAAACGATTAAAAGATTTGGCATTATTCTGACTGTAAATATGTCTGCAATTTGTATTTCCCTGCAGGAATCATTCGTTTCCATCGAATAATCAACTTTTGTCACTCACTCGGATTCTAAAATAGTGGAGTTTTTGCTATTGCAAAAGTTAATCTTGAAGCTGAAGGAACCGAGGAGCTTATGCTGTGATATGTTTCTCCGCCAGGTTTGGGTGAATTGCTTCAACTGACATGGTCGTAATCGCCGTTATTAGGGCTGACAGATAGACTTTTTTTTTTTCTAGTTTTTTTTTTTTGTAATTAATTGACTTTTCAACTGCCGGAAAAAGAAAAAAAAGAATATATCATAGCCCAACTCGTGAGTACGACCACCGCGATTCGTTGGGAAGAGGGGCTGTCGGTGTACGAACACCTTCGTGAAAGTGTCGTTTGTTATGGCCATTTATTAGAATCTGCAACTGGGTTTGGATGCATCGGCACGATAAAAGAGGCGAAGCATTGTAAATTGTCCAAACTGCGTTTTAGAATCTACACTTCATTCGGACAAAACGTTTATCGGAAATTTTTATATTTAATTATTTATGCTAATAAATTTTATAAAACTCCGATTGAATATGTCGGTCAATCTCCTTAGTTTAAGAGGAAGTCATTTGCCAGAATGGTAATTTGTCAGCTCCTTTAGAACGGCCTCGAAGCGCCATGGCAATGACCCCAGGCGGTTTGTACGCCGATTGATGTTCAAAATTACAAATTAGGTTCTAGGCATTTGGGTTGTGGAAACGATTTGTACGTGGACTTTTGCTCTTCGCTAGATTAGTTGAAAAAAGCCAGGGTCAACGTGTTGCCGAAGCACGAAGCTACTTCTCTTGCTGGAATGGGCAGCGTCTATCCTGGTACACAAATACCTTGCATGGCAATTAAAAAATGCCGTAGCCGGTAGGTAAATGAATCTTTCTAGTTATCGATGTACCTCATCAGTTTAAAGAAGAATTAATCCTACTATGAGCCAAGTTTATTCGGCTGGGCTTGGATGAAAATACCACTTTTGGGTATTTTTCCGGGGACAAATACAAGGCTTTGTATTTCAAAGACGTTCCTCTGTGTTTAACAATTCTGTTTAATTTGATTATTTGTAGATTTATGGGCCAGCTGCTAGGTTTCGAACCCGCGGGGATAGGAGATGTCATTGAGGGCTCTTATATTGGTGGCAGAACGGCTATACCTACCATGACAGTGTAGAACCTGCACCAGAACCCACCCAATATTCATGGGTATATAGAACCTGCACCGCATTCGGAGCACCCCCAAATAAATTTCTAATTGCTTTGGCAGTTGAGAGATGGGAGGAGCCCGTGAAGGCAATCAAGTTGCAGACTGTTTAGCCAATATGACTTTTTCACTGGATGATGGGTTTCACCCTTGGAAAAATTCCCCCCAGGACCTTGCGCTGCTGCTGCATCCAGATCTTATTGGGGTCCAATGGCTCCGCGGCTAGTATTTGCTTTTTTTTTTTTTTTTTTTTTGAGCTCTTTTAGGCTTTATGCCTTCTTCATTGACCCCCAAAAAAAAAAAAAAACAAAAAGGAGATAGGAGGAGCCAATCTGGAGGAAATCAATATCTGTCCAAATACAAAAGACAGGCATCACACACAAACCAAGTACAAGCAAACATGCTGGGACAACCTCATCGGGCACTTTGAGACAAGTTCAAGCAGAATGATGAAAGCGACAGCCGGAGACTTTGAAATCTGCTCATATTTTACCACGTCATTAAGATGAAGCTAGGACATCCAAGTGAACCCCAAAAATGGGATACTACGTTAGAAAACAAACTCCTCACTAACAACTCTCAAAGATGTTCCGTACCATTCTCTTCATGGTCAAGCATCCGGACAACCTGTGATACACCTTCAGCAATTTCCTTCCGGATGACACCATCTGGCATATCAAATGTCCGTCTTTTGAAGGAAAGCGATTTTTCTGAAGGCCGGGGGTCTACCACATCAAGCATTGCCTCCAATTCATCCACGATTGACTTCTTGGCAGCTCGCACCATCAGATCAGCTCCCTAGGAAGTGCAAATCATTAAACCAAATTACAGAAAACAATATAACTCATGCTATGTTTACCATGTATCACTCTAGGGTCTTGCTACTCCCCCAAACCCAACCCAGTAGCAAATGAAGCTCCATGTCCACTCTTGGATGTTGCAAGCAATAAAGAATGTTTTGCAGTGATTCTGAAGATTATCAAGCCTGAAAAACTTCAATTGGCATAGAGAAAGTAGATGTGTAGCAATAAATTTTGGAAATATGTCCTTCAGAAACAAGGTCTGTGAATATGCCCCGTGCTAAATTTTGCACTTCTTATGAAATGAGTCACGAAGGTTAAGACAAGGATCTAACTGAGTGAGATGCTAAAAGTTCCAACCCCTCCTGTTTCTGCTTTAGAAAATCAAAAGGAAAAGTATATGCATAACCAAATATCCTGCACTGGACCTGCTAACTAAACTCATCAACCAAGCATTTTTCAACTAAAAATAATAGTAAAAGACCGGCGAGGGAGCATCACAAAGGGACACAGAAGTTTAATATCTTAATGAAAGGAGTGAAAATTGAAACGAAATACACAGGTTTCTCAATAGACTAAATGATCTCTCAACAAAATCTCCAGCCTCCATATCTAACAAAAGACACATGTAACTTCAGATTTTAGAAGGCAGATCTTCCTGACTTTCTCAGTTTTTCATTCAAGCAGCTAAATTTGATATAAAGGGCATCCCAATGCAACAAGGCTCCCACAATATCTTCAGATCTTGAACTAAATTTCATATACAAAACAGAAAAAAAAAAGAGGAAAAGCATGTAGACAAATGTAGCACATTGGGCTAGGTGAAATTGCTGCATTCATTTATAGCAAGCTGTTTGCAAAATAATTCAAAAGAAAAATAGAGAAGCTGCTTGCATTTAAATAGTGGCAAGAGCTTCCAATGAGCAACCTATGGAGCTTTACAAGTTAAGGCAGGCTACAGCAGCCCCAGCCAAAGGAAATAAAGTCATCTGGCAAATGCAAATAAAAACCGATAAAACAGAGATAGAGGCGGCAGCAACGTTACCTCAATGGCATCAACTGTGAGCAATAAGACAATAATTTTTTCGGAGAACCTCTGGCGCTCTTCTGCGTCGCGAGTCAGCAGACGACGGTAAGAAAAGTTGTTGAACAATGCCCTGATCTCCTTTAACTTGGACTTGGCAATCGCCAGCTCTCTAAGGGCACAGAGAGCCTTTGATCTACGAATGAGATAAGCCCTGAAAATCACCTGGATCATCACCGCTGCATCTTGAGGCGACAACTCCGTCTGCTTTCCTCTGCTATTCCTCGTTGCTCCGCCTCTTTTAGCAAATGCCTTAACTCCCAAACAAAAAAATAATTAAAAAAAACAAAAACAAAAATAAAAACAAGGATCCCACAGTCAAGAAGGCCTTGTCAAGAATCACAACGCAGACATTAGCCGCACCTGTCGAAGAACCACTGCCTTATGATCAACGGGCTCTTCAATGTCCACCAGACGCGTGGTGCTCTCCCCTTCCTTCTTCTTCTTCTTCGTGCCCTCCTTCTTAATCTTTTTATCTTTACTTCCCGATGACTCGCCATCGCCATTAGATGCTTCGAACGCGTAGTTCCGCAAGATCGGGCCTTGCTTTCCTTCTCCCTTAATCTCAGCCGTCCATTTATACTTCCTTTCCACCGGTCCCTTGATCTCCGCCGTCCAAGCGTACTTTCGGTCACCGCCGCGGATCTTCGGGTTGAGCAGCTGGTCAAACCTCGACTCCAGAGCACCTACTCGATCGCATAGGCTCTGCAACCACAAGTCCATTCCGAATCGCTGGCGAACCCTCCTGTACGAGCAAAACGATGGCGTTCTTTCGATTTGGATCAGATCCGTGAGCTCAAGGGGGCTTGGCTTCGGGTTCAGGAAATCAAGAGCAAAGCTGAAGTCGTCATATTCTTCTTCCGCCAAAAACGACGCGTAAGACGGCGTTTTGGGAGCGAAAATGGAGGCCTCTTTTAGAAAGAGGGAGGTGCAGTCGGGCTCGAACACCTCGATTCTCCTGAATCTACTCATGCCTGCTGGAGCGAGTCGGAAGAACGAACACGGCGAGTTAGTTTACAACTACAAGAAATTCGAGTTAGGCTTTTAGCTGACTACCATTAGTACGACCCAAAATAATAATAATAACGGAGGGTTTCAAAAGAGAGGAGAAGACAAGTCTGTGAGTAGGACGAGGAAATT
Organism: Rhizophora apiculata; assembly: GCA_037832385.1. Lineage (NCBI taxonomy): Eukaryota > Viridiplantae > Streptophyta > Magnoliopsida > Malpighiales > Rhizophoraceae > Rhizophora > Rhizophora apiculata. The sequence goes on along the minus strand of CM075428.1, from coordinate 9,001,139 downwards.
AAGCAAGCTTTTAGTCACCCAAAAAAGGGGGGAGGGGGAGGCAGGAGACAGGGGCGAAATGGGAATTCTGAGTTTTACAAATCAGCGGATTCGGTGGAATAACAATATTGGTTTTTTTTATTTGAAAGAGGTCCGCCGCATGTCGGAGATGGGACGAATAAAAAGTACGGGAATCACGCCGTCGTTGTCAAAGAATCACGAACACACGAGGATCCGATGTGTACGATTACCACGCGCGGCAGAGCATGTGGGTTCTCCACATGATCAATATCAACGACAGATATCCTGAACAATCATAAATATATAATTAACAAAATGTGCTGAATCCCGAGCGAATAACATTACAAAAGGGTTTAACACTACCAGCCAATTTAATTATTTAACATAAAGGAAATCTCGTAGAAATTATTGCGAAGCAAAACCTAGGTGGGTGTGAGACAAATGGCATGCTGGACGCAAGCAAAGCGTCCACAAAACCTTGGCATCACGAGACCCGTCAAAGCCATACCAATTACCACGCCACATGCCACAGGCCCACAAAGGCTCCCAGCGCCCGCCACTTTCTCTCCTCTTCAAATCCATTTTCGTCTCCTCAACCCCAATTGCCCTCTCTGCTTCAGCCTGCGTCTTTCCTTCAACAAATTCTTCAAGCACATCCACCGGATCCTCAAAACACTGCGAACCCAATTCGAGATTGTCCTCAATTATCGTCTCTTCACCGTCGTCGTTGAGACACGACTCAGTGCACGAACACGTTGAGACTGTATCTATATCATGGTCTTGCAGCGCACTTGCCCTGAACTCGTCCCAGTCACGGAATGAGGCTTCGAGGGCTTCCAATCTGTTGCCAATGTGCTGCAAGTGGTGTGGCCTTTTCGGGCTCGATGCCACTTCTGCCGATAACAGTTTTTACAAGAACCGGAATCTTTGGTCGATGTCTTGAGAGTAAAGTCGATGGTACTGGGAATCGGTGTCCGGATGAAGAGAAAAGACTTCACCGAGTACTAGTTCGACTTCTTGCAGTCTCTTCTGCAACCTTTTGAATCTCTTTGTCATTGTTGGGTTTCTCTTTGTCTCTTCCTGTGCGTTCATCAGGTTCTGTGAGAGTAATGCGAGTGGGGTTTTCAGTTATTCATTTTCAATCATGGAAAGATGTGGGCTAAGACGGTTGTTCTTCTTTGGGAGTTAATTGGTAGTGGAGACGGTTGAGACTTTTGAATGTGTAAAATGTAAAAAAAAAAAAAAAGAAAAGAAAACAAAAAGAAAATTATTAGGGAACATAGACAATTAGACATGTAATGCCATACCTTACGTTTATTTTTCTCGAGTAGATGTAAATATTTTAATAATGATGGAGAGGAGGAGAAAAACAAATTTGTAAGAAAATAAAATGGAGGACAATTTATAATATTTCTATCTGTTCTTCTTGCCAAAATCTACTATGTTGACTTTATGCGTTGACCGGTACGGAGACAGGAGGCTCGCCCTGAGGCCATTCCGCAGTCATGTCCGGAAACACAACCATTCTACTGCAGAAGGTTTGTCAAAACTTGTTTCAATCAATCAAAATTCGTTCGTTGATGAAAGTTGAAATAATGCAAACGAGCTCCAAGGAAGTATTTTGCTTCGCAACCGTCACCTCCATTACTATACATATATATATATGTGTGTGTGTGTGTGTGCGTGTGTGTGTGTATTTGGCTCACCTTTCTTGCCCCGATACTCGGCATACGAAATTGTCTCCTTATTAACTGTGTCTTTCAGACCATTCTTGAGTTGGCATAGCATACACCCCTTTGTCTTGGTCTCCGTAGAAGCTATCCTGGGAACCCCACGTTCCACCGGCACGGTAGCCTCGTGGATTGTGGCTGCTAGTTAAAATATCTCGCGCAGTAATTAACTATTGCCTTAATTCAAGTACTTGAAGCCTCTGTAAAGAAGGGATCGTGCGCTTGGCTGGGACCAGCCTTATTTAGTTTCAATCTTCTGTATCTCTTATAGATAGTGGGTCTGTTGCATGAAACAATTTGCGATCATTGGTGCCTATGCGTGCGCGTATGTTAGAGAGAGAGAGAGAGAGAGAGAGAGAGAGAGAGAGAGAGACACTTCAAGAAAGGACAATTTTGCTAACGGAGAATATTAATAAATTCCACTAAAATCTTCCGTTTTTCCCTCGTACACGTAAGTTCACACTACATGGAACAAACTGATGTGGACACATCTATTTTGCTTGATCTGTTACCATTGACTTCCTTCCTACCAGTTAAATCATTCCTTTTTTTTTTTTTTTCTGTTGAAATCATCAATGTTTCTCCAATTATTTTTGCATATGAATAGGTAGAGAATAGAATAGAAAATAACCATAATATACCCCTGCTTTATATAGGTTGTAGTTTCCCCAATTACTCTCATGTACCCCTGCTTTATACAGGTTGAAGTTTCTCCAATTACTCTCATGCACCAAAGCAATTGAAGGTCCGTCTTAAGAGACAAACATGCATTTACCCAAAGCAGGGATATCATAACATAATTTTGTCTGTTACCCTCTCAATACTAGGGATCACATGAATGAAAGAGATGGTTCACAAGAACGATGGAACATTAGCCATTGTCATGGGTACCTGGTAAAGCCAGTTAAGTCGATATCTGGTACCAGCTACTTGATCAAATAGCACAGATTATTTTACTGTTGTACACTACGGTTTTCAGAAATGGGCAGTTCTCCTGATCTCTGGCGGCTTGGACAATAAAACCCACCACTTTGATCAGGTATGCTCTTTCGTTTGAGGCATACATCAAAATCAGAACGCATAGGCCAACCTGTCCATCTATGCATATGTGGAAACTTTATTTTTCAACAAAGAAAAGATATACTTTTTCCCTTTTCCTTCTCTTATAAAGTACAGCTGGTGATGTATATATGGTGACGAGGCTGAAAACCCAACAAAAGGAAAACTATCTGGATGGTTGAACGCCAGAACATGCAAAGCCTCAAGCTTTCAATACTTGGTAAACAAAAGGACAGGTTTGTTACCATAATCTCATAAGACCACAAAAAATGGTCCACTTCACATTTGCAGAAGATTATTCACAGTAACAATGACAGAATTTGTTTGCTGCAGGTCCTGCAAAGATTGATGGATTAAACTCTTGCACAAAGTATTGAATTATGTTAAGGAGGGGGGAGTGGAGACTGGTGAGAGAAGGGTCAAAGATCATAATAATTGAAATATGAATGTTGTAACCAAGTTAAACTCAAAATACAATATTCAGCATTAAAACACATATTTCCAGGACAGTCTTCCACTCCATGAGTGAAATGGGCCTTTCTCAAAGTAAGCAGCAAATTTGCAACTCATTTCCAAAATGAATGCTAGTGCCATGCTATTAATACTCCCAACAGAATAAACAACTGTTCCACCAAATTAGAACACATAGGAAGCTTCAAGAGGGATGGATACGATAATTGAACACAATGAAAGGGACTATCATCAGAAAGAATAATAACAAAGTAGCAATTTTCCATTGAAAAGAAAGCACGCCTTGTAAGAAATAAGTTGGTTGTAGAATATTTTTAGAAGTCTACCCCTTAGCCTGGTAAAACTACAACCAAGAACAAAAGGATGCATGCATACACATAAGCATCAATTGTAACTAACACACAATAAATGGAACCAGCCAAAATAAATAAAAAAAATTGAAGAACATGTGTGCACACACAGACACACACACTTTGTAACTCAGTAAACCAAACTTACCTGGAGTATCAACTCATCTGGAATCTGAGGCAAAACATCCCGTACTGTTTCAGCCATTGCTAGTATGTTTGCTATGTTGTCACCAGCAGACTGTGAACCACTCCTCATATGCAATCCACCAGTGCCAACAGGATATCTTCCACCAGGGGCAACAGCAATATGAGAACCAGATGCAGCAGCCTGAGCAGAACTCACTGGCCAAAGGCTCCAAGCAGAATCCTCAAGGGTAGTCTGCGCGTAGGTTTCTCCTACAGATGCAAGATGCCTCATCATCATCTGGACTCTCCCCAAACCAACTGATCTCACGGCAGTTGAAGGACCAGCTCCATCCACACCCTGTCTTGGCCAAGTAGGCAACCAACTTGAATCCAATCCTGCACTTCTATGGGACCCCCCAAAAAGTAATGATTATGAAAAGAATCAGACCAAAAGGGGAAAGAACATATAAACTACATGGATCAGAAAAAGTAATTGACCTTCACCACCACATCTAACCAAACAAAATCAAAGTCAAATTGTGCTTGACACTTCAGGTTTCATTTTAGATAGCTGAAATGGGAATCCAACCTATTCCAAAGAAAAATGAAGAACTTGGCTCTTATTCCAGCCATCCTCTCTTGTTTCACCCAACATCTTAGATGGACATCATATATACAAAGAAATTAACCTTTTCAAGGACAACATAAGCAAGGCTTAGTTTAAGGCTAACACGGAAAAAAAAACCATAAAATAGGATAAAGCTAAAAAATCAAGAGGATTGAGGCAGTATCACGTAGAAATATACCTACATCAACTAACACTCTATCTATTATCTAACAACAGAATAGGTTGATATACAACTAAGTATCCTTAATGCACTTAAAGGGAAACATGGTTCTTACAGGCAAGTATCCATGCGTGTAAGAGATACTATACTAAGTGAACTTAAAGTAAGGAAGTGAACCTCCAGGGGCTGCCTTCTACAGAGGTTCGAGTCTGATTGGGGAATACTCCAGCAGGCAAGGTATGCTCAGAATTCATTTGCTGATCAAGTCCCTCGCTTAACTGATGGGCAAGCTGCTCATCACTCAAAACTTCTCCAGTATTATGGTTCTCTTCATTTTCAGGTCTGGCTACAAAAAGTGGCTTTCTACAAGTGGGGCATGAATACATTTCACTTAAACCCTGATCCAGCCTAGCATAATTCAGCATTACTCAGCACAAGAATCCTAGTAAAATGGTCAAAGCAAAGTAATAATGAACAGAAGTTTCCAAATCATACCAAGATCTCAAGCATCCAAGATGAAAGAGATGATTGCAATGTAGCTTTTTAGCCTTAGCCATAGGTTCCTGTCATTTGCGTAGTTCATTAGCATTCATGAACCAATAGAAAAGCAACAGGGTAAAATAAAATTTAAAAACCAAAAAAGATGTATGCACCCTGCAGATAGCACATTCATCATCGTATGCCTGCAGCTCTTGAGATGTCGCATCAGGAAGTGCAGCATGAAGTGAGCGTAAAGCTATTTTCAATTTGATGAATCCTTTTATATGCTTTATGATAGTACTTAGCAAAGCCTGCTCAAAGCAACAGAATTGATAAACAGATGGGTGTCTATAGAGGGCATCAAAATTGACAAAATTCACAGCAAGTTCCAAATGGAAAATAGAGGAAAATGTTTACCCGTAAGTTCAGGAAAAGGATAGCATCCACAAGATGAAACGCCATGCCATGAAGCCACCATATATGCACATAATGACCGAGTGCCATTAACAAAGTTGCCATGTCTAGAGTAAATCCTAAATTCCGGAGAAGAATGCCTTTCCACTCCCCCAATGAACCTGCAGTCAAATTCCTTGATCAGAAAATAACAACAGAATCAAATTATGTCATGCACTGTTAAGTTCAATATATTAACAAGCACACAAGGGACCACAACAAATATTCTTTTATGCAAGTCATACATAATGCTAAGGAAAGAATGCCTGCTAAGCAAGTGCACCCAATGAAGGACAGATATTACATAAAAGGCATGCTTTTGGTTGCAGCTTTCCACATACCCATACTTAGCAAACATTTGCAGACCATCTTTTTGTCTAATGTTCTATATCAAAGTACGGATGTATACATAAACCAATAGCTATTGAAATATTTATGCTTCCAAGTATGCACTCGAAAGATGAAACATCATTTATCTGAACTACAACGAACAAACTCCAGGGAGCAAAGATTCTCTCTATCTATCTATTTACATCCACAATCCACTTTGTATGGCCCCCCTTTCATATTCATCCGTTAGCAGGTTCCTCAAGTTTTAGAACTTTTTTACTAAACTATTTATTCTGCCTTTTCAAGTTTCTCCAACTCCAAGAGCCAAGTTTATGTCCAGACTTGACCTTAGAATTTAGGGCCACACCTGTGCTTTTACCAAAGCTACCACCAAACCCAGTAGCACACTGGATAGGAATTCAAGAATTACCTGCCATCATTGTATCAAAAAGTTTCAACCGTTGGCAGTTTTCACTATTCCCAGCTGAATGATGGAACCAAATTTCAAGCAACTGAAAACCATGGATCAACATGGCCTACAGGGAAAGAATGCACTTGGGATATAAAATCTCAGACAGAAAAAATAACCAGAATAATTCATTTCAAATATCAAAGAATAGTTACAAAGACATTACTTGCATTGTCTCAAAAGCAATACTTAAAGGCTCAAAGAACAATAACAGGTACATGGATGAACTCATTGTTCTGTATACTTCCAAACACAGCCTTATCCTGTTAAGCACCCAAAAAAATATAAATATATTAGAAGCATTTCCACACTATATGGATCTTGTTATAAAAACACGCTTTCGTTTTGGCATTGGTCAAAGGATCAAAAGATGAAACAAGATTTTTAGCCATACAATCATTGTTATAGAAATGGGAGGGTATCAATGCACTAGCCAAATCACACTTGTAACTAAAAGAAAAGGATATGAGACAGTACCAGAAAAGGTCAATGGAGAGAACCAACAACAATACTGAATAGACCCGGAAATATGTCCATGGCATTGCTGCAGGAGATGTATTCAACCGTTCAAGCCGATCTCTAGCCAAGGCTTGAAACATCTGCTCAAAATGTTATTAAAAGGGAGGGAAAAAAATGTGTAAGGATGCATTAGAGGTAATTGCATGGTCACAAAGCAGAGCATGTTTACCACAAAAGACTGTATTCAAATACCTTTAGAGAACATAGGACAGTCAACCAAATTGACCACAGGCCTGCTTGAAAAATTGTTGGTGGAATAACCAGAGGGAGAAACGTTCCCTAATCAATAAGCAACAAGAAACAGCAGTTCTGAAACATAAACATTGTGAATTTAAGGCTAAATCTCAATACACAGACCATAGTGTTTGCAGTTTTGGAACATAGACATTGTGAACTAGGGCCTAAAATCGTCGACCACAGACCATAGCGTTTCAACAAAGTATCTTGCCCATGCAAACTTGACCTAAGTCTGAGTATGCTCAGTTGTAGCCACAAAAGATCTTGACTACAAAAAGAAGCTCACATGTTTCCACTCTCAACCTAAGTTAATTAATTCCACAGCCACAGCACCCACCGAAAATCAAGTGATTTTACTTGTGGAATCATAGTTCAAGGCTTTCCAATGCAACAAGGAAATTGTAAAAATGCAAAGAAATAATCAAACAAATCAAAATGAAAAAGAAACATAAAATCTTTTTCTTGTTGTTGCAGTAGTGAGATATAAAAGCTGCAGATTTGATACATAAGGAGCCAAGGAACACGTAAAACTAAACTCTGTCTGCCTAGTGGGGATTCTTCCTCAATCTGGTTCATTAAATGGAATAATAACAAACTTACTGCACAACAAACTTAAATATATCTGCATGGTACAATTGCCATAGGCTAAGAATATTCACCTTGTAGACAACATAATTAATAAGACGTTCCACTAGTTTCCGAGTCTCAGAAGGGTACAATTTTGCAAAGAAGATAGTCTGCATAACGAAACCAAAAACCATAACCATTAAAAGCACAGATCAATGAACAAGAACCAAACTCATAAATCTGAAACCTCAATAAATATGACAAAAAAGAAATATTCATCTTCAACCCCCTGAATTAAATTTTACCACAACAACTTCATTAGCACCAGAAGTTTAATAAGATAGAATCATAAAGCCTTATAAGATTGTACCATAGTCTATTTTAGTTATGAGTTTGAATGAAACAGATTAAACTTACCTTAAGGCAAAGATTGAGCAGAATGAACACATTAAATAGAAAATTCACCAGCAATGCAACAGTGGCATAAGAACCCAAAAGCAGTTCAAGGGCTCTGTTGCCATTCTCTGGGTTTAGAAAATTTTCACCAATTAAACCCTGTGATCTCAACTTATCCAATGATAACTCTGTCCAACACCGCAGACCAACAAAGCTCAAAACTGTACATACAGCTGAGATAGCTAAACAGCTCACACCCATTGGTAAAAGGTACAGCCTCTTTACCAAACCCAATTCCCAAGTTTTCAAAAGTCATAACAACTACATTTGCATGGATCTTTGCCACAATGATCACCAGTTCACATTGAATATCGGCCCAGGTGAGCTAAAACCCTGTATGAAACGGACAAGACAATTAGTATCTCTAATTCCCCGACAGAAAACCATCAAGACCTGTGCAAATGAAAAGCAATAGTGATTAGTCATTACAAGTGGTAAGACAAGCCAAGCACAAAATGGCACCACAAGTAAAAGCTACAAGAAAAAGGTATAAAAAAAAAGACTTCAAGCCGTTTCAAGAAATGAGGTGAACCTATCAGTTCTCATATGACCCAAATCAATTAAAAAGCACTACAACCAACAGAAACCCCTAGTCCGAAATAACAATAACAGAACTCAGCCGAATTCAAACTCCAACATGATACTTCAATTAACATTACTACAACGAAACGCAATCCAATGAAGAATCGGATTCGATATCACCAAAATTGAAAAAAAAAAAAAGAAGAGAGAAATCAAAACCCTAGATTGGAATTCTAAATAAAGCAAGACAATTCGACACCAAAAGAAAATCCAAAATTAATCTGACGGGATTAAAGGAAGACGAAGAGGGAATTCAATTACGTTTCTTGATTACGACATTAATTAATTAATTAAACATTAAAAAAAAAAAAGTTGATGGAAGAAGTAAAGAACCTGATTCGATCCAAGAAGAAGAAGAAAGAAAAACTGTAGGGCGTGGTGGGGAGTTATATTCTGCGACGCACTTTTTGAGAGAGAGAGAGAGAGAGAGAGGGAGGAACGGTAAATAAATTTTTAGAGAGAGAATGAGGCAGACAATGGAAAGTCAGTTTTTGCAGGAAGAGAAAAAAGCTGCTGACTTAATGAGACTATTGATGTCTGTTATTATAATATATCTTTAATTTATTAATTCAAGATGGTCAGGACAAAACTCTGTTATAAAACAGAATAATGCCTTAATTTATGTTATTATATATCCTTAATTTTGGAATAAAGATGAACATATTAAGAAAATTAAAAGGGAAAATATATGTAATTTTTTTGACAAACACTTTAATCTTCTTTAACATGAAATCCTATTTTAAAGTATTAGAATTGAATTTGGATAATTTAAACTAGATTTTTTTTTTGACAATTTTATGTCCAATTTAATTCTAATTTTGTTGAAAATTATAATTATAATTATAATTTAAAATTTTAACTCAACTTTAGTATTCAAATATATTCCCCAAATGATAAAATGTTAATAAAAATTTGACTTAATTAAGTGACATGAAATGTTAGTCTCATATAAAGTAGCAATATTTTAAATTCTACATTTTTATCCTTTTCGCTCCCCAATTTTGAGCCAATACCCTTCCTGTACACAACAGAAAAAAAAAAAAAGGAAAAAGGAAAAGAAAGAAAGAAATGAAAGAGTTGGCCACGTAAGTCTCTCCTCGACCATGTTAGACTCTCGTCTTGCCGGATGCTTGTTTTTATTCAATTCACCAAAAAAAAAAAAAAACATGATTTGGTAAAATAAAAAAAAAAAAAAACAAAAAGTACAAAATTATTTAATAACCAAAAAAACAAAAGTTGTCATCATTTAAGAAGGGGTGCAGGTCCTTACTAAAAATTATAAAAATAAAAAAAAAAAAAAAGAAGAAAAGGTTCCAAGTCCAACTAGATAGGCATTGAGTTCCAGTAAATTGTGGACCCCATGGGATGGATGCAACCATCCTGCCCCAGTTAACTCTCCCTTTAATGTTTCATTTTCATGGCGGCGTGTTGGATGGATGGGATGAATGTTCTGGGCCTGATGCCTCGTTCTTGATTCGTGGACCACCTCAGCCAGGAATGCATGCAAATATTTTTCACGTTTCTTTTCTCAAAGAGTGGAAGTTGTTTCCAGATCTTCAAGACTTGCAATTAGCCAAATGCTCTTAGGTGTTGCATCTTTCTAAGTGCTTCAATTTCATAGACATTATACGTAACATGAAAAAATTGTACATACAAACAACATGGGCAACTTTCCCCGGCCTTCCCTCCTCCAAAGATTGTTCTTTTCCCTTGTGTGATTTTTTTTTTTTATTTTGGAGTTTTTAGTATAACGAAAAAAAAAAAACTTTACCATGATTAAATAATTACAAATTTAAATTTTAAAAACAATCTTTTTGTGAAAAATAAATAAAATTGTGTATACCGGCATTTTCTTAAACCCCGCCAAGTCTTTGTTACATTGAGACACTCTTTTTTCGACTTTCTTTATGCGCATTTGATTAAAACCATGGAGAAGGTTTCAAAACATCCTTTCCATCTTCATTCATCGTAATGAGAGGATATTTCCATCATCATTTTACAAAGCAGAGCTCACATAATTACAACCACATCTCTTCCCTAAACAGTACTCAGACATCAATAACAACATCTGGGGTTCTTGATGTGGCAGCGCCTTCAGACCTTGACTCAGCAAACTTTTCAGCCACCTCAGCCATAACAAGTTTAGTTAGAAGCAGACCAGCAACCAGAGCTGCCCCCATCAGCATTGTGAAAACTGCAGTCCAGCTCTTGGCAGAAATATAACCAGTTAGTAAAGGTCCTATTGCAGCTCCTACGGAGCCTGTTCCATCTATAATCCCTGTAACAGTGGCCAAGGCCCTTGAGTTACCCTTCAACGAACTGTGTGTCCCCAGGTCAGCCGAGACAGCCGTTGTTATAAGAGCATATGGCCCGTTCACAAACATGCCAGTGAGGAACATAAGAGCAATGTTCATGGCCAAGGAAATGTGTCCATAGCTACGGTAAAAGAAGAGTGCAGGGATGGCACAGTACATGAAGCTTGCTGCTGCAATAGCTCTTGCATCTAATCGATCAGAAATATGCCCTGCTAAAATTCCCCCAACTACCCCTCCAACATCAAACAATGTTGACAAGTTACCGGCTGTTCCACTGGACAGATATTTTCCATCAATGGCTGCACAATTGATGATCACAATAAGGCTTCATTCAAGATGCCATGTATGAAGGAAACAAAGAATTTGAACACATAAAACATACCCGTGCAGCTAATGTAGAAAGGAAGCCAGTAGAGAAATGTATAAGCCACCAATTTGGCGAAAAATAGGCAAAGGGCAAATGGAGCAACTCCAGGGATTTTCCATGCTTCAATGAAACCCACAGCCTTCTCCTCATGGCCAGACTCTGAACTCAAAAATGGCTCTCTAATTCCCTCCCCAGTTTTCTTTGAAGCATCTGATTCATCTTCCTCTCTGTCAGCTCCAACAGACTCTGGACTAACTGGCAGCAAGAGGAATACAGCCAAGCCAACAAATGTAATTAGGAGACCAGGCACAACAAAGGACCAACCCCATCCATAGCTCAGCATTGCAGCAGCAATCAAAGAACCAGAAATGTTCCCAACAGAAGTGTGAGCATTCCATATTCCCATAATTAGTCCCCTCTTCCTCTTTCCACACCAGTTACCAACTAGAGCAACCACCGATGGCCATCCAGTTGACTGGAACAAACCAGCAAGCATTTGTGCAACCAAAAAGTAGTAGAAGCTATGTACATTTGCCCAATATCCTACTCCAAATAGTGAAGTGAACAGACCAGTTCCAAGCATTCCTATTGTCAAAAAGATCCTTAAATTCATCCTGTCACCCAAGTGTCCCGAGAAATACATTCCCATGGCATATATAGAGAGGAAAGCCACATCCAGTTCCCCAAGTAATGCTGTCCCATCTGATCCATCAAATGGGGACCAACCATCTCCAAGTGTCCATGAAAACCTTCTTCTATTTTCTGGTTCACTCAAGTAAGTGATTGTCCATGGAGTGGATTTCAATCCTGCCTCAGATGATTCTGGATCAAGGGTACTCTTGACAATGCTTGTGGTTTTGCGAGTAGCATGGTAACTAGTATAAGCAAAAAAGGTTAAAATCAGAACAATGGCTTGGTAGGCTTTGTACGAAAGTTGTCTTTTCTTCAAGCACTCTAAGAATTGGATTCCAAGTGGTCTATTCTTGTTTTGCTCATATGCTGTTTCAGAAACTGGACCCATGCGCAAATTCTGAACTCCGAATAAATGGAACAGGGCCTTCAATTTCCTCTGTTAGCACAAAAGTAGAAAGCAGCAACAGACAGTCAGATTGGGCAATTCATATCAGATGAGAAAAAAATATATATATAAAGGTTACACAAGTATTTCAGCCTAATGAGCAAGTTTGAGGCAAGTCATAGAAAATCAGACAACAAGCCTTAGCTGACAGAACCAGTTTCGAATTCATGAAGAAAGAAGAATTTCCTTTCCAAACCCACTTTTTTTTTTTTTCTGGAGTTCCTTAAAAATAAATAAATAAATAATAAGAAAAAAGGACAGAAAAATCCACAACGCATGACAGGTAGAGGTAATTAAACTTCAATCAATTGACAGCACATATCAAACCAAAAAATTAAAATCAAAACATAAAAGCATCAAAATCAAACTCGTTGACCATAAAAACAGCTGCGAAGAAAACAAAAGCAAAAAAAAAAAAAGAAATTCAATAATCAAAGACAAGACCGAGCTTGCTGATTCCCGAACCCAACAGATTGAACGTTTTAACTCAAACACCAATTTCTCCAAACCAACCGATCAAAGCTCTCCGCCTCAAACCAAGACTTTCCCAGGGGAGTCAGTCTAAGACCCCAAAATTATAAGCAACGAATTTCCAAAGAAACACCGTTATTAACAACGAACAAGCATAAAAGCAGAGTACCCATACACACCTCTTGTTTCTCTGAAGTTCGCGAGAAGGGGTTTTTCCTTTTTTTTTCGGTCACTTTTTCTTCTCTACGAGTACAATGGAAAACTCTGCATTTTTCTCTTGTTTTCCTTACAATTGCTTTAAATATATATATATATTTCTCTCTTTCCTTTTTTCTACTTCTCTGCCTGCACGGTTTGGTTCGTGGCAGTCGCTTTGTTAAGGAAGACGTTAATCTAACTATTAATTTCGGGGCACGAAATGCCTGTTTTGTCCTAGTCGACAGTAGTTGAGTTGACGAAAATAGCCTTGTCTGTACGCGATTGTGTGGAAGCGTCAGTTAATGTCAAACGTATGACTTTTTGAGTGTCACAAACGGAACGCCAAACAACTTGCGACACTCTTCATCAAAACAACGAATGCCGACATGCGATATCTCTCGCTCTCATTTATCAATGCCCAAAGAGGCTTTGGCAATTGGCAACGTGCTTCAATATTAATATTTTAAAACTATGCCTTTAACTCCGTCTATTCCCTCAAGCAAAAAGTTTCACTTAACAATTAAAGTTTATGTATAATTATTTTTCATTAAATCGCAAATTTATAATAAAAATAATATTTTTTATTCTTATAAATTTTATAATTTTATTTTTAATATTAAAATTCAAATCGAGTATGTGCTTCATTACTGTTCTGAATTCACTGCGGAAGTTTGCCAGGGAGAATATGATGATCGTCAAGAAACAGTTAATGAAATCATAACGATGAGGTAGAGTTCATTCGGGAGACAAAATGCGAGTAAGGAAACTCGTAGCATATCCCTACATTTCAATATTAACAACACTTAAAAAAAGTTGACCCCTTTGGCCTGGCCAGCAACTACAATTTAGGAATCTGTTATATACCCATCGTCCTAGACAAGATCGTAGCAGAAACCTCCTTCACAGAAACCCCCAATACTGCAAAACCCAAAACGGGCTCCATCATCCTAATCAACTTTAACCTGGAACACGTCAGTCCTCTGCTCTTTTCCTTGACCTTCGGCACCAGCACCTTCAGTACGCCAAATTCTTCATCTCAGTCTTGATCTGACTAGTGCTGTAGATCTTCTCCAGCTGCTGTACCTCCCGCTGCTGTCTCCGTCGTCAAACTCCTTGGGGCCCTCGCCTTTGATGACCAGAGTGTTCTGTTCCACGGAGACCTTCACGTTGCCTTCAGTTGCTCGTTGGCAAAAATGGGTCCCACACCTCTGCAGCAAAAGCAAACCAGTTTATTAGTAAGTTTTGGACTTTAAACTGCCCCTCTTCTTCTTCTTCCTTTTTTTTTTCTCTCTCTCTGTGTTTTCTCAGGAACCAAACAACGAAATCTTGCTCCGCTACAAAGGGCCGACTAGACAACTACTTAAGAGAAAATCGTCGCGACGAGTGAAGAAGCAGCCAGAGCCGCGATCGACGTCTGAATCGCTCGTCGTCGTCGTGTTAAACTTAATCAGGTTAAAAATGTGTATTTAATTTAAAATTAAATAATTGAATTTATATATTTTTAAATTATTAATAAATTAACATTTTAATAAAAAAAAGTAATTTAATTTAATTTTAATATTTTAATAAAATTAAATATTTTTAATTATTTAATAATTTAGATATTTTTAATTTATTATGTAATAAATATAAGTAAAATTTATGTTAAAAGTATTTCTCAATTATTAATAGTATTTTATCAATTTAATGAAAATTGATATTATAGCTCTAGAGTCGAAGTGGCGGACGCTGCTCGTGTTGAAGACGCGAGAGGGCGATGGGCTGCGGCCTAGGGGCGGATCGAGGTCTTGGAGTTGGGATGAGACTCGAGGAGACCAGCCTCTTGGGAGCGCGTGAAGACGCCATGCCCTAGAAAGATCGTTTGAGAGCGGATAATTCTTGAAGGACACGTCAGCGTTGGGATATTACATTTTACCTTCTCTGATTCCATTTGGCCCGCTTGCTTGCTTGCTAGCTAGCTAAGAAAATGATCCTAAAATCTTTGCTTCCACAAAGTAGCTCAATCTTCCCTAATCATGTTCAGCAAGTATATGATCCTAAAATCTTGCAGTAGTGGTGTCTAAAATAGAAAGACGCATATCAAGAACATATTTGTGCATCCACAATCCACTCAATGGTTCACCCCATTGACAGTAACTTCAATCTCGAGAAATACAAATTAGAAATAAACAAACAACAGCATTAACAAATGCAAAGCTTACTGGCCTACTCCAAAATTTGTTGGCACTTGAAATATTCTGTTACAGGTTGACTGAATGATGGCAATATTTTTGATTCCATATCTTTCAGCTCAAGACCAGTTCCCATAGGTAAGAAGTAACTCTAATGAAGTATTTCCTTTGCATAAAAAATCCCTCAACACAACACTACGTACCCACCTGCCGGTAGCAACTCTGCCATCCAGGTATGCTGTTGTCCTGCATAACTGAAATTAACACACGGTATTCGACATGTTACACAGTTCAAGCTACCTCCTGGCACCAATATAATTTCAAGTTTCGGGTTTCGCAATGCAGTGGCCTTACATCCCAGTTCACCGAGGTAGTATTTCAAGGACTTGTAAACAAAGAGTATTTAGGCAATTATGTTTCAAATAGATGACTAAGAAGCCATGGAAAATTACCCTGCAAACCAAAGCAGTTACCTACAGCTGAGGGACGAGGTTTTGAAGATTCGAACCAAATTAACCTACAATGAAACAAGAGTTCCATTTTTGACATGAAGATAGAATATCAAGGTACTTACATTTGCCAACCTCCAAAACC
Organism: Rhizophora apiculata; assembly: GCA_037832385.1. Classification (NCBI taxonomy): domain Eukaryota; kingdom Viridiplantae; phylum Streptophyta; class Magnoliopsida; order Malpighiales; family Rhizophoraceae; genus Rhizophora; species Rhizophora apiculata. Next base: position 8,985,328 of record CM075428.1, on the reverse strand, counting down.
CGATGCCTACTGGTCCACATGACAACTTACCCATTCAATCCATATGAGACATGGCACATACAGGAAGGAGAAAAGAACATGAATTTCCCACTTGGTATCATCAAAAACAACATGCTCAGTTACAGTCCTTTATATGAGGACCCAACATGGAAGAGCCACATGGAATTACTTTAATTTATATGTCAACAGCTTAAAATTTGGAATTTTGCATTTCCTTCCTGTTGAGACACAGAATCAGCAGTTGCAAACAAAATCACATCTATAAAGGCAGAGAAGAAGAAACTATGAAGAACGGAGAGCCCATCTACTGATGTTATCTTGGTAGAAATAGAACTTATTTGTTACCTCAAAACTGAGACAAACAATCATCATCTCTTTCAGCAGCAGTATCATTCAAGCATATATTTTGAATCTGTCCTCTTAGATACATGGGAACAGAGTAGCCATCAATGACCAAGGTAGGGGATGGGTTTAATGACTCTGAAAACAATGTTCTAGAGACAATTGCATGAAAAATTCAGTTCAACCCAAACAAAGCTGAAAAATAACATGACAAGAGTTACAACAGCGTTAAGTCATACCTACCTCAACCTTTTTCTCTTCTAATAAAATTGATGAAAGGGAGGTATAGTCCCAATAAAGCTGTTAGACAACAGAAAAAAATTTACCCATGCTGAAAAACGCAAATGTTCATAAAACACTGAAATGTAAAAAGTCTACCTCATTTAATTTAAAAGCTCAGAAATCCATTCACATAATTCAGTAATACTGACGAACTGGTGGACTTCTAGTTGATCTCCTGTTACTGTGACTAAAAGGGGAATGTGACCTACTCTGGTCACGGTTCCTGTCCCTGCATCCATCTCTTCCATTCCTGGACCTCCAATCTGCCACCCTTTCTCCATCACAGCTGCTTCTACCATTTCGTCCTCGAGGCCTTTCACGCTCCTGATACCGGTCCCGCTCTCTGTCTCTGTCTCGATCATGATGTCGGTCCCTGTCGCCTGATCCACTCCTCCTCCTCCGACTCTCATATTCCTTCTCTCTCTGCTTTCTCCGTTCTTCAGCTTCTTTTTCCCTTGCTAATCTTTCCTCTTCCTTTGCCTTCTCCTTAGCTGCCTGCAAATTGAATTCCACATTCTTTGTTCACTAAAAACAACAAGAAGAATTCATGGACAATTTGTTCCCTATTGATACACTTACCTTGTACTCAGTTAGGAAGTCCCTGACCATGCCATAGCCCATGTGCTGCTTCCCCATAACATGAGACTGGGTCCTCTCTATAGCATCATTTGCCACCAGAAAAGAACCACAAATCTCACACAAGGCCATCTTTTTCTCCTGTGGGACCAGCAATGTTTTATTGCTTTGGGACTGAATCAAGGCCTTCTCAACATTAATTTCATCTACCTGTACAATGGGAATCAAAGGTTGCAATTTAAAGAACCACAATTAGGCAACTAGGATGGGAAAATTTCCTGAACATCTTCTGCATAACTTTCTGAATTTAACAAGACCATGAAGGCCCATAAACTTGTAGTGCTACTAATGCCCATTCTTGTTTTCATCTTCCTTCAGGTTTTTGAAGAGTGGAGAGGTTGGCAGGTGACATTTAATTGTTGGAACAAAGAATCAAAAAATAACAGGCTAACAGCACCTTTTTCATAAGTGCTTGAGCTTCATCCACCTTCCCAGCTTCACCAAGTGCTTCCACTTGGCCCAGCAGATTTTTTATTTTCTCCTCCACCACAGCTAATTGTTCAGACTTTTCAGCTGAGAGTGGAGGGGTTGGCGTAGGTTCTTCCCCTTGAGCAAGCCGCTCTCTTCCACGTCTAACTCTTCTATCCAGGTCCATCACCTATAATTGGAAAGCAATTAAGAGTATCTACACTTGCAAGCTACCATAACAAGCAACCAAGAATGATCACAACCCACCAGTCTTTCGCAACGCTGAGCCAGATCAGCTTCAAATTTGGCCAGATATGTGCCATGCCTTGGGGACTTCTCAAAGCTATAGTCAGAAGTTAATAAAACACTAATCAGTAAAGTTAGAATCAGAAATTAATAAAACAGTATGCAACAAAATTTCCATTTTACGAGCTCATGCAATATACTTAAAGTCAAGTAATACATATCTTTTTTAATCACAGGAAATATGACCGCATAAATCAAAAATAAATCAATAATGTCCCACTATATGCCATAACATCAATTGCACAATACCTTTCTTTCAACTTTGGGTCATGAATCCTATCACAGGGCCCTGGCATAAAAAAAAAAAACAACAAAAAATAATTAGCCAAAACTTATCAAATAAAAAAAAAAAAGCAATCAGTGTAGTCTTCGTTTCTCCAGACATGAAAACCCAGACTCTGCCCAGCTGCCAAGAAAATATGAGCAGAACAAATACTCGAATTCCAAGGCTGAACTAAGAAAAAGCCAAATAAATTGACTGCCCGAAGCATTACTCAATAGAACTCAGCGTTCCCTCTTAGGTTACCACTACAAGTTTCTAAGGTGAACAAACAGAAAGATGAACTCAAAAACAGCATCAGAACGCACCGAGATCGCTCTTGGTGTTGACAAAGAGATCATGAGGGCAAAATCGAGCCATATAGTAAGCACAAACCTCCTTCGAATCCCACGTGATTTCCCTGTACTCCTTTTTCTCTTCAACCGTCAAATTACGATCTACAAAAACTCGCCATTTTCGAAATTGGAAAAACAAACAGACCATATATTAACAAGAATAACAAACAAATAAACTCGCAAGCTTTGATTTCGAAAAATTAGGGTTTTGCGGAGGATACCAGCTCCCATGAGTTCGTCTAGCATAGCCCGCTGGAGGTCCATGGCTGGCAATGGAGTTCGCTGATATTTAAAAAGCTAATTAAAATTACTGATAGTGAAATTAAGCACTTTCTCAATTTGTTAAGAGAATTTTGAATTAAGATGTTTGATAGGGAGGGATTTAGGGAAAAATGGACTCAGATTAAAATTGTTATCAGTGGGAGTTAGGGTCTTGTTTGGTGCGCGTAAAGCCGATGTACATAGGAAGAGAGGAAAAACAGACCTCTAGTTTCGACTTTCGAGTGGCCTTATATGGTCGGAGGACGTAGGCTTTGTGCGGTCCCGATGTGCTCTCGAGCTAGTTTTGTCGGGGACAAGGATATTAAATGATAATTAAGAAGTGAAATCCACTTGCTCGCAATTGAATTTTGGTGAAGTACATGACTATGCTTTTAACAAACCAAAATATAACATATTTTTCAGATTCATTTTTCATATAATAATTTTTTAGAGGACACTCGAAAAATAAAAATTTAAATTTTTACTTTGAAACTTACAAATGAATTAGTTCTTTAATAGTAAAAAAAAAATATAGTTTCAATAACCATATTAGATATAATTTTCCAATTCTAATGGAAAAGTTACCTTTGCGGTCAAGCAGGATGAGGCGTTAGACGACAATCCTATGTAATCCCCTGTCACGTTTATCATGTTTACAACCAAACGGTCAAAACCCATGAATTTGGTGTCCTTTTCTTCTTTTTTTTTTTCGGGGGGGGGGGGGGGGGTGTTGAGGGGGACATTAGGTTGGTTCCTCTAGATTTACGGCTTTCTTTACTTCAAATCCAAAGAGGGTGGGTTCACGGGCATGCAGACGTCACCCATCCAGAAGTTGCACGAAGATTCAAACAATGGGGAGTTGCATTAGGGCTTAGTAGAAAAGCCTTTAGAACTGGCAGGTTACTCACTGGCTTCAGCGACCTGAGAAGGAGCCCTGGTTCAATCCCGACTTTCAAGTCCCTGGCTGTTCTTGCTAATGCCGGAGAAATGGTCTATTTCTTTTTTAACCACTTTCTTTGGTTATCAAGAATTGGAACTTTGGACGTCGAGTTGGCAAATAAGACGAGCTTCGTTTCATCTTTTGGTGAGTTTTTTTTGGCTACATATTTTTCATTATGGCTGATTTTATTATAACGAAGGAGGGACTTCGGGGAGAGAGGAGGATTATTTCTTCCAATGAGGATTCAAAGGAAGTTTTGGCTGATGTTGAGCCCAACCCCTTTTGCAAACATGCAGTTACTCTCGGTATTAGTGGGTTGGTCTCAGCCTGGGCTGGCTGGTACAGAAAGTGGCCTTCGCAAGGAAAACCCCAAGAAATTTTGAAACTCTAGTCACGGCGGCCATGTCTTGCAAAAGGAAACTGGTTAGACATTGTAGCTATGAGATTATTCTCGGGATGATTATCCTAGCATTTTAGTCTTTCCTAAAATGAACAATGAATATAAAGGGCATAGGATAAAATGCAATGATTGTAGCATTCAACGTGACAACAAGTTTATTTTCCTCACGATTAAGTACTTTCTCGTCAGCCTTTTTGGACACGCATGAACCAATTCAGGACACAAAATCATCCCTGATTGCAAGGATTTGCAAGCATCAAAACATCCAAAATACGTTTAATTTGCCTGGACCTGATATACCACAATGGAGTGAATGTCAAGTTATGCGCACCACAGGACGTATTGATTCTCGATTGACCACATAGAACGAAGGGGTTGCTCTCAATTGCTAAAATAAACCGCAACGTGTGGGATAGCAGAGAATGCGAGGTAACATTTAAGTCTGTTGATTTTGAACGGGCCATTAGAATCGGACTTGGGAGTAAACAACATTTATTGGATCGCTTGTTATATTTCAACACTTTTTCTCAAGTGTTAAAATCCTTACGTCGTGAGCTTGCTTCTATTTTAGCTAAATGTGCAATACAGTACACAATACTTTAATCCATCAAAGATTTTCGGCTTTAAATTTTGGCATTTTCGCTCCTACGCTTGCATTTCTCGACGTCTCGTTAAATTTTTCTGTACACAATACAATACACCTCACCGGATAGAAATAAAAAGAGTTGAAACCCTTTGGTTGAATCGAGATGCAAAATTTTTCTCAATTAGGAATAATCATTTTTGGTCATCTCCTCTCAAGTCTATCATGTTCCATTCATGGATAACAGTTAGTTACATTTGTTTTACGAAACAATTTTGTTAATAAATTTTGGCATAAACATTATATTAATAGAATTAATATTTAATCTCGACTTAAAATTTTAAATTATTGCATTTTATTTTTATTATTTATTTATTTTTAATATAAACTTTTTAATCACACAATTTACTTATTTATATTTAAAATTTTAATAGATAATAGAGGTTGATCGAAAGTCTTCTGATGAGAGTTAACCTTTTTTTCATGGATTCACAATCTTTCTTCCATTCGAATTCTCCGATAATAGAAAATTTTTTATTTATCAATAAAAAAAACCCATATGCTTAGTTATGACCAAAAACCATTTGTCTAAAAAATGAGAACGTGCCAAAAAAAATTAGCCTTCCCAACACCACACATCTCTGGCTATTGGAAAAACGAAAATGAAGAATCCTAGTAATTCAAGAACGGTATACCAGAATTCACATCAGTTTCCTTCCGAGGAGAGGCGTCCCGGAGAAGCCAAGGCCGTCGGCCATTTCGTCTTTGGTGAAGAATCTTCCAGGCATCACCAGACATGGGAGGCACCTCCCCCTCCTCTTCCTCAAATATTAGTCATATGATTTTGGGAGGCTTGTGAGATAGAAACGCGCAGAGGGAAGAAGAGGAAAGATATTTGAACGGAAGTCAGCTTTTTCTCGCTTGAGTTTGCTACCCATTAACTGACACGTCGGAATAGGTTAACGGCCGTTTCAAATTATTCCATTTCTTTGGCTCATGGAACGGGCAGTCACGCATAGTTTATGGTGTGGCAGGTGACCACGCCTGTGTCACCTCATTAATTACGTCGGCAAACAGATAGCAGATCAGCCAAACTGACCAAAAGTTTGAAAAAAAATATAAAGAGTAGGGAGCAGAAACAAAATTCGATACGAATTTCTCGTAATAATTAGTTACGATGAATTTATATTTAATTTTATATTTATTTTTATAACTCTATAGTAAAATTTAAAAATTTAATAATATGTGATAATAATAATTTAATTAAATTAAAAAATTTTTGAAAGGCTTAATTGCAAATAAACAAAAATTTTCGAAAGTAGTTTTTGATTATTTAGATGCATTAATTTGATCTGTGATAATGAATAAATATTATAATTAATAAGTTATTAAAAATTATTTTATTTATAAAATTTAAATTAATAAATAAAATATAAAATATAAAATATTATTTATATATTAAAAAATTATTAAATTAAACATGTAAATAAAATAAAAAAATAAATTCATTATATCAATAAAAATATATAATTAGATGTAAAAATAATATAAATTAAATATAAAATTATTTAATTATAATTATTTTATATTTTATATTAAATTATTAAATGAAATTTTTAATATTATATATATATATATATAATATTTTAATATAAATAATAAATAATTAATTTCATTTCGCTGATTTGGACCAGCATGACGCAGGCATTTTAGAATTTCTAACAAATTGTCTCCAAGTGTTTTCGAACAAATCAATATGCTAACTTATCATCGAATGGCAAGTGAAATCAGGACATTTGTTTGGATCACTGAAGAATGAACGTTATAGAAAACTTAAAAGATAAAAAAAAAAAAAAAAGGCAAAATATGCGCTTCTTGTCTTCTACGGTTCTACAATTCTATATATTCAACTGCTAATCAAAACAAATTCCATATTTAATGTGCATAACAAGGTCATTTATTATAATTTGGACATTTACTTTCCGCATTTTTAGATATATCAAATAAAAAAAAACAGTGATATTTGTGTTGGATAACAATTGGTCTACTCTATTAACTATTTATTAAAAAAATTTGAAATAATTGTAAAAATATTATTATAAATGCTCTAAGAGAGTAAAGCACCCGTAACCTATTCCAACTTTCCCCACTGTATTAAAACAATAAGCCTCTTTGCCGCTAGATTTACGTTGAGTCCTCGTCGCTGTTGAAATTCTAATGGTGCTGGGTTTCAGCTACAAGTCAACGATATATATATATATATATATATATATATATATAATTTAAATGAGATTATTACTTGGTTGATTTATTTCAGTTGTCGGATTTGTAACAGAAGACCTAAGACAAAAAATATGGTTTGACGTGGCAATCACTTACTGGTCGAGCGGTGTGGTAAAACAATATTATGTATTCAACCAAACCAAAACATGGAAACTGCGCCCGTCCTTACCCCGAACCCAACTTCTCCTTTTATCCATTCCGGGCGAGCCGGGACCGGGTGGCGGTGGGCCCCAATAAAACGTAAGGACCATAGCCCTCCGAGCGTTGAATTTGACCTTGACGTTTCTTGGCGATTCTAATATTTGGAAGCGTTCGAGAATCGGATCTCGCTTCGAATCGTGTCTCTCTCCCTTTCCTCCGGCGAGATTTCCCGTTGATTTTCCGATTTCTGTGATGATCTGATAGGATAGTTACTAGTTTTGAACTTGTAGAACCTTTAAGAAACGGGAGGAAGGAAAACGGAATTTTGAGCTGGAAAATTAACAGAGTCCAAACAACGAAGCTCAAATCGTGAGATCCAATGGCGGAGGGAAGCGGCGCGCAGTCACGCTATGTGAAGTTGACTAAAGAGCAGGCGGCTGTAGAGGACATTAAGCCTGGCGAGCTTAATCAGCCCGTCGAGGTCCCTCAGGTTTCAATCTATCTCTCTTTGAACCTTCTTTCCTCCCTGTTTTTGAAAGACTTTTTAGCGTCCTTCTGTGATTCGGCGTGATGCATTGGATTTACTGGCAAGACATTTTGTTGTTGGTTGTTTTAACGTTTGAATCTGCTAAATTCCTTTTTGTTTTGGCAGTTGGTAGTTCACAAGTGCAGTGAATGTGGGCAGCCTTTGCCGGAAAACTTTGAGCCTCCAGCTGATGAGCCTTGGACCACCGGAATTTTCGGCTGTTCTGAAGACACCGACAGTTGTAAGTCCGGCTTATAGGTTATGGCCCCGAAAAATTTTGTGTTATATTAGAGCCTGTGGATGTGCGATATGTCTCTGTAATACTATAATAGACAGAAATCCTAAAAGGGAAACCAGTTATTTGTATTGTGAAGTTCTTGAGATCATTGTTATTTCGTTGTATCTGCTGTGCGCTGGGCGGCTCATCAATATTCTTTCAGACGAAAAGTAAAGTCATTCTTTCAGACGTCCCGCAAATACTTTTGTGCCTCTCCTGACCACAACATGATTTTCAGCTTTGTGTAAGAATTGGATTCTTGCATATTTTCCTCACGGGTCGTTTAGCAGCATTCTTTGTTACTCTATTGACAGTTTTTCCCCGAGCTGTTCATTTGCTACTTGCCCTCATTTTTGTTTTAAAAGTTTCATATTTCTGTACCATAAAAAAATTTGGTGCAAATTGGAGATGGATACATTAATGGATACAGAAATAAAAAAGAATATAACAAATAGATTCCAGTTGAAACTTGATTTGTTATGTAGGATGAACAACTCTATTTTGTTTTAATAATTTTCTATTTTTGTGTCTTTGACTGTCTTCATTTTTTGTGTAAGCACATTGGTGCTCTTGTGTATTTGTTCTGTCCTTTAAGTTGCTAGTCTAGTTAACCAATCGTTTCCATATCCTAGCCTAATCAGAAGTTTTGGATAATTTGAAATGCAGCTACTGCTAACTGTTCCAACCTTCAACTTCCACACACCTTTGTAGCTATGTTTGCAATGACCAAGATTGTTAGTTGTTCCATGCGTGCATTTTACTGTCTGTTGCTCTCTCTTCTCTCTTTCTCCCCCCCTCCTTAATATCTTCTCGTTATACTGCAGCAACCTTGCTTATTGGTTATATGTAGATGACTCTCTGCATTTGTAAAATAATATTATCTTATGTTGGTATTTTAAATGAAATTCACTCTTTTACTTCTTTATTCTCATAACAAATGTGTCTCATAGATTGTAAACTATTCTGTGCACAAGCTATAATGATCTTATATTACATTTTTCATCATTTCCAAAGGCTTGACAGGACTATTTTGCCCTTGTATTCTATTTGGGCGAAATGTTGAGAGCCTGAGAGAAGATACCCCATGGACTACACCATGCATTTGTCATGCCATTTGTGTTGAAGGTGGCATTGCACTGGCAGCAGCAACAGCAGCATTTCATGGTATTGACCCAAAGACGTCATTTCTCATTTGCGAGGGCTTGCTTTTTGCTTGGTGGATGTGTGGCATATATACTGGTCTTGTTCGGCAATCCTTGCAGAGAAAATATCATCTCAGGGTAATCTTATTTATCCATTGTTTAATATATTTTTATTTTCTGGGTACAAACTGGACAACAGGATTCTTCAAATATATGTTAGAAAATGCACATGTGACTCTGCTAGTTGTAAATGGTAAAGTCCTTTTTATTTTCCTGTTTTTGGCCCTCTTGCAATGCGATTTATGCCAGCAACAGTTTTTCAAGCCTCTTCATAAAAATAATTTACCTTTTGTAGTTCAATGGCTTTGGGGACAATGCATGCACTAATGTGCTTTTGCTTTCACAGTCTGTAGCATTGGCTCATTTAATAGGTTCTATTACTGTACCATCTGAATGTTTATGTGGACAGTTCAGTTTTATGATTACCACTGCTATATATGTTTGCTCTAGTTATTTGAGGTGGGATGGGTTGCCAGTGGGTAGGGTTGAGCTGAAAAATGTTTGTCCTGGGGGTGGATGTTGCAGAATTTCGATGCATGGATTTTTTTTCCACCTGCAGGCAAATACTGGCATGTATGTGAGAATAGAGAGATAAATGCTAATAATAATTGGAGGCTTTATTTGTTCAAGTCTGATAAGCAAAAATGGTATTAGAGTCTCTCTAGTCTCCTCCATTTCTAGGTAGGTCTGACCAAATGAGGTGATTTTGAGACAGTTTCTGCTCCATAGTCTGCTATCTTATGAGAATGATGGGAGTTATGTGCTGCAATTGCTATTGGCCCCAGTACTGCCCGGTATTATTAATGATATGAGATTTCTTTCTACATGTACTTACTGTAATGAGATTTTTTCCCTATGCATACTTACTGTGTTGACATTGAACTGGCATACTCATTCTATGGATTGTGCACCTAATCTAGGCAAGATTAGATGCATCTTGATTTCTCACCTGTTTGTAATATGTAGCAGTTGACTGATAATTCATAGATCATGTTTCATGACACTATTCTTCAGTTCGGACAATTCAAGGAAAAAACCATGCTTCTTTTTGTTGAACTGAATTTTGTGGGCTGCAGAACTCGCCGTGTGACCCATGCATGGTGCACTGCTGTATGCATTGGTGTGCTTTGTGCCAGGAGCACAGGGAGATGAAGGGCCGTCTATCCGATAACTTTGTCTCGCAAATGACCATTGTTAATCCTCCCCAAGTTCAAGAGATGAGCGCTGCCACTGAAAAGCAGGAGTCTACAACTGCTGAAAAGGGCAATGACTTGGAGATGCATGCATTGTGAAGTCCACCATGATAACAAAAGTCTATTAGTAAGCAAAATTGATCTCTCAATCAGGTGGTTTGACTCCTTTTGGCTTAATGTGAAATCATATCTATTATACATAGGTAAGAAATTCTTATATTTCTATAGACAAACCTTGGGTCCCGTGGACATTCTTTTGGAGGTTACTTTTTGATTAATTCTGATATATCTTTGTTCAGAACATATGCTATTGTTTCTTTATATGGATGGTTCCCTTGGTAAACCTTGTGCGTGGTTAGATATCTTTTTACCCTTCGAATGCCTTTAAAAGCATAATCGATGCACTTGCAATCAAATTTTTTGGGTTAAATGCGGATCCTCATATGTAGTTTTTTGGTGCTCTGGGAGAGCAAATTTCTAGTATAATCGCTCACAAAGTCATACATTGAATTAGCAGGCGGAAACAGATTGTAGGCCGGTCCCACTTTCTGTGTCTCGGCAAAATAGCCAGCCGCGTTCAGTGACTGGCGATCGGCAAAGTGCGCCTCACAAATGGATGGAGTCATGTTTGAATCGGATTATTTCGGGGTTTATATCTTTCGGATTCAGATTCCGAGCATTTTAAGTTGTAGAGATGTTAGTTTTTGACCAAATTTTAAATTATAAATATGTTTTTTTAATTAATATAAATTAAAGTTGAGTCGAATTTCAAATTAATAAAATTAGTCTATTTGGGTAAGTCTGTTTTGTCACGTCTGAAAACCAGACTTAGTAAACCAATCCGATGATTTTGTCCAAATGTATCCTTCATGTGAAATCGGAATTGGTCGACCTGACTGTAATGATAGGTCAAGCCTGTCAACCTGTAGACGCCGTGTTAGTCCAGTGGCCTAATTCTGGTTTGAAAAGCGGAACCAAGGACTATTCCGATTACTGCTTTCGCCAACCATTTTCCAATATTAGTATCGGTAGACTGCGCCCGTGCCTGATCGAATCTTTTGCCCCCAAAATCTCGCTTGTCTTGCTTTGCGTCCAAAACACATAAAAAGGAGCAGCTGGCCGTAAACTCTTGTTTGTCTCTTTCAAAGTCAGACTAACCATATGAACACATCAAGAACTAGAGGATAGAGCCTGGTCAAAGCTCAAGTTTAAACTTTTTCAAAGATTTATGCTACCGACGGGTCTTCCTTTGTTCTCGCAACAAACATTTCATTTCATGGAGACACCACAGTGGTCAGAAAATGGGAATAGGAAGAGTGGAAGGCCCCCAAAGGACAGAGAAGCTGCACATGCCCCGCCCGTGCGCATTTTATCAGTGCCACCCATGGCGAGGGCGCCGGTCAATGAGGCGAGGCTAGCAGCTATAGCCGTTGATCTGAACGTCCGGCTGAGATCGGCGGATATGCCCTGTGCCATGCAGGAGCGGGCGCTCCGGTGCACCAGTGCACTCCTCCATGCCAATCTTGAGAAGGGAGTAGCCAATCCTACGCTTATTGCCATGTCTCTCAAGAAGGTAAGTGGAAAAGTATCTCTTTCAGGACAGACAAAGCTTTTCTTGAATATCGTTTTTTTTTTTCTTGTTTCTCGTCGATTTTGGTTACTTTATTTGTTTGAATCGTGGAAGGAGTTTTCAAACTAAGTGCCACCCATATTCGAACTTCGTTAAGCCCACAAAGAAAAGGGACTTCTTCTTCCTTTCTTTTTTTTATTTTTTATTTTTTATTTTTTCAAGTTTTGGTTTCCTGGGGGAGGAGGATGTTTGGATTTGAAAACATTAAGGCATTAGGGAAGCATAGGGGAGCTTAAGTGTTCTCTCTCCGTCTCTTACAGGAGTTTGATGCTGTCTACGGTCCGGCATGGCATTGCATTGTTGGCAAGAGTTTCGGGTCTTTCGTCACTCACTCCAACGGTGGATTTCTATATTTTTCTGTTGATAAATTGTGTTTTCCTCTCTTCAAGACAGAGGTCCGACCATTGACTAAGTGGTCCTCACCTCAACCGCTGAAACTTGGCATAAACGCGTGAAAGTTCTTATGTAGCAATAGTCTGTGTGTCTTCTGTACGTATGTCTGGGTAGGAATTTTCCCAGGCCTCGACAATTAAAATTGTTACACTAGAAGTTCTGAAGGTCTAGCAGTTAGTCCGTTTGACCCTAGCATTTGAGTACTGCAACTTGAAATCTCTCTCTTCCAGCTTTGTTGAATATTCTTGTCCTCAGAACATTTGTCGTACGCTTTGAAGTTTTCGAAATCTGCGTGCGGATACGATTAGAATTTGCCTTACATGGCTATCATGGCAACAGAAGGGAGAGTCACGGCCTTACCTGCTTGACAGGAAGCGTTTGTCTGTCTCTTTGACGGACGAGAAATGCGATATCCTGGATATTTATTGAGCCAAAAAAGAAAATGAAAACAAAATGGTCCAATTCTGGATTATAGCAAGAATTCTCTAAACAAAAAAAATGCTCTCTTGATTTGGAGTTTCGAGATACACGAACCAATTCAGTGCACAAATTATCCCGTTCTACCAGGATTTGCATCTATCTGACGTCCAACATAGTCAAAGTCAAATTAAGCACACCATTTGACGGTTAGATTGTTGAGTAACTATTTATAACCAAGGCTTGCTGTCAAGTGCTGACATAAACCACAACTTTTGATGTAGCAGAGAACGAGGGGAATGCCGCAAGTTCCACACCTATTTTAAGGCCTTCTTACACCTATTTGAAAGGCCTTCACTAGGAGGGATGGCTTATAAATTCAAATTGCTAACAAAACGCATTCAATATTTAAAACATAGTCCCCGTGATGACGAGAAAGGATACTTGCATTGCTGTGGTTCAATGTTCTATCATTGCCGTTCTTCTGGCAGCAATTGGCATTAACTGCCTCGATCAGACACCGGTACCATCCGATCCATCCCAAATAGAGAGCTGGTTTGCAGCCAACGTAAAGCCCTTGTCTGGACGGAAGGGCACCCTGAACCCCGACCTTGAAGCTGCAGAGGCTAATCCAAAAGTGATTAGGGTGACGCAAGATGGGACTGGAGATTTCAAGACTATCACCGATGCTGTTAATAGCATTCCTAAACAGAATAAACAGCGCGTGATTATGTACATTGGCCAGGGAGTTTACAAAGAGAAAATCACAATTGAGAGAGATAAGCCTTTCATCACATTTTATGGAACCCCCGGGAACAGGCCGACCCTGGCTTTCGATGGCACGGCTAAGGAGTACGGGACCGTTTACAGTGCCACCCTCCAAGTGGACGCCGATTACTTCACTGCTGCTAATCTCATTATCAGGGTGCATAACTACTTTTCCCCCCTAGATTATATACTTGGATTTTGCTTAGCTTTTGTTTGGGTTATTGCCCTTTTGTTCCTGAGATCAATAGTTATTTTCTTGTCCCCGTGGTTTCTTGGTTTAGAATACCGCACCGAGGCCAGATGGGAAATCGAGTGGACAACAAGCAATTGCTTTCAGGATAGGTGGCGATATGGCATCCTTCTATAGCTGCAAATTCTTGGGATTCCAGGATACGTTATGTGATGACAAGGGCCGCCACTTCTTCAAGGACTGCTACATAGAAGGCACTGTCGATTTCATTTTCGGGAATGGAAAGTCTCTTTACTTGGTACGGCCTCTGTGTGAACTCTGGATCTCCTATTCTTTGAAGCAACATTAGACTAATTAGAAGCCGAAACAATTTGCTTAAATGCAGAACTCAAACATATATGTGATGGCAACAGAAGGAATTGCATTCATAACCGCACAGGCAAGGAAGAGTCTTGGAGAAGACACCGGATTCGCATTTGTACATGGAAGTGTCACCGGAATAGGCAAGGGGGCGATGTTGGGCCGGGCATGGATGGAAATGCCCCTGGTGGTGTTTGCCTACACTACCATGAGCTCTGTTGTCAATCCTTCTGGATGGTCCCACAACTTCCACCCAGAAAGACAGCAGTACGAATATATGCCATAACCTTTTGATTTCCCTTACTTCTCATTTGATTCGTCATTTGATTTGGTAGCAATTAGTTGTTAGGTACCATAAATTTGTAACCCCAGAAGGTTGATTTTAACACTGATACATGCGGGATCGCAGGACAATTTCCTTTTCAGAATACAAGTGCAAGGGACCAGGCGCAAGTCCTGACACTCGCGTCAAATTCGCCAAGCAGCTCGGTGATGACGAAGCAAAACGTTTCCTAACCTTGGCTTACATTGATGGTTCCAAATGGTTGCTTCCTCCTCCAACGGTGTAGGCAACTTGTTGGTTCTTGGATCAAAGAGTTTGGGGTCCGAATTTAACAATTTGGCTCCTTATTCCCGCGTTTCTCAGCTTCTTCATCTTCTTATTATTTTTTTTTTTTGTACACTACATACTTTATTTATGTATCTCCTTTTTGAGATCATCATGTCCGGGGACCATGAATACCAGTTAGTTTGGTTGTTAAAGAAGTATCTGAAACAATTGTGTTAATTAAATTCCCCTGTCAGTTTTCATGTTAGAGATTTAACTGAAACGACAGGTGATGTTGATTCCCAAAGTTTTCATGAGAGTTTGCCTCTCTTTGATGGATTAAGTTGTTAATGTGCAGGTGTTTTTTAATTAAGTTGTTTAAACACCACGAAGCTTAGTAAACTCTCATTTAATAAAAGTGATCAGTTTATTTCGAAAGGGTTGATTCGAGGGCTGATGGACTCCTTGTATGTTTAGGACTAAAATTCTAAATTATCATTATTATTATCTATTTTATTACACATGCAAGCTAGCTAGCTTAGTTGGAAAGGGCTAGGACTCCTTGGGGCTGACCGAGGAATACGTCCCGGGTTTGGAATCCAAATATTATCCCTACCAGCCACCCTCCCCGTTTTGGTTTGTTCTCTCTACTTATTTATTAAATTCAACATGTCTTATTTGCTTGAAAATTGACATCACTTAATCGATTCATGGCTGGGGGAGCTTCTTGCCGTGATTTTGGTGGTGGGTCTTCCGGGCCATACATAACCCAAATTTCTGCCTCCACGCATAAATGTCCCTCGTCGCCGTCGTCTTGCTACATGGGGCCTGGGTGGACCCATTGCGGTGAAGATGTATTTTACGGTGATCATGATTTTCATTACGGGAGAGACTTAACGTGCCCGGATCAACTTCTCGAGCTGTACAGAAGGGAAAGAAGCACGAAGAAATCGTCTCGCGAGAGAAAGGAGCAAGGGGGCTCTTGGACTTGCATCGCCAGTTGTTTTGATTTCTTGGCCATTTTATGGCGCACTAGGTTGAGAAACTAGATAGTCCCAGGATTTTATGTATTAGTGGATGAGAGAGGCTGGATTACATATATTTTTGTATGAGTATATATAATAAATATGAATGCCTGTTTTTTTTTTTTTACGGGATTATATTTTGTTGTATAAACATATAATTTGACATGTATTTTATGGGAATTTGATGAAGACCAATTCTACATCAAATTTGACCCTTGGTTGTGAGTTTCAACTTTTTGGTTCTCTGATTAATTACATAAATTAGCACTTTTAGTTTCTTTATTCCTTTTTTTTTTTTTCAATTTTTTGGGAAATTTTGTGATGTTCATTTGAATAAAAGGGGGGGGGGGGAACAACGCCAAGTTAAGCAAAATTCCATCCTTTTTGTTTTTGATTTTCTTAAATTTTTTTTGTCAATAAAATTCCTCACAATTAAATTAGGATGCCTTATTTCCTTGTATTTTTTTGGGGGATTTTTCTTATACTTAAAAATATGTCGCCAAACCTAAAAGTGGGGAATTCTTTTCTTTTTTTTTTTTTTAAGGAAAAAAATAAAGAAAGAAAGAAAAAGGAACATTATCAGATTACTATTGAAATCAGGTAATCCAGTGCTGTAAATAACATGGGCCACGAACAGCGTTGTTTCGGCACATAAAAAAAACACGACAGCGTTTTAAGTTGCAAAACGCTAAAATGCAGGCAGCACGTGGGCAAATGGCGGTTATTTTTTGAAATTCATCGGACCCTTCCAGGAGGGGTTGCGCCCCTCTGCAAGTATATATATATATATATACACATACACACGCACCAATCTCTCTCTCTCTCCCCCGTAAATGCTTCCCAAGCAAGTTAATCAGTTTGCAGTTTATTCCGTGTTCTGCAATAAAATCAAGTGGTGATTCTTTTGTGAAATTCGATTTTCCGCATGTTGTTTGGCAGAATGGCACCATCAACGCTAAGGAACCGTTTTCAGCAATCCGTTACTCCTGTTGCTTTGAGATCGTATCTCGCTGAGTTCATCTCCACATTCTTTTATGTCTTTGCAGTTGTCGGATCTTCCATGGCTTCTCGTAATTGTCCAATCTTATTTAATGCTAATGTGTCGCTTTTTAAAAAAAAAATAAAAATTATTATTATTATTTTCATTTTTTTTTTCCTCTTGAATGTTACTTGTGGCACTTAATGAGAGAGTCAATTGTTAATTTCTGTTTTTCATTTTTTTTTTTAAATTATATAATTAATTAGATGATTTTTTTTTTTTTTGGGATATTTATGGCAGGGAAATTGATGCCGGACCCAGCGGCCGATCCGTCATCCAGTCTTGTGACTGTCGCTGTGGCAAATGCTTTTGCACTTTCATCCGCTGTGTACATTGCTGCCAGTGCGTCCGGCGGGCATGTGAATCCCGCCGTCACGTTTGGCATGGCTGTTGGTGGCCACATAAGCGTCCCTACAGCTTTATTTTACTGGATTTGTCAGATGTTGGCCTCTGTCATGGCTTGCCTTCTCCTGAGGGTCTCCACTGTTTCACAGGTAATCAGATTCTCCAACATCCTTACAGAGGACAGCCCAATTAGTTGCCGTTAAAATGTAGTTTGGCACATGGAACACGATATGATAATATAGGATAAAGCTATATATAGCCTATCATATCCCAATTACCAAATGCAAGGGTGTCTATTGTCTTCAAGCACTTGGACTTTCGATTAGGAAGTAAGAATCAGTATTAGTAATTAGCAGGCAGGACTTGAGATATATGGAGCAATGAACCGTGCAGTCATGTTGGATAAATTAATATGAAACCTGTATATTCTTCTGATTTTGATCACCTTTTTTTTTTATTTTTTTATTTGAAATTTGCAGAATGTTCCGGTCTACTCAATTGCAGAGGAAATGACGGGATTTGGCGCATCTATACTTGAAGGCGTGCTAACATTTGGTTTGGTGTACACCGTTTATGCCGCTGGGGACCCCAGACGGGGCGCATTGGGAGCCATTGGACCCTTGGCAGTGGGATTAATGTCAGGAGCGGGGATCTTGGCTGCAAGGCCTTTCTCAGGTGGCTCAATGAACCCTTCATGCGCATTTGGGACTGCAGTCGTTGCAGGAAGGTTCGGGAACCAAGCAGTCTACTGGGTTGGACCCTTGGTAGGAGCCACAGTTGCAGGACTTGTCTATGATAATGTTGTGTTCCCTACTCAAGCTCCTGATTCTATTAGGGGGATTTCGGACGGTGTTGGAGTGTAATTGCCTTTGTGTTAAACATCTTTCTTCTTATTTTATTTTGTCTTTTTAGAGTAGTTTCCATTGAGTCTGGATCTTACTGTCCCTATGGAAGTTTGACAACTGTATCTAAAAATTTATGTCAGTATTATCTGTTGTGGATCTATAACCTCATCTGTCAGCAAGGAATTTTTTCTTTTGATGTGTTGTTTATACGGTGGAAGCCTGTAGGACTAATATGTGTCAACTCGAATGACATAACTTTAAAAAAGAACGAGGAAAACAACTACAAAAGCAAATAAATGGAAAAGGTCATTTCTCTCCGTTTTCTTTTTGGTACAGGAAGTGGGGATTTCTCCCGATGGGTGTGTTCCAGAATTCTAGCCCAAAAAAAATGTAGGTGGCCAGGGCCATTTCTCTCAGTTCTCTTCATGGCCCAGGGTGGTTCAACGAGTAGCTCAAGGGTTTAATTTGAAATCAACTTATCAAAAGCGTGATTAGTAACTCTGATGAGGGCTGGTTTTTCCTTTCTTCTCAGTGTTTTGCCTTGGCTCTTTCCCCTTCTTTGTCATTTCAAAACTGGGTAGAAAAATGTGATTCTCCTTTTCTTATCCCATGGATATAGACCCTGGAAGAAGGAACGCCCGTAAGTCCCATGAACTGCGACGGTTTAAATGAAAACATTAAAATCAATTCGAAAAGAAATTTGGATAGTGTCAGGGCTGGTCCAAAGAACAACAAAAAATAAATAGTCTCCAGGGGGAAAAAAACATGATGGTCCCGGTGACTATCTACGTAAAAGGCACCACAAATTGAATCGAATCCATATACTCCTAGTCTGACAACTGCAACAGAACATTTTAATTGCAAAAAGAATGCAGGCTAGCCAGGTCAGATTTAACAACAAAGAACATGCAGTAGGGTGACCCTGGGCCCCATCGTTGCTGGGGTGTACTTGTAAATTGCCTCCATGGTGGGCGGTGGGCTTGGCAATAACCCTTCAAGACTTGAAACCCGAAAGATTACTGTTGTGACGGGTCATGCCTAACTTGGGGACTCGAAGATTGTGTTTGTGTTTCCCTTTTAGACATGGTGAAGCTTTTTCGAAGGGTTTCATCTCCGACATAATGATGAATCACGCTAATCCACAACATACTAGTTTTGATTTTTACGTTGTCTATTCTAAGATTAAATTTTCAGGCCAAAAAGAACTTCAAGCAATTAGTTTAAATTTCATGTGTTATTTTCTTACTTATTAAGACCATAATATGAAGTGAAAACTTAGGTCTATATCTCTCTCTCTCTCTCTCTCTCTCTCTATATATATATATAATAGATAAATTTGTTAATATGAATAACATTGGCTAATAATGCTTTATATGCACTTTTTTTCATTGTTGTTCTGTGAGGAACAAGCAACAAGCACCAGAGTCGGTTGTCAATACAGCTCAATTGTTTAAGAATTTACAGGGACCAATACCTGTAAAACAAACATAAAGGGTTTTGCGCGCGAAATAAGGATCAATATTGCTTTTTGTCCTTGCAGAGAACGTTGGTCCAGCAGTGAAGCTGCTTAACTAAGAAGAAATTTTATGAAGCAAGAAAATAAGAAGACAGCGGAGAACCAAGTACCAAGTTGACTACCAAATTGAATAAACAAAAACCAAAAGAATTCAGGAAATATTGAGGACAAGATATGCCTAAGATCATAGGAACATGAGACAACCCAAATTCACATGACATGATCTGTGAAATCTGGACACACACACATATAGAGGCGATGTGCTATAATAGCATGGGGGGTCTTAGATGGGTGTTTTCCAAATTCTGATTTTTTTTTTTCTTTTCTTTTTTACCTTGAAATTAAACTCACTTTTCATTGAAATTTGAGAGATTTGGGTTTTCCAACTTTAACCTCTCTCTCTCAATAGCTTTGCACTTGTAGCCAACCAGATTAATATGGTTGATTAAGTTATCATTTTTAGATGATGAGTTAAGTAACTGGACTTGGGATTTCTCCTCTCAGTTAGATGAAATTGGAGGGATCTTCCAGTTTATGGTTCTTGTTCTTCCAATTAGGTCAACCAGCACATGATTTTTCTTGCACGCTTGCCTTGTTTTCCAGAGGGAATTGTTTTTAACTAGTTCTTATCAAACAAGCTGTTGAAGTAAAAATAAAATTGTCATGCCCTTTGCAGGGGTACTCAATTAGAGTGCTGTACTGTAGCGATTAACGAGATTGGACGTTTAATGTAAAAATTAATGTTTTCATAACTCAAACTACATCTTTATTTACCGCTTTGGTTGTCTGTGTTGACTTTACTTAAGGTCAAAATTAGAAAACATTTGGATTAGCCAAGCGGCGTATCCTCCTTGAATACATGCCATATACGATCAGCCTTATTTATTTATTTATTTCTTTCTTCTTTTTTTGTTTTTTTTTGTTTTAACTTTTTCTGGTCTGGTTCATCTAATTTAAATAGATAATTTTGTGGGAATTCAAGATAGCGAAGGTTTGAACTGCCAATCCTTTTATCAACCACTTTGCTTTTGTGATGAATCGGACTTCTGTAATTACTTACAAAGCAATATCTTTAAATATTTTTATTTATTTAAAGATATTTTCTGATTACTACCACCTTAATAAGTAGTGTTGGAAATACTAAAAGTTATGTCGGCCATTTATATTATTATTTCAGTAAAAAAAATGCAAAGTGGTAGGGTCAATATGGGTTTTTGGAAAGTTTGGCGGGGCCAAGAGTAGCATTCACTGTGTCCTCCAAGATACCTCTCTTGGGAATTTAGATGATCAATCGGGCCAGCTGGTAAAGATCCCAGGAGACATGGAAGATCCCCATACTTTGAAATGATATATTTAAACTTGATTAACTCGCTACGTCTGAAGCAAATAGAAGTTGACTTGAGGTTTGTGTGTGTATAATATATATAGGAGAACAGAGAGGCGTATGTACTCATCCTGTGGCTTATAGTATAAAGCCCCATGTAGACAGAGAAGGGGATGGAGAGATACATAGAGGGAGAAGGATAAAAACAATGAGGAGCATACCCCAATTGCGTTTGAACTGTGGCATTACCATGCCAGCCATGGGACTGGGCACTTATTCCTCGGAGAATGACAGGGAGACAACTGAACAGGCTATCCATATGGCCCTTAAGGTACATCAAAATTTATATGCACATTTCTCGGTCATTCATAACATTTATTTCTTGTTGTCTACAGCTATTTTATCCCTGACCAATCGCTCTAAATTAGCTGCTAATTATGACATTCTCTGAGGGCATCCGCCGGAACAAACTTTACAGATTATATGATGCCAAGCCTTTCCATTCAATCCATCCAACAAAAACTCACTATTGCACATTTACATGTAGTCCCTGATTCCAATGGCTGAAATTGTTCTTTCTTTGTTTTTTTTTGGGTTTTCGTCAGAGTCACCAAAAGCGCAGTTTCCTTGAGTGGTTGCAGCGTGCATTCTACTGTGGTTTAATCGTAATGCAACCTGTATATGTTTGCTTTATAACCAATGGCTATGCGTAGGTGACATGGTTTTTGCTGCATGCAGAAGGGTTACAGGCATTTCGACACAGCAAAGATATACGGTTCCGAGACAGCAGTGGGAAACGCTTTGACAGAGGCAATTCTTAATCGAACAGTGGACAGAGATGATGTCTTTGTTACATTCCAAACTTTGGGGAAGTGATCACCACGACCCAGTTTCGGCACTCAAGCAAACTCTGAAGTAAACATCTATATGCCAGAATCTCCCTTAATTACTTCTCGTTTCCTTTTTCAATTTTCATTGCAAATTTGATGTCTTGATTTAGTATGGCTGATTTCAAAGAGTCTCTTGAACGTGTCACATGTGCCCTACGGTAATGCTGCTTAAAGGGGGCCAAAAAAAGAAAAAAAAAAAAAACCATTTCCTTCAAATTTCAGTTAAATTATGACACTTATTATGAGTGGAAACGTCAACTATTCCTAGAGTTACAGATATAGACTAATTCAAAATTTGAAATCTTTTTGAAACCTCCGTCAAGATTCAAGTGTATCCAAATCTTGAGCAACGATTTGCTGCGTGATCGCTGTAACTTTGAATGCATGAGAGCGTATTCTATATTCGGTATCTACAAAGATTTTATCTGATCCACCTTGGTAGATGTCCACGTCTAATGAGGTCGGGTTTGGCCTAGGAAATGGACGAGAATCTTGATATTGTTCCAACACCATGTTTTAGTCACAAAATGTCCGTGAAAATATACACAAAGATCTCCGATTCGTGGGTCCAGTGAGATTCTGATCCTTGGAGGGGTCTAACAAGATTTCTGGCCTACGAAAATGGACGAGGATCTTGATGTTGGAAATATCCGTGTAGATACGAGGCCTAAATCCTGATATCGTAGCCAAAATCTTTGGGTGGAAATTCCTCTAACCACGGTTCTATATTACGTGAAGCACAAACTGATTTGATGTGGCCCATCGTCACATGGTAATCCGGACTACTAAATAATTACTTTTCTTGGGCTAGTATAAACAGATCTGACGGTTTTTTTATTTTTCTTTAATTATTTTATTTTGTTGTCATAGGAACTTGGCTGTGGAATACTTGGACATGTATCTGGTGCACTGGCCAGTAAAGCTGAAGCCTTGGGCCTGTTATCCTGTGCCCCATTAAAAGGACTTCGACAATTTGGAACTCGAGTCCACATGGGCTGGGATGGAGACATGCTTGGAATTGGGGCTCTGTAGATGCATCGGTGTCAGCAATTTCTCCGGCAAGAAGATCCAGTGGTTGTCCGATTTCGCTTCTGTACTACCAGCTGTCAATCAGGTTGTCTACTTATGTTCGGCTTTTGCTTTAACAGCCCAACCAAGGTTATCTTTTTCATTCTTTATGGAAAAATTCTCTCTCCCTCTCTGTCTCTCTCTGTTTTTTTTCTTTTTTTCCTTTTTTCTACTAGATAAATCCCTCAGTCTTGCGAAATTCATTGATATTTCTATTATTAATTATCGACGACGAATTAGTGCAAAATCTGATATTTGAAATGAAAGTTACAGGTAGAGATGCATCCAATGTGGAGGCAAAGCAAGCTGCGAGAGGTATGCGCTGACTACAACATCCAGGTCAGTGCATATTCACCGCTTGGAGGGCCTGGAAATTTATGGGGATCAACGGCCGTGGTTGAGCATCCGATCATACAATCCGTTGCCCTGAAACACATGGCTACTCCAGCCCAGGTTGAATAATAAATAAATAAATAATTTTCATCCATATACTAACATAAATATCGCCAGAACTTTTATCCACATAACCAGGGATTACTGACTTATTTGTATCAAAATTTGAAGGTTGCTCTGAACTGGGGATTGTCAACGGGTGCGAGTGTTATTGTGAAGAGCTTCAATAAGAGACGAATGAAGGAGAACACGAGAGCCCTTGATCTTAAACTGGATGACCAAGATCACTTTGATATTGAGCAGTTGGAGGAGAGGAAGATCATGAGAGGAGAGTTTCTAACTAACGAGACAACTAGTCCTTACAGGACAGTTGAGGATTTGTGGGATGGTGAAATATAATGAACCAAAGTATCTAGCGTCCGCTGCCTATAGGTAACTTGTTATTGACATCTAGAATAATCCCCATTCATGCAAATTATCTTTTCACTTCTACCCAACATCCTCTTTGTTAAATGAAAAGTCAGGCGTAAGAGCACATTCCGGGCGAACCTAATCCACCATAGAAATACAGAACAATTCTCATCAGATGATATGAATTCCACATGTAATATCCACACATGGAACTTCCATTTTTAATGAGGTCTACAAGAGCCAATTGGCATCCATGAGTCCTTAGTGTAAGCTTTACGGGAGGAAAAGAAGACTTGTATATCACCCAATTATAGGCATCTGAATCATATATTCGGCAGCTCAGGATCTGCCACGGCAAGATGCTAATGCTAGAGATGTTTAAGTATCATGAAAAAGAGTCGAGAAGCTTTCAGCTTACAACAGGCTAATGCAAGACAAGAAACTCGTTTTCAATTGTTTCAGCCACTTCACCATCTAATTGCTCTGAATATACCGCTTTCCCAAACTCCACATCACAGCAGTTGTACAAGGCAGAGCGGGGAAAAGAAATCATGAAAGAGAAAGAACATGAACCCATCCCAGTACAAACCCACCCCTTTTCTGTTCCTCTTCTCAATAGAATATTACTTAAATTTAAAAAGCAAATTAGATACAAGTCGTACCTATCACCATTCATGGTGCAATCTGCATGAAATCTAAATCTGGAATTGCTCCCCAGCACTCTCATTGGAAACTGATGAAGTTCCTTGCTCAATACACTGGACAGGGAAAGAAATTAGCAAAGAGAATTTAGAAAACAGAATAAGCTGTTCAAGATGAAATAAAAAGGAAATCGACTGATAATTTGTTGGAAGGCAGTTTTAAACTGTTGAATGCAGAAAAAGTGAGTTACAAATAAAATCCAAATTGAAGGTTAATTTGATGAGAGACATAATTCCAAAGTTGACAAAACCCAGTAATCAAAATTGTTTGCAGACGGTGACATATTAAAGAGAAGAAAAGAAGAAAGATGAATGAAAATAAGGACTTTAGAATTTTAAGAAATAAAGCAATGTATTGAAGAAAGAAATGGAGTGAAACTTTCAAGAGGGTAGTGGAGCATCAAATCATTTGTCTCATCCCCACTCCATCATCTTCTGGATGCCATATCCATGCAAGTATGATACTAATTACAGAAATTGTGTCTGTCCAGTTAACTTCCAAAACAAATTTACAGGTGAACAAGTAAAATGTGTCATCGAAATTCAAAATTTTACAAGGTTGATTGAGAAAATTTACCTGAAGAAGATATCCTTGCAGCCAATCCAGTGTTTGAGGGAATGTTGTTGCAGAGATATTGGCAACTGTCAGACCCTGCCTCAAGAATAAAACAAGCAGAAAAGTTTCAGAAAATAGAAAGGCTGACTGTAAATTTCTTAACTTTCCCATGCCTAGTTAAAAGTGGTAGTATAAATGATAGTTGTCACCATAATATGACAGAACAAAAGCATATAACCAATGGTCAAATATAAAATGTCAAAGATTCAATAGTAGAATAGCAATTCTTTTGAAAATATATATAACCTTAACAATAAGGTCAACTGAGTAATAAACATGGATATGGTAAGCCTTCCCAATGAATTATGCACCTAGATAGTTTGATGATTGCAACAATAAAAAAAATGCATCAAAGAAACAATTTTCTGTTGCTTGCAAGACCCTCCTCAGGTACATGGATTTAGGTAAAACATCATCTGATGGAATTGAGTATGGATTATTACTCAATTATTAAAGTTGAAGCAAGAGGACACTTTTTATTACTTGCTATTAACTAAGAGAGACATACATAAATAACATAGTAGGCAAACCTGGGGTTCAAAAGAGCAAAGATAGTTCTGTATTGTTTTTAAATTTGCTATCAGCCTCTCTTTATTCTGGACTTGGCATTTATCACTAAATGGACGAGTTGAGATCCACTCCTCAAGTAATGCCTGCAAATCAAAATAACGGATTGAGAAAACTCCCAAATAGAGATTACATAAAGCTAGAATGGAAGCACCCACCTTATGATCAAATTCAGCCATCTTTAGAACTATGGGTACTATTATTGGTTCAGCACCAGATTTCTCTTTTCTCACAGGAGAATTTCCTTCCTTTTTAGGGTCCTTAATAATTTCTCCTGCCCCTGTATGATCAGAACCTGTCACAAAAACTGTTTTTTCAGAGTACCAACAACAGAAAACATATCTGTCACCTTAAAATCATGCTCTTCACAGATTCTCTCAAAATCATTAAGCTCAGTTAGGCATTCTTAGCAAAGGCTACATTAAATATTGGACATATTATCAAAACCCAAAGTAACAGTCACCTTTATTGTCAGGAATACTTCCTGCTGCATCAATCGTTTCAAGAGAATCTGCTGCTTTATTCACCTGATCATCAGATTTCCCTTGTTCTAAGCTCAGTTGAACAGAAGTGCAGTTGTCATTTCCCAAAGGACTTCCACTAACACTTGTAATATTGTCATCCACTTGTTTCACAGGGTTGTCATTGGATGTCTCAGAGACAGGTTTTGCTTCTTTAACTTTTTCTGTCACGTTAGCTGGCAGCTTATTTACTTCATCCATTAAATAAATGCTTGGGTCCAAATGTATTCCCTATCATCAAGATGTAGATCAGACAAAGTATAAGCATATGCAAACATTGCAATGCTTGTTATCATCCAATCAACAAATAAGATAAAGTGAAGTGAAAAACATAAAGTGTTTGCAATATACAGTGGGGATTATCTCATTGATGAGACGTTATTGACAAGTCTAGTCATTTTTCATTTCAGGATAAACATGTATCATCTCCTAGGTTCTTTTGAAATATGTGGCCTTCACCTTTGATAGTTTTTGACAAGACCATCACCTCATGTTGCATAATTCCTTATGAAGCTCTAATAGATATTTCCTTATTATAGGAAAGATTATTTGTGCAGCTTAAGAAGCTTGCTTTTACTGACATTTTCAGAATGTAGGCTCTGTTGGTCACAGCATAGTTGCACCAGACCAAACACAGTTCTCCTTCTTGCAACTCCCCTCCTTTGGATCATAACCTGCTTAACGAAACCTTTTTTTCCTCTGACACAGGCAAACAAAGGACCCTAAATGCAACACTCATATAACTACTTTCATCTTTCATATCCATCAGTTCCCAAAAGGTCTACTAATCACTTGCTATAATGTGGTAAAGGTAAATTTTCAAGACTGTACATCAAAGATACAAACATTGTGATTCCAGAAAAATGAGTCTGTCAGAAGTGCTCATCAAATAAAATACGATAGAATATGGTAGCACCAGCAAGTAGAAATCAGAAGCACATGTCAGACAAACCTCAATTATAATTGGTTTTCCATCTTTCATAGCTTTCTTCAGATCACCAGCCAGACCTAGGAAGAAAAAGTTACATGAACTGATCAAATAGATGGAACATGGGATTGAGGACCAGATTCAACAATTGCATTTCAAACTCTAACATAAACCAGCTGTTCTGTGACACTTTTAAGACCAATATTCTTTTGGTCAAAAGTATTGACAAAATATTCTATTAATAGCAAACAGACTCTTTGGCATTCTCAAACAGTTGTGATAACCATCCTGCACACCTAATGGTCTGAAAGGAGCAAGAGAAAAAAAAAAATTTAAGAAGTACAATGCAAATAGGACCACAAATTACAGTATAAAACTAATAAAGTTAATATACTACCTTTACGAACAACTCTACATTCTCTACAGAATTCTGTAATCAACTCCTCTGAGGAGCTGAAGTCTCGTTCCCACACAGGCGTGGATGCCAATGGTGCACTATGTCAGATAAGAAATTAGAATCAGCATTCTAATGGGGTTCAAAGTAACAGAAATAGAGAATGCACTAAAGCTAAGAATATGTAGAAGGCATATGAAAGGAAAAGTTTGTTTGATAGTGGAAAAGTCTTCATTGACACATTTTCACACCACCGCTTGTGCTCAAGATAGCTCCAAGCAATAGACTGCAATCTAACTATTCTTAGCAAAAACCATCAACGATGGCAACGAAATGCATAAAATTGGAATAGAAAGCTAAAAAGAGATAAATGACATACTCTGTTGATGTTCGCAGCAATTCATATACCATCTCTGTCTGTAACAGAACAACAGTATGTCAAAGGCATCAGAGAAAAATGCTAAAACTGTTGGTATATGGAAGAAGACCGAAACACAAGAGCCTCCACGGCTAAGCAGAGACAGGACCTGTAACACATTAGGCAAATTCAGCCTTTGTGCCAGTTGGGTAGCTATTGTAGACTTCCCAACGCAGGCAGTTCCACCAACAAGAATTACCAACGGCACTCTTTGATGATGAAATCTAAACCAGAAGAAAATCACTATCAATTTCTCAACAAATCAAATGTCAGTTATGACCTACCAAAAGTTCACATTAACTAATGATGGAAACTATTAGAAAGCAAAAAGAGAAAAGAAGAATAAAAGAATTTTTTCCTCTAGAAGCTTCCTCACCTTGTCATCATCTTGTATCGATTTATGTACTCTTCCCCATATCCCCGCCGCTCCATAAGCTGCATATAGAATCACACAAGAAGCGTGTATGAAATTAATCCAGTAGAGTGTCCAATGAGCTTCTAAATAAACTATAGCAATTACATTACTATCCCAAAAAGAAAACGAGTTAGACAAATCCTCAAACACAGGATGTTGTGCCATCTTTGTTTCAATAACCAACTAAAAACTCAAAATGCAAGAATAGAAGCAGCACGTGCCTTGAATAGGTTTGCTTCCAAATCAGTTTGCGAGCTGTAAAAATATGCAGCACATGGACACTCATTTCAGAATTTATAAAAAGATCTTTCAGAATAAGAAAAATAGGAAAAAGATTATTAAAAAAAAAGGAAGGAAATACGGTAGCATACACATCAAGAAGGCTGTTGTCAACGAGCAGCTTTTTGAGTTCAAGTGCAATTTTAATAGCTACATGATTTGGGATCTGAAATGATCAATTCACGAAGGATTTAAGACGAACAGATCTCACACCAAACTTAATTCATAATAAAGCAGAACAAGAAAATATTCATATAGCCGCTGGAATTGAATTTGGAATTAAGAAAATAAATTTTACAATATTTTAGCAAAGAAAGAGAGTCAAAAGAAGTTCAATAATCTAAAGTTTAGAGGGAAATGCAAAAGGAGACCTTAGTGACAGTAAGCATTCTGCTTAACAAGAATCTGGAAAGAACGTAGTAGTGATCAGCGTTATCACCCAGCCAAACCTTTACCTGTTAAGCAAAAAATCAATAAATTGAAGTAACAATCGTAGCGCCCTGTTTGGCTGCTGAGGGAATTGTATTAGAGAAACGAAGTACAAGAGGAAGACAAGAAGGAAGAAATTAGGCGAAGAGGACCTTGACGAAGTCGTACTTGGAGGAAGCGTTGCGAGAAGAGAACTTGACGGCGGGGAAAGAAGGATATTTTGAGTGATCGGGGGAGTTTCCTTCTTCGCCTTCGCCTTCGCCTTCGCCGTCGCCGTCGCCGTTACTGCCATAGTGGCTGTTAAGGCTGGATGACGATACTGCCGCCACTTCCTTATCTTTCCTCATTTTTTCATCAATTCTCCGTCTCTGTTTCTCCCCCGCGCTCTGAAGGCCAGAATTGCATAGGCTGTAGAGAGCCTGTTTCCGGTGAGCGAGAGCGAGGGCGAGTCCAAGACTTAACCGCGCCGACCAATAATACACGCGCCCCCGATAGCCTGGACTCTTCCGGTGTCCGATTTAACTTGCGTTTTTCCACGTCAACGTTATTTGATCTGTGTCTTAAACGCTGTTATGCATCTCTCCGTCTCTCTCTCTCTTTCCTTTCCCTTAAAACGACATGTAGTTTGAGCAATCAGTATTGTCTGGCAGTTAAAATTTCCAAGGCGTTAGATGTGCCATGTGAGAGCAATCCGATGCTCCATTCGTCTCTAATCACAAGTTTCCGGTCTAATGCTAGAGTAATTAAACTAAACTCTAGTGACAACCCTTAAAACGCAACGATAATTTAGCTAACGTTTTTTACGTATAAACATTAATCAATAAGATTTCATAATTCAAGACCAGCTGACAATATATTGTGATAAAAATCAATAATTCTGAGCTCAATAATCATCATGGTGTTTACTGCATCCCAGGACAAGCGTGTGCATATGAAGCTTGGAAGATTAAAGATCTGCTATTTTATAGAGATTACAAGGGGGTCATAGGAGTGGTGAATTTTACATGTTGAAAGCTCTCTTGCCAACTTGGTATTCTGTTGGACAGGGTACCAAAAATGCAGGAAAGGGCTGACGAGGTTCTAAACGAACAAGATTATTACAACATACAAGAAGAAAAAGGGCAAATCCTTATGAGAGGAGCTGCATAAATTAGCTAATCCGGTTAGGATGGGAGTGCAAATTCTCAGGAATCACCTAGCAGCTTCAATGATCCAGACTTCTTGAAAAATTTGCCACCCTTCTTTCCCATGCCAGTGCCCACAAGACTTGATGCAAGTAGAGATTTGGAATCTGGCCTCCATCTAAACTCTTTAAGGGTCGAGAACAAGGATGAAAGGGCAGGAGAGACGTCAATGTCCTTCATGTTCTTACATGACTCCACTCTAAGACGTTGAAACTCATTCCAGGTAAGAAGGATGGACTCCAGCCCTTGGGTAGTTAACAGTGAGCAACCTTCGAGAGAAAGGAACTTCACTCTCCTGGAACCAAATTAGAATGTGTTAATCTGGGTAAAAGAATAGTCAGCCCAAAGCTAGGGAATAAATGGATTTCACGGTGCTTAAAACAATTGTCATTTGAGTTAAATTCAAGCAACACGAGTGAAGCGTGCATGGCAAATTTCAAACCCATTTCCTCAAGCAAATCGATTACACGAGACACTGAATTAGAAAAGCATAATTCAAGACTTAAATATTAGCAGACAACGAAATAATCAAAGGGAGAAAAGAAAAACCAATTACCTGCACGCATTTGCCAAGCTTAACATATCATTGTCCAATCCCCAGCAGTCTTGAACAATAATCTCCTTCATAGCCTCACATACTTTAAACATCGCCCTAATTGACTTCTTATCCCTCAATTGGCACTTCTGCAAATGCAACCTTTCCAGAGTTGGACAAGAACCTAAATACTCGTCAGGCCCTGGGCTACGATCAATCCTCTTACATGATAGAAACCTCAAAGTCTTCAAATTCTCACAATATGAAAGTGCAGCCAACCAACCATCATCCATCCTATGATCGGAGAGAGTCAATTCTTCAATCATTTGACAACACTGTCCAATTGCCTTAATCCCATCCAAGCTACCTTCACATCCACTAAGCTCAAGTTTCACTAACCTCTTGCACCCTTGAGCCAAAATAGTTAGTCCAACATCAGAAACAAATGAACGATAAAACCCATCCACATTTCCCACAAGTTTCAAGATTTGCAAATTCTCACATGCTGCAATCCCACGCAAAACATTATCGTTGCACTTATGCAATTCCAATTCTTGCAAAGTTAAACACTCCTCAGCAACTGTCAACAATCCTAACTCGCTAGCACCAGTCACTGCAAACTTGCGCAGATTAGGACATCCAGCAGCTAAAACCTTGAGCCCTCTATCGATAATCTCAACGGGCAACAAGTTCTCCTCACAAATGCGCCATTTTGGCAAAAACCCAGTAACCTCAGAATCGATATGCATGGAAAGAACCTTGTGGTTTAACCAAATACAAGAATGGTGAGGTGTTTTAACACAGCCATGGTTCAAATCCACATGGGTCAGATTTGGGAATCGAGAAATTAAGCGACCAGATTCAAGAAATTCCCAATCTAACACCTTCAAGGACCGTACAAGCCGACCTTGGAGATTAAGCCAGCGCTTGCAAACGAGGGAGTTGTGGGTTCTTTGGGAATCAGGAAGTTTGGAGAGGATTTTGAGAAGAAGGTCGTCGCTTAGCAGAAGCGTACGGTCGAATTTGGAGAAATTGGAGGTGAGAGTTTCGGTTTTGGCTTTGGAATCGGGTTCTTTAGTTGTTGGTGTTGGGCTAGACAGAGACTGGAGTTGCATAGCGAAGACTACATTTTTCAAGGGTTTAGTGTTCTTGAGCCAGAGGTCTGACCAGCTTGGTGGCCTCTTCTTCAATGGAGGATTGGGGTTTGAGGCTGGCTTCTCAGCCGGCAACGACATCGTTTTTGACGGACTTCTCTGATTCAGCACTGCTCGCTCCACTCTGCATACTTCCCGCTCTCTCGTGTAAAATTATTGGTTCTGTTACATTTCTGTCTAAACATTCTGCGTTTGATGATTCCGCTAACGCGTTTTCTCTTTCATTTTTCTACAGATTTTCTTCTGACTCGGCCGCGCCCCTCTCCGTCTCTCAAGACTTTCTGGTGTTCTAGAATTTGGCGAGCTCTGACATTTGAACACTATTGTGATGTTTTTCCATTTGTTGTCTTTTGTGAATCGCTCCTTTGTTTTTATCTCCAAAATTTGAAAAGTTTTGATGCCAAAGAAAAAAAAAAAAAAAATGAAAAACTTTTGTTATACACCTGTTACCTGTCACCCATGATGTTTTAACAATTTGAAGCGTATGTCTAACAGAAGTTTTTCGCAAGCCATTGTAAATGTTAAAAAAATGAGTCGATCAAAATAATTCTCAGCCTCTCCTTCTAGAAATGCAACTTGAAGTTTTTAAGTCAAATATCCATACCTTCCTCTTTTTGAGGGAAAAATATCCACATCTTTAATTGTTGCACAATCTTCAAAAAAATTTTTGAGTTTCAAAATTAATAATGTCCAACCAGAACGACCGTTGGAATGTAGCCGTTTCAAGTTCAGACCTTTGTTTTTGAAAGGTGGGGACAGAACAGGACCACATTTGTCAGACTTTATTAAATGAATCCACCCGAGAATCACAGCCGACCGACCGAAGCGGACCCTCCCGTTTTGGTTCGTGGCAGACTTGTGGGCTCGTTTACACCAACGAACGAAAAGCAAGTCGATTATCAAAAGAGGTGAGGAAATAAAAAATAACTTAAGAAGAACAATATACAAATTTTCTCCCTTTCTCTGCCTTTCCGTTGTCTTCTTCATCCAAACAATAAAAGCCTCACTTTTACACTTGCAGTCTTTTTTCTTCCAATCCAAAAAAAGGGGCTTCGCCAAGCCGCGGCCCTATGATCAAGGACAGGAGATATGGATATAGTAAGTAATCTGGTGCGGCTTTTAAGAATTTCCCAACCAGCATCACAAATTAGTTGACACAGAGCCCTCGTACAGGTTAACTCAAGCTGTAAGGAGAGTAACTCAATTCATGTTAGGGAACGTACCTTTAATTTTTCGGATCGCAACTCATCTAGTTTATGACATCACACAAGTTCAAGGTAGACAGAAGATTAGTTAGATTTTCAAACATCGGTACTCCTATAAATCATCAAACTTGGAAAAAATTCAAACTAATCCAACAAGTAAAACATAGCAATTAGCATGCGCAAGTGAACTCTTCAGGATAAAATAAGAAAGGTAAAAGAAGCGAGGTGAGCAAAGTCAGTTAAGCCTACTCCATGCACAATCTGGGGACCATATCTAACTTGCACTGAAATTGCACTTAGCAAGTTGCAAGCCTCTTCGTCACGCAATAACATTGAGACCATCTAAAAGGAAAAGAAGATTCTTAATTGTGCTTCTATAAGTAACATTTTGTGATCCATGATGGGGAATGCCAATGATCAAACAATAAGTACCGAACAATCTTGTTATGGTAAACCTTGCATACAATTCATACAATTACATGCACTCTGTTTTTACATACATCACCATCAAAGATCTTCGTGCAAATATTGACTCAGCCTCACAGTAATTGGGATCCAAAAACTACATTTTGGAACTCAGAATTAACTCAGAGAGGGTGATGACGTACAAATGAATGATACAAGTAATTGGAGCACACAAATTTTAGTTTTAGCTGGCCTTCTTCGGGACATTCAACCAATTTGCCGTATCAATGATTAAAATCCAATTAACAATATGTTTGTGCCCAAAAAGATCTACATTGACCTACAAATGAATCAAATAGTAAACCACATAGACTTGCATAACTAAACAGCTCCCATGTATCATCCATCCTACCTGGTGAGCATTAAGGTTTATTCATCAGTATCGGTCTGATCCATAAGTTGGTGTCCCCGAGACGTTGATATACAAGATTAACTTTCAAATTTCTTATTGCAAAACAATGATAATCCATAATTTGGTGATAACACCTTTGTTTGGTGGAGTAAACCAGATCTTAGTTTATCTCTATAAATAAATACCTTCTGTTGAAGGAATATCTATGAAATAGAAACTGGATTTACAACGATGCTGCACAAGCCAAAGGAAAGATGGGTCAAGGGCAAAAAGGCAACAAGAAACAAAAGAAAATCTAAGGGAGATCTCGAATATAAATACATGGTGGATGACGAGGAAATCAAGCTGCCTACCTGAGCAAGAAAACAAATACATAGCAGTTTAAGCAAATGCTTAATTCAGACAGAAAATCAAGATCAAAAAGCTGCCATTTGCTGCTTCCTGTTCTATTTGTCTCATCTTACGAATAAAGAAAAGTTATAAATATTTGTCTCCACACTCCAACACAACCTCACAGCCCTCATTATATTTAGGAAAATGTTGGTCCATGAACTTATAATCTTGAAGAGTGTTTGAAACTGAATAGAGAAAGGAACTTGCTTAGCCTTTTTTTAAGACATCAGAAATACAGCCCACATTTTGAGGGAATTTAAGTTTGAACTCTCAAACTCACCCCAGGAGCTCTGCTCTTGCGTTGGTTTTGTTAGAATCAGCCCTTGTAATGGTACTTCAAATGCATGCAAGAAAACCTTATTTTGTGGACATCATGACTATACAGAAGATAGCTTCTAACATAAATCAAAAGCAAGATAACCATAGTATACGTGGAGAAAAATCAGGTGCCAACAATCCAATGAAAACAGAAACACAATGGTAGAGGGCCCCCTTGGCCTTTTAAACATATTATCATTCTTTTTCTTCCCCTCCCCACCCTACCCCCAACAAAAATGCCCAAAGGTTATGACAAAATTAGACGTGTAGGATTAAGTTTTAGCCGGTCAGTACAAATATGTTGGGAGATTTTAAGATCTTAGTCCGTAAGCTTGTGCAAATGGCTAAATCTCCTGCACAAATTGAGTTTAAATAGTCTCCTAGTAAAGGTAGATATGCTCATTTGTAACAAACTGACTCATCCATGTTTCTTTTTCCCCACTTACTGGACCAGTGGGGAGGGTGGTTGAGGGTTAGCAAGCTTTATGGTGAACTAGAAATGTAACATTTACATTCAAATGTGTATTCTTCTTAGCTTTATTTGCTGCTTCTCCTATTAGTAATTTTTTCCATTATCAGTTTGAATGTATCTATATGCAACCATTGATTTTCAACACATTTCAAAGCTTAGAAATTACTGTGTATATGTTTATATGTACATATACGTACCTTAAGTAATATATAATAATAAAATAAGATAAATAACATCAGCTCAAAATAAAAAGGTAGCCCGTTGCCCAGCAAACTCACAGCAAAAGGCAAGAGGATAATCAAAACCAAGTGTGCTGGAAGAAACTATCCAATGCAGTATTGAGCAATGAGGACGTTTTTTGGTGGTGGAAGTCTACAATTGCAACCGCAAGGGTGCAGGTTTAGTTTTGAGAGCAGTAACCATGTCCAGTGAAGAAAAAACATGGCACTGTGAAAAGCTTCAAAACCAGGCTGCCATTTAGTGGGACATAGTGATGGGTTCATCAAATTTCAGAAACAAGATGTCTAAACTCTAAGCTGGAGACAAAACGAAATATAGAAGTACAAACCATTACCTTCAATATTTTTCAAAAAGATTTGTATGCTTGTTGTCTTCTTTGTTCTTGCATTCCTTTTTCTCACACAACATTCTCAAGTCATCAATAGATTCAGAATACCTGCCACAAATGAGAAAAAAAGTAGTGTAAAATTGAAAAATCAGATGTTGTTAAAGTAATGCAATGATCCAGATAATGGCCATACCACTGGCTCTCATCCTGAACTCTATGATTTAGTGTCCCCAGCTGGGCATTGAGTTGTTGTGGGGAGTTCCCATCCCAAGCTTCTAAAGCTTCAATATCACTCTCGAGACATATAATAGAAGCCTTTCTACAACTTTCCTATGCATTCACAAACATAAATTAGCTGCACTGTAATGTAACAGTGACCTCTATTGAGACTCTGGATACTATCACTCTGAAAGAGATGTACTAAACAAAGCACAATCAACTTCTTGATATTTGACCCTAGTCACACCAAAACAGCAGTGCTGTTGGTCCTTTACTTTCAGCTTCTCAAGATACACAACAGGAATCTACAAAAACTTGCAGTACATATATACGATACAGCATTTGAAACCTCCAATGCAGTGCGCAATGCAGTAGGAAAAGCAAATTAGCCAAGTCTAATGTCTAATGCTCCATATGAAGAGACAAAAAACATACCTTCCGTTCTTTTCAAGTTCCCAATATTGTGCCTCTGCTTCTCCAATATCAGGAAGAACCTTTTTCATTACACATTCATAAGGATCCTAAATAAAAAGCTTTATTTTTGAACAAGCTGGTACAGATGAAAAAAATATAGAATACAGCTCTTCTAGATTCTAAATCTTCTTTAACCTCTGTTAGCCTCGCTCTGTTTTCTCAAAGGCAGTGAATTCTTGTTTTGCTGATTCTACAAGAGATATTCTTCGCATTATGAATAACAGGGCAAAGTACAGGTGGAGAAACATTCAACAGAAAACGATATTACAGACTATCAGCATAACACAATTTCCTGAAAGATGATCTTAGATCCTCTACCTTTTCTACAGTTTCATGCATCTTGATGATGAGAATTTTTAGAGAACTATCCTCTTCTCGTATACCTTCTTGGATGTTCTAAGCATTCAAACAGAACGTTGATCCAGAAAAGAATTTTCATGACATATTGAATGAACAAACTGGAAATATTCCAAGAGCAACAGATATACCAGAGTCAACAATCTTCTACAAGCACTTGCCTATCACCATTTTCCTTGGGAAGTGAACATGAATGTTTTGGCAAAATGGTCACAGAAGGCAAAGGCCACCACTGACTGACTGAGAAAATTAGTACCTAAATTGCAAGTAAACACACCAGGAACAAACAAGTAAATATGAATTTAATTATTCAGCTATCATGAAACATATAATATTTACCATATCCACCAGATGTCAGATCATTAACATAAAGTGTAGTCACGTTATTTGTTTGGGGAAGCATGTGAGATGGTATGGCCAACCTACAGAATAAAAATATGAGCACAACATGACGAGGAAGCTCAAACAATTTATGTAGGTTGAAGTGGCAAGGAATTAACTGCATTGGTTGTCCATCTACCTCAGTCTTGAGAGTCTATGGTTTGTCACAAAAATAGCATTAACCAAACTCCCAATGGCATGTTCAACAGCGAGAGCCCTGTGTATCACCACTGGCCAAACTCTGCAATCAATCATTCCATCAAAATAGTAAGCAGCAGCTGGAAGAATACCACAGTAGGGCATATTTAAAGGCAATATCTCAGTAATATGTGGGTCCTATAAGTACCACACAAGTGAAGGCTTATGAGCTTGACTGGAATGGTGGTATTGTGTCTAAATGTTTTGAATAATCAATATTGATATTTCACAGTTTACTGTTCTGAATTTACACTAGATGTGATTCAAACAAACGTGCAGAACATTGATTTTCATTACGTGCCACATGAGCACCAATTGGACCTATTGATGGGCACTGGAATATCTGATGATGTCTCTCAATGACTTGCAAAAGTTGAATCACCCTATCTCCTCCAAATGCCATAGCCTGTCAAGCAAAATTCAGAAAATGAAGCAATAAAGAGCACCATAAAACTATGTAGGTTCTAAACAAGAGATAAGTATGGATAACGCATATAGATCTGCTCTTGCATATGCATACAAAAATTAGAACTGCCATTTCTATGCACAGTTAGGAATGCAAGACCAACAGAACAAGCCTCGTTTGTTCTGCAGATGGGGAAGAATTAAGTCACTACAACACCCACATTGTAACGTTCTACAAGTTCCCACAGCTCATCTTTTCAACTAGCAAACCTTTCTTCCTGATAAATATTTCAAATTGAAAGCAAGAAATCAGGAATCAAATATGCATAAATCATAAAGACATAATGCACAAGATAATAGAATACTGGGTAGTTTTTGCATTCAGGTTGCTTTTTAATCGCCTTTGTGCATGTAAGAAGAATATTCACACCAATATGAGATGTGAAATTATCCATCCTCCACAACCAAAATAAGATGCTTCATAGATTTCAGAATAAAGGTTATCCTACATACAATGCAATTGATGTAATAGAACACAATTGAAGCTAGTCTTCCTTGCTCCCCCCCCCCCCCCAAGCCCCTCACTGCCCAACCAAGTAGAGGCGGTGTTAGGAGAGTTATACTGTCTTCTTTTGAGATGAATTTTGAGATGAAGCTTCTGTGCCTCACAATAGATTACCATCTTTAGTCAAGATTTCCATAAACACTTCAAGCAAGCACAAGTACCTCCACAGTCAGCAAATCATTTTTTATTAAAATGGCTATAATATTCAGAGATTTTATGTGTGTGTGTGTGTGTGTGTGTGTGTGTGTGTAGCATATCTTACTGTTACTTTACATTTTCAATATGCTACCTACTATGCTATTTTTTTACAGGAAAAAAAAAAAAATCAGAAAGACAAACAGAGCATAAAATAATCACAGTTGTCCTCATTCCTTCTCACATCCAATTCAGCAATGATGCACTGATAACTACAGAAGTCAAGATTGAAAGATTTAATAACTGCAAATACGTTGGTTATCTCTCATCCATTTGGATAGTCAGTCTTAACAAGCAAAATGTAAAGGCATGAGCAATAGATCCATTACAATTCATTCATAAAAGATTGAGAATCCACTTCCATATCCACTTGCATATCTTAAAAGGATCATTATGACTGCATATCAAATTTGATAAATAAAGAGTATTTCAACCAATTTTATAGACCACTGTAATCTTTTAGAACAGTGGCATTGGCAGATTGTGTGATTCTGCATTCTACTTCTATATTTATGGTCCCCCTCAAATATTTGGCTCAAATATTTTCACTTCAACAACAGCATAACTGCAAAGAAGCAACAACAGACAGATACAAGTCAATACTAGCATAAAATTTCATCAGGAAAAGAAACATTGAAACTGAAACAGAGATCCAAGAAGCAAGGCCAAAACCCAACAAATGTTGTAAAGACTTTATGAAATAAGACAGCCAAAAATAAGCAAGCAATCCCAAATTGCAGAAATTTTCAAATTATCACTGCAAACCCAACTCAGAATTTTTGAAGCACTCTTGCTCTTTTTGCTCCTGTCAGAATACAAGTCGTTAAAAGAGTCACATAAGAGCTGCCCATTCTATGAACAAGAATATTCAACGCACCATATTTAAATCATAGAAGAGACAGCAAATTAAACAAGCAAACAGAAAAGACCTGAGACCACATTTTATAAAATCTTTCAAGGAAGATGCACTCAGAGTCTCTTTAGCCCGGGATCCAAATACAAGACACAGAGCCATCAGCATTTCACTCTTACCGCTAAAACACCAAAACAAACTTTACCGTCCAACTTCATAATTGTCACTTAACTCCAACGGTCAAGGCATACAATTATACACACCTAAGTACGAAACCCACATTCAGACAAAAATTACTCAATCTTGCAAACTTTTTACGGTTCCATATCAAATTTCAAATTCCACATGAAACTTCAATAACTTGATCACCAAATCCTGAGAAACAATTCAAGAAAGACTTTTCCATGTGACCTTGCGAGAGCCTAACCTAATCACCAAAATTCCAAGAAAGCCTTCGAGAAAGACTTTCGGTCACGAAACTTCAAGAAACGTAATAACCAAAACCCAAGAAACAATTCCAAGAAAAGATTTGCATTACTTTTCAAGAGCATAAAACGCCGAGAAAGACGGAACAGCGTATAAGAAAAATTCCGTTCTGGACGGCGATTAAATCGACCCAAGGGCAGAGCTCGATCTGGAGGTTACTAAGTTCTACAATTGGATCCCCGTGATGGTACCCGATCCGGATCGGGGGGAGTGGTAGGAATGTCATCGGCGAGAACCGCAGCCGATCTAGGACTTCTCACCCTGTTTTTCCGCCTTGAGTCTCAAGAATGGAGGAAACAGAGAGAAAATGCTTCGAATTCCTAAATCGGCGGGCGGGAGCGTCCGTTCCCTGTGCTTTATGGCGGGAAAGGGTTTGCGGTGGATGTGCCACGCGTGACTGCCCGTTTGCTATTGGGCTGGGCTATTTATAGACCCCCAGGTCGGTGCTCCGTTGTCAAAGTCGGTAACGTCATAATTATTCCAAACGGACTTTGGATTGGGCTTTGAATATTTCAGGTTGTCATTAACTAAAATAAATAAATAAATAAATAGTTAGAATAAAAAAACAGAAAAAAACAATAGTTAGACGCCTACACTTGAACAAATTATATATTAAAACCACTAGATTTTTAGTGTATTCAATTGACCCCTCATATTTCTTTTTTCTTTTTTTTTTTTCATTTTATGAATGTCAAGTCCAATTTATAACCTACCTAATTAATTTCTCGACAATTTACAACTATATAGCTTTATATATTGATGTGAAATAAAACCGATTCAACATAAATATAAAGTAATTATTATGAAAACAAAGTGAAATATAAAATCATTCAAATACCTAATTTTTTTATTGATTTTTTTTAGTTTTCATTTGGTCATAGACAAAACCAGTAAACGCTGGTCTCGTTGGTTTCAGTTCTAATTAACTGAATTTGACATAACACCCTGACCTCGATTCATTTTGGAGGCGAGACCACTCGCTATGTATGATTTTCCTAAATGTTTTCCTGCACCACAAGATCTGCTTGTCTCTTATTTATTTATTTATTTTTAATTTCCCTTCTTCATTCTTATAATTTAATTTCCCTTGTATTTTGAAAAATTTTGTAATGTGTATCACTCTTCTGAAAAACAATATTACACAAAAAAAAAAAAAAAAAAAAAAAAAGGAAGAAGAAGAAACAGTACATGGGTGAATAAATCTTCTTGAATTATGTACCCAAAAAACAAATCTACTTTGTTCCATTTTTTCTA
Organism: Rhizophora apiculata; assembly: GCA_037832385.1. Classification (NCBI taxonomy): domain Eukaryota; kingdom Viridiplantae; phylum Streptophyta; class Magnoliopsida; order Malpighiales; family Rhizophoraceae; genus Rhizophora; species Rhizophora apiculata. The sequence continues at coordinate 8,944,471 of CM075428.1, read as the reverse complement.
TCAGTGTAATTGAAACACATAAAATAAGAACAATAACAAAACAGTCCCATGTGCCTTTTTTTTTTTTTTTTTTTCTGTCATTTCAAAGGATCAATTGTTAGTACTAAGAATAAAATGTAGAAGAAGAATGTTGAAATTTTAATTTAATTATTGAATTTGATGCTAAAAATTTAATTTCACATTTTTTTTTTCTTTGTTAACACAAGTTTGTAAATGTTAAATAAGAGCTCAATTTGTTCGGTATTATGACCACGTGATAGGCTGTTGACAATATCTGACTTTTTGAAGATCCGTGGGCAAAATTCTTTTAACGTACCTTAATTTTTGCAACTGACTTTTATTTGTTATTCTTTTTTTTTTTTTTTTTTTGTTCATGAGAAAGTCGGTGGAATTGTGAATAATACAAATAAAATAATTTTTTTTTATTTTCATAAATTTTATTTTTTTTTTTCCTAAGATTATAAGTTATAAGTCGAACAAACATTAGATAACTTAACTGTGAGTGAAGATATTCCAGGAGTGTCTTGGCCACTCAATTACATATCAACATGTAAATTAATAATATTCTATTTATAAATTTATAAGTAAATACAAACTTATCTTTCAAATACAATTATTAATTTTAATGAATTAAAAATATAAAAACTATAACTAATAATTATGATTATATATTTATAAAACTTATATCACAGTTTATATCTAGTAACTAATTTTTTTTAATAAAATTTTAATGATATATAGTGTTATTATAAAAATAAAAATATTAATAAAATAACATAATTAAAATATAAATTTACATAATTATTATATATTAATTTTTTTAAAAAAAAAATTATAACTAACAATATTTTTAATGCCCATTTTCCGTATTTAATATTGGTATGGCAAGCGGTAACCATAATAATCGCGGGGTAAATATGCCTTATTGGAACGAATGCTTCTCACCTACTTCATCCAAACTATATATACGCCAACTATGCTTACACCCTAACCCTCCTTGCTTGGTTTTGATAGAGAGCGGAGCGATATAGCCATAAATTCATGGATACCAAACAAACCTGCAAGATCTGCAACAAAAGCTTTGCTAACGGCAAAGCCATGGGCGGTCACTTGAGATCTCACTTAGTCAAGCATCGACTTCCTCTAAAACCAATCCATCCCGTCTACCAGCAACCGTATGACCCGTTTACTAAATCTCTATCCTCATCTTCTTCGCTGAACTATCGTTTAAGCAATAAGAAACCTATGCAGTCGTATAGAACACCGAACCATGAACCTTCTTCCTATAGCTACCCAAAATCCAATCTCGTCAACGATTGTGTTGGAGACAGTGAAGCAAATTTCATGAAGAACCCAACTCGGAGGAGATCTAAGAGGGGTTGTTTGTCAGAAGACAGACTAAGTGGATCATCAGAACAGGTAAGTTCTATTTCGGATAGATTTAATGTGGAAGTTGCTGCGATGAGTCTTGTTATGTTGTCCGAGGATAGGTGGAACAGAAAAAACCCCAAAGTAGCCAGAAAAAGAATATCACATGAGTCGTTTTGTGCAATCCGAACTCCATCGAAGCCAAAGGAGCATCATAAATACCAATATCGATGTGAAACGTGCAATAAAGGGTTTCGTTCCCATCAGGCTCTTGGCGGCCATAGAGCAAGTCACAATAAAATCAAAACCCACATACAGAAAGGAGAAGAAGAGTCCGAAGAAAAAGGAAGTGGTAGTCATGACATTAGTGTTGGGTCTGCTACTTATCAGAGAGTGTTTAAGTGCTCCTTTTGTGACAAGGTGTTTGAATCTGGTCAAGCGCTAGGTGGGCATAAGAAAGTGCACCTCTCCTACACCCCTAATGCCAAAAAACCCAGTGGTATCAGTTTGTTCGATCTCAACCTACCAGCTCCCGAAGCCTCTGAAGATGAAGTAGTTAGCCGGATGGCATCCCATCCAAGAAAGTGATGCAGTAGCACTGTATAGTTTAATGAAACACCGTTGAAACGCTTAATGGTGATGTTTTGCCATTCAGGCTTATCTTCTTTAGACCAATTTTTCTTAACATATTTGTTTTTGTTTATCTTTTTGAAGTTTGGAAGCTTCCTTTAAAGTTTATGTTTGTGTTATTGTAGCCAATTCTTGATCACTTTGCAATGCCCTTTGCCGGTTTACTTTTGATCACAAACCCGCTTTGCTTTCTCTACTCTTGGTTGGTCAAAAGAGGATGTAGTTCCGAGACGGTGCATTCGTTGCACCTTGTACGCAGAGTTATTTCAGTTTACTTGTGTTGCGATATTGCCATTACTATTGATATTATCCGAGATTTGAGAGTGCGTAGGAGTTTCACATCGAGAAGTTACAATGAAGCTACCTTTTGTTTTGCTGCTCTGTCCAGCTGTGTCTAGCTAACCTTTTTCCCCTAATTTCACTCATTAAAAAAAGATTTCCCAGGAAGGAAAGTCCCCCATCAAGGCCCTTTCCGCTTTTGCTTGGATAAGGAAATTAGTCAACAAGATTTAACACATCTTCTCCCCTTATCCCATTGCCAGTGTTTGGCTTCTCTAAAAGTGCGTTGACAATCAAGCAAAATCGAACCATTTTGGCAATTTCATTGTACAACCAAAACTCTGTTATGGTTCTCAAAATCAACGTCGGAAAAAGTAACACCGCATTTCGGCCTTGATCTAAGCCCTCGAGGGGTGAGGTGGGGGTTGGTAGTCCATGAAATAATGGGGATGCAGCCACGACAGAAAGTGCCAAAAATCCTCCGCATTGTATAAATTAATTGACAGCCCTTTAATAGGCCTGAAAGGGATATCACCAGTTATATATGGCAGATTGGCAGTTTTCATTTGGGGTCAGATTGTGTGCACAGGCATGACTAAATATTGAAATTGAATCCGTATTGCACTTGACATTTATGACACGTAACTAGCAGTCACAAAGAAAACATTGAACGACGTCTTTGACCATTGACCATTATAAACCTTATACGGGACGAAGAAATTCCAGGCTCAATTCCCCACCTCAAGGACACCCATGGGCCATGACCATTGACCAATATAAAACTTTTCGCCCTGGGACGAAAATATTTCAGGTTCAGTAAGACTGAAATTTTTCAACTGGAGAGTTTGAAAATAATTTGGGGATATAAGAAATGAATACAGCCCAAAATACAAGAATTAAAAAATTATATTAACTATAATTGAATTGATATTTGATTTGATGGGTACTCTACCGTTTACTTTTATTTTAATAATTTATTATTATTATTAATAAAAAATTATTGCACTGCAAATTATATAAAAATGATTATTATTTTTATCTTTATAAATTTTATATTTTCTTCTCCAAAATTTTAACCTAAAACTTCAATAATAACAATTTAAGTTCTTAATCATCAAGTTATATGTGCATGCTTCCACATGTCACATACCAAATACTAATATTCTCCCATTATATATATATATATATATATATATATATATATATTTTATTTTTTTTTCATTGTCGAATTTATTGTATAGCTATCCAACAAAAGTTTTGTTAATCGATAAGCATATGGTACATTGAAATAGAAATATGAGGAAGGGATTTTTTTTTCTTCTTAAATCGAAAATTTACTCAACTGCTTTTCTCAATACTTATTTGTGTGAAAGAGAGAGAGAGAGAGAGAGAGAGAGAGAGGCAATTTGACATTAGGCCGATGGGCTGGGGAGATGAAGAAGGAGAGATGTTAGGAAAATGCCGGAGAACAGGACAAGTCAACGCATCTCGAAGGAAGAAATTTAATTAAACTCAAATTCGAGTAGATATAATTAATTTTTTATATATAATATAAAAATTAATTATATTTATTTAAATTTATTTTGTGTTTATTTATCCATAAAAATAAAAGAAGCCAGTATAACAGAGAAAAAGAACATGTAAAAGCCTGCTTTTGGTACAATTTATATGCGACCTTTTAAGATAATGGACACTTAGTGTATGATAAATCTTGATCCTCAGATACTCCATACACTCAACGTGCCATTCCTACTGTCAACCCACCGTCTACATTAATTAACAATATTGATTCCTCAAAACCCGAAGAAAATGCCACAAGCAACCACACGCCGGCCACCAACAACAACGACGGGGCCACCGTCGCGCCTTGTTCGAGGGAGGAGCGGAGGAGCTGAGAACAATTCGGGCTCGTTAAACGCTAGCAAAAGATTTGTTACGTTTGCCAAGGCTAGCTAGCTAGCGCTGAGGCTGCCATGGCCTCAATGACTAAACTTGCAGAGGTAAAGCTTCAATTGCTCTTCTAGATTAATTATCAAACACATTAACAAGCATTTTAGATATCGTTTTAACAATTTCTTTTTTTCCCGTTCTAATAACTAATGATGTTTTCTTTAATGTAGGAAAAGCTATTTCATGTCTGGCTTTGAATGTTCAACGTGAGAGATTCTGTGCTACAAAGATGACTTCAGATCCAGAAACTCAAACACGAGATCAAATTAAGGAAAATTGTCAACTCGCAAATGTCTATGCTTGCGAAGCTGTGAGCAAAGGTGACAAGGAAACTATCAGCGTTATCTGTTCGACTTCCTTTAGACGACGATGCCACGGTATGCAACTACTCGATGTTGTTTTTTGACTTTTCGATTTTTCGTTTCAAGCCGTGGTATTTTTATAACCAACAAATTTAAGATTTTTTTTTTTTTTCTTTCTGATTGCTTGGGAGACCGAAATGTTATGAAAAAAACAACAAAATCAATATAACTCGAACTCAAAATTAAGAAATTTTAACAATTGTGTATCAATCAGTTGTACTAGAATCACGGAAGAGGATTAAGTATTTTTATTTTTTTATTTTTTATCTTTTTCTTTTTTTGTCTACCAGGATTAAGTGTTGGTTAGAGCGAACAAAACACATTGGGCTTTAATGCTGCAAGTATATTTAACATAAGCCCATATATATTCAGATCAGGCAATGTGAGCTTATTATTGCCATAGAACCTGGGCCTTACTGAATTGGATCTAATCGTGTTATTTCTTCGATTCTCAAACGAGCCCCACTTCGGTTGCAACAATTGCCCAATAAGGGAGCTCAGCCCAAAACAAAAATAATGAGACTTTCAGTTTTCCCTCAAGGAAGCCCAAAACTACCAATCTAAAGTTCAAAGTTCGGCCCACTTGGGACTGTAGCGAAAACCCACTTCGATTCTCCATACATGTATGGGAAGAAAGCGTACAAGCGTACAAGAACGTATATGAAAGTTTGATTTATTTTTTCAACTGCATTTCAAGTCAAATCAGGATGCAAAAGGGTCAATCTTTTTAGAAAATTTCAGGGGTTTTTGGCACTTGTAAGTAGATGGAAAGAGGTAATTTTTTTTTTTCAGAAGCATTTTTATTGAGACATAAGATATCCTATAATTACATATATGTGTATATACAGTTCTGGTTTGGTGTTAAAAAATTTTATGAATGTTGAATTGGGCGACTAGACCTTGGATTTAACTGCCGTGGAATGCATATCCTGCTTGAAGAGTTTAAGTAAATCCAAGTCAGCAGGCCCAATACTGAAAGAATAATAGGACCGGCTCAAAACTATTTACAGAGAGAAGTTGCAAGCAGGGCACTGGGTTGCCCAATATAAATTGAGTGCCTGGAGGCACCAGCCCAAGTAAAATCTGTGGCAAGGTCTGAAGAACAGCTTAATCGACGTCTTCGGAAAGTTGAAGCACTTTGCGGGAAGACTTTGGAAACGCACGAGGGACCTGCTTAAACCCACCCATAATTGTTATTTAAAGCAACACAATACACCCGTCTTATATATTTTTCTGAAGAGTGAAGAGAAACTGCATATGTGGCTGATCCTTTGTATAGGGCTATAGCTCTCTCAACGCTTTTGCCATTCATGATCCTTTAGAATCCCTGAGCAGAATTTCCGGCGTTGAAAATGAAATCAAGTAACTTTAAATGTCAATCCATAACTCATCAAGGGACCTCTTTCCATATGCTTCAAATTCAAACCAAAATTGCATTCTGAACCTACCCATGCCCGAAGCAGCTGTCCCTATAACACACTTTTTTTATAAGTGCTAACCCCATATGAAAAAAAGCAATAAGAACAAGAACATTTGGAAGATTCAGTTGAAAAACAACCAAAGAAAATTCACATATCCTATACCAATCCCCACCCTCTGAAAAGTAAAGAAAAAAAAGAAACTAGAACAGAAAATAGAAAAATGGCAGGAAAAAGAAAAGATGAAGCCAGTAAAAATAACCATATTAACAGTCTCCAGCAGGCTTTTCTGCTACACCAACTTCAGCGGTCACTATCCCATCACAACCGCCGACACCCGTAACTACACTTCCGGGCAGTTTCCTTTTGGGCTTAGCCTCTTGCAGCATTAGCACCACATCCCTCATAGAAGGCCGATCCGCCGGATTCCGGCTAGTGCATAACAATGCTATTCTGAGCATTTGCATCATTTCCTCCCTCACAGATGCAATTAACGCTCCGGCATTCTTGTCCAAAATGTCATTGATTCCATTTTTGGTCTTGATCTTAGACTTAACCCAATCCACAATGCTATTACCATCCCCAAACTCAGCATCAACCGATCTTCTGCCGCTTATAATCTCCATTAGCACCACCCCAAAGCTATAAATATCGCTCTTCTCATCAACCTGTAGGGTATAAGCATATTCTGCAAAGGAGACAAAAAGACACCCTTTAACGATTCAGTTCAACTAAAAGCAAACGACTTTGGAAAAAATGAAAAAACAAAAAAACAAAAAAACAAAAAACTAAAATCCATCGTCAAGTCAAAAGCACAATGAATGGAAGGATCTAAAAATATTTTCGCTGGGGTCCATTGCATCTGGGGAATCTAACAGAAACAGAGGCATTGAAAAAAAAAAGAGGGATTACTGAAAATGAAAAAGAGATTGGACCACAGGTAACAGTGAGCCGCGCACCGAAATAGTCACAAAATTTCAGCGTCCAAAAGAGAAAGAAAGGGCTTGCTGTTTGTCACCCACGTCCTACAACAGCAATGCAGGATTGGCCACTCTTTTGAAATTGATCATTTTCACATCTTGCTTTAACCAAGGACAAAAGAGAGCAGAAACCACTGGTGAACTTCTTAGTAAAATCAAGAGAAACTATCCAACAACAGTGTTTTGATCCTTTCATTGTCATTAACACTCTCTTTAACGGATTTGGCAAACCTTACTACAGGTAATGTGCCTAAACAAATAACCCAAAATTAGACTAACATATATATATATATATATATATATTGAGATACAACATCTTGATGGGTGCTATATTATTTTCAATTTACATTGAATATAAGAAAAAAAAAAAATCCATATATATATATATATATTTTTTCTAAGAAATCAAAAATCAGAAGAATTTGCACAAGTAGATGCTATGCCAGGAACAAGGGACACAAAAACAGAACGCACCTGGTGCAATGTAGCCATAAGACCCAGCAATGACAGACATGGACTCATCTCTTTGAATCAACTTGGCCACCCCGAAATCTGCCACTCTGGCCTCCATCTGACCGTCCAATAATATGTTACTAGGCTTAAGATCACGATGCACGATCACGGGATCACAGTCGTGGTGAAGATAGCATATCCCCTGTGCCACACCCAGCGCGATCTTGTACCTCGTCAACCAATCGGCCACCAAATTGTCTCCCTTATTTTTCCCGTGCAACAAATCGTCTAAATTCCCGTTGGGCATGTACTCGTAGAGCAGCATCGTGCAATCCCTGTTGCTGCAGCACCCTAGCAATCTCACTATATTCCTATGCCTCACATTCCCCAACACGTCCACCTCGGCCAGAACCCCTCTCCTCCGTCCGATGTTCTCTTTCTGCTTCCCCCACAGCTTCTTGACCGCAATGATCTCGCCACCTGGCATTTCGGCCTTGTAAACAGTTCCCGTGGACCCCATTCCTATGATCTTATCCGTCATCGAGAGGCATTCCAGTACATCATCTGCCGTAAAATTCAACCGCTGGAACGAGGTCAATTTCCACGGTCCGATCTCGCGATCGTCGCTATACTTGCGGTTATAACTGGAGTGGAAGCACCTGGTCCCGAGGACGAGCATGATCAAAGCAATACCAAACGCGGCGGCCATGATCCATACGATCGCCCCCGCTGTCTTCTTAGGATGCTGTCTCCGGCGGACCTCGACCTCGCCGACTGACAGCGCGTCCGCCGGGCATGGCTTGGCTATGGCTCCGCCGCAGAGGCCTTCGTTGCCGGAAAAAGAGACGGATGTAAGTTAGGGAATATTGAACCAGATTCTGGTATCGGTCCGGTCAGAAAATTATACGACACATCAAAGCTCTCTAGAGTGCTGCAATTTTCAAAATTGGAAGGAATCGCGCCTGTCAGGAAGTTGTGGGAGAGGTCCACGGCGGTGATCGCCGACAGTGTTGAGATTTCCGGTGGGATTATGCCGGTCAGCGAATTGCGGCTCAAATTCAAGTAAAGAAGCTTCTCGCAGTCGCCAATATCCCCAGGAATGCTTCCATTCAGCGAATTTCCTTGCAATTCGATCTTATACACGCTGCTGCAACTTGTAAAGTCCGGGACTTTACCGACAATTTTGCTTGAACCGGCCGCGAAAATCTGTAAATTCGGTGCCCTCCATATGTTCCATGGGAGATTGCTGTCGAAAGAATTCTCGGAGATGTTAAGGTACTGTAGCTGCCGAGCATCGCCAAGATCCGGAGGGATTTCGCCCCTGAGCTTGTTATTGCTCATGTCCACAAACGTTAGATTCGGTAAGAGACCCAATCCGTTAGGGATAGAGCCGTTGAGTTGGTTGTTTTGCGTTCTGAACCGTGTCAGGGAGGTGCAATTGGCTAATGACGATGGAATTCTGTCGACGAAGTTGTTGGAAAAGAGTATGAGCTTGAAAAGCTTGTTTCCTTGACAAAGGCTTGGCGGTATTGGACCAGAGAGCGAGTTGGAAGACACGTCGAGCCACTGTAGCTTGTTATTGGAGCCGAGCTTTTGCGGGATAGTCCCAGTTAGTTTGTTCTCCCAGAGACACAGCGTGTCGAGATTTGGTAGTTTCTCGATTCCTTGCGGTATCTCGCCGGTTAATTTATTTGTCATCAGACTCAACCTGGTTAGCTCTTTCAAAGAAGCCAGTCCCTCGGGAATCGTTCCCGACAGTCTGTTAACAGACAAATCAAGAACCTTTAACGCCTTCAAGTTTGTGAAACTCACCGGGATTTCGCCTGTAAACTGGTTCGTGAAAAGCAATAAATATTCGAGTTTCGTTAGATTTCCAAGTTCTTGTGTGAGGTTACCAGAAAGATTGCACTTTGAGATATCCAGGTACTGGAGATTAGTTAACGATGCGAACTCCTCTGGTACTCTGCCCGACAGCATGTTGTATCCAATCTCCATATGCTCAAGCTGGCTCAGGAATCCTAACTGGGGTGGCAGTGGTCCCTCCAATTTATTTCCAGCTAAGTGGAGAAACTTTAATCTTGGAAAACTTCCGTAACTCGTTGGAATATCTCCATCGAAGTAGCTTCCACCAAGGTTGAGTTGCTCCAAGAAGCGCAGCGAGATCAACTCTTTTGGCAACCAACCCGCGAAACTGTTGCTGTACGCATTGAAGATTCTAAGGAACTTGACCTTGGAAATTCCGGGCGGAAATGTAGAATTAAAGTTGTTGTGGCTGATGTCAAGAATCCTAAGTTCAGTCAGTTCAAAGATGGCCGGCTGGAGAGGCCCCTCAAAGGCGTTTTTACTTAAATTCAAATGGATTAAGCTACTTAAGTATCGAATTTCAGCCGGAATTACACCGTAAAGACTGCGACAAGAGAGATCAAGCGATGTGATTTGAGCTGTTCTGGGGTTACATTTAATGCCGGACCATGAACACCAAACTGGGTCTTGTAAACCATGCTTTTGAGATGGCTCCTCCCAGTCATAGAAGCTGTTGTGTGGGTCTCGTATAGAGGATTTTAGGGAGAGGAGAGAGCGGAGCTGGAGAGGTAGAGTTGTGGCAGCAAGGACTAGTAAGGATATTGTATTCAAAGAGTAGAAGAATGTAAGAAAGAAAAGAAAAGGAAGTTTCATGGTTAATTGGATGAGGGGATCGATCTAGTTGAGAGGAGCGCGGTGTGAAGATGGGTAAATTTAAGGAAAGAGAGGCTCCGATGGAGAGGGATGGTGCTTTTTGTGAGTGCTGGGTGCAGAAATTGTTTCATGATGATTGTTGCTGCTTCCTGGTTGGTATATGGGACTCATGGAGATAGGAAATTAGAGAGTGAAACTGCTGCTCTAGCTGGTGCTATAATCCTCTAGTGACTTGGGTTTGCAATTCTTGCATTCTCTTTCTTCCTCTCTCTCTCTCTCTCTCTCTACTGGCTCCAGTATTTTTCCTTTGTCTCCTATCCCATTTGCTTTTGGTTTTCTTGGCATTTCTTTTCCCTTCTTTTTGTTTCCACTTTTCATCATTTCTCGTTCCTTTATCTTTGCCCACCAAATTTTTAACGTGAAAACATGTGTAACTGTATCAATGTCTCTCGCAGGATCCAAGAAAGTCATTTCAATTTCCCCCCATTTTCCTCTTCTTTTTTTTTTTTTTTAACAATAAGCAAAATTATATTATGTCTATATATCAACTATTATTATACTTATAAATTAAATTAAAATTATTTGTTATTATTTTTATCTGAATTAATTTAAAAAAAAAAAAGTGGAATCACTCACCAGGCTAATCAGCATTACAATTCCATACAGTATAGTTAGTAAAGTTAGGGTAGTGGCTATAGGCCCTGTGCCGCACACACGGTTAAAAGAAGCCATTACATTTAAATCTATTTTCATCCGTATAACTGAACCACTTCCTTGTCAAATTAGAAAAATTAATCACCACATTTGATGTTTCTATAATTTTTGTACAGAGTTCGTTGATAAAAAAATTAAATTAAATTAAATTAAGAGAAATCTTTACATATTCTCTAAATACTGTCGCAGAAATGCTTATACATTACTTTTATACGTTACATCTATTACTTATATTATCTATTTAAATAGGGTCCCGAACATTTCTCTAACCAACTCTAACCATTGGAAGGATGTCGCAGTTGTGATCCTGCTGCATACCATTGGTCAACCCGGACCGGACCCGTAGGTCCGACCAAAAACCGGGAACCAATTCAAGGTTCATTCTAGTTATTTCTTAAAACCGGTCCCAATTTTCTCGATTTTTTACGGTTCCCTTTATGCCTGTGGTCTTTCCGAATGTGAAGCATTGATCGTTTACAAAGATTTAATTAATTCTTGGCTCCTTGGTCTTTCCCAATGGCACTTAATTAATTTAGCATTCCCTCTGCCTCAGTGAGGGAATTAATTGTATTTCTTGATCTTTGAGATGTGGTTTAATGATTTATTTGTTTTAACTTATATAGAGAATTAATTTAGAATTGACCCTTGCTTTTAGCATTCTCTACGAATATTTTAAGACTAAGGTATTAATTTCAATGGACTAATTATTCAGTAAAGATTACGACATCTAGTTTAATTGGTCAAACCATTCAATTCTTTTTTTCTTTTTTTTTTTTTTTTTAACTTTGACTTTTCTGGTTAGAGGATTTTGATGGTACAATTACACTAAAAATGTAATTTAATTTTGTAAGATATTAGAGTAATCAGTGATCTTTAGCATTAAGGAGAAAGTGCTATATAATTGTCTCGAGTAAAGCTGGTAGTTATCGACGTCACAGTAACCGTTTAATTGAGCAACAAATTAATAATGCAAAGTTTTTCTCAAAAAATTTAAATTTATCCATACTATTAGAGAATTTTTGTAATTAAATCTTTATTTAAATTTACTTATCACGTTAATTCTATTAATTAAATTTGATTTATATTAAATATTTTTCATTAAATATCATTAAGTAACAATCACTCGCACATTTTATACAAGTGTATTTTTTTATTATTATTTTTTAAAATTTGTTATTATAGTATAAATTTTAATTTTTTTAAAATTTTTTTAAAAATATTTTAAATTATTATAAAAGAGAGATAAAAAATAAATAAATATTAATTTTTTTATTTTTAAATTTTTAATTAAAAAATTAAAATTTATCATATAACAAAAGATTTAATGATATAATAATAAAAAATATAAGTTTTATTATTTTGTAAATAAATAATTATTACAAAATTGTAATTGATAAAAAATATTTAAAGAGAATTCAATTTAATTAATAAAATTAATGTAACAAGTAATTTTATAAGAAAATAAAATATGTATAATTACAAAAATTTTTCATGTAAAAGATAAAATTAGTTATTTATTTATTTTTCAAAAAAAAAAAAAAGAAAAAGAGAAAAAGAAAGGGATCATAAGGTTTCAACTTGGAATTGCCGCGGGTGATTCAAATTAAGTGAAGTTCCGAAGGTTTCATTACCGAATTCAACAAAAAGCACGAAACGAAAGGAGGGGTGGAAACCTTAATCACCGCTAGATGTTCAATTGACAAGGGCGAATAAACTAATAAATGCACGCTTCTTTTCATTTCTAAGTTTGACTTTGGTTGAAAGGCTTTGCCTTTGCCACAATGATGGACCATTTACTTTGTGTCGTAATCCTTGCCAACTGCCAAAGTATTATTAACATGACGACAAAACTTCGAACTTAATCATGCTCGCACATGCTATTTAATTATTATTCAGTGAAGAAAGTAGATCTTGTAATACTTCCACCAAACATCTTTTGAAAAAAAAAAAAATTAATTAATTAATATCCACACTATTGTAATTAAGATTAATTAAAATTGGAGGGTTGTTTGTCTGCACTTTGCAGGTAATTTGGCTTCAAATTCTTAATTTTCAGTGTAGGCCCTATATAAAGCGATATCCAATTTTTTAATCTATAGATATTCTTTTCTTTTCTTTTTTTAATGCAAAAGGTCCTCCAAAATGTCCCTTGCCAATAATAATAAAGCGTAGTGTGTGTACCTTGCAATTTAAGTTTCTAACTGTAGCCAGTGCGTATTGTGGGCTCATAAAATTATCAGACAACATGGCGCAAACAAACAAGATTCGAGTTCGAAGAACAAAGATTGTGTCTTAGAGAAGGACATTTCCGTAGTTCCGAGGACCACAGGCTCCTACCTGCAAGACCCAACTGAATCCATGTATTTGATTTTCGATTGGTACACTGGAATTCAAGCAATCTCAGTCGCGTCTATGTTATCTCTGGGAAAAGAAAAAAAAAAAGTGAAAAGGAAGGAAAATAGGCGGCAAGAAAATAAAGAGAGGGAAAGATTTTTTTTTTTTTTTTTCCGAAAAGCATGAGACGTAGAAAGATTATAAATAACAAAATTATCTTTTTGTCAATTATTTATTTATTTATTTATTTTTGGTAATAAGGATATATTAGTATTCTAAAATTTTAATCAATTCCCTATTTTTTTTCTCCCAAAATTGAAATAGGTTACTACTTTGCGACCACTGACCAGAATTTTTACAAAGCAGGGAAGCACAGTGAAAAAGAATGCAGAGCTGCAGTGGACCCAAAAGGGAACAGAACTGGAAAATTAGCCATACGGTAAAAGCAAAGCTTTGAGAGCATGCTTAAAACTTTGAAATGGACATCTACACTTTGGAGAGCCATACGGCGGCGTTTTGAGGGGCGTGGGCACATGATGGCACAGCAGAGGCAAGCCATTGGTCATCCCAATTTATTGTTTTACCAGTGCAAGGGGAAATATGAGACAAAATAGTCAATCGAGTTGCCAAAAGTACTTAAACAAAACCAACCCATCAGCATCCCATGCGCAGGAGGGCCACCGCAGAAGCAGCAAAAGATGGAAGATGGAATGGCCGGTGGGGCCCGGCAGGACTAGGGACTCACGGCTAACTTTTGTCTCCCTCATTCCCTCCAATTTGGAACAGCTCCATAAAATCACGTCACATCGTGTATTGCAATTTTTTTTTTAAATATGTTGAAAATATATTTATTATTATACATAATAAATTAAAGTTAAATTATTTATTATTTTTTATTTTATTTTTTTATAAAAAATTATTATTTAATTATTATTATATTCAAATAAAATTTTTTATATTTAATATCACTATTAATAATTTTAAAAATATATTAAAATATTAATAAAATTATTATTATGAGTTATATATATATATATATTATGTATTTTATATTATATAATTAATATTTAATATTAGATAAATAATATTAAATATTAATTAAATTTTATTTAAAAATTTATTATATTATAATAAATATTATTAATATAATATAAATTATAATCGATCTATTTTTATTTACCGTATCTACAAAATAGAAAATAGGTATAAAATCGGACTTCAAATCGTATCATAAGATACAAATGCTTCCGGATTAGCATTGGCACGTGTCAGGTGATGCGCCATGCTACGCCGGAGGATTGCGCCTCGCGTGACGGGCGTGACCCCACACGGAGAACATCGTGGACCATAGCTGATGATTGTGGAGACCAGGGCGTGCCCGGCCCATTACACGCGTGACTTTTGCCCACTTAACGGCTGTTGCAGCTCTAACCTCTACTTTTTCCACTTGACGGTTTTGCCCTTCCTCTTTCAGTTCCCTCGGAGGCAATAGTATTTAAAACAATATATCTCACTTTTGACCCAATTTTTTTAACAACCTTCAATTAAAATCATAATTTCTAAGGTCCTTCAATTAAGTCATTAGCGAGGAGTCATGTCTAATCATTATCAATCATTACGTACATACAGGTTTTCTATTTTTTTTAAGTTGCAGATATGTATGTAATTGAAACTTGAGATCTTGGAGTTTTGCACATGGTATATTTCACTAAATTTTAGTTAGATTTATTAAAACTTTTGATTTTTCTATACTTTTTTTTTTTTTTTTAACTTTGTGTATAACTATGTTAAGATTAATAAAATAGAAAAAGTAGAAAAATTTTTATTATATTAATTTGCTAGCATTATGGTTTATGGATATGATTATACAATATCATTAAAGGATATACACAAGGATATTATCATTAGAACTAGATTACTTTTCCTCGCTTGTACAAGTGAGACAAAAATATCTCAATTTGAGTATAAAAATTGTTAATTTTCAGAATTAGGACTAAATCAAAAAATTTTAAAAGTTCTATGTCAATTAAAAAAAGTAAAAGAATATTTTATTTTCTGTGGGCCGGGGTCCTTTGAGGCGTCGCAACACGCGGTAACCAAAGCTTTTCCCCTATTATTTTTATTTACTTCCTCGGTGTTGCGACCATCTTGCCTTTTTGCCTCTTATGTGAATATCCGATCCCTTTTGTTTCTTCCAACTTAAAGTGGATGGTGAAGTACCAAATGGCATCAACAAAGTCTTTGGAACATAGTTCACCTTGACACCCGTTCTCCGTTAAGACAAATATAAACATCAAGTAAGTATAAATTATTCTTGTTAGTTTGTTAGATTTTTAACTTTAACGAGTGTAGAGACAAATATGTTTTAGAGAGAGACCACGTAACAATGTTGCATAGGCATGCGAATGTACGTTCCCTTCTTTGGTGCCACGTGTTTTTTTTTTTTGTTTTATGAAGTTAACTCAACATTTTGTGAAGAGAGGAAAATAGATAAAACTATATTGAACAATATTGAAGTTGTCTAACCCAAAACATTTTGAACCCAAATTTTTTAATTTAATTAAATACATGTAATGGAATTAAGAAGTGGAGGTGCAATTTTTGGAAATAAAAAATATATCTTTTAACACTCTTGACTGATTTCTAAACGATTTTTCAAAG
This sequence comes from Rhizophora apiculata, assembly GCA_037832385.1. Taxonomy (NCBI): domain Eukaryota; kingdom Viridiplantae; phylum Streptophyta; class Magnoliopsida; order Malpighiales; family Rhizophoraceae; genus Rhizophora; species Rhizophora apiculata. Next base: position 8,928,646 of record CM075428.1, on the reverse strand, counting down.
AGTAAAATACATTTTTAGAAGTAATGCATATATTAGAAGTACTTTTTTCTTTTTCTTTTTTTTTAACTTTAATAGAAAAAATTATAATGCCCACCTAAGACACCCCTATTCCTACGTGGCCAAATAGTTTTTCTGTATGTTGAAAGGCTACTATTGCCCATAGAATTAACAAGACGGTCACTTGAGGTGCAGGATGAGGTGGGACGTAGGAGGAAAGCAGAACTGCAGTGACCCATATCCAGATTTCCAGACGATTTAAACTCGAGTTTCCAGGATTTCAAGGGGCATCTCTTTTTTTTTTTCCCCTTGTCTTGTCCCGTAGAAAAAGATGCCATGTGGTACCTCTCTCAGAAAAAAAAAAGGAAGCAGCCTACTATAAGCATGCATGCAGAAATTGACAGTACGGCCAACGATTTTTGTGCCATAACAAAGAACTAAAAACTGTACCCAAATGGATCAACTCCATGCTTCTCACTCAACAGATATTTTTGGGGTTTAGTTTTTCAAAAAGAGCAGCTCCAAATTGCTAATATTTCAGGGATTGTCAATTTCATTTGGTGAGTGCGTCTATATGATCCAAAAGCACAGTAGTGATGCCTAGAATTTGGACCGTTTAGAATCCTTGATGCCTATAATTTGTTCGGCAAAGTGGAAAGTATAACGCAAATATCTAGACATGTATCATAGAATCTAGAATTTTTCGGGCTTAGGAAGCAAGAGATGCCACACCCCACTACGCACAAGCACAACTAGGATGCAGGAGCAGAGCCGAAACACAAATTGCTCATATCTTGTTATCGTGTAAGCATGTGCCATGCAGGGCTTGCCATAAAGTTACAAACACCCCTTTTGACCTTTTTCTGCCATCAACGAAATTAAACTTAGCGCCTGTGGATGCCAAAAAAGAAAGTGCTATCTCTGGTGCAGTAGTGCCTCCAGCAGTATAAATCATCCATGGCCTGAATAACTCAATCGTATATGCGCATCATCAATTCTTTTTGAAGATGCCCAAAAATCAAGCCTCGGGAAAGAGAGATTCACGAGAGAGACCGATTCAGACATGATCCAAAAGTTTGAACCGGAACCTTAGTTTGCACGCACCCAGAACTCGATTGCGAGGACGTTATATAGAAGAGAACTTTGAACATGAATTGAGTAATTTATGCAAAAGAAAACTCCTCCGTGATTAAATTTACCCTTGGAGACTCGCACACGAGTTTAATTGTTTCGTATTTGACCACCCGAGCTACTTCTTGTTAAACTGTCAATTTCAGACGTGACCCACAGGTGACTCTAGTTCAAATCTACAACACTTCTGACACGGGAATGGATCTTTGTCTAGCGCCCGCTGTGTGGTGACTACTGTGATGTCGTTGCGGTTGGTTACCTTAAATAACATAAAAATCGGCCGTTAATACTTGGAATATTAATTGACGTCGAAAACAACAATCTTCCGGGGGTCGCAATTGGGACCTTTATGTGACCGATTCTATGCCTTGAGGGACTACGGTAATTTTATGAAGTCATTGTTGGAAAATTGATATGTATTCAGATCTCGAGTGCTGGACTAATTAAGTTGGTAAAGTTGGTAGATTCTCACTTTTATAAATTGGATTTTATTTTTTATTTTTTTTGTGATTTTCTTTATGAATCTCAAATATTTTTTTAATACGTTATGCTCGAAGACAAAGTCAATGTTACGTTACTTGCAATACGAAAAAAAGAAAAACAAGGAAAGCAATTTTATTTGTAAAAATTAAAGAATAGTGGCACTTAGGTGCAAAAAGTGAAAAAACTGAAAATACAACATAAAACTCTGTTTAAGTGGTAAAAAATGGGTGAAGCGGTGAATCAGTGAGCTTATCTTTTATTGGTTTTATTGCCATGCCTCACATTGTAGAACAATGCATATCAGGTAATTTCATAGCCTTTTTTTTTTTTTTTTTTGGTTCCAAAGTGGGGCACGTTTGTGTAATCCGTTTCTTTTATTTAAGTATTATTCAGGATCTCTTTGAAACTCTGAGAGAGGATGCAATAAACAAAATTTTCTTTTTTTTTTTTTTTTTTAAAAAAGCACTTTGCTAATTTACTCAACATTTTTTTTTTTTCTGACTAATCACATATTTGATATAGTTAAGGAAACTACTGTTCCGATGACCACAAAATTTATATGCACGGTGCTACTTGTCTTTGTAAAATCTGTTTGTAAAAATTATTTGTGGACATATCATTTTCAAAGACAAAAGGAGGGTGCGGGTTCCATATGCGAATGATGAATGGATTGACCCAACATCCAAAACAACCATAAGCATTGAATTTAAAAAAAAAAAAAGAAAAAAATCTCACAAGGGTCTATGCGTACCCCATACCAGATTTTTTCAAAACACTCTGGCTTGCCAATTGCTATTTTGTGACTTCACATTCACACTTACACGGTTACATCTCACGAACTCTCTCTCTTTCTCTCTCTAGTGACGAAAATTAATTTATTTTCCATGGATCACGTCATGGCATTTACATAAACTCCTAGTGGAGAACAAAATTATGAGGGTTCAAAGGTGGTGGAATGGTCATGTGAGTGGCCTCTTCTACTAAGTCAAGACGTAGCGTAGACTTAATTCTTCAACCTAGTCATCATATCATAATATCCTAAAAGATACTCCTCAATGGTTGCGAGAACTTTGGCATTCTGGTTATACGTCCATTAGCTACAGCTAACTCTATGTTGTATTAGCTATTGCCCTGCTTTCATTTGGGAAGACCAATTGCTGCATTTTCCATTGAATTCATCAACTGAAATAACTCACGAACTTACAGTTTTCATAAGGACCTGGGTTACATGACATAGCACCGTTGGTTGCAATCGGCATGCAACTCATGGATACATTTGATGACGTGCTATGCTAACATTATGTACTATTTTCGACTGATACCATGAAAATTTCAAGTGAAAGTGGATCCAACAAGTGAATAATGAACCTGATGAAATTGTCTCAATGGCTGTAATCTCAACTTAAGCAACATATGCTTACAAAATAACATGATTATTCACTGACAAAAGGAAAAAGTCACACAGGCCAAAGGACAGGAATTTTGTTGTTTATGATGAAAACTACAAAAAATTAGCAAGCTTTATTGGTGACTTGGAAACGTATATAAGATAATTGAGAGCTATGCATGTGATAAAAGGACTATTACAATAATCACACATTTGAAACCTTTCGTTGGTGAATCTTTATGGCTAATGCCTGATGAAGAGGCATTTTGAGAGGACAATAAGCTGGTTTCAACAAGGGTCCCATCGTGATCATTTTGTGTCGTGTTCTGTCATTTGGTTTTTGTTAAAAAGCTATGCTTTATATTACGAAGACATGAGATGGCACCGTCACTTATTTTGAGAGTACGTGAAGAAATAAGAATAGCAACTAAATGATTTAGACCATCTAAAGTAAAGTCATAAATCAAAAGGCCAAGAGGGAGTATGGGTCTTTTGGGAACTTCCCTGATCATGTTTTTGAGTTTTTTTTTTTTTTTCTTCTTCTTCTTTTTTTGGGGCTTAAGTTTTCATGATTGACCTCTGTATTTTCGATCCCATTGTGTGCAAGTGGAACGAGATCATGAACGCATTCCTGCATTTTGAAGCAAGACCTTGTAGCCAAATCCACTAGGAATCCAATCTCTGCGAATGTATTCCACTGGGAATCCAACCTCTTAAGCAAAGCTCAAACTAACAATCATTTTGTCTTAGAAGATGAAAGGCGACTTTGCGCTCATGTGTTTGTTGGATACTTGGCTAAACTCAAAGCCTAGTCTACATCTTAATCATAAGATTGAAATTTTCTTCCTGCTTTATTTTACTTTTCTTCCTCAGGATTTCAAAGCTCATAATTACCAGGTGATGCTGCTGGAGTGGCAGTGGAGTACAACCCATTACTCACCCGTGGGTGTCCTACGAATCATCACTCTGTTAGTCGGTAGCCATTCTTCCTCTTCATTATTTACGATTTTGGGAAATTTTGCTTTTTGTTAATTCATTTGCTAAAAGCCTAAAACTATGCTCTTGTTACAGTTATAGACTGTTATGTTACACCATACAGATTGAAAAAATGAAAACTCACAGAGTCTACTCGCATCTTACACAAATAGAGTTGAAATACCAACATACCATCCTCGATCACCCAAAAAGAAGAAAAAAAAAAAAAAAGGGAAAACAACCGATGTCCTGATCGCTGCGAGATTGCTTAGTTTTGGTGAGAGAGTTTGTTTGATTTAATGGTTGGATTGTGTTTGAAATGCATCAAATTCAGCTAAAATCCCTTGCAAGGACAACTAAAGCAAGACAACTTCTTTTTGTGCACGATGCTTGAGATGCATATTTTAGTGGGTAGCACGGTGTGTTTGTGCATGTGTGTCGCAGCGCGCGAGCGAGAGGGAGAGAGAGAGAGAGAGAGAGAGAGAGAGAGAGGTGAGCTGCCAGGGGCGCATTTAGTAGAAAGGTGAAATACAAAATGAAGAAAAATAGAACTCTGGAACTCCATTCAGCAATGCCAAAAATTCTACCATTAAAAACACAGATAATGCTTGTACACCCAAAATATGGAAGAAAGGATGCTTGATGAACATTGCAGATTATGCTTTCTTCAAAAGCATATCTTCACAACAGTCAAAGATAAAACAAGAGACCTCTTATGAACAGAATTCTTCATTTATTCACGTTACATGTGCTTATTTTAGTACTTGAAACATCAAAATCTGTCAAATGGGTTTGAAGAAAATTATAACTTTAACAACATAAAATTTCATCAGAATCTACACAAACTATGTCTTCAATGATTTTCACCTCAAACTCGCCAAAATTTAGTCGACCATTGGCAGTTGAATTACCATCATGCATCTGAAAACTTATGTTGTTTTTGGGAGATAAGAAAAGGGGAGAAAGAAAGGAAAATAAAGAGAAAAAGGGTCTACGGTTGTCTTCTGAAAAAGGTCTTAACAATGGAGCTAAGTCTATTATTCTTTTCAAATTTTTGAGGAAAATTATTGATTCCCTTCTATGATTTATAAAATATCAAATTACCCATATTATTCCTTTTCATTAACATTCATCAATTATAATACAAAGATAAAATTGAAATTATAACAGATATTATTTTTCTCAATTTCACTTTTCACCTCTCTCAAACAAAACATTTTTAATTTTACTTTTTTACATGCCCTTTCCAAGAGAAAGAACGTGCCTACTTTAAGTACTGGACATACTAAAAGACCGGAATCTTAACGTAGACCCTGCAAAAGTGAGTCTACGAAGCACCCTGTCCAACTGATACTTGGGTCATCCCGGATTGCGTCGTGGGTAGCATCAACCACTTTTTCAGAGTATCTGAATCATCAATTGGGTCTTAAAGGGGTAGACCGCAAAGGATCGAGTTGCCCCCAACCCTTTCCATGATCCAGGTTTGCTTCGGACAAATGGGCTCGTCATGGCTCATAGGTTGCCTGTCGGCCCTTTGTGTTTGGATTCAGAAAGCTTTGCCCTTGGTCTCAGACTTCAAAACCTATTGCTCACAATATAAGGCCTTTTAAAAGGTTGGGCCACACTCACCAATGTTCTTTCTCTGCTCTCCATATAAGTCAGACAACTCATACTTAAATGTAAATAAATAAATAAATAATGTTAAAAATTAGAAATTTATCTTATTATTTACACCCAGCGGTCCTTTTAGTTCGACAATAAAATATTGACACCTCTTAATTAGTTAAACGCGAAAAAAGAAAATACAAATATTAATTTCGCCACTAAATTATTTTGTCATAACTAAAATCCCAATTAATGCCATTATTTGGGTTTGAAAATTAAAAAGAGAAGGTATAAATAATAAGTAAATTCTGTGGCAGCCATGCCTGTATTTATGACCAAATAATGATATTAAAAGTAAAAATGGCTTCAGAAATCCTCGTGCACATTAATTAAGGAGGGTTTATCATTAATTAATTTTTCATTTATGCGCTAATATTTGAAAAAAAAAAAAAAAAAAAAGCACCCATGGACCATAAGGGCGTAACTCATTTTCCGTCAATGCAAGAACATACATTGTACTTGATTATCCTATCTTCAATCTTTGTCCTCTCTCTCGCTTTGACTCTTTTCTTGTTCTGACTTCTGACACCCTTTACTTACTCTAGCAAACGAACAATTATTGCTGCCAATGAAATGGAAACATCCGCTGCTCCTTTTTGTCGCTACCATTTTAGCCCGTCGGCTGGTCATGGGCAACTCCTTACCAACGTTGTGTCCCTCTGTGTGCGTGTGTATCTCATAAGGCAAATCAAAAACATTAGAAAGGGTGAAGACAACAAGGGCCAGGACGTGTCCCAGTCGGAGCTTGCTTGGCATACATGGAACGTTCTGTGAATGTCAAAATTGATAATAAAGCGGGTGATGTCACTCCTTGAAAATGACGTATAGTAATGAAACATATATGTTGCTTGCAATCATATTGAAACAAAGTCGTCAATTCGTAGTTATGTACCAATGCTTCTTCTTCTTCTTCTTCTTCTTCTTCTTTTTTTTATTGTTTTTTTTTTTTGGGGTCAATCAATCATCCATTTCATCGAGTACTTGTTCTAGGATTTCAATCATTTACATACAGTCTCCGATTTGTCTTGCAGGGTGGGCGTTCCCCACTTCACAGCAATGCTGGTTTTTGATGACTAACCAAAACTGGCTTGACGTGTCATCAGCCAGTTCTTCCCTCTCGTTTATTTATTTTTATTTTTGTGAAAATTACTAAAAAGAAAAGAAAGCATTCTAATTTTGTCATCTTACATAAAAATAACAATAATATATATTGCTTGCTGGATAGCATGCGTTTTGAAACAACCAATTGTCTTTCTCTCTTACCTACAGCAATTAAAAAAAAAAAAAAAAAAAGGAGGTTAGAGTTTCACACAACCATAAATGAAAGGAAATATTAAACATGCCCTAATCAACAATTGATTTGATAATTGATAATTAATTTGATGTACCAAGCACAAGATTTAATTATATTTTAATATATATATATTTTTTAAATTCTAATATTGTGTGCATCCTCTTAAGAAAGCCTTCTCACTCCGTCAAACCCGTAACAATATCTTTGTGATATATACTCTCTCTTCCCCAGCACACAAGCCCACAAGTATACTCTCAATATGTCTTTGTAGAATGTAATAGCACCAAAAACTCAAGTAAATAATCCGAATAAACCTTTTATTTTAGACTAAAAAAGAGAAACAGGAATAAATTCTACGTAGGCACCAGAATAATGTCCGGAGAAAATATTATATTATATTATATACAAATAATATGCATATATTATAAAAAATGAAATATAGATAGGATTTAAACGATTTAAGTGATCGTATTTAAATACAAAATTCAAAAAAAAAATTATGATAATTAATTGTAATTAATAATTTAAATTTTATTTTGTTTAGTGTAACAATTTATTATGTATCTTTCAGATATTTTTGTTAATAAAAATTACTAGATGGAATCGTTTTAAAAGACAACTAACCTTCTAGGATACACCTGCCGACGAACGCAAAGCATCGCCATACAAGAAAAGGCTAAACATTAGGGTTATATTGTAAAATCCACTTGATTCCTTATTATTTACTCTGAAGTGACGTTTAGAATCTCTTTTCTCTGCTTTAAATTGCGATTATTATTATTTTTTTTTTTTAAATTTTTTAACGTTTCTGGGGTGGTCCGATTGGTGTCCATACTTTTGTATAATCTAAACCCTTGCTGATGGCAGGGTAGCGTGGAGGCAAAGCAAAACCATAGAGAGAGTCCTAAACCAAAAGGCTAGCCTCCTCGTATATATCAATCCAACGTTTTAAGTACTTTAATGTTCTGACACATATAAAAGGATGTACCGAACAACATACTTTTCTGGATTCTTTTGCATAAATATAGACGGGAGAGAAAGAGACGCATAACGCATCATAAAACGCACGTAACCAGGAGAGGAAGACCGCCCAGGTAGGGTAAAATTTTAGATTATGTTCCGCGGGGGAGGCAGAGGCATGGGCGGCGGCGGCGGCGGCAGCGGCAGCATGTTAAGGGCGGTTGGCAGGACGGTTGCCAGAGCCGGCACTGTCGCTAATATCCAAGAACCCAGTGGTTCAGGTGCTGCTGTTGCTAGTAGTACTTCGCCTACTTATAGGTCGACCCACAAGTTCAACTCCTCAAACAATTATGTTACCCTGTCTTCTGGTTCTGGGTCTCCCTTTTCTGTTGCCTCCAGTGTCCCAGTGCCTGCGTGTTCTCGGGGAGCCGGACCAACCGCCACTAGCTGGCCTTCTTTTGCTGCTTCTGGGTCTTCTTGCTGTGATGACTTTGAGTGGGTGTCTGAGGATGGAAGTGAAGAGGATAGGCCAATTGGGTTGTCTGATGATTTCGTTTTGGGTCCTGTTCCTTCTCTGGATGAAGTGAATAATGCTGTCTCTGCCCTTACACAGTGAGAACCTTTATATTCTTCCATAGAAATAGAAAAAAAAAAAAAAGATAAATTGAAAGATAATTTTCCCTTTATTCATTTTTTAACTGTGCCGGTTTGATAGTACTGTTCTTACCATCTTCGCTTGTGATTGGATCAAGTTGAGGAAGATATGACAATTAGTTTATCTTTTCATCTTAAACATATATTGTTCTTCGTGTCATTTTGAGCTATTTGTGCCTTTTGGTGTTGACAAAATTCTGTTAATGGTATGGTTGATGGCGGTGAGGGATATCACCAATGGCTCTGCTTACACCAGAGAGTAAAATTATAATCAGAAGTCAAGGATGATTGCCCCAGGTTTTGATATTACAAGCTGCAATCAGTGTTTTGATATGGCATGGATGGTGACATTACTGATAGAGTGAGGTTACCTGCCGTGACACGCTTTAAATTTACCGGCTTGGTTGAATTCCTGCAACCCCAAGACACATTTGAATACCTGTCGGTATTATTTTTTTGAGTTTGACTTTTATTAAGAGGATAATTGGCTCAGTGATGCCCTGTAATCCCTGGATGCTACCAAGGATATTTAGCAATAGTGCTTCCTTAATCCAAGTCACTGTTTGGCTTGATGAGCCCAAGACTGAATTTGAGTTGCATATCAAGAAATGAAAATTAGCTTCTGCATGTCCCTCATTTATGAGCTAAACAGAAAGGATTCTAGGTTCAGAAATGAGGATTTTGGTTGCTATATTTAAGGTGTTAAATGGTTTATAATGCTAAGATGATCCTGTGTATTTACATGTTTTTCTCCATTTTTAATGATTTTAAGAAGTCAAATAGCAACGTAGCCTTTTCCTGTCTAGTAAAACCAAAGAGAAGCCTGAATTCAATAGTGATCATGAACAAGAAGTCTAAAGGTTAATCTCTTAATATGTCAGGAAGCCTCAGTATCTTAGTTTTGATGCCACTTTATCTAAACATTCTGAAAGCAATTTTTTGCGAGTCTGGGCAATATTATTGTTTATGTACAGACTCTTCTTAACTTATGATGGGACTATTGATTTATTTGGTTACTTTGTAGATATACAGAATGGCTGAATGTTGGATTGATATTATCGTAATCGTATTCTAAAGATGTAATTTTGTCTTTTTAACAACGATGAAGAAGTGGGCATAAAATATTTAAAATTTGTTCTAAGACTTTGGCTTTCCTGGATGTTTACAGCTTGTGCTGACAGCTTTGAAATTGTTTGTTGCAGGGTGCTCGAGACTGCCTCTTACTCTGACCTCAGTAAGGATAAATATGCTTATGATTCCGAGAAGCATGGAGCAGATCAAATTTCAAGTCCTACTAAGTCGCTGCCAAAAGTTTCTTCAGTTGGTTCAGAGTTGGATTGGATGGAGCCATCTCTGCATCTATGTAATCCAAAAATACTGAATCCTTATGGACCCAGAAGAGTTTATGATGCCTTTCATTGTCTGCAGACTGATCCAGCCGTTCAGGTGCTCAACATTGTTGACACACGCACGTCTGTTTGAGAGTGTGTTTGTGTATGTCATATGTCAATTTCTCCTGGATCAAAATCACCTCTCGTAAACAGAGGTCAATTTCATGCATTTTTGTAAAACTTTGTGAACGATGGGCCATGGCTACAAAAAGCACAAATGACAGTTAGGCCTTATCTCAGTCCTTGACAACATGCTTTTGTCTTCCAGGCACTTTCTATGTAGTGACACATATGACTAGTTTTTGTTTTCCCTTTCATGGATTAAATGTGTATACTTATCTCAAACTGTAATCCATTTTGATGCAGAAAATGGTCCTCTCACTGTCTTCTGATAAAGCTGTCTGGGATGCTGTTTCAAATAATGAGGTGGTGCGAGAGCTAAAGGGGGCCTATTATGCAGGTTAATGTGTAGTTCAGCGATAAAGAACAATGCTTTTTAAGAAAGATTAAGCCTTGTGTAATTGGTATAAGCAAAATATCTGGGTAAATCTTTTTTTTTTTCCTAATTGTTAGGAGCTATGTTATCGTTCCTGAAGTTTTCTGTTTTTATAAGAAATGTCATTTTCCGGTGGAAATTGAAGAAATGTCTGGTATATCATGCTGGGGGCCTTTATAAGTAGTGATTGGGTTTAGCATATATATATTTAAAGACATTTCAGTGTAAAAAATTTTAAAATTCTAAAGTTTAAAAAAAAAATTAGATATATACAATCTTACTTTTATTTTTATAAAGATATTATTTCCATAATTCAAATTCATAATACACTAAAGCTCCTCCTTCAAAATTTACACTACGGTGAAGTGAATTGAAGATTTGTCTTTTGCTCAACACTAGATTGAATTGACAAAAAATTTTTATGGAATATGCAGATGGGTCTGTAACTCGACCAACTTCTGAATGCTCAGATGAGAATGGCGATGAGTCAAGTCCTACATCGAATATTGTCGAATGGATTTTTAACAACACCAAGGCAAAAATCCTGGGGATAATGGAGAAATTAGCAAAGTTGATGAATGACTTATTTAATCGACATAATGAGGAGAAGGAAACAGCAGGAGCCATAGATCCATTTGAGGAAAAACTGAGAATCTCGTTCCTGCTTTCTGTAGTGGTCCTGCTGATTGTGGTTGTGACTCGAGCCCATGTCGCTTGACCATAATTCGACGACATGACAGTTGTTTTCCTTCCAATGGCGACTTACACCAATGGAAGTTTGTTGCTGGGTTGCATTACTTCAGTCTTTTCAGCTCAAACTAGCGATTCCGCACACTACGTGCAATTCATGTACATGATGAATTTTAAGTCCTGGTGTGAAGGGGGCTTACTCTTGATGACCTTAAATATCTCAGTCGACTTAAGTTTTGTATAATATTGGCTCTGTGAATTCTTAGTTCTTGTTGTTACCTAAGAAACTCCATTTTCAGTTTATCATTAAAGCTTTCAAGGGTGGGGATAGTGGGGTCATCAAATCAGCTACTAAAGTAATTTATGCTTCTATTTTATTTCTCGTGAAAGCTAAAACCAGTTGATAGTTGCAACGGGCTAAGAAATAACGCGTTCACTGCAAGAAGACTAACTTAGAGAGAGAGAGAGAGAGAGAGCATTCCCAGTTTCGCATGCTTCCAGTTAGTGAATCAACCTTTAAATTTCTCTTTGTATATTTACATCTTGTACCTATATTTCCAGCATGCTTTGCCCCACCTATCATGTTTTTCCCTACCTGGTCTATGGATCAATTCTAACTCTGTCTCCCTTCCTTTCTCCTTTGCACAGGAAAAATGAAACAATGTGGGGTTTATCCCAAGTCAATCACAGAATTCAAGAGAGAATCAACGTCAGGAGCTACAACAGCACGTTTCCCCAGCTCTCCAATAGTACAGCAGTGTTTAGCTGCAGTGTTGATCGCCATGACATCTTGAGCAAATATGCAATCTGAGCCTGATGAGACCTGCATGTGGTTGCATCATTATCTTTAATTTGCATCAAAGTAAGGGAAGAAAAAAAGAAAACTTAAATGTATTACGTGACCGAGTTTTCTCCTAGGGAAGGCAAAGCAAAAGACATCCAGATAGTTTGTGGCTAATATGTGGAGTGTCTGTCACTGATTACAAGCTCTAGCAGTAGAGTTACCTGAACTCTTTGTTTTAAATCTAGGTTTTAATCCTAGTCATTCCGAACCAAGATATGCTTGTGTGCGCGTGTGTAAAGTGTTTAGAGGTCTATTTCAATAATTTAATGGATATCCACAAGGAAATAAAGATAAGAAGGCACTGTGTCTTGAGCAAACAGAATCTTTATTGAATATCATCTGTCAACCAGTTTTTTTGCAGAAATTTTGTTTCTTTGGATTCCTTTTCAGGTGCAGAGAGTCAGATTCAAGTTACTGCATCACAAAGACTCGGTCAAAAAACTTACATGATGACACAACAATTATAAGGTTCCCTAATCTTGCCCCACCATTAGCCACTTCCTCTTAACGTAGTGAAAGTAACTTTGGAGAACAGTTTTCTGGTGTTGAGGTCTCAGAGGAAAATGTTACAGAGGAGATGACACAAGTTAAATTCCTTTGGCAATAGGAACATTTTTAGCATGAATTATCTCTGCTCTACATCCTTCAGGGAGGTGACAGAAACATGTGTGGATGTGTGTGTCTGAGAAAATGAAAGTGTAGGCATTTTTCATGTGAAAATCTGACATGACTTACATCGTACAATGTACTGCCTAGCTTCAGCTTGACTGCTCCACTCCTGTAAACCAGCATTTTGCCCATATAACCTTCTGCTAACTCTTCCAAATCGCTGCCCATCTTTGAAGCACGGTTGCTTTCTGACATTGTAGAGCTCTCAGCTCTCTCTTTTCCCTTTGCACTAGCAGATCGTTTGACAAGTGGCAGCTTGGCAGGAAGTTGAAAGAGGAATAACTTCTTTTTCTCACCTTTGTCCTGTCAACAATCACCAATTTGGCAACAATAGTCCATAAGAATCATCAAAAAATACTAGTGCTTCAGAAATATTATGATCTATTGATTTGAGCACCAACCAAAAGCCCAAGATCTGAAGCAGGATTGATAGTATTTTCATCATGTTCTAGATTCTTTGCAGCCTCCCCAAACTCGGCTTCATTAAGAAGTTCTGAAAGCAAATCAAGCAAACATGCTCAGTCAATGCTGAGCATCAGAATCGCAAAATAATTTTGAAAATGAAAAAGGCATTACAAAAAGTTTTGTGCTTCCTCAACAGCAGTAATAAATCAAAGACATAATGTCTACATGTGTTTAGGACCTACCTGGATCACCACTGTAAGGCCTCCTTAGAGGAAGAGTAGTAGGATAGTAGGTATGGTTGTAGTCCTACAATGACAAAGGAAAAGCAGGTCTTAGAACAACTGAAAGGCAGAGAGAGAGAGAGAGCAACAAGCCTAAGGGCAAAAGGCAGCCCCAGATGTCAAGGCAAGGTTCCTTACCCAAGGTTCTATGTAATCTTTCTGATTTTTCTCTGGGAATTCTTCGATAGCATCTGAAGGACATGCAGTAATCTGGTCTTCGTTGGCAGTAGAAGATGAAGTAACAATTTTCAAGTCATTGTCAAGAGAATCTTTTACATCCGACCTACTGCTGCCACCAGCATCCCCAACCCTAGGAAGACCATATTTCCTTAAAGAAGATGTGGCACCTGGACCAAAAGCAACTTGCACAGAAGCTGCAGGTTGAAAACCTCAAACATGAGCAAGTAGATGATGAACTAGTAATGATGATAACGTGCCAAATCACTTTGCAGCATGAAAGATTTTAGTGATACAGACTAGCCCAGCGAAAGCATTGTCCCCTATTCCATCCACAAAATTATTCGAAGGAACCCATCAAAAAGCAATGTCACATGCACAGCAACTGCCCAAAATGTACTTTTTCAGACCCACAACAGCAATCTCTCCACTTTAGAGCCTTAATCTATGGATCAAAATCCATAAATCTTCCATTGACACTCAGCACATCCACTGAAGGCTTTATCCTCCTTGTTTGCTCACCATAGCTGAAGAAAAAATTCGCATAGCCCACAGAAGAAAAAAAAAGAAAAAAAAAAAGGAAATTCCGAAACATGACTCACATATGACATGGTTCAATCAAAGGAAACTACACATGAGAGTAAAATGCTTTTCAAGAGGTAGCCAAAATACCCTCCGTGACAGAGTCTATGACAAAATATTTTCTTGATGCCAACAGAAGGGCACACAGCATCAAAGGTCCTTTGCAAATCAATGCGAAGTGAAGAAACAACAGGCCCGTATGAACAACACTTAAAATAAGTGAAAATGCACGAAGATTATATAGGAAATGATGAAAATGTGTAATGATAACACAATGAACGAGCAATCTAATAGAAAAACGTTACATTTCTTTTCAGCTTTAGGCACATGTCTCCTGAAATTCTCCTGCCAACGTAGAGACAAGCAAATAAGAGAATTAGCTCAAAACCAGGAATCTGAACATTAGAATTTGGTAGAAATGGGGTATGAACATTTTCCATCCTCGTACAAGTTTAAGACAAGTCATCGCCTATGCTAATGCTGTGGGTTGACGAAAGATCAACAATAGTTTTAGCCACGTCATTCCACGGGTCAAATCAAGCAGTCAAAGTGCATTCCCTCTGTCTACTTGTCCGAAAACATGTCTTTAATAGGTCTCAAACCCATCTAGCCTTACCATTAAACAAATTGTTTCTTCTCTAAGACTAGTTTCAAGTTCTAATTAAAAAAAAAAAATGTTTTTTTTTCTCTGTCTCACAAGAGAAAATATATTAAAAAAAAAAAACCATTCCCCGATGCCATCAGGCATAAAAATACTGTCTTTCCCTCTTAACAAAATCTTGGACTCGTAACAACGAGGGATACAAAGAAAGAAAGAAAGAAAGTCTAACCCCCCCCCCCCCCCCCCCCAAAAAAAAAAAAAAAGGAAAAAATGGGTGAAAGAAAGAAACGTAGAAGATCTATATAAATAAATAAACAGATAGGGGCTGAATCCACAGCGATCAAAATGGGATAAAAGTGTGGGATAAAATGTGGAAAAATTGATAAAAATGGAAACTTACAGAAAATTTGCTCATGAGCATCTCAGCCTGGGCAGCGTCATCTTCGTTAATGGTACTACTGGCTTCGCTGTATTCCAAAATAACAAGGAACTAAAATATTGCAAAACCAAAAAAACAATAACAAGCAGATTTGAAATTAACAGAAACACAAAGGAAATGGATATTTGGAGCAACAAGGCAAAGAGAGATAATACGTTTTGGGAGGGATGGATCTGGGCTTTCTATGAGACTGAACTTTCGGAGCGAACTTGACCTGCGGAGGTTTTATTTGTGTCAGATCTGGAATCGGATGTTTTGCGTGCAAATTTCAGGGGGAATTCATGGAGATCGGAGAGGCTAATAGTTTAATTCGTTACCTTTCTGCGTCCAGAACTGGGCTCTTCACCATCCATGGCGACGGATTCTCAAGCAGGTTGCAGAAGAAGACGAAAAAAAAAATTATTAAGAAAAAAAAAAAAAAAAAGAGCTTTCTGGATTCGAACCCCAGAGCTATCGAAGACAATTTACAACTTCAACCAGTACGACTAGAAGACAAGCTTTTAGACGTCTATCGGACCATTATATAATTATAGATTTCTCTTTTATGCTAACATTTTGCGTCTTATAAAACAAAATTTGTTAAAAACAATACAACTTGATATATAATACTAATAATATTTTTTTTACTATATAATAAACATAAAAATATAAAAAATATTTTAATTTATTAATAATTTTTTTAAAAAAATTTTGAAGAAAAATGAGTCCATAATAATAATTGAGTTTTAAGAAAAATTTACGTATACTTTATTACAATTAATAGTGATAGAATCCCTTATAGCGCAAGGAATAAAAAATGGGATTGTTAATTGGACTGGACTGGGGGGAAATTTGAGGTTGAACCCAAAACATAAAATTGAGTATGGCTAAATTTGGGCAGTGATCCAGTTCTTATAAAATTTCGACTGAGTCCAGCTCGGCCCATTCTCATATAACAACCCGCAGATTGCAGCAGGGTTCAAAGAACTACAAATAAAAAGCCATAAAGCCACCCAAATGTGATTCTATGTCATCATAGAAGCGCATAGTTTACATCCAGACAAAAAGTAACCAGTTCAACTCTTACAGCACAGCCAAACGGGAGCAACCTACGAGGGCAGGACAGGGCACCCACCCCCCCTGTCCAGAACAATCGCGAAAGGAGCGCTATCTTAATAGCCAACCACCAAATATCTTTCTTTGACATGGTCCACAGAAGCCGGGGTCAGCACTGCCCGGAAGAGACCTTCTCATCTCAGCACCAAGTCCTGACCAGCTTGCACACTATAAGATTTAGCCGAAAATGGAAACAGATCAGAAAAACATAGCATCATTCACCCAATTTTGTCAGAAGTAAAATCCCTCAAGGCATAAGCCCCACCCTCATTGCCTATGCTACCACATCCTCAGGCAAAAGTTTACCACGGAAAGCTAGATAGCGTCATAGAATGACTGAATTGTAACCTCAAGAATGTCAAAGCCGATATGACATTTAAGTTCAAACTAGTTGGAGTGACTTATGCCATCGATAAATTAAACATATATGAATGTGGCAGGGGGAGAGGGGGGGTGTGTGTGGAGTGGGGAAAGGGTGTTGGCAACAAACTTCTGCAAGTAGATGAGGTAAAAAGTCCATACAAGCAGATTGATCTAAACATATATGCAATGCCACGCTCAAAAGAGGTACAAAATGTAGAGAGCTAGCCACCTTGCCACCACGAGAAAATGGAAAATCGAGTTCTCACAAATGCCCCATCAGCAGTTGCAGGTGCTGTCAATGCACATAGATGCAACACTAAACTCTTCTTCCACACAATGAAAGGATTGGGGGCTAAGGTTTGATGGAGGCACAAAAATCAAGCCACAACTCTAGCCAAATAAGATGTAATATAGTTGATTGAGGTTCTTTTTACATTTTGAAGCATCAAGTAATGTTTCCCTCTCCATTCTCTTTTGCGTATTCCCTCTAGGTTCAATAATCAATCCAATGAAGTTATATCTCGGGGGTACTCCTTCATGGGTATATAAAGCTTCTTTTGAAGCTTTGGGGGCCTAGAATCAGCTGGTGGCTTGAAAAGAGGGTTCTTCTGGATAATCTGGGAAATTATGTCTTGTCTCTCTCTTTATTCAATCGCTCTCAAAGCTCTGTACTCTCTAGTATTTGATCCTAATCCCCATGTTATCATAACCCGGCTCGGGAGAAGGGGACCTAGCGCCTTGCATTCAGAGCCTGGGTTTCAGGGTCAAATTCACTACCTCTAGTAAAATCTTCCATGAAATCTGGAAGCTGAATCACCGGCTTCAGCTCATCATCAGCCAACCAGGACTTTCTCTTGCGGGGACCACCACGGGAGTCAGTATTCCCATCCCAGGGTCACCGGACTGGTTGTTGCCAGACTGCGCGGTTTGCTCCCAGCAGCTGCGTCGGCGGCGGCAGCCACTAGTCGTCTCTTGTTTCCCGCCGGACTGGTCCTGTCGCCGCTGTTGGTAATGGGGAAGCTTTGGAGGCCTATGGGCTGCATGGACTTGCTGACGAGGGTACTGAGCTTTCTTCATTAATATTTCTGGTCAAAAGGCCAGTATTCTTAACCGGCCCAAACTTGGACGAACACTAAAAGGAACACACGGATGGAGCGACGAGTGAGAGTGCATCGGGTGTCAAGGTTTGGTGCCAATTTCACTTAAATTATAGGATGATTTTGTTCTTGTTTTTTTTTTGCCCCTCAGCAAAGCAGCTTGATGTATTGGATGTTTATAATTATTGGCTTGTGATGTGATTTTGTTCCAAATTTTTCTTTCATCTTATAATTGTTGGAACTAGCTAGCCTTTCCGCCAATGAATTGGATTAAGCAAAAGGGTATCAAAGTTGCATTAACTTTCAATTAATAATGATATTAGTCTAGCGTGCAAACCTGGCTTATAAAAAGAGCAGGAAAGGGTAAATCTGAAGAGCCTTGGTGGGCTTCTTTGAGTCATTAGAAACAAAAGGGTCCAGAAGGAAACCAGAAAATAAAACGAACCCTTATAGGCTAGGCCTTAACATTGCTAGAAGAAAGGCTCGTCCGTTTTCAAGCAGCCGCAGAGCCCTTTTTGGGAAACCCAACAACAAATTTCTCATTTTTGCTACACTTCACAGGACCACTGGTCCATTTATTGCACTCGTCAAGCACCGCCGTTAACTTGAAAGGTGCGACGTCCGTTGCCAGCCAGCGTTCAACTTTGAAGGTGGTTTGGCTACAGGGTTTGTGTGGCCCAGTTGAAGTGACCTCAAGGTAATTGCAGTACCAGCCATGGTGGGACCCGGACCCATCGGAAGTCAGGTTGAGGCGGCAAATGGGCGAACCCATGCAGGGGCCAAGCCCACTGAAGATGTCGAGGCTGCCACGCTCGTAGTAGTGGTGGTGGGGCCCCATTAGGCCCCATGACTCGAGGTTTGGGACCCATGCGGAGCGGCCTGATGGGTCTGCCAGGGTCAGGCTGATCTTCGAATCCGTTCCTCCCTTGATGATGGATCCCGTCCTCACGTAAATTGTGTAGACACACGGATCATCCTCCTTCACATGTCAAAAGAACCAACTCATACATTCTACCGATCTAAATAGTAATTGAAACTTGACACTGTATAAGTTGCAGGATAAAAATGTAGACACTCACAGCCAGTAATCCAGATGTTATATACATTTTCTTAATTTAAATAAGTAAAAAAAAAATAAAAATCCATAACATAGTTAACGATGAAGTGGGGATAGTTTTTTCTGTGTGATCAGATCTAAAAAGCATATATAGAAATGAAACTCCCGGAGATATTAATGCTTACACCGGAGAGGCCGGCAGCTGCTGCAGAGAAGAAGAGAGCACTGAAGCATAGTATTGAGAAGCGGGGAGCCGTCATTTTTCTCTTTCAGGCTTTGTACTTGCGAAAGGCAAGGTTTGGGGCGTCCTTCTGGTCGGTGAGGCGAGGGTGCTGCTCTTAATCTAAATATTCTAATGTCTCTCTGATATGGAATGGGACTAAGGGACCACCTGCGAACTGTTCTACTTGAGTTACTTTGACCATTTCCACAGGGAGGGCCGCATGCGTGCACGTATCTTACACGTGCGGAATAAAGTTGATGGACGGGGGAAGTGAGGGCGAGGTGTGGACGGAGTACTCGGTTTCTTGCATCCGTTTTGTTTTATTTTATTATTTTTTTGAAAGACGTAATGTAAATACGTATATAATTAAGTTAGAATACACAAGTAACAAGGTCGAATGTGCATTCAGTCATATAAATGTTTTTATAAACACAAAATTAATACTTATTTGTATATATGACTAAGTTATATGCACATCACATTTAGAAAAAGAACGCCGAACCCATGTATTCTCTTCTCTCTCTTTGTCTACATCCCTGCTACAGGGCTGCAGCCCTCTAGCTTCGTCCTTTCGGCTATTGTACTATAGTTCCGCGCTTTCCAGGAAGGTGGACTTCAAAAACATAATTGTAAGATTCAAATGTACTGAACCAGACAAATATTCAATCACCAATCCATTCGCCATTAACACAGACAACATAAAACAGTCGCTGTCTGATCGTTCCTCTACAATTGTCTATCAGATCCTAAACGGTCTTCATGCCTGTGGCTAATTACTTTACGCCATCCTGCGATTGAAAAACCGACTGACAGATGGAATCAATATGTTCCTTTTGGATTTTAAACCCAGGTTTTCGGTTCAGCCATCCGCCCAGTACAATAATGTTTAGACGTCGGCCCAAGAGCAGAAATAGCCTAACAAAGACTTTCTCTTCGGAAGGTGACAGAAGAACACACACACACACAGATAAAAACAAAAGAGGGCCTGAGGCCCTATGATTCCAACGAAAGTTTTCTAGTCCCAGATATACCCTCCTCTTGAGCGAGTAGCCTGTTTGCAATTCCATGCCTATTCCATACGCCAGAAGGCCAAACAGGATGCAATCACTTCGGTTTCCTGAAAGCACTTTTTTTTTTTGTGTTTTTTTTTTTTTTTTTTGAGATACCCGAAAGCACGATTTTAAATACAAATGACTTCGTCCATTTACAATGTATTATTAACCGTAACATAACCGTGTGATAGATTAACAAATTAGCGTCAAATTTAGAGAATCTTAGTGAGAAGGTTCATGTACGGCTTTATGTACAATAATAATATGGGGTCGAGATCCATTCACTTGAAGATGTTTCTTGAATTTCCAACACGTACGTACCATCTGGAAAGACCAAAACATCCACATCAATCATCAAAACATCCAACACATTTAAAAACAAAGACCACCAAGTTAGAGTGCAATAGATTAACTAATTTTGCTGATTAATCTCGTGTCAAGCTCAAAACCAAATGTATAACAAGGTAATGTAATCCCTGTGAAGCAAGATGCTGGGTAGCTGAACAAACACGTTAAGACAAGAATAATTACTAGGAAAAATGGGGTGGTGCCTAGAAATAAATGGTGTGTGGATAGAACTGAATGTGGGACTAGGACCTAATGGCACAAGGAATCAGTTAATAGGCAATGGAAACTTAAACTTAAGGCTCCTTTAATCAGTAATTTACAAAAAGACACATCCAACTAGCAAACTATAAGCCCTAATCTCGGATGTCACTTATAAGCTGTCTCCCAGAAAATGAGTATGCTCTTTCTTTGAGAGATTGGTAATAAGTGGTAAATTCAAAGCAGATTGCCACAGCCACATGTAGCATGTTAACAAGAATAAAATCACCAGAGCAGTTACAACCTCAGACTGTATAGGACGCAAACATCGCAAGATCAAAGAAGAAATTAAATTTACAGTGGTAGTTACCTTGATCAGTTGCTTGAGCTACCAAGATCAAAGTCCATGGTGTAATCATATTCAATAGTTGGAATTACTGAAGCTACAAACTTCAAGAACAGGAAAAGATACCTACAGAAGATTTAAACGCAATTAAAAGACAACATAGGGGTTAATAAAGAGAGAACAGTCCACAGAGAAATTAAGAAAAGTAATGCTTGGATATTACATACATATACATATGACGTTACTCAATAGCTTTCTACCCAATGACAAAAACAACTGTCTTTGTTTTGTGTATTCAAATTAAGATACCAAATACCAACCATAACCATTGAAATTAAAAGGCACTGTGAGATTAAGTAAACAGGAATTGGACATGAACATTCTTGAATTGGTATAGGAGAGTTGGTTGGCTTAAGCTACAAGCACCTATCTCAAATTTTGGTCTTCAAAAAATAAATTCTCTTAGTCATCATGCAAAAGAAGAAACTTACTTGTCAACTTCTGGCTCTACTCCACGAGACATTAGAACATCAATAATTTTCTTCATGACTGCACCATGTCGACATGGATGTACAGATGCATGCTTCCCCGGTAAGTGAGGATGGTCTTCAATAGTTACCTGTATGTGATTGATTTCAGAAGGTAAAAGAAAAGCTTGACTTCAGAAGTGATGCAGTAGATTTCAAAAAATTTCAATACAATTCAAAGAATTTAACACTGTAGTATAACTTGGTATACAGAATAAATAAATCTTATCTTTTACCGTTTTCCGTGCATGGTCCTGACTAACATCCTCAAGTACAAGTTCTGGCTGCAATAGCATCCTTGACTGCCATTTGACAGTGAATAAGGAATAGCAAAATGAACTAGATTTAGATACACTCAAGTACTGTATCAACTGATGAATAGAAACAGTTCAATCCATGCAATCAATATGACCTCATATATCTCCAGAGAACAAATCCCATCAAAATATATTCCAGAGTTCAATTTTCTAACACTGATTTTTCAACAGGAAAAAGTAACTGAAGCAATATATGAGCACAAACCTCATCATATCCAGTAAGCCATACACGAGGAGTTTGATAATATTTGTCGTACCTGGAAATACAGAATTAGAGACAATGTTAGAATCAGCCAAAAACATTACTTATTTCAATTTACACACTTATTTGAAGAAGCATAATTTGAACAGCTAAGTTGGTGTTGCCATTCAATCAATAACAAAACATGATAATGATCAATCACAAAATACTACAAGTGCAAACACTAATTTTCCAGAGATAATTGAACCCCACAACCTACAGGGACATAAGTACAACATAAAAAAAAAAAAAAAGCTTATCTTACGTGATGCTGACATCATATGTTCGGGTACGTAGAATATTATCATCGTCAGGTTCATGAGCAACAAGATATGTCGATGGAAGGGTTGCCTACATCAATAAGATGGAATTTATCAGGACATCTAATTTCTGGAAGAGAAAGACAAAAGACATGGAAAAGAGGGTAACAATTTACAGGATCTGTTTCAATGGGATTGTCAGGATCTTCATAGTCCGCCATGTCCGGAATATCTTCCTCCTCCTCACCCCCAAAGTATGAAGGGATTGATTGAATATGATTCTTTTTGCTGATCTCTAGGGCCTCCATTGAGGGCAAATTCTCATCCTCATCATTCTTGGTTTCTGGAAGACACATAAAGCACAGAGTTAGAAGATTAAATATATGCTAAAACATATTTACCTACCATGAGCAATATACCTTTAGGTTTCCCATGAGTTGCCAACCAGCCATCATTATCTTCATTGTCAAGTAGAACTTCACCCCCAGCAGCCTCATATTCTTCTTCTACAGAAGCAGCTCTCCGTAGGCAAGGAACTGAAATGAAAATTCATTATTTTTCATAAACTTGGTTTTCCCCAGAAGTAACATTTCTATAAGGAAATGATAAAAAAAAAAAAATGCTAAGCCCAGACCCTTGTTATTGAACCACAGGCACAATACACATGTACTTTTTTCTCAATATTTAGGACAATGAAATTTGCAAAAGTTGACACAATGAAAAATCATGACAATGTCCCCATGAAAAAGCATAACTTGACAAGAATCTTTTTTATTTTTTTCTAAAAACTTATGATGACGCACTTACCATTTCGAGTAATCAAAAACTGTTTATACTGGGGTAAATAGGGCTTTCTCTTGCTTGGTTCGCCCGATTCCCTGTTAACCACACGTAAAATGCAAGCAGCAGAATAATTCATATCAACAGCATCCTCTTCGGCAATTAACAGATTCATACCAACCACAAAAACTTAAAAGCTCAGAGCTTATCCAAACAGCATTCCAAAACAAATAAAAATTAAATACCCAAAGAACCGTATGTCTAAACCCAGATAACAGATAAGGTACGCTATGTGCCCAAAAGCTCAGGCAAGAAAAATCACGCAAACAGACAAGAGACTGATCTGCGATCGAGCTTGCCAAAGCCACGGAGAAGAAAAGGGGAGATGCGAGGGGAACTAATTTGAAATATTGGGAAAATAATGGGGACAGGGTGGGAAAAGGGTTAAATTACCAGGACCAGGTTGGGCATTTAGCGACGAGATTATCGCCGGCGATAACGAATTCGCTGACGCTGAGGACGCCTTTCTCTTTGAAAGCGGACACCGTGCGGGGCGATGTTATCCTCTCGACTGTGCCTTTGAATGCTTCGTGGAGCTTCTGTGACAGTACCATCTCCCAGTTTCTAATCAATTAATCAAATTTCTTTTTTTTTTTTTTTTGAGGATCGCTAGAAAGAAACCCTAGAAATTGCGGAGAGAGAAAAGGACTCCTTCGTGTTCAGCAAGTTTAATTTCCAACCCGGCTGCGCTTTCCATATTTATTGGTAACTAAGGGATTAAAAAAAAAAATACTAAACATTACAAATATATATATACATATAATAAAAATTAAGAAATTTATTCATTTAAAATAATAATAATATTTTATAATAAATAAAAAAATATTTTTATAATATTTAAAATTATTAAAAATTTATAATTAAATTTTTTTATAATTAATTAAAAATTAATATTAATATAATAAAAATAATATAATAAAAAAAGATAAATATAATTAAATTTTAATAAAAAATATAAAATAATATTTATATATTTATATAAATTATATATTTTTTATTACATTATTTATATAATTAAATTTAAAAAATTATATTTATTAAATATTAATAAAATATAATTAATAAAATAATAAAAATATTATTATAATAATTTAAACAGTGAATTAACGAAAATGTCAAGTAAATTAATAAAAAATATATTTGGTTAAAAAAAATGGGAAAAGAAATGCCAAGTACAGTAAAATACTCGAGGATCTTTGAAATTCCATCGTCTCTATCGAAATGGAGAAGGAGAGCTTATGGGATCATTGGGTGGAGGAAGCGCTTGCAAAGCTTGAATCAAAGAAGCTGCTTCGATCTCTAAGGCCGATTGACCTTTCCACCGCCGAACCGTCCCAACCAAACACCAAGCGCGTCATCAAAGATGATTACGAGTTCTTCGACGAATTACGCTCATGGGATCGTTCCTCTGTTGAAGTATCCATTTCAGAGGCAACGTACAACAAATGGCTGCTTGACATTCCTAGTTCTGGTACCCTTCCTTTTCGATCCTGAATAATGTTGAGGTTTCTCGTGCAGTGCTTCCATGCACGATGATAATAGTTTTAGCCAAGTTTCGCCTCTGGGTTTTTCTTGTTTGCTTGGATGCTCATCTTTTTGATCAGAAAGTTAGTGCCTTTTTAATCACCATCGAATCATCTGTATAGGAGATGACGATGCTGCTATAAATGGAGAAACTGGCACTCACTCTGGGAAGTTCAAGAAGCTGCTTTTGTTCTCCGGGAACGATTATTTGGGCTTGAGTTCGCACCCTACAATTAGGAATGCTGCTGCAAAGGTTTACTTGTTACTGATCTTTTTCCTCATGTGTTTGGTTGGTCCCCTCTCCAAATTCAATGTTGTTTATGTAGAACTGCTAAGGTATTTTTGAATTTTTGCTGGATCAGGCAGCCCTTGAACATGGAATGGGGCCAAAAGGTTCTGCTTTAATTTGTGGATATACCAATCAGCATAGGTCTCTTGAGTCTTGCTTGGCTGACTTAAAGAAGAAAGAGGTATGAACTTCAATGGCTTCAAATTTAATTTGTTTGTCTTTTGTTCAGTGATAGATGACAAATATTATATGATATGGTAGCTGTCTTGTTTAAAGACTTGCTTCATAAGAATGAGACGACATAGACAGCTTGAATATAAGGTCTCAAATATTTCTGCAGCTGTAAAACTGATCTAAGTCGTTAGATGTAAACTTTGGGCTTGGTTGTCCTGCTTCTTTGCTTCTTGCACGTCCCTGGAATTTACTGAGAATATTGCTAATGTTGGCTCATATTATATTGTAAAAGAGAAACAAATAGTGATGACTGAAGTCATTCTTTAGCCTAGGTTTCCATTTGGTCCTGAACATGTATATTGCATACCCAAATGATCTATGGCATATCACTGGGAATACAAATTCCTGGGTGTATAATTCTAAGAGGCTAAATTATTTCCTTTGGACAATATGGGTTGTTTGCTGAATAACTGATGCATACTTGTTCTTAATTTATCTCTAGGATTGTCTTCTTTGTCCTACAGGGTTTTCTGCCAATATGGCAGTGATGGTAGCTATTGGAAGTATTGGTTCTCTTTTGGCAATGGCTGAAGAACATCAAAAGGAGGAAAAGGTTGCTATATTTTCCGATGCACTGAACCATGCTTCCATAATTGACGGTATTCGTCTTGCTGAAAGACAGCGGGCTGTAAAGTTGTATGTGTATAGACATTGCAACATATCCCACCTTAATGCATTGCTGTAGGTCCTAAACCTTTGATATCAATATTTGTTTGCCCCATTTCCATTTTGGTTATCCCCAATGCTAAAATCATGGCCTACTTTGTTTTGGCAGATCAAGTTGCACATTGAAGAGGAAAGTTGTTGTGACAGATAGGTTAGTGATGCTATTATAGCTTACACAATCTAGCACCACTTTTTTTTTTTTTCTCTCTCTCTCTCTTTATTGCTTCACTTGTTGCTCAATTGGGACACAATTATCAGTATTACAGAATAGGAGTCTATATTTCTGCCGTTCTTCTGGTGTAAGTGTACACAAATGCAATATGGATGGCATTTTGGCTTTATATTATCTGTACATCTCTCTTGTGACAGCATGGAGGAAAGATCCTACAATATTTCTTCTTCATGTGTATTATATGCATTTATTTGTGTGTATGTGGTCAATTGAGTTAATGGGCTTTGGCATGCTTTCATCACAGCTTGTTCAGTATGGATGGAGACTTTGCACCATTAGTTGAGCTCGTGAATCTACGTAAGAAACATGGATTTTTGCTAGTCATTGATGATGTAAGTTCTCATGAAATCTCAGGCCTTTTTATATGCACATTTTCTTCACAAATGTCTGAGATCATACTTAAATTGGCATAAATTCTTAAACCATGAAATTTACTGCCTAGTGCCTGCCATTGTCTTCCTTGGGTGCCTTGATGCAACTTTATGCTATCAACAGTATAATGCAAAAACTTATCAAGGATTTTCCAGGCTCATGGGACATTTGTTTGTGGTGAACATGGTGGTGGAGTGGCTGAAGAGTTCAATTGTGAAAATGAAATTGACATATGTGTTGGAACTTTGAGTAAGGCTGGTGGTTGCCATGGTGGTTTTGTAGCATGCAGGTAAAGAATTGCTATGTACTATCCTTTAATGGTAGTTGCAGGAAATTTATGCCAAGGAATTAAAACTTTACATCTAGTTCGTGGTTGATCTTTAGCTTTCCTGATGCCTTTTGTCCACATAGCAATTGAGTTCCTGAAGGTTGCATTGCAAATAAAAAAAATACTTATGCTGATGCCAATGAACAGCAAAAAATGGAAGCAGCTGATACTTTCAAGGGGACGCTCTTTTATCTTTTCTACTGCCGCACCAGTTCCTGTTATCGCTGCTGCTCATGGTGAATCATCATGCTTATGCCTTTTTTTTTTCCAAATTTTTATTTTAGTTGTCCATTAATTGCTTCCACTACTGCAGCATTGTGACTTAATTTGTGTAGTTTGCTCACAAGGATTAGAAATGTGGAATTGACTTTTCCCACATTTTTAAAGCTCAGTTTGGATGTCTCCACTAAAAATTGACTTAAAATGCTAAGAGAAGACTAGTTTCTCGTGGGGAACTTGTAGTCCTTCACTCTTTATATAGTTGCAAACTTGTAGCATTTTGGTTGATACCTGAAAATAATATTTCGTACACTGCTGGCAGAAGCTGCTGTTATGCCTTTGCTTTCTTAATTATATAGTTGCTTTTCATAAAAAACTACACTTTGACATTTCAGCTGCAGCTGTTGTGGCTAGTAAGGAAGTGTGGCGTAGAAGGGAAATATGGAACAGGGTGAGAGAGTTTCAGACTCTTATGGGAATCTCCATTACAAGTCATATAATCTCCATTATCGTAGGGAGTGAAGAGAAAGCCCTGCAAGCTAGCCGGTTTGATCTCTCTCTCTTTCTCCCCCCTCCCTAAAAAAAAAAAAAGAATCCCTTTTATGCGCATGTGATAGTGTGCATTTTTAAGTATAGTTATTTCTGTAAAATATAATCTCATTACATCGTGGAACAGGCACTTGTTGAGATCTGGTTTTCATGTCACCGCAATCAGGCCTCCAACAGTGGCTCCCAACTCATGCAGGTTTCATTGCAAATCTTGCTTACCATCTCAATGTCTTGTTGTGTCAGCATCATGTGAAAGTTTTGGATTCACTTTCTTGGTTACTATTTGCACTGCATACTCTTTTGTCCCAAATTTTCAGCACGGGGATTGCCATGTAATACATACCTCCTAAAACTTTGACCAGTAATTGCCAATGATCGAAACATATATATACCTTAAATAGTAGAGAGCATCTGCATTATTAACACTGGTAAGGTAGATACATTTGTTACACACCCATACGGTGACACGGTTTTTGTGTGGAACTTCTCAGTGGTTTCAATGTCCATCATTCTTCGAGTTGTGTATGTAAACTTGTCACCATGTTGAGTTGTATCCTCTTATTAGCACTTGAGACAATGTAGGGATAATATCCTGGGAATATCTGAACGTAGGTGCTTCTATGTAATGAAGCTCAAAGAATGTCTTGTTTTGGATGGACCATGTCTGGGTGCGAAAGACTATCATGCTTTTAATTTTAGCGGGATTTGGACCAATATTATGGTTCTATCTTGGATGACTTAGTATCATTAATGTTTCTATGCCCTTTTTCTTAATTCTTATTTGAATTTAATTTGTATTAGGTTGCGAGTCACTCTGAGTGCAGCGCACACGGTTGATGATCTGAAGAAACTGAGAGATGCGTTATGTTATTGCATCAATCTTGAAGATGTTAGTGGCCACAGTTCAAAAGGATGTGCTAGACTCTAGATTTTGGTTTCATCAGCTATGACACAAGGGAGTGGTGGGATTGGTGAAGCACGCTAGAATAAGACGTTGTTAAGGAGGATTTGGCTAACTACGAGCCATTGCAGCCATTTATTTTATGGGTGACATAGTGATCAATGTACACTGAGAATTACTCCATTCATCAATTTATTCCAGTATGATAACGGAAAGTGTTGTAATTTTTATTCATTTTTTAAACGATTTTTCTCAAAACATTAATTTTTATAATTATTTACTGGCTGGGTTGGGGCTAGGCTAAAATCGAAAAATCCCAAGCTCTCACATTATATATACATGGGTCCGTTTCTTCTTGAGTAGCTCAGTTATACTTTAATTATAAAGTACATATTAAATTGCTTTTTGTGTAAAAGAAAGTGCCCTAGGTCCGCTTAAAGATCAATCTTTTTCCACGATTTCTCTGCAAACCTGCTGACAAATCATACTCGGCTTGTTTAGGTTTGATGAGATATTAAAAATTATAAATTAAAAAAATTACGAAAATAAAAATATATATATATTTTCAAGTAAATCTGTTTTGAGAAAATTGACTTCCAAATGTAAAAAATGACGAGGGGTTGTAGTATATTGGGTGGTTTAAAGGGTTTAGGCCCATGTAATATATTGGGTTGTTCTCGGGTTATGGTTCGGCTTTGCTATTATTCGACCGGTTGTGGGGTCAGGCCGTTGAGAGGGCGGTCTTGGTCGTGGGACGATGGGGTCAGTAACTGGATGGCCACTTTTGTATCCTTCATGCCTTGTCTCTCTTGTCCTTCAATTCTGTTCTGTTTGCTACTCTCCTTTACATTTGGCATCAAATCTTTCATTCAAGTCCTCTTGTTAATCGGACAAATGGAGCATAGCAACACCAAGTCAGTGAGATTTCTACACCGTACTTCTGTCGTGAGCGATTAGTCTGTAACTTTTAGCAATCCTGTGTTGTTTTTACTTTGGCATTTTGGAAACCCAATTAGCCGATTTACCCACTTGACTGCATTTTGATCCATTTAAGTATTTACAATGACATTTCTATTATAAAATCAAACTTTTATTAATGACAGAATTAACAAAACATGCCTTTTAATACCGTACTGACAGTAAAATATATTTATTGTAATTTATGATAAATTAATATGTATTTTATAATTAAGATATAATTTAGTATGCTAGATGTAAATTTTTCTTGCATTTTGAGGGTCGAGCCAAAAAAAATCTCCTAACCCAGACCCCCTTATCTTGCCTCGGGCCAGACCGTACTGCGGTCAAACCAACAACCGGAAAACAATCATGCCAGGTCGAGCATATTTTACATTATTTATTGTAAAGATCCGAGACAATCAGTATACACATCATTGCATACCACAGCAGATGATTCCTACCGGACGTGGGATCTTTCTACCAGTGAATCATTAGCGAGGTGATACAAATTAAAGGGCAAAACAACCAGAAACATGACATAGAAATCGTCATCACATGTTCAAAGCTCAAACCAACCAAACAGTTCTTCATAAAAGAGTCTATTGTTGCTGGTTGCTAATGACTTGTTCCCTTATAGTAATCTCATGGGATCAATACAATCGACCCAGATGTTTTTCGGCCCTCTAGGTCTGCATGCGCCTGTGCTGCCTGAGACAGAGGGTATTTGTGATTCACACGAACCTTCAAGACACCAGATGCCACTTTGTCAAACACATCTCCAGCAGTTTCTAACAGTTCATCCCGAGTTGTAGTGTACAGCATAAGAGATGGCCGAGTCAAGAACAGAGATTTTGCCCCTAGTGCTGCCAATGGAACTGGATCTGGAACACCCGATGACTGCCCAAAACTCACCATGTACCCGCGAGCTTTTAAGCATGCCAATGATCCCTGAAAATGACAATGTCCCCATCAGGAAATGATAACCAAAAAATTATGAAAGCAGAGCTGCAACTAGGCTCTGTTCAACCCATATCTAATGGAATCACATTTTGGCCAAATGAATTACTGCATTACAATGTTAATAAACAACAATAAACGAAACCCATTCTTGGCAGGTAAGAAATCAGTGTAACAGAAAACATGCTGGCCCTTATGTACCAGGGAAAAAAAAAAATGATGGTTCTTGGTCATTGGTGTGAGTTTAAAAAACACTGAACTCAAACCAAATCTCATTGCAATACTAGCTATCAATATATCACAGCACAGCTACATATATAAGAAAGCAAGTTTCTGCATCCAACAAAAAATCCCAATAGGAGAAAACAGCAGCCATTACCTCAAAGGTGTCTTTTCCCACAGAATCATAGACAACGTTAACCCCATTCCCTGATGTTATCTCATTGACACGAGCAACGAAATCCTCCTCTTTGTATATGATTGCATGATGACATCCATCATCCTTGGCTTGTGCTGCCTTCTCCTTGGTTGAGACAGTTCCAATGACAGTAGCACCAATAGCATTTGCCCACTGGCACAACAGGGTACCAACTCCACCAGCTGCTGCATGAACAAGAATGGTGTGCCCAGGCTCAATCTAAAATGAAGAAGGATAAAACAGTCAGGGGTTTTTCCTTTTTTAAGCCAATGTTTTCAAAGACAATCCTCTTCACCATGACCTAATAATGAACATAGTAGATTGAAAGTAATTGTGAAAAAAAAAAAACATAAAAACAACAATGAAACCTTTCTAAGAGTCACAACCCTAATGTATATCCTACCAGGAGAGACCCTGCTGCATGCATCTGTAAAAAGATGATCATGCTCATGTAAAGAGTCTCATCAAAACAATACATCATATTTGCACTTCAGTGACAAACAAATTGAGCATGGTCAAAATGAATTGGCAAATTTTCCCCTTCCCCTTCCCCTATGGATGGATGTCAAATATTTTTGATAAAAATGTTTCCTGATTTCTTGATCAGAAAAATTCTGCCTCCTACTTCATATAAAAAGGATAACTTAGGAAGAATATCAAGTTGAAATAGAGAACTACCTTGAAGCAACGACGTAGAAGGACCTGAGCAGTCATGCCTTTAAGTATGACAGATGCTGCAATAACAGGATCAACTGAGGGAGGAACAGGCACAGCCTTAGTTGCAGGAAGGATCTGTTCTTCAGCATATGAGCCCATGGGATTACCAGCATAACCTACAATATCTCCAACTTTTATGTCAGTAACTCCAGGGCCCACAGCTACAACCTCTCCAACAGCCTCCATACCTGCATGTTTCACTCCCTTCAGTTGAATATTTCCAGATTCAGAACCCCATCATTAATGCAAAAGGAGACACTAAATAAAGATAATAAAACCTACATAACAGAATAGTTGATCGGGTAAGATTTTAAATTTCACATCACTTCCTAGTTTTTTGAGCATTATCATCCCACAGGATGAGTTCATCCCAAAAAGAACCATGCAATTCAAGTTTTTGTGAGTGTGCAATGCGTGCACGTGCTTGCATGTGTGTGATGAGGGGTTGGGGGAAATATTCCCAAGGTGCATAACTTCAATGCAAGTCAATAATACACAAAAGTATATTAATTACTAATCTTCTAGACAAGCAGTCTTTGAACTCTGCAACAGCAATAGACAACCAACAGGACATTATATCTCCAACTAATATCGAGTTCCATGTTATTGTGAACAAAAATTTCACAAATTAACTTCACTATTTGTTTGAATTCCAAATTTCAAGCTCAAGAAAAGAAAAGAAAAAAGGTGAAAAATCATAATATCCTCTTAAGCAAACTATTAGTGGAGTCAGCATAACAATAAGCAGAAAGCAAACAACAATTTTCATGTAGTGAATTTGAAACAATAAAAGTGATACCCGATATGAAGGGAATTGAGGGAGCCTTGTACACTCCCTTGCGGAAATACACATCAATGAAGTTAACCCCAATGGCCTTGTTCTTCACACGTATCTCCCCCTTACCAGGTTCTGCTATCTCCACATCCTCCCATTTCAGGACCTTCCATTTCATGCACATACAATGAATAACAAAACCAATAAAGCATAAGAAGAACAGCCTCTTCCATGAAAGAAGGTTATAAAGGCAAATTACAGCTGGAAAGAACATTTGCAATACCATTTACTCAAAAATTACTGAAGTAGTACAGCACATAAATTAAATGGAATCGTCAATTCACAAATTAGTAGCGCATATATGAAGTTATGAAGTCAAAGTAGCCAAAAAAAACCCCAAAACTCGCAGAAGAGATAAGCCAAAAAGAAAGAAAGAATTACAAAATAGAAACAGACCAAAGCACAATTATAGAATTTGCCCATCAACCAGTACAACAGATAACAGTGTCTCCCAGAAAACAACACATTAATGTTCAGACAAATTAATGCAAAGACAACTTAAATAACAAAACATCAGACAAATTAATGTTCTTGTTGATTCAATGGGTCGATCGAATGACCCACAAAATCTACAAGGCGAGAGAGTGAGAGAAAGAGAGAGAGAGAGAGAAGGAGACCTCAGGTCCGCCAAGCTCATGAACTCTAATAGCCTTGACCATTTCTGTTGTGGGTGTTGCTGCTGCCGTGCCTGTTGCTCTCACAGTGACAATCGAGTGTCTCTGGCTGGTAAGGGTACCGTATGGATAAGCGATTTGGCTCTTGCTATTGCTCGAAACCAAAAGTTCGAGAAAACTCGGTGGCCTTCGATGAGAATAGTGCGGAAGTACCAGTCTTGACAGCAACTGCGGCCACTGGCTCTGTAATTTTGGTCTTAACAATCCCATTTATGATGAATAATTAACCTTTCCCTTTTCTTTTGTCTTTTTTTTTTTTTTAATCTCTAATTGAAAATAAGAAAATTTTCAGTTTTATATCTTTCAACTCTCTCTCTCTCTCTTTTTTTTTTTTAATAAAAAGACATTTTTCTATTTTAATTTAAATTTATATTAATTTAATTATTTTTAAATAATTATATTAATTAAATTAAAAATAATATAAATAAATAAATAAATATTAAAAATTTTTCTTTTTCTAAATTCATAATTACTATCACTATCACTATCTCTCTCTCCGTCTCACGTCATACCGTATTAGTCTCTAGCAAACATGACAATTTCTTCCTCTTTCAACAAGCCATCTGCCCTTTTTTTTTCTCCAACTTTTCTTTCATATCTCTTACTCTTCTACGCTTAAATTCAAAATTATTTTCTTTTTTTTTTTTTCACTATCACCATTATTTATTTCGTTTTTTTTTTTTTTCAAAACTTATTTCATTGTCATAAAATATTTATAATAATGATATAATCATAATATTAATTTTTATTTAAATAAAAATATAATTTAAATATATATTTTATTTATTTATTTTTAATTCAATTCATATACAAATTAATAATTATACTTAATTAATATTAAATTAAATAAAATATTTATAATTACATAAAAAATATACTTATCCCTCTTTTTCACTATTGGAATGGATTAAGGGGTAAGTGAGGTCAAGGAAATAAAATTATAGTTGGTTCTTGGTAATTTTATTTTTTTCTTTAATTTTGATGTCAAGAGAATTCTTAACGGGGTAATTTTTTATCATTTTATTTAAAGTTAGGCACATCTTTAGATTATATCTTGCTGTTATTAAGATTGGAGTAAAATTTTTTAATTCTATTATTAAAAAGTTTATTAAACTATTAATTAGACAATAAAATAATTTTTTTATTCTTATAAATTTTATATTATTAGAAGTTAAAATCATAAAAGTGAATATCTAAATTTTTAATTATTTGATTTATTTTTTAAACAGTTTATTTATTTCCTTAAAGGATTAGAGTAAAATATTGAATTTACTAAGTTGGGATAGTATTTCTTGAGATTTTTCGACGAAGATCTTCCTCCGGTGGGATGTCGGGAAATCAGCCGGTGTGTCGGTGCACTTGTCGTACTGCAGAAATGGGCCATTAACGAGCCCAATAAATGTTGCTCAGCACAATAAGCAAATTTAATTTATGGGCCTAGAATGTGATGGATCCTTTAGACCTCAAGCGTGGCCCA
Source organism: Rhizophora apiculata (assembly GCA_037832385.1). Taxonomy (NCBI): domain Eukaryota; kingdom Viridiplantae; phylum Streptophyta; class Magnoliopsida; order Malpighiales; family Rhizophoraceae; genus Rhizophora; species Rhizophora apiculata. Next base: position 8,894,209 of record CM075428.1, on the reverse strand, counting down.
AAATTAGCATTTGTAATCGATAAAATGAAAACCTGGACCATGATGGCATTACAGGCCCAATATGGGGCCATACAACTCCCCTTGCTTACGACAAATGAAATATTGTAAAAGATGGAAAGCCAGATAAAAAAAAAATAAAAAATCCTTAAAAAAATCTCAATTAGATATTATTTTTTTAGAGTTTTTTGAAGAATCTTTTAATTTTTTTTTATCTGACATGCCATCTTTTACAATATTTCATTTATCCGAAGCAGAGAATGTTTTTTTTTTTTTTCGTATACCCAGAAAAACAATTTTTGTCATCTAATGGTCACATGGGACTCCCAACAAAAAGACAGTCATTTTTTATTTTTTTTTTTCCTGGTCAATGTTTGACGCGCTTGACAACGAGTATTGATCCATTTTGGACAATTGAAAGTTGGCATCATGGGCAAACGGATCTACTCAGGAGTGGTACATGTGAAAGATTCTTCTCCAAAATTCGGATGTGGGTCAATAATGATGACTTTTACATGGAATTCCGGAAATGCAATCTCCAAATCACTTCTCGTGCCATCTCCCAACATGGATTGTCGGACTGGTAAAACGGGGAAGTGAACCATGGTCCGGTTCTATTCACTCAAAAATTCGTTATTTTTTTTAAATAAATAATTAAATCCATAAATTAATTAATTAGATTAAAAAACAGTTAATTATTAATATTTTTTATTTAATTAATTTAAAAAACTTATAAAAAATAATAAATAATAAATATATTAACTTACTTACAAGATGTGAATGAGCATTTGAACTTTGTGTTCAATTTCTGTGTCTAATCTTACATAACATAACTCTTTGTCTAATAGACTCTGATGACCATGCGCAACCAGTATTCTTGTGGTTATCTCTGCAAGTCAACTAAGACTGCTCTTGCTTCTCTCTGTGATATAATTAGAGCATCTCCTCTCTCTCTCTCTCTCCCTCGGTCTCTTGCTGTTGGCTGTTGCCTGCACTCGAAAACATTCAAAGGCTCAGAAAGCTAGACGTATTTGTGAGCTCGGAAGGTTGAGCTATGGCAACTGGACTAGCAGTAAGCAGCGAAGGGGGGCAGTATAATGGCAGGATGACCGCGTTTGTTGTTCTATCTTGTATGATGGCTGCCATGGGAGGAGTCATTTTTGGCTATGACATTGGAATTTCAGGTCTGTGTCACCATTGCCAGGCCCCCTCACCATTATTTTTAATAGTCTGTCTTTAATCACTTTAAGTTCTAATTGCAAAGCTAGTTTCTTGTTCGCATGGATAATAGATCAAGGCTTCTCTGTTAGTATGCATTTTGCTCCTTAGTTCAAACTAGTTAAACTAAAAAGAACCCAAGACGAGCTATATGCACCTACTTTAATACTAAACAATATTAGTTCAACCTGGTACCATCGAACAACAACTCATTGGAATATCTAACCAAATTACTAACAAGCCATCGACAATTTTATTGTTTTACTGATGTTTTGTATGCAATTATTCTGGAAACAAAACCCAAGAGAAAAGGAAAGGAATAAAACTAATTTTGCAAGTCCATCTGTGCAGGGGGAGTGACCTCAATGGAATCGTTTCTGAGGAAATTCTTCCCAGAAGTGCACAGAAAGATGAAAGAAGACCCAGAGATCAGCAACTACTGCAAATTTGATAGCCAACTGCTGACCTCCTTCACATCCTCACTCTATGTTGCGGGCCTTGTTGCTTCTTTCTTTGCCTCGTCTGTCACCAAAGCATTTGGGCGCAAGCCATCAATCCTTCTAGGAGGCACTGCTTTTCTTGCTGGTGCAGCCCTTGGAGGTGCTGCATATAATGTGTACATGCTAATTATTGGTCGCGTCTTGCTTGGAGTCGGTGTAGGTTTTGCAAATCAGGTAGTCCCCTCAAATGGTGCATGCTTATTTTCCAATAGCAATGCCTATAATCTTCATTCAAGTATCAAGTTAAGTTATTAATCAATGCCTGTTTTGTAGTCAGTGCCACTATACCTCTCTGAAATGGCACCACCAAGATACAGAGGAGCGATCAATAATGGCTTCCAATTCAGCGTCGGAATTGGGGTACTCGCAGCCAATCTAATAAACTATGGAACAGAAAAGATCAAGGGAGGTTGGGGATGGCGAATCTCCTTAGCCATGGCAGCACTCCCTGCCTCAATCCTTACGTTAGGTGCAATTTTCCTCCCAGAGACTCCCAACAGCCTAATTCAACGCAGCAATGATCACGAGAGTGCAAAACATCTGCTACAACGCATACGAGGCACCAGTGAAATCCAAGCAGAACTTGATGATCTCATCAGAGCTAGTTCAATCTCAAAAACCATCAAGCACCCTTTTAAGAATATCATAAAAAGGGAGTACAGGCCTCAGCTAGTAATGGCAATAGCCATACCATTTTTTCAGCAGGTGACAGGAATTAATGTCATTGCATTTTATGCTCCAATACTGTTCAGGACAATAGGACTAGAAGTAGGTGCGTCCCTCATGTCCTCGGTTGTGACAGGGGTTGTGGGTTCGACATCAACATTTATTTCAATGCTTGTGGTCGATAAACTTGGCAGAAGAGTATTGTTTATATTTGGAGGTATACAAATGTTTGTGTCGCAAATAATGGTTGGAGGAATCATGGCAGCTCAGCTTGGTGATCATGGTGTTATAGGCAAAGGGTATGCTTTTTTAGTTTTGGTTCTGATATGCGTATACGTGGCCGGTTTTGGGTGGTCATGGGGTCCTCTCGGGTGGTTGGTTCCTAGTGAGATTTTCCCTATGGAAATCAGATCAGCAGGACAAAGTATAGTGGTGGCTGTGAACTTTCTCTTCACTTTCGTCATCGCACAAACATTCTTGACAATGCTTTGCCACTTGAAGGCAGGGATTTTCCACTTCTTTGGGGGGTGGGTTGCATTGATGACTCTCTTTGTGTATTTATTTTTGCCAGAGACCAAGAACATGCCAATTGAGAAAATGGACATGGTGTGGAGGGAGCACTGGTTTTGGAAGAGAATTGTGGGGGAGGTGGATGAAAAGGGAAAGATGGAAGCAGCATGAAATGCAATGAATTGAAACTCCAATACTGCAGTTGTACAAACTGTCGTTCAAATAATCACCAAATTATGCCGAACTCTATTTTTGTTCTTGCTGTTCCTCTATTGGCTTGATTTTCAGTAGTGACCTTTCTTTTTTTCGTTGCACCAAAAATAAACTAAATAAGCAAAGCTAGTATCTAACAAAAGTCACGGCCTTCCTTTTTGCTTTGAGTAGCAGACTCATACTCGATGGGGGTGTCTCAAAAACAGCTTCATCACTTGCCCTCGCAGCTCCAATTTTGGCCAAGAAATCAGCGCATTGGTTGCATTCACGCAGGACATTTCTAAATTCCAACATCCATTGCCGCCTGTGGAGAGAATTAATATCGGTTATGAGATTGGCTGAGGGCGATTTGCATTTGGATCTTCATAAGCCATTACATGAACAGTCGGATGGGTCACCTAAGCAACTCCAATTAGATTATTAATTTTCTTGAAAAAAAGAAAGGGAAACAGAAAAGAACAAATTTTGTGGCCAGACTTCTGTCAAACCCCCCCTCCCTCCCCAAAAAAAAATATTACCAAGCTTATCAAAAAAGAAATAAACTAGTAAATTAGTGGTTCTCAGGAGTTGTGCTTTTCTGCAAGCGTTTTTGCAATGGTTTGTCAAAATGCACGGCTTGTTTGGACCCCATTTAATAAGTTAGCTGGTCCTGCTTGAATTTGATTAGGTTGGTGATTGGCTGATTAAGATAATCTGGGACCATTATACCCACATTGCTTAATACATGATATTTACTTTTGAATCTTCTAACATCAGTCAGAGTCATACTGATAATAAACTCCTCAGGTCAAGGAAGACTGCGCTTTTTTTTTCTCTTTATAATGTAAAGCATTCAAAATCTACCACTAGCATTCCTTCCTGCTCTGTCCCTGTCTGTTTGACTTGGAACATTAAGTCATGGCAGTAGGATTAGCTGTGATGGGGGAAGGTGTGCATCATGAGGATAGAATTACCTGGTTTGTTTTCCTCATCTTGTGCAGAAGCTGCCACGGGAGGACTCAATTTTGGCTACGATATTGGAATTTCAGGGGTGTCACACTATAAGATTGTACTGTTCATTTTCGTGATCTTTACGCAAGATTTTGTCATATTAAAGTTCAAAATGCCTTCAGCACCTGCAGCATATTGTACCAGTCTTCACTTATTAATGAGTTTTTAGCCTTTTCCTATGCTAAGAGTGCATTTGCTTTAAAAGGGCTGGATCTTGATGTCCTCCTTTTGTTGATTTTTTTTTTTTCCCAACATATTTTGACGAGGTCAAGCTAATCCACAAATTTAGGCAACTTATAAAAAAATGGTATCATCTAGACGTGAATTTCTTAATATGGTAACATAATTTTATAACTAAATAATATTATATTTAAACTATTTTATTTTTATATTTAATTAGTTAAAAATATTTATAAGTATAATAATTTTTCTTCTTTTATTTGTATTTTCAATTGGAAAAAAAATTAATTTAAAAAATTGTACTAAAATATAATAAATAATTTATATATTAATTTTATTAATAATTTAAATTTACAAATAAAATAATTTCTCAGTACCACTAATTGCGAAGGTGAAGTTAATATCTATGGAGCCATTTCTCGTGAAGTTCTTTCCAATATGTGTACAGTCAAATGAAGGAAGACGCCAAGATTAGCAACTACTGCAAATTCGATAGTCAACTTCTGACCTCCTTCACATCATCTCTTGATCTTGCTGGTCTTGTAGCTTCCTTCTCTGCCTCACCGTTCACATGATACTTTGGCGGCAAACCATCAATCCTTGCTGGAGGCACGGCTTTTCTCTCTGGTTCAGCCCTCAATGGGGCTGCATCTAACATATGCATGCTCATATTTGGTCGTGTCCTACTCGGCTTTGGGCTTGGTTTTGCAAACCAGGTGGTGCACGTTGATTATTTTTTGTATACATTTGCATTACACATTTGTTCATGTTGATGAGTAATTGCTTTCCTACACTATGTGTTTGATTCAAACATAATTCTCCAATTTAGCTATTTTACTGTCAATTCCATTATATCTCTCTGAAATGGCGCCTGCAAGATACAGTGGAGCAATTAACATCGGCTTTCAACCCTGTGTTGGCCTTGGGGTATTTGCTGCTAACTTCATTAACTTTGGCACCGAGAAGATTGAAGTTGGATGGGGTTGGCGAATCTCCCTGGCAATGGCAGCAGTCCCCGCCTTTATCCTGACACTAGGTTCAGTTTTCCTCCCACAGACACCCGACAGCATAATTCAGGGCAGCAATGACCATTAAAAGGCCAAAACTATGCTACAACGCATACGAGGTACTACTGATGTATAAGCAGAACTTGATGATATCATCAACACAAGCTCAGTTTCAAAAACCATTAAACACCCATGCAAGAACTCCCTGAGAAGAAAGTACAGGCCACAAGTAGTGACGGCGATAGCAATACCGTTTTTCCAACAGGTAGTAGGTATCAATGTCATTTCATTTTATGCCCAGTAATATTTAGGACGATTGGCCTAAGCGAGAGTGTATCACTAATAATGTCGGCGCTGGTGGCTGTGGTTGTTGGCACTTTCTCGACATTAATATCGATGCTCGTAGCAGACAAACTTGGCCGGCGATTCACGTTCATGTTTGGAGGTGTACAAATGTTTGCGTCACGAATTGTCATTGGTAGTACCATGGCAGCCTAGCCAAAGGGTATGCTTGCTTGGTTTTGATTATGGTATGCATATATGTGGCTGGATTTGCTTCGTCATGGGGTCCATTGGGGTGGTTGGTTGCCAGCGAGATATTTCCCCTGGAGATTCGATCAGCAGGGCAAACCATTGTTGTTGCAGTGAGGCTCCGCAAACTTCTCTTGCTATGCTTGTCTGGGATTTTCTTTCTTTTTTGGAGGATGGGTGGTGGTGATGACTGTATTTGCGTACTTCTTGCCGCCTGAAACCAACCGTATGCCGATTGAGCTAATGGATAGAGTGTGGAGGGATTTGTAGGGGAGGAATCATATCAAATGTACAACACTTGTTTAACCTTGTATATTTACAAGGAATCAGGATCAGATTCTCACAAGAGCACGTTTTCAAATGAAATCCACCGTTCTCTTCTAATTCCTTTCCCATTTTTTGTAATAATAATAATAATAATAAATAAATAAATAAATAAAGGGAAACTGTACAAAGCTTCCTCTGCCATAAGATGAAAATCGCTAGAAATAAGAAAACTGAGGGAATCCAAAGTATGAGAAAGAAAATTTGGCTTTTGAACAGGTCAATGAGTATGTAAGCATGGACAGTGATCTAGCACTTGTTTTCATTTCTTTTTGATTCTTGGAGATTAGGATCAAATTTTAAATTTAAAAATAAAAATTTAAGTAAATCTATAATTTTATTTTATCATATTTATTTTTAGATATTTATTTTATTTATTTATTTTTTAAAATTCATGATCTTAATTTATATAAATTTATTTTATTATTTTTTAATTTAAATAAATTTTAATTACTTCATAATATAAAAATATAAATAAATTATATTTAAAATAATCAAAATAAAAATCCCTGCTTTTCATTTCATTTCATTTCATCTTGCAACTTTTTTTTTTTCTTTTTTGTTAAATCCACAATAGTCGTGCGTGGGAACATAGACCGACCAATCAAAGCGGTGCCGTTCAGCGTTTCAAAAACTCGGCCGTTCAGAACTGCAGGTGCGAGTAGCGTTACTCCCCACCTGCAAGTCAAAAGTTGGAATCTAAACCTTCTCGTTTCTTTATGGTTAACAGAACAGTTCCTCAGTGTTTCTATCCATGGCCTGCAGAGTCGTGTTGCCCCTTACTCTCGTTCCACTCTTCGTCTTGTTCCCTTTGGTAAGGATATTGTTTTAATCAAACGACATCGTGTTGTTCTTTTTTCCATTACTCGACCCAGTAGCCTTGTGTTTGTGTTCAGAGAAAATGGGAGACGGTCACGGACTAGAAATCAAACGGACGCCAACCTTATCCTGCCTGTTCCATTCCTTCTCTCTACTGTCTTGTAAGATTTATGACATCAAGATTGAATCTTTCTTGAATCCTTCTGGCCTATCAGGTACTGGGAGATAATGAATTTGGATATTCTGGGAAGTACCCATTGGTAGTGAGCACCTGGCCCTTTAAAGAAGCTGTTAGAGCTGCTTGGAGGGCTGTTCATGGGGGGTCTAATGCCGTCGATGCAGTTGTTGAGGGTTGTTCGGCTTGCGAAGAACTCAGATGCGATGGCACAGGTAAATCTAATAACATGTATTCAAATTAGAATTGCTGTTGATTACCTCGTTGATTGTTTTATGAAGTGTATATTGCTATTTTTGGGCCATCAATCAGTGATTTCAAATTTCCTTGTGGACGAGTCTGGTTTCCTGTTCATTTTATTTTATTTTTCTTTTCAGAAAAAAATAAAGTGTGTGCTTCTGTGATTAGGTCATCAATCGTTTATTTCTTTTCTTGTTGATAAATGGGGTTTTTTTATTGATTACTGGAGTGAATGAGCAAGGGAATTGTGGAAAGCTAAAGGATCCAGAAAATGATCTGGAAGGTCCTTACTTTGTCACTGAGACATTTTGATTTAACTTGACTGTAGACATTTCATTCAATATTAGTCAATACTTTAATTTTCAAAATACTGCATTATTTTTGATTTTCTATTGCTTTGTATATGCATTATTTTTGATTTTCTATTGCTTTGTATATGTCACGAAAGTTGAGTGGCAAAAAATGTGAACAACTTGGAGTTGCATGTTAGCTTTATTTTAGGATCTTTGTGGTGAAACACCCTTCAAATTTTCATTATTGTCTGTTAGTATTATTGTAACTCAGCAAGCTTGCTGGTGCATTTAGTAATTTGAATCTGGATAAACAGTGGGACCTGGTGGAAGTCCTGATGAGAATGGGGAAACTACAATTGACGCTCTTGTCATGGATGGGGTAGCAACTTAACTTCATTCCTCTCTTTATTTTTCTTGGTGCTTTGTTTGCATTGTTACATGAAGTTTTATCATTATTTTGCCAAGGATATGATAGGTGACAATGGAAGTAGGAGCTGTTGCTGCTATGAGGTATGTAAAAGATGGCATCAGAGCTGCAAAGTTAGTGATGCAGCACACAAAGCACACCTTACTAGCTGGAGATCAAGCCTCAGCCTTTGCTATTTCAATGGGTCTCCCAGGACCTACAAATCTTAGTTCTCATGAGTCCATTGAGAAGTGGACTAAATGGAAAGAAAATCGCTGCCAGCCTAATTTCTGGAAAAATGTTGCACCTATGGATGGTTGTGGCCCTTATCATCGAAAAGATGATATGGGCATTAGTGAAGGGAAATGTTCTGAGGTTGACATGAGATTAATGGAACCAATATCACATCATTTTGGTCTGCACAACCATGACACTATATCAATGGCAGTTTTTGATCAAGTGAGTTCATGGAATAGCAGAGTTCAATGCGACACACAAGCACAATTCATGCATGTCTTACAATGAGGAATACTTGTCTTTGCAGATGGGCCATGTGGCTGTTGGTACATCAACTAATGGAGCCACTTTTAAGATCCCTGGCAGGTTAGGTGAATATGATGATTAGAAACTACCTGTAAAATTCATTTGTTTGGAAAATCTTGTCAGTGGATGCAGAAACTGAATTATGAAAGAAATAGATTGTGCTTCTATAATGATGCAATACAGTAATATTCATGTAGTTCCTTTGTCGCATCTAAAGGAAAAAGTTTTCTAAATATGTGTTCCAGGCTCCCACAACTGTGGGGCCTTCAGCCAATATAGCTAGTAGCAAGCAGCAGCTGATATGTCTTCCATTTTGAGTGTTGAAACTTCAGAATGTCTTGGCAAATAAAATAATTTATGATGGCATCTTTTCTCCACTAAGGATCTGCAATTTATTAACATGCAGTTTTTCATTATTTTTCCCTGTTTTTTAAACTTGTTCAGCTTCAGCTTCAGCTTTTTGTTAATTCATCTCTAGCCTGTTGTATAAATGTACCAAAAGATGACTTTTCATGGCAAAGAGATTTCTCATTATAGATAACACACACTGCTAGTTTTTCCTTTGACTGCAGGGTGGGTGATGGACCAATTGCTGGATCTTCAGCATATGCAGATGATGAAATTGGTGCTTGTGGCGCAACTGGGGATGGTGACATCATGATGCGCTTTCTTCCATGGTACCGTGTAAATATTGTGATTTCTCATTTTTTGGCATTTTAATGTTTAAAGTCATTTTGTCTGGCTGAAGCAGGACAAAAACCTCATTTATATCAAAATTTTGCAAATTGGAATATGATTGAAGGGAAATTGATATGGGTTAATGTCCCAAGGTTTTATAGTTAGAATTTTGTGTTGAACTACAAAAGATCTTTTTGGTCCGGATGACTTAAGAATTAAATGAAGCTGGTGGAATTGGTTGACTATTGTAAAAGGTACTATGAAAAACATAGAATAGCTCCAAACAGTTGCCTTTCTTTGGCTTTAAGCTTCAGCTGTGAAAATTTAGAATCAAGCCCAACACTTTTTGTTAGCTGCTCTCATCTGTGACTTGTATCTTTATCTCTTTGCATTCTACCAATTTATATGCAAGCTAAAGCAATCAGATGGGGAGGGTGTATAAGAATGATGCCTCCTAATGTCTGAGCATGTTTATGTTACTTCTATCATAACTCTGCCAATGTCTTGCATGGACCTGGTACAGAATTCACATGTTTGTCACTGAATCCACAGTTTTTGAGTGTTTCTTTAACTTTAGAGACATTCTGCAGTCTAACTGCATGACTCATCTTCTTTATCCAATTATGATTTTGTCTCTCTTCCTTGTATTTGAACTGATCATATGGTTCATCTCTCATGAAACTGGTTTTTCTTATTTGCTTTCAGTTATCAAGTAGTGGAAAGCATGAGATCAGGTATGGAACCTCAGCTTGCTGCCAAAGATGCCATAGCTCGAATTGCGAGAAGGTTTCCAGATTTTGTGGGGGCTGTCTTTGCCATCAGTAAGAATGGCGTGCATGCTGGCGCATGCCATGGATGGACATTTCAGTACTCAGTAAGAAGTCCAGAGATGGATGACGTGGAGATTTTCACTGTAAAGCCCTGAATTGGCAACGGTTTTGCCATTTGCAATTGCCTAACACGTCCCACTCTGTGCTTTGATGGGGTTAATGAAATCTTCTGCAAATCCAATATATGATTCAGTTATAGATGGAATGATCTTGGTGCCTTCTGCAAATCCAATATATGATTCAGTTATAAATGGAATGATCTTGGTGCGTACAGATACTTGCAGACCTCTCATTTATGCTAGAGAAGCTTCTTACACTGATTAATTTATCCTCAAAATTGTCTTGTAATGCACTGTACTACCGGTTATAATTCTCTCAATGTGGAATTACAATGTCAGCTGGGGCTACCCGAAAACATGTCTCCGAACAGGCAGGCATAGTGGCTTTTCCTTGAATGACCAAAAAATAAAAAGACATTCTAGAATGTTAGTACTGTAAATTCAAGCCGCTGGTTGCAAGCTGACCCGTTTGGGTCCAAAACGACGGACGATAATACGTATGTCTGCCACGCCGGACGAAGACGACAGGTCGTTTCGTTTGCGTGGCGGGGACAACAGCACAAAACATACGCCGACGGACAAAAGAACAATGTACGAAAATAGCGAAATGTCAACAAGCCAAAAAAGTCTAAAATACCTTTTCTTTTAGGCAAGCCTATTATTCACATTCTCTTCCGGCGGCTTCAATTTTGCAGAGCAAGTCTTCCAATAAAATAGCTAAATGAACAAAGGAAATTCAAGAACCCCATTTTAGATTATGGGAAAGATTGAGCTTTCTCTGAATCATGACTGTAAAAATTCAGTAAAAGAAGAAGCAGACGATCATTCCGTGTAAAAATTTGAACTTTTAATGGAAAGAAACGGGGGTGAGAGGACAAGCAATGTAACTGTTAATGGAGATCAGTCCCACCCCGATAATGGAGATTTGTTGCCGTCATCGTCATCGATTTTGAGGTCGACCCTTTTCTTGGACAACGCTGGGGAGGTTATTCTCACTCTCAATTCTGATGGATTGTCTTGGGAATTGCTTGATTATCCTCATAATGTAAGTAGATTCCATAATCTATCTTCATTTCTTCTTTATTTGATTATTCTTTTTATCCGAAAGTAACGCTGGAATTCTGGGCCTTTTTCTGATTCTCTGATGATGAATTTTTGGTGATTGGCAATATATTTTGTTAAAATTTCAAATGCTGCCATGGAGATTGTTAATTGAGATAGGAAGGCCTTATCCCCTGAGATATGGACTACCTCGAAATTTAATACATGCTGCTTCCGTTGATAATCTTTGTATTCTGCGACTTCATGGGGTTTAATTATAGTGCGCTTCTTATGATTATTAGCTTCCTTCCTGAAAACACTTGGAAAATAAACTTAAGGCCTCCTAGGACACAGAAATATGTCCTTAATGTTAAGCACCATCCTGGATCATATAGCTCAAACTAGCTATGGATTTCACATTTTCTTCAACAGGACAAATCAACTTGCTTGGGAATCAGTCTTGTTCTCCAAGTTGCAACTGAGATTAAATTTTCTGATGTGTATGGCTTGGAGTTCAATAATCGTGGTTCAATTCATGTCAGAAAGCGATTTCTTGGTCAAGATTCCTCTGAGGTCTGTTTGCAATTCAAAACTGGCAATTAGCTTTTGGTCAATAGCTTGTGCTTATAAAGGCTATGCATTGTTATTTTGAGTGTTTCAGATGTATCGCTTTACTGTCCATGGAGTCCAAAAGTCTCAGAGTCAGCCTTGTCTTTGGGCACTCACCTCGTACACCTTTGGTCACAAGGATTTGCAGACATGTCAGATTTGGATTGATCGAATTAATGCTTCCCTGAACATAGATGTGGGAAGACCAAAGAATCTTCTGGTTTGTTCTATATTTTACTTGTCTTTTTTCTTTCATTACATCATTGAAATATGAGATACAGTTTTGTGGTTGGAGGCATAAACCAGTTATGGAAAATTTTTCCAAATTCATTCCATATTGACTAGGTTTTTGTTAATCCAATGAGTGGGAAAGGACAAGGCTGTAGAACTTGGGAAACTGTGGCTCCCATTTTCTCGCATGCAAAAGTGGAAACAAAGGTAATTACTTAACATGGTTAATGTATATTTGAATAGATGGTTTAAATTATGAGCATTGAGATGCACTGTCAGCATATGTGCTTATTCAAAATCTTCAGTTCTAAAAGCACAAATGTGGAGCTTATTTCTTGCTATTTTTACCATGTGACACTGGAATCTGCATAGAATACACATGCGTTCCTCCATGACATTTGACTGGTATTGGACTCAGCGATCATCAATGGCGATGGATGGTATTTGTTTCTAGTTTTAGCATATTAATTTTTTCGGAGTGCACTAAGCTCATCAAATATCATAGAGCTTAATAGACAATAGTACTTTAATAATCTTGGGGGTATGTGCTTCTGGTGTTGAATTTAGGTAGGACCCTATCAATTTTATTAGATAGCTATTATTCATGGAATTCTAATATGAGAGTTCCTTGAAGTCAATGCTTTAAAGCTTCCGTTCTCCAAGAATCCTAAATCTGCCCAATTCCAAAAGAAATCCAGAGGAAGGAAAAAATGTTCAGGCTAATAAATGTAGTCAATATTACCATTATCTATGTCAAATATCCCATATTTGCCAATGTTTCTTCATGACTTGTTTAATTTTGCCGTAATTATGAATTGTAGCCCTTTCAAAAATTATTTGCAATATGGTAAATTAATATCTATATAAAACTTTTATATCAGGTGATTGTGACAAAGAGGCAAGGACAAGCTTTTGATGTGATGGCATCTATTTCACACAGAGAACTTAATTCATACAATGGTGTCGTAGCTGTTGTAAGGATCAGGATATCTTCATGTCTGCTCTGCCAAATTGACCAATTGTTCAATACACTTTTATGCTAATTCTATAAATGGGCTAAAGTGGTATAAATTTAGCACCTGGGATGCCATATTGGCCAATCCTGCCCCTATCCTGAGTTCAATATGTTTATGTTGTTCTTGGTGATGATAACTTAACGTTTTAATGGGCTATGACATATGTTTGGTTGTTCAGTCTTCTTTGAACTTTTTATCTGTTATGCTAAGTTCCAAGAAAAAATTTCAGTATAATTCCCAATCTTCAGATCTCACTAATTGATTTGGTTCCAGGGTGGTGATGGTTTCTTCAATGAAATCCTTAATGGGTTTCTTCTTTCCAGGCACAAAGCTCCTCTTCCCCCGTCTCCTTCACATTTTTCTCAATATAGCGGGAGCAAAGACAGTGTTTTAGTTCACAATCCAAATGAGAAAATTGCTGAAACTGCTCAAAAAAATGAAGACCATTCTCCTCTTTTAGATTCAGTACATACTGGATTCGGATTACCAATTAACGGTGGGTAATAAGGTAGTGATACATCTATCCATGCGAATTTTAAGATTGAAAGTAGTAGTTGTAACAGGTGGGTATATAACATGTTACCAGATGTGTCTGAAATTACAGGAACTGAGGATGGTCCCTGCAACACAGGTTAGTTTCCTCCAGTCTACAGACTCCTATCCTATAGCAGCTTCCCCTGCTCAAATATGTATCATGATAAGAATCTGATGAAGCAGATAGGAGCACTCAATTTTACAGCAGTCTTTGTATGTTTATCGGAAAATAGTTACCCGAGATCTAACTGTTTTTTTTAACTGCTCTGGAAACAGAAGATCAAGAACATGAATTTTCCCTTCTCACTGAACGGCTCAGATTTGGAATTATTCCAGCTGGTTCAACTGATGCTATTGTAATGTGGTATGTTTTTTTACTTTTTCTGCATGGATACAAGTCGTGCCTTTTCCACATGCATGCATTCACACACAAACTGGGGGGAAAGAGGGACAGGATCACCTTCAGAGCTAGTTTCTTTTACTGTTAAATAAACTTGAGTGCTCTGACAGTGGCTTTGATTGACTAGTATAAACAAGTAATGAGCTGGGTTAAGAACCCAATTTAATTATGATTGTGTGCTAACATTAATTTTCCAAGTCTGCACCACTCTGAGACACCAAGGGCAAGGTGATGCTTTTTCATTTGTGTTAGTTTATTCAGGCATATTTATTCTTGCATGCGCCTTTTTTGTGGTACATTTCTTACATGCACTTGTGACTACACTAATCTAATCTTTCCAAGAGACAAAAGTTTCAAGAATTTCTTCCTTTTATATTCCCATGACTTTACACATTAATGTCCTATGGTTTATCAGGCTCATCTCATGGTTGATTTTTCTATAGAAGTTAGATGCCTGTATCTTGGAAAAAGATCCATAGAGCCAATTTTCAGTTCTTGCCATTATTCTGTCTTATACAGTGTTGAATCTTCATTCCAATGCAGTACCACTGGAACTCGAGATCCTGTAACATCTGCCTTGCACATTGTTCTGGGCAAACATGTGCGCCTGGATTTAGCTCAAGTTGTGAGATGGAAAATAACAGCTACATCAGATACTGAACCTTGTGTTCGTTATGTGGCTTCTTTTGCTGGGTAGTTTCTAATTTTACTGAACCAGTATGATATCTGATGTTAATTTTTATATAGTTTTTAAGATTCATGTAGTCCATCCCAATTAAATTGTGATTAAGGCTTTGTTATTGTTGTAATTGTTCTGCAGTTTAATGACTGTGGCTTGAGAGTGCTGGAAATTGTCATATAAGATGCTCTTCCTAGATTTTATATTTGATTTATCCACTTATTATTGTCAGGTATGGGTTTTATGGTGATGTCATAACAGAGAGTGAAAAATACCGCTGGATGGGCCCCAGACGGTATGATTATGCAGGAACCAAAGTTTTTCTGATGCACAGGTAGTCCTTTTTTCAGGCTCTGCTCTTGTCTTTTCTCTGTTTTTAATGGGTACCCAATCTCGAAAATTTTGCTTCATTTTCATCTATACAAATAAAATGAAGAAGAATTATTTTCATGGATATAAAGACACGAGAGTTTCATTTCTTCAGCTTTGAAATGGTAGCTTTAGTTAAGTTTGGAATTGCGGTGTCCAGTCATTTCTGATGGTAGTTGCTTGTTTCTGCTTCCAAATGATTCAACCATAGTGAACTATATTTTGAAATTTGAAATATCTAGTCAAGTCAACTCATTTAATCATGCGTTTATTTGTTTCATTGTACAGTCAACTTTTAACATAGCACATATTGAACAAGTGGTTTTGTTGCAACTAGTAGATTTTGCAGTGTATGCATTTGATGTAAATGATAACCATTACGTCTTTTTTTCTGATTGTGCTCAGGTCATATGAGGCAGAAGTAGCATATGTAGAAACTGAATCAGAAAAAACAAGTCCAACTATTGAGAAAGGTCACCTGCTTGGCAGGATAAAAGCAGCTTTGGGTCCAGACAAGTCCGAAAGAGTGATTTGTCGCATGAACTGCAGTGTCTGTAACAGAAAGCCAGTTCATGCACTTATGAGAAGCCCACGTTCAAAGCCTTATTCTTCTCCTGAACATAGATGGCTGAAATGTAAAGGAAATTTTCTAAGTGTTGGTGCTGCCGTAATTTCTAATCGAAATGAAAAAGCGCCCGATGGTTTGGTGGCAGATGCACACCTTTCGGATGGTTTCCTGCATCTTTTGTTGGTCAGGGACTGTCCCCGTGCTTCATACCTATGGTAACATAATGTCTTTGCCTCTTATGTATGGGCTCTGCTTTATTGGATCTCTAGGGAAGGCATGACTTTTCTTTTGTTAGATTGGAGACACGTTTCTATTTACTTTGTGAGAAGCTTCTCCATTTACCATGAGTGATGTTGATTAGTTTGTTCATTAAAAGAGTAAAAAGAGGAAACGATAACATAGAATTATATTGTTGCCATCGATATATTATCCCCAAGGAAAAGAAGTATTAGTTTGCTCACCTTCTTTCAGATGATTGACAAGCTCTTGCTGACTCTCAGATGATAGACAAATTCTTGCTAGCCAATCATTCTTCCATCCTGACTGTATTATCTGCTGTTATGAAGCCATTTTAAGAGACTATGTCCCAACCATTCAACATTCTTTTTGCTATTAATCTCATAATCTTGGATTTGATGTTTCTCTACTGCATTTTGTCAATGTTCCTATATCATTATTCACTAGCCATTTTGAAACATACAGGCATCTTACCCAGCTTGCAAGGAAAGGTGGAAAGCCCCTGAATTTTGAGTTTGTGGAACATCATAAGGTTAGTACTCTAAGTCACCTTGATTTATCATTTGTGATGTGTATCTGCAAAATCTTCTTCCAATTCTGTGTTTTCTTTGTTATTTACAGACCCCGGCTTTTACATTCACTTCGATTGGCAATGAAAGTGTGTGGAATTTAGATGGGGAGCCCTTTGTAGCACATCAGTTGTCGGCACAAGTTTGTCGAGGCCTTGTCAGCTTATTTGCCTCTGGTCCTGAAGTTTAGTAGGAGACTCTCTTCAGGACTGGTTTTCTTTGTCTGTAGTTGTTTCCTTCTGACTGCGATTTTGTACCACATTCTTATGAGACATACTGACCACTTTCCGGAATCGCATACTGGGCTGAGAATTAATCTCAGGTACTGGAGAGGAGGTGGTCTAATACTATACCTTGTACTTGTAATACGCTACCTAAGCAACTGATTTTTGAATGAAAAAGAAAGGAAGAAACAATCATTTGAATGCTCAATATGTTTTGTCTTAATCATTACGTGATGGGCTGCTTCTCTTGATATTTCATAAAAATCTCCAAGAAACGCTGTTTCGTTTGGAAATAACCGTTATTAGCACTTCCACTCATAGGAACCAGGTTTCAAGAGCTTGAAGGTGGTGCCCACATTACCCCCAGAACAGAGGGCCAATGACGTTTATGAAGACTTGAACTTTCTTTTTGAATGCCTGGCAACGGGCGAGGCTACACGAGTCCTGTCTCTGGAACATCCAATGACAACATTTATTTAAGGCGGACTGAAATTTTAAAAGGACATAGTTTTCGTGGAATCTCTGGAGACCAAGCCCTGTGTATTATACTCCTTGATGGAGGGGCCACAATTCTTTCCTTGTCGTCACCGCACTCTAACAACTGCTTGATTGTTGTGCAGGATCTAAATGTTGTCAGCTGTAAAGGATTCTAGATCCTAAACTATTATTTGCTCAAAGTCCTCATTTGACAGGGACAGAACAACAGTATATTGCCCAAAAATTACTCATATCATCCACAAGTTCCTTTCTCTAGATAATTATTTGAATTTTTGTGTTTCTGAAAGAACAAATAATGGATCGGCTTTTCCACCATGAAAGCAACAGCCATGGTCCATCTCAATAATGCTCTGTCACTAGAAAGAGCTCTTTGGATTCCCCTTTTGGCAGCAATATAAACCCCTTGTCTGTAAAGTAATTTAGCTCTCTGTTTATGAGGACGGGACAGTCTACAAACTTTGGATTTCCTTCCATATGCGGACATGGGAATACGCCATATTCAACCCAGTGTTGCTTTTTTCCCGCATGCAATACCGCACATTCCTACCTATATACAATCCAGGAGGACCACCTCTAATGTACCCAAAAAAAAAAATGGAGGACCACCACCATGCTCCCATCCCCACGTTGCTACCAGGAGCTCCATTACCTAATCTTGTAAACTGTACTTGTACATCTTGGGCCCTGGCTTCCCGTTTAGGTGGTAACTTAGTCACAAAGTTGAGGTCTTTCATTAATTTGAAGAGGTCGTTCTCAGATGGAAGGGATTTCATTTTACATGTCAGATAATTTAGGCTGAAAATTTAATGCTGGCTAGACTTGATTGTGATTGAACCTGGACGTAAATTTTCTTCTACTTGCCTTGAAACCTGGTAAATTAATCCTCGTGCATTGAACTTGGATGTGTGAATTAAGTGCACGTCTCAAGATTAAATCCTATTACTGTTGAACGTAGATACTTCTTCTTCGTGTCTGGAGTCACGACTCTAACTTTTGTGTTAGCATTTATCCAAAAAATAAAAATAAAAATAGCCTGATCCTTAAGTCTAGATCACCATACGAAACAAAAGAAATGAGGCTAGCTTCAGCCCTTCAGCCTGTAAATCATTGTAGTTTGATTACAGGCAAAATGCCATTGCTCGAAAATAAGCAAAATACTGAACTTAACTTAACCATAAAGCTTGGACAAAGAAAAAGGTCGTAGCTTCAACAGGTCCGCCTCCACTGGCCATTGCCGTCGTAATGCAGCATATGTGTCCAAATACTGCGTGTGCCTTTCGTATTGTAATGACATTTTTGCGTATTTGACAATGACCCCTCTTGGCAAAGTTCATCGGGAAACAAATTCAAGTTTCCATTAACTAACTTGTTAAATCTTAAATTATAATTTTTCTTCAATCATTTCTTGGTAAATGTTTATATATATATATGCATAAATGTCCGCAAGAAACACATGCCATCGGATGAGTAAAATTCTCTCTGTTACACATAAATAAAGAATTTGAAATTATATGTGACAAACGGACGGATCGCATCCAATGCGTAATTTATTGGTAATATATATATCTTTTTAATTGATCTCAAATTTAAATTTTTAAAGTAATGTATTTTTAAAAATAAACAAAAAAAAATTTATAATAACTTCAAGATTTGATATCTTGTAATTAAAATATAAAAATTTACTTAAAATATTTGATTTTAATATATTTTTTTTTAAATTACACAGTCATCTATTCAAATTCATTTAAATAATAATTAATATTTTTATCGTATTTATTTTTTCATCAAAAGAAAACTACTGGTGGGGTCTACTACAACTACCCACTCATCAATCTGCCCTGTCAAACGCAGTCTCAACCACCTCCATAAAAACGTTTGGGTTTCATAACCACATGCTAATGTCGCGAGACGTCACTTTCTCTGCCGACGTGTAGAGAGATCTGATGGGTAACCGTTTCTCATCTGCCGACGTTTTACCCATAATCATACAGAACAGGTAGTGGGGCCCCCCCGACTGACACAGGGGGCCACAGCCCTCCTACCTTAAAAAAAAAAAGAAAAAAAGAAAAAAAGAGGGGGCTCTGGCCCCCCTCGGTACATGCGGCCATGTACCGTTGCCCTATATTATATTGATCCGACGGTGCAAATCAGCTTACGTTTATCCTCGTAATTTTAAAGCAAGCATTTGTTGAGGTGGGCCATGACTTTGAATGGCTTTCTGTCGTGACTCTTACTTTTCTTTTTGTTCGCCCGAGTAGCAGAGACTTCAGATCGTACGATCAATTTTCGGAGATCGGGAACATTAAATTTGGACGGACAGGACAATCGATCATCGATTGCTATATGATAGGGGGCGGGGTATATGGAAGCAGACTTCAGTTTTTTCTAAAATGGGATTTTTTTTTATTATTTATTTTTTTATTTGAGTTATATTAATTTTATTTTGTTTATTTGAGTTTTATAATTTTATTTTACCTTTCGAGTTGCATTATTTTTTAAAAGGAATCTATCGAATTCAGTTCTTAGCGTCTTTAATAGCGTTACTATCAAAAAATGAGATTATTAATACGCTTGGTATATACGAAATAGGTAAATACATAGGAAACTATTACATGCATGAACTTTTATTTTACCAAGTTCCAATTTTATCGAATTGTCAAACCATTCATTCCATGGGAAGAATAATAAACCTTTTTTTTTTTTTTTTTTTGGAGAATGGGTAGTACGGGTTTTACATTTTTTAATAGAAAAGCAGAAAAAAAAAAAGCGTTTTAATGTACCCAAAAAAAAAAAAAAAGAGAGAAATAAGCTAAAAAGTGCACTAACACTTAGTATCATAAATACAACGACAATTTGCTTTATGCTCTATGGAATTACTTGACAGTAGAATAAGAAAATGTATTTTTCTTCAATTAAATGCTAGTATTTACTAATTAGAGAACTAAAATCAAATCCAATTATGCCTCTTTTTTTTTTTTTTTGCACATAATTATGTCTTTATTTTATATCTCAAGATTCAGAGCTAACTATTTTGGGGAAAAAAAAGACTTAAGTTTATGCAAGAGTATGTTGCATGGACTTCCAATTTGAGAGAAAAAGAAAAAGAAATAAAAAATTATCTTTTTGTTGTGATTTTTTACTGTATTGTTACATGAACCAAGCCCCCCACTAGATTCACCTCGCAACATTCTTGCAAAGCCCCCGTGATCTCTCACTCTAGATCCAGTGCATCCGTCACATTTTAAGTGTTTATTTTCTCCCGCAAGCACTGGTAGCTCCCATAAATCTCGGGTTCCACAATCCCCCAGCAAATGTTCAGTTCCATCTTCCTCTGCCTGTCTGCTCTCTCACATGTCCCATACAAGCCTAATGCTTTCAGGTTCTCACACTGTACGTAGATCTTGTTTCTTTTGTTCTTTACTCTAAGAAAGGCAGAGTCAGAGGCATCCTCCGAAGAGAATGAAGAACACCCACTTGCTAAAACTGATTCTAGGACTGACTTCACTAACTGTCCTGGCCATTCTTGTCCTTTTCATCTTTATTTACTTGAAAACAAGAGCCAAAAAGAAGCAAATTGATATAGAAGCCACAGAGCGCAAGTATGGAGATGAGACAGGGACAGAGGACTTGGTAACTTTCCAAGGCGGGCAGGACCTGACAATCAGTAACATCCTTGATGCCCCAGGAGAGGTTATTGGAAAATCCAGCTATGGTACCTTGTACAAGGCTCTGCTGCAGGGGAGCAACTGTGTGAGGCTGCTTAGGTTCCTGAGGCCAATATGTACTGCAAAAGTTGATGTTTTTGGCGACGTGATCCAGTTATTAGGTAGCATTAGGCATCCCAATTTGGTGCCTCTTCTGGGGTTCTATGCTGGGCCTAGAGGTGAGAAGCTTCTCATTCATCCTTTCTTCAGGCGCGGCAATCTGGGTCAATTCATCCGTGGTAAGTTGCTTTTTTGGTTGTTGATATTTTTCAGTTGGCTGTCTGGTTCTCGATAAACTACGGGAAAGATTTCTGTCTGTTTTCATTTTTCCTACAAAATAGAAGCCTTCGTTTTTCTCTGACTTTGTAGGGTATTTTTCACAAAAGAGCAATTAGTTTAACTTTTTGTCTAAAGGACTTTGAGCTTCCAATTCTGGAAGCCTAGATAAATAGAAATGTAAGATTCCTAGCTAGACTTCTTTTTTCATTCCTGTCTAATAAATGAACAAAGAAGAATGAACGGCAATATGTGAAGGAGGATCTGTAATGCTTGATCTTGACCAACGTTCGGAGAACTCAATTATCTTGGTTAAAATTTGCTTCAGAGTTCAGAAAAATATTGAAACAGAGAGGTGAAAAAGGAAAACTTTAAAAGCTGATGATCAGGACCCAAGGATGGCTGATAATTTACGGTTGCTAGTACATGTGTCCACAAGGCGCCATATTGACTTGATGTTTTGACCTTCCTGGACTTATAGGCCCTGTTCTATATTCTTTATCTTCAAAGTCTTACCTTTCGGCCTTTAAGCCCATTCTTCCATTTTCGATTCCTTTTTTTTTTTTTTTCCTTCTTTTTGGGTTTTTCTTTTTTTCTTTTTTGGGTGAAGGGTGTAGGTGTTGGTGGTGTTAGGTTTGCATTATGTAGATTTCTTCTCGACCAGCTATCCAACCATCCATTATGTTTTGTCATGCTTCTTATTCTTTATCTGTCGGCAACTAACTTTGGTCATTTTTCCCTTTCATCATTTTCTCCTTGAAAAATAATGGTAACGTTGGTTTACCTTATAAATCTTTTATACCAGTTTGGTCTTGTCATCTGCAACTGTTAGTTTCAACTTCCTCGCCAAAATTGAGATGTTAGGAGTTAATTGCTTGTTTGATGCATACATTAATTTGATGAGCAACTTTCTTTTTCTTGGGCAGATGGGAATCCTGAGTCTCGCAAATGGTCCATCATTTGTAGGATATCCATTGGTATAGCCAAAGGATTAGATCATCTTCATACAGGACTGCAAAAGCCTATAATTCATGCGAATCTCAAGTCAAAAAACATATTATTGGACTGTAATTACCAACCATTTATCTCAGACTTTGGCCTACATCTCCTGTTGAATCCCACTGCTGGCCAAGAAATGCTTGAAGCTTCTGCGGCTGAGGGTTACAAAGCTCCCGAGCTCATCAAAATGGGAGATGCAAGAGAGCAGGCAGATATATACAGCCTCGGAGTAATCCTACTTGAAATGCTTTCTGGGAGGGAACCTATTGATGAGGACCCGACAATGGATGAGGATTTTTATCTTCCCGCCTTTATGAGAAACGCTGTCCTTGATCACAGAATTTCGGATTTGTACCACTCGGACATACTTCGTCGGAGCGGTAATGATAATGAAAGGCCCGTTACGGAAGAATGCATACTTAAATTCTTTCGGCTTGCAATGGCTTGTTGTTCTCCTTCACCTTCTCTTAGGCCAAACGTTAAACAAGTGCTCTCTAAGCTTGAAGGAATCATTAGATAACATCTATGGCATTCTGTGGAGAATTGAACCCAGTTCTGGTTATAGCCGGTGGGTCTGCAGTTGATATCAGACTAACCTTTCACATTTTGATATACAAGATCATGTTCATGGTCAGGACAACAGTTAGGACTATGCTGACATTGACTTAGGCGGGGAATGCACAAATGTTATTTTCATGAAAGCCAGGAGGTCGAAAATTTCAAGCAACGCAAACAGGAATTCGGGAATTGATGATGTTGACATTTATTCTAGGACACTAACTTGAAGCAAAATTGTCACGTTACAGGCATCCAACGAGATTTGGCGATTGGCTTAGTTGGATTTTGGAAATTTTTTATTGCCAAAATAATCAGTAACAAAAGATTATAGATGGGATATGGTCCCACTGCTACCTTTGTTCTATGGAGACGTAACTTCAAATGGAAGTGCCCTCTTGTCCGGCAGCAGAAGCGGTCATGTTCGTTTCAACTACCTCAGAAATGGTGAAGATTCTGCTGGTTGAAAGGATGTTAATTCCATGCCAAAAGACACCAAAATCCACAGTAGGTTTCTCGTGAAGTATAGCTTGCCGGTTTTGCCAACTGGTGACCGCTTATTCTTTGGCCTATCCTTTGTCCAATGGATGCCTTGGAAATAGTTGGATTTTCACTTCAGCTTTGTAACTCACTGGAAAAGTAGGTAGTTGTGAAGTTGTTTCAATGTATTTTCAACCAATATCGATCTGGAAAAATGTATCGACGACCAAATGTTGCATTCTGCATAACACACTCCCTTTCACAAACATGTGCACACTCCCTAAGAGGCACACTCCCTTTCACAAACATGTGCACACTCCCTAAGAGGCACACTTCCATTTCTATATAGCCATAGATCAATACATCTTTAGCTGGAATAGAGTGGAGGTAGGTGGATCTGGATTGGTCCAGCTGTGAAATGCAGTCACTAACTAGGTCAGGCGGAGAGAATCTCAGCTCAACATCTTTAAACTCACTTATTACAGCTACTTTGTGATAATTCCAGTTTTGGTCAACCTCACTGGGCCGTAGCCTTTAAGACATCTGTCACTTTAGCATTGGCTTAACTAAGCATAATCTCGCTAGCAATGCGTAGCATCCTCAGAAGCTTTGCGGGACCACTACTCCAATTGCTTTCATTATCTTTGTCCCCGTTTGGGCCGTGATGTATGCATGCATCTTTTATATTGATTCTTGCGGAATAAGAACTGGTGCCTGATTATTTTTTGCAATCCGCGTCGCTATCCGCATATGGGACTGGGGACACTTTGCTCTTTTTTTAAAACAAAGATTCTTTGATCCTACGCTACGTACATCTTACATGTCAGGATTGAAGGCCTACTAAATAGGGCCAATTAGCTGTAGTCGAAATTGCCAGCCAGAGTTTCAAATTGGCAGTTTTGCAGCTATATAGCATTTTGATTCGTTGCTGACAAGCAAGTGTGAGTTACCAAAGAATTTTTTTTTTTTTCTTTTAAAAACCCTCATTAAAAATAAAAATAAAGGACAAACAACATAAAAGGTGGCAAAAATTATAATCTAATATTTTAAAATTTGGTGTGCCAAACGGTGTGCATTACCTAACAAACGTTACTTGCTCCAATACCCTAAGGGATTGCTCTAGCCATATAACGAGCCCCAGTTTTTGGACCCAGGCCCCCGTCCAAAAACTTTCGCTCAACAACAGTTTGTCTGAGAAACATGATTAGCTTTACCTAGCGTTGGAAGCAGGCCATATTGCTTCGTGGTAGAATTGTAAATGTAATACTATGATTTATACGTCCATTGCAAGATTGAATTATTTTGATACCTGATGGGTCCTTTTGCAAAAGTAAGGGTTTTAAAGGGGAGCATCCGATTGATTAGAATCAAGATTCACGGAATTTGGGGTGGCTGAGATGGGAAATTTCCGCTGAAAGAGGGCACAAAGGGGTTTTAGTTCTTTTAGTCTAGAAATGAGAGCTTGTAAATTAACTACGTTGAGCTGAGAGGCAGAATCTGACCCTGAGGCTATCTCAGGAGAATGGTGGATCTTTTTGGCACAAGATTGGGCAGCAAGCCGATGTAGTGGATTCTCTGGTACGTTTGGTGTTGACTTTGTACAGAATAAAACAATTGGCAACCGTGCAAGAGCTAAGCCAGGAAATGAAAAAAAAGGTTCACAATTACCCCTACAGCACTCTTTCCCCTTATTTGGCAAAACGGTTAGGGCGAGGAGAAGATGGGAGAGAGAAAAATTACAAAGAGAAAAACTTGATTGTGTACTTAGAGGAGAGTAATGTGAGGAAAAAAAAATAAAAGTATTATGGCCAAATACAGAAAGAGCTAAATTCTTGCACACACCATATAGAGAAATTTCTGGCAGAAGCTGTCAAATGTTGCCATTGCCAACAATGATGACCTGTTACTGGAAATTCCTGGTCGCTCGCCGATCAAATCTCTTGTCAGATTCAAGTCCGTGTCCAGGAGATGGCTCTCTGTCATCTCTAGTCCGGATTTCTGCCGCCGCCCTTATCCTGATCCTTACAAAATTTCTGGCCTCTAGCCCAGTGATCTCGATCGCCCCCAGTTCGAATTTATTTCACTTCCTAATAATATTTAGGAGGGCGTTCCATTTAGACCCCTCGCTTTAGTCGATGATCCTTCATTCATTGCTATTATGCAATCTTGCCATGGATTCCTACCCTGCCATAGCTATCTTGTGCTTATACACCAATGCGGTAATTACTACCTTTACAATCCAACCACCAAGCAATTTTATTACACTTACCAAACCAGGTTGTGATCCTTCTACCAAGCAATTGATTGAAGATCGTCACCCCGGCTGCCATGTTGTTGGCAAGAACATGGCTTTTGATCCTGCCAGGTACCCTCATTACAAAGTAGTCTGCGTTCGATATTCACATTCAAGGCAAGACATGGACGGTGATGACACATACAGCTTTTATCAGATTGAGATATATTCGTCCAAAACGAGCTCTTGGAGGACCTCTGGTGATCCTTTCCTTGCACACATCAATACAGTGTTTAGATACAGGCTCATCTGCAATGGATCTGTACATTGAATTAGTTCCTACGGCCCTTTCCTTACACTATCATGCATTTAACATACTATGCACAGTTCAGGATGCAAAAGACGAGGAACCATACATGGTGCTGCAAATACCAGGCAACATTGCAACCTCATGGAAAAGACTTTCGGGAAAATCTGCGATTTTGTGCCAGATTCCGCGGATCCTGAACACAATCTTATTCACGGTTCAGGCTTTTAGGTTCCGGCAGTTCCAAGTTTTTCAAAATTCTTTTGGGTCTTTTTTCAATGCTTGATTGTATTACCGTTCCTATTGCAAAAAGACTGTCACAAAACGCATATTTACAGTTGTGCCCCACTTATATGCAACCTGTGCACAGTCGCTTTTTACTTTGAATAATGATTTTTTTTTTTCCGATTTAGTAGTTCAACTAAATTGTCCAAATATTTATGTCTACAAAATTAATTTAACAAAATAAAAACATTTTTTTATTTTAATTCAATTTTCATCCTCTAATCTATGCTTAGGAGTGCATTTGAAAATTTAATCGCGCAACCATTTTTTCATTTTGGGGTCTCCTGGTAAAATTATTATGGCATGGCATCCCAATAAGTTTATTACTTCTGTGACCTTAGGATTCAAAGTCCACTTTTCGTTTCCGTTTCTTTCGGCCCATTTATGTCCGCCGAGCCCATGGTCAGAAAAAGAAACAAAAGGGAAAAAAAAATAAAAAATAAAAAGGGAAAAAAAAGGCCGCATGTATTTCCTTGGACACGTGCCTTCTTTTAAACTACGGTTTGATGAACCTTCCGTGGCACCGTGACAGCCGGAAAGTAGCGGGAGCGGCCAGCGATAGGGTTTATAATAACAGAGAGAAGAACCCTAGGGTTTAAGAGCAGGAGCGACTTTGAAGTTTGAACAATTCTGCTCAAGCGAAGCAAACTATGGGGTTCTGGGGTAGGTGCAGCGATCAATTACATTTATTCCATTTCATTGTTACTCAATCACTTGCTTTAGTACTTTAGGTTGCTCAGTCATCTTTAGTAAAATGAAAGTATGATTCAAAAAAATAGAAAAAAGTAGAGGATTTTCCCTTGTAGATTGCTGGGCACGTGTAGAAAGATAAACGTGATAATAGATCTGTTTATATTGAACTGGTTTTTTTTTTTTTTTTTTTCAAATTGTCTAATCTAACGTTCTTGTCTCTCTGTCACCAGGAATTGAGGTGAAACCAGGCAAACCGCATCCATATCACTCCGATAATGTCCAGGGAAGGCTTTATGTAACTCAGGTTTGGTTACATTGCTCATATCCATGACTTAAATTCTTTTTAGAGCTTGACTGATTGGAGAATGTAGTTTTTCATTTTTCTCTTCCGCACTAAAGATTGGGTTTTTGCATGGTCTGAAGTTTTGCAGATGCGGTTTGATTGAGTCTTTTTGATAACACTTTGGTTGATATGTTTATGTTGTTGGATCGATTTTTTAGATGTTGTCTAGGATTTACTTACCTTTGTCCAGTTTTCGGTTGTTGGCTTAATGGGTCTGGTTTTAATTTGATTTTGCAAGCCAAGAGGTTTTCATAATTTTCTATTGTTTTCTTGAAAAATTTACAGAATGGCTGTTCCTTTAGGTCGTATGAGAAAATGTTCAATTTTCAGAACTTCTAAAGGTTTTTTTTTATATTTTTCAATTGTTGACAGGAAGGAAGAGTTGGGGGGGTTGTCAGTTGAGTGTCAGTGTTTATCATGCTTTCCATTTTTGGATCATCTAAAGGTTTTTGTTGCTTTTTGGCAGAAAAAGGTTCGTTGAGTCTTGAGTGTCAATGTTTATTTTGCTTTCCATTTTCATCTACAGTAATTTGGGATGGTTTGAATGAAATATATGCTAGCTAATTTGGGAGTGTCAATGTTTATTTTGCTTTCCATTTCCATTCAGCAGACGCTTGGGTTTTCACATTAAGCTGTAGAGATTAAGATATTTTGCTTGTTTGAACCACAATCCCGACCTTGCAATCCTGTGTGGCTTTGAGTTGCTTTCTTGGAACATAGACATTTTTGTTGTGTTGGTTCTGAATCTTCTTCTGATTTCTATGGATATAATAAGATTCATTTTCATAAAATTAGTTTATATTTTTCTATAATCCAGGCAACTCTAGGCCTTGGTTCATCAAGAGAGAGGTGCATACTCCAGTGTTCTGTTGGGCACAAGAGTCAAATATTCTTGTGCTCATTGTTAGCGGATAGAATTGAATCTTGTTCCTTGAATCTTGAATTTAAGGATGAGTTAGTGGCATTCTCAGTGATTGGCACACGGAGCATCCATCTTTCTGGTTACTTTGTGTCTGATGAAGAAGGAGATTATCTCCGAGATGAATATGAGTCGTATCCTTTTGACCAGCTTGTTTGATTTGTATTTAAATTTTTTTCATTCACTGTCCATTGCTAAAACTCTTTGTTGTGATTATGTTGTAGAAACAACTATAAATTGTATAATTGAAATTCATTCAATTGTTTTATGTTTCCTTAATATAAAAATTAAGTGATTCTGGAGAGGATATTGCTGACACAGAGACTGACGAGTCTAGTGAATATGATTATGATGATGAATTTGATGATCACTTTGTTGTTGATGATGATGACGATGATGATGACCTGGAAATGTTGCTGCCCTCTCCTGTACCCAAAAGTGGAGGTATTCTGACTTTTTGGGACAATTTTTCATGTTCCATTGACTTGTTTCTTTAAATTTCTATTTCTTCCTTGCGTGGTTTGGTGATCCAAGGTGTTTTAAATGGTGCTCATTGTGTTTTTTATGCCATGCACACAGTGAAACTTTCATTTTGTTATGATGTGGTATCAAAAGAGTTCCTCTTGGTGCAAGAGAATGCTTTGATATATGGGAATTTTTTGGTAAAATGACATAGTGGACTTTGAGCAATTGTCATGTTCTTGTAGTTACTTGGAAATTCTGGCTGTTAAAAATCAATGCCTTTACACTTTAATTATTGAGAAGATGAAAGTTATGAAACATTTTTGAGGCTTGAAGGTTCAGTAATTCTGGTTGAAAAAACAGATACAGAAACTGAAATTTCCCTAGTAGTATTTGTGGGCATACACAGTGATTGATGTTTAAGTTATCTCATATCTAGGCAGCATCTATTTATCATCACTTTTGATTTTGTATTTTCCATGACAATTGACTATTTAGGTTCACGTCATTTCTTTGTACATGCATTTACTCATCAGCAAAGTCATCAACTCTTGATTTTTTGTTCATAGTGGCAATTGACTAAAGATATTTTTTTCACCTGATTATAGTTGTAATTGAGGAGATCACAGACAATGATAAACTTGTAAATGGAGATGGCCAGTTTAATCAACAGAATACAAAAAATCAATCACATGACCATGTGGGCCATGGCCAACATCAAATGGTTGTCAGTTGTGGCACAGGTGTGTCTGTTTTGGAAAGTGAAGATGAAGATGGCTTTCCAATTTCCATCTCACAAAAGAGTGAAGTTAGGGATCAGGAGCAACAAGATGAACTGAACAAGAAGAGAATAACCAAAGAAACCAAGAAGAAAAAAGCAAGGGATTACGATGGTGATGCTTCAGCCAAAAAGAGAAAGGTTACAAGCACTGGTCCAGATGATCAACCAGAAAGGTGGGGAGTAATTCTTTGAAGCTGGAACTGTAGCATGATTGTTTTTAGTGGTTCTCCTAATTATCGGCTTGTTATCTCAGATTACTCTAGTTTGGAGGGCATTTCAGTGTGTCCTATTTATTTACATTTCCTTTACAGAGAGGGAGTGGGGCCAAGTTTAATCCTGGATTCTTCATATCTATTCACTGAATTGGTTGGCATATTCGGCAGCAGGTTGAAGAAGAAGAAGGAGAAGAAGAAGCAAAAAGAGAAGGGTAAAGACATAAAAACTGATGAAATAGATAATGACCAAGCCAATGAGATTGCAAAAGATAAAATCCAACCTGAGGAGGTGACAAAGCAGGATTTTTCTGATCGAAACAATCATGATACAAGGTGATAGCTGCAGTCTTCTGTTTTGTGGCACATTGCTTTTCCATTGTTGTGTAGTCAGTATGCAGATTTGTCAATGGCTATGTCCAGATAGTGTCTGAACGTGCAATTCGAAATCATCTGTAATATGCAGTGTCTTCCTATATTTTGAACTGGAAAGTTTTCGTTTGCTGACCCTATTGTCAATGACCTTAATATCTGCACATTCATGCTGATAAAACGATGTTGCAGGGGCATGGATGTAGATGGTGTGCCTGGTGAAAGTTCCTCTGATAAGAAAAGGAAGAAAAAAAAGAACAAGAAGAAGATTCAGGATCCTGGAGTGGGAGAAAATAAGGATGGAACAGCTACCAGTGTTGGAAATGAGACCCAATCCTTGTTGGAGCCTGTGGAGAAGGAATCTGCAGCCAAGTCTTCCCATATTAGAACCTTTGCAAATGGATTAGTTATTGAGGAGTTGGCAATGGGCAAACCAGATGGCAAAAGGGCTTCTCCTGGAAATCGGGTAACTTCTTTGTGAACTAATTTGTGACTGCCGTTTGGCACACCAGGATTAAAATAAAAAAAAAAAAGAAATTGTGAGCCAATGCTGCTTTCTTAATTACAAAATACCCTTCTCCATAGAATAAAGAAGAACATATGCAAATATGGCATGTGGGTGATTTCTAAAATGTGCATGAAATGGCATGTTCGAATTGAGTCAATTTTGCTTGTTATGGTCTATGGTTTTCTATGAATAAGTCATGGGCACACATAGATGGCAAGGCTGAACTTGCCATGAGAATTTGACCTATGGTTTAGATAGGGTTTCTTAGATGCAAGTATCTTTTTAAAAAGAACTTCAACTTTTCTGTGTTGGTTTTTTTCTTTTATTTTTTAATGATATAGTGAACTTCAATGACTGCTTAACTAGAAGAAATTTTTTGTTGAGTTTCAGGTCAGTGTTCGCTACATTGGCAAGCTACAGAAGAATGGTAAATTATTTGACTCAAACGTGGGAAGAAAACCCTTCGAGTTCCGCCTAGGTACTACAAACATATGGACGAAGACAGCTGAAAGTTTGTATTTCAATAATAATAAGCATTTTCTTTTTGGTCTTTGCAGGTGTAGGACAAGTTATAAAGGGATGGGATGTTGGGGTTAATGGTAATCATTTACTTTAATGATGGACTTATGTATTTCATTTCCATTTTGTGATGCAACTCTTACATTCTTTTCTTTTTTTTCTTGGCTACCTTTGATTCTCAGGCATGCGAGTTGGAGACAAGAGAAGATTGATAATTCCACCATCGATGGGGTAACTAATTGCGATTGTTTCTTTATCTTTTTCTTCCGAACTTTACTAAAACTAATTTGAAACTTATTATTTCCCTTATTTATGACATGAGTTGAATCTCAATCTTAGCCCTCTCTTCTTGCATACTTGCATACTCATTTTTGTTATGGTTTCATGCAGCTATGGTGATAAACCTGTTGGCGGGAAGATACCGCCAAATTCTTGGCTTGTGTTTGATATTGAGTTGGTGAATGTACGGTGATTATGATTCAGATTTGGAAGGCAGTTACCTTGTTAACAGTATCCATTGATGGAACTGAAAGCTTTTGTTTCAAAGAAGCCTTACATTACTGTTTAAGCAGAGAACAATTTCATCCCCATGATGCCTCTCGAGTCTGCATTATTATATGGGTATCATGTGAACAAAAATTTTGGTAAGAGCTAATCTTGTTTTACCCACAATTAGTCTGATCACAGTATGAACTTACATATCATTAGATGAGATGATCGTGTTTTCCTGAGCATTAACATGCGTGAATCTCCTTCTTGAAAGGGGAGCTGCTTTAACCGTGTCCCATCTACGCAAATTTGCTATAAATATTTGCGATCACTCCTAGTATTGCATTTCAGGCAAATGTGGCCGGCGTTGAGAAAAATTAATCACCTTAAGGTTGTTGGTGTTTATTGTCTGGCAGAAGCAAAAGGTTGTTTAACTGTTTCATTCCAATGATGCTTTTAATGTGTGTAATAACCCTAGTCAAACGGACGGGGGAACCTTGCCGGACGGAATTTTTGCCCAAGATGAAGGCTACAAGCCGGCACATTAGAACACGAGAAGAGGAAAATTCAGTTCCTCAAATTTTAAGAAATTGAAGCAAATTCGCAAGTCAGAACCATCCACTTTAAGTTGCCTATGACTATTTTTGAAAGCACTCTCGCAGAAGAATGACACGCCAGGGATTCAATACAACTACAATGCTTACAATGGTAACTCGATGCAAAAAACACATGAAACAGCAGATCCTACCCGGATCTGAAGGGAAGGACCCAAAAAAAAATATAAAGAAAGGAAAAAAGTGGAGTTAAACCCTAATTTTTCCATTTTTAGTAGCCAATCTTGTGGTCTTAAATGAGGTCACGTAAACCTAACTGTCTAAGTGTTGGGAGTGTCTGAAGTAAAATGTTGAAGGTACAACAAGGACATTGGAGTCATCAGCAAGAAAACTCAAGGTTTGACAGGTCAGGGCCTCTACATTGGTCCTCAGGCGACGAAGATTTGGTGTCAACTCCCGGATCCCTGAAGGCTGGCATGGGGTTAAGAGAAGCCAAATTGGCTCCATGGAAGGATGGAGCAGGCATGAGAATTGGCTTTACTCCATCATAGCCCCCCTTAAATTCTTCTGCAGAGAGCACGCTGATGGTGGGAGTGATGGTTGGTGCAAGTTCAATTCTCTGTTTCTTCTTCTGCTCCTGCTGGTGACCTGGGAGAAAACTGCCCACAACAACCTGATGCATGCAAGAATATTTAGATTCACAAACAAGGAAATGTTCTGGTGGCAGTAACCAAATGCTTAATGAACCATATTTCCTTCTCTTCTGTTTTGCTGGGAAAAAAAGAAAAAAAAAAAAACAATTCTGTACCTGCACTGGGCCAGCGGCAATCAACAGACCAGCTAATCCTCCCCCCACGACACGACCATCTGGACCTGCCAAAGAAACACTCATTCCACCAGATCTGCTCTTTGTACCTCCATTCTCCATAGGCATAAATGATCCAGATAAAGAAAGAATCTCAAACCGACCCTGAGGAAAAAGACAGTTTCTCGTAAGCCATAAGGCCTAGAAATGGGAAAGGTAAAACATTGACATGGTAATCCTATCAATGTGCAAAACAGATTCCAATCTTCAACTGGCAATAAACAAAAATAGTTTTTTCCCCAAGAAAATGTTACTTTTTTGTGGGAATGTAAGGTCAAATTGTCAGATTCCAATAGATAAAAATTAAATGAAACATACCAAAATACTGCAACCGCACTGGAGGAAAAGAAGGGGAAAATAAAAGCTACCTTGTTAGGTGGTCAATCATTGGGCCAAAGAGGAATTATCTCACTGCTTTTAAAGCACAAATTAGTCATCCTGTTCTCATTTGCATTTAGAAGTCTGTACTACAGTTTTCTCATTTCATATTTTTATACTCCATTTCTTGTGATATGAAGAATTTAACTTTCAGCAACGATTGAATACTTACTAAAAAATGAAAAAGGCACCATCCAAACATGGATGCAACTCAATTACCTAAAAACTAAGATAAATAAGGATGAAAGGCCACACCTCATAAGTTAGAGTACCGCCAAAAGAAGTAGGCTGACATAGAGTAACATTTGAGATCATACCATTTGCGGAAAGAATGCAAATAGCACGAGCTCCTTGTTGAGAAAAGGACATGATCTTCATCGTAACATCCTATAACATGGAGGTGAGTAAGATAAACATAAAACCTGAAAACATAGAATGAAAAACTAATAAAAAAGCGCCCGAAGTCATCTTTCTTTAATGATCATTGGGCAGGTTGGACAATAGGCCCACTTGAAGAAAAATATTAAGGCTATGCAGATAGAAAACCTGACCAATGCCTGATGAAGTGGTTAATTGGAAGTCCACTAATCTGTTCTTTTACAGTTGGTACACAAACAACAAAAGAGTTTGTTTTGTTTCCATTTGCTAGTGAAGCTATCATAAATGATTTGAAAATTCAATCTTGGAATGTTTTTACATGCGGTTCCAAATTCAGTTTTTAACAAACACAGAAGGAGGAAACTAAGCAGATACTAATTGCACCCTTGTATTTTACCTAGACTCAGTTACAAATTTTAAAACACACCTCACCAGCATTTACTGTTAACACATGAGGGGTGAAATTTGCTCCAACAAAGTATGCCAAGCTTTCACCTGCATCGTATTATTTCACAAGTCAGTATTAACTTAATGAAACATATCAGCTTGCAAGCTTCCTAATCATATCCAAGACATGTGCAATCCATGACTAAGAATATTAGGCCTTATAGAAACCAAAAAGGAAAAGGGGCCTAATAATTTGATCACAAGGATAGAAATTGGTGAAGCAAGAAAAACTTGGTGCAGAATTTGTTAAATCATTTATTGATCCGGGAAGAAATGAAAATATCCACAAACACGTCAACACCCCCCCCCCCAACAAAAAAAAATCAACAAGGGCATGGCAGTATAATGTGAAGTGAAACTAATGTTTCTGTTCAAATTTAAACTTGGCCCGACCAGAGCTCATCTGAAAATTAGACCAAGAGAATAAAAATAAAAAAACATAAATATGATTTATCTTTAGCTTGAGATGAGAAAAATAGTAACCAGATTTTATGGTTCATCGGTCAAAGTTTTCTTCATTTACTAATTTTCCTTTCAGACCTCAATCAATAGAAGTTGCTCATTTTTAACCTTAAGAAGAGTCGGAGTCAGCAGCCTTTTTAAAATAAGTTACCAGCCTAACACATGCATCCAGTTAGATCATCCAACTAACGGATCTTTCTAATCCAACATAGCGGCAACTCGAAAAATATTCTCTGTTCTCTTGGAGAACCACCCTTAATACGTTGCCCACCACAACAGTACAGTATTCTGTAGAACCAGAAGAAAAGAAAAAGATTCCTTCAGATTACATCATCCTGATCTACGTCTTCTTTCTCGTTCTTTTCTACCATTAACTCCATATATGGGACACAACAAGATCATCAGATCTGATGGTCCCACCCTCAATCACACCGATAACAGACCCAACAAAATTCCTCCATAATTCGACGGCAAAATCCAAAACAGAACCAAACCCACTTGGATTTCGCATCCCTACACAACAATATAGCACAAAAATCTCAAACAAGTATCGGCTAAGACCAAGTCCATAGCTATTAAAGATCATGTGAGAACCAAAGACCAAATAAATTTTTTAAAAAATATAAATTTTTTAGAAAGTTAGAATCAGTATCAATGAGTCACCTGGGTTCTCTAATTCGTAACCGTGCTGCTTCTTGCTGGACCCTACGGGCCGCCCTCTCCCCCGTTTCCAAGCCGAAAACTCTCCGGTGAGAGGAATAGATGACGATATAGGCATCGGCGACAATGCTGTCGCCGCCAAAGTGCCGTCAGGCCCGTACCTTCTGGGCCTCCCTCTTTTCTTTTTAACAACCGTGCCCTCGCTCGCCGGAGTCAGAGCCAGCTCCTGCACACTAAACTGGATAGTGGTGGGGTTACTGCCAAGGTTCGGGTTCGAGCTCGCGTTGGGGCTAGAATTTTCAGTTCTGGCGCCCACCCTGTAGCTATCTGAAGTTTCATCTCCCTTCACTGTCACTCCCTCGTCTACCTCCATTAATCCTTATCATTCAAAAATCAAAAAAAAAAAAAAAAAAAAAACTAAATCCTCAAAAAGACCCCAGAACCTGACAACCGTGAAAAATTAAAACTTTTTCAAGCTCAAGTGTGAAAAAGTGAAAATTCCTTAAAAAAAAATGAGAATATTATGGAGAAAATGGAGCTATTCTGCTTTGAATCTTCACGAATCAGGATGAAAGCATGATAAATTACGATACAGGATGAGTATATTCTGCTTAAATCTCCAACATTGGTTGAGCACAGACTGAGCTTCAATGGAGAGATTTTAATTTCCGCGAAAATTTAGAAGAAAGTGAGAAAAAAAATAAAAAGGGGGTGAAAATTGCAAAACAAATTTGTGCGAAAACAGAAATTGTTCAAAGGAAATGAATTTAGGGTTTTTGCAAGAAAAAAGGGGAGAAATAAGTAAAGTTTAGAAAATTAAAATAAAACACAAACGTTATACGTTATTTATTTAATAATGTGAATTTAATTTAAACAAATAATCGATATCTTAATTGCCAGATTCAAAATATAAATTTTGGTTAAGAAATTGGTTCGCGTCCGTCTTGAAAATTTAATAAGAATGATTTTTAATAATAACTGACAGATCTGGTAAGTTTAGAATATTAAAAAAGTGATGAAATTAGAGAAAAGAAAATTGCTTTTTAATTTTAAATTTCCCCTTTAATTATTTAAGCTTAAGAAAAGAGTTTTTAAAGCTGTAAAGTTAAGATTAGAGGGCCACGCCGGTTTTCGATCTACGGACGTCTTCGTTGTCTTTTCGGCTAAATTAAAGACGGACCATTTTAAAATCTAAATTGCTTGTTGTCCCCTTGGGGAATGCACTGTTGGTGCCACCCCTAAACAACATTTCCAATTTAATTTTGAAAAAAAAAACAAAAGAAATACCAAAATACAAAGTAGAAACAAAGAACAGAATATGGCAGCTACACTAAAAATAATTTATTTTACTATTGCATTGTTTTCTTTTTTGTGGGTACGTCAGGAAGGTAGATTACCATTGCTTCGGATAAATAAAAGTACCCCCCACCTTTTGGTTATGTTGGGATTTAGGTAGGCTGGGTTGACAAGGCAGGTTTTTCACCAAGGAAAAAAAAAAAAAAAAAACTTTTTCCCATCTAATGCGTACATTGTACAAAGCATTTCAGTTATCTGCGAATGCGAGGGAAGAAGGTGGTAATAGGAAGTTTTAATACGGAGAAATTCAATGGTCAAAAGAAAATGTTCTCTTTACAAGTTTCAAAAACTAGACGAAAACCATGGAAAAATAAAAGTTTCTTAATCTAGTCTGAGTTGTGTTTAACCGTCAAAAAAGTTATTATATTTATTTATAAAATAATATTTTAAAATAAAAATATACAAGAAAGACTCGCACACCCAAGATCTTTTTTTTGATACCAAAGGTCTAGAAAGAGAGCTAAACATGAGAAGGAACTTCCGCAGACAAGGCAGTTGGGGGCAATAAGGGCCCTTCATTTTTCTTGCCAATTACTAATGACCGGTTCCCCGGCAGGTCCTCGTATTATATAAGAAGTTAAAAATAGGGGGAAAAATGAATTAAGTTGATCAACATGCGATGACAATGGTTTAATTCAAGTACACCTAAGATTTAAGAATGTTAGACCTCTGCCATTGACATTATAGGTGCTTTGGAAGAATAAGTCCTTTGTGCCATACACTACAGAGCTGGAGTAGCTGGGGTTATGTATCTGTCTGCATTGGCACCGAAACTGCTGAAGGTGTCGTGGGCACAGGAATTGGCATTGCTTTAGGAGTCCTATTGATTCCATCTGCAGCAGAAGTTTACTTGAAGTTGGGGTAACGAAGGACAGATCGTTGGGTGGAGTTGTCTTTTGGAGCCTGTCAATATTCTGACAGCACGTTGTGTTTTTGACAATGCTGTAAAAGATACGGGTGAAAGAGGCTTCCGCAGCATTGGTGGCTCGGGTCCGCGAGACTAGAGGACAAGCAATTGAACGCAGACATGCCAGACTTGTACTTTACGGCAGCTTAACGATTTAATGAAAGCAATGGGAAGTACGGTATACTTCCTAAGGCTCCGGCGAGAGATCATTGAGCACGTTGAGCCAGGGTAAATATGCAAACCGTGCAACTGCATTAAAGTGGCAATTATGCAACTTATATATCTATAGACATATTACCTACACGGCATTTCGATGTACAAATAGAATTATTTTCTCCATCATTGATGGTAAAAATAGACCTGCAAAGTTGCTGAGAACCCAGCAGGAAAGAAGCAAGATGAAGAAGGAAAGGGTACCACGTTCCATTTGTAACCAAAGAATGCAACCTAACCACAAAATGGCAACACTATGGGTTGAACAAAGAACTTTTTATTTCCTTTTGAACTGTATCACGATACCGTTTAACAATCGGCTCTAAATTTTTCTACATGTAATGTTAATTTATTCTTCGCCATACAAGGTGACCTCGTACAAACCACCACCAATCTTTCCACCATTACATGTTACAAATTACTTTTCTTGCCAAAAAGAATTTGGAAACAGAAAGAACTAGGCTAACCACGACTACAATAAATTAATTTTTTCGTCAAATGTTACCCATTTCAGCTACACAAGCACTGATATGCAGGACACTGGCGATTGGAACACAAAAAGCTCATGATGAAGAGCTTTGATTGGCCTCAAAATCTCTCCTTATGATTTCAAGCACAAGTTCATTCCAAGTATCAACGGGGCCTGGCATGCACCAGTGCAAGCAATCCTGTGGTGGAGGTCTACCATCACGGCCCCGTTTTGTGATTTTATTAGGGTCAGGACTTCGGTATGGTCCAGGATGTCCATCGTGGCGATAACTAAACACTTCAGTGACGTCCATAAACTTCAACTTTGATTTATTTGTTGCTTTCTTAATTGCACGATCGAAACCCTCTGCCTGTTTCTTGTGCATTATATTTGTAAAGCCATTTTCCACCAATTCACCGGGTGCAAGGGGCTTCTCCTTTCCAGTGCATGATCCTCCGGTATTCCAAGCTCCGCCTTCATAATGATCGGGTGAATAGGAGCGCACAATGGTGAGCCCAGTGTAATTTGGATGGGTAACAAGGGATGTGAGAATCGTCTCCACAGATATGCCATATGCCTCAATATTGTTGATCTTCAACGGATGAGATTTGTCTGGCCGCCACAACTGTCCTCCCACAATTTCATTGTTCAAGATGTAGACTGACCGCTTTGCAAACCAGTGGCCAGAAGAAAGAACAATCACATCAAAACTTTGGATATATTCCATAAAATATTCATCGGGCATGTCCAAATGGAGCTTGTCCACCCCTTGTGGAGCAAAGTCAAAAGGTTCTGATGTTCTATGAACAAGCCAGGAGGACCAGATGCGAACGATCATAGTAGAGGTTGACCTGAAGTAATACCGCTGCATTTTTTTGTTCCCTCGGTTTTTTGGAACTTCGACCTGTACATAAATCAAATAACTTTTTGAAGAAATGCACTAAAGAACACGGACAGATATAATTGCTACTAATCACCCAATGTTTGAAAACAATGAAAGTGACATATAAACCACACAGCAAATGAGAAAGCCACATCAAGGCCATAAATTGTGTCAAATAGCATGACAATAAGAACTGCTCAGTTACTAACTTTGGCTATTTTGTTGTCCAATGATAATGAAAAAAAGTGCCTCTAGAACCCAGAGAAAACTGCCAACAAGCTGGGAAAAATGCTGTTAATTGGAATTAACTTGCCTGCCAGAGAAGACATAACATTGACTCCATCTGGTTCCGAGCAACAGAATCCCCGATGAAAGCTAGTGTCTTCCCTCTCATCAATTCCAGAAACTTCTCGGCATCAAATCGTGGGAGCTCACAATGAAAGGGCTTCCATCGCCAATTTTCATATTGCTTGTCAGGTCTCCCATTCCCTTGGCAGTTCTGCATCTGTGTCAGGACAGGGCATGTATTGTTTGTATATAATGGCCCTAGTGGATCATAAAACCAACTTCCATGGTACAGATCACAGCCTACATACCAAATCAAAATCAAATTATCAATCAAAAGCTAAATAGGAATAAAAACAGAGAAAAGTCCCTCTTCATCTCCCAATCTCTATAAAAAAATGTGTTTACTAAATAGAAAAGCAGGTTTTCTATTTTTCTGTTCCAAGTAAACAGTCAAAAAACAATAAAATGTAGTTTCTGAATCCTTTACAAAATCAGAAGACTGAATATATATATATATATATATATATTCAGTAAACATGTTTTCCACTCTTTTCTATTTTCCAGGAAAGGAAATTTCTTAGAGTAAACATGACGTGCTGTGCCATTCATGCATTAATAATGCAAAAATTAATAGCAGGAAAGCTATGTGGAATTTAGTGACAAAATTATAGGGGCACCAAATATAAAACCCACAAGATATCAAAACAAAATCAATCAATATCCCGTCACAAAAATTAAAAAAAAAAAAAAAATTGTCCAGACAAAGAAGGAACAAGTTTAATACATAATACATAATACTACAATGAGCAGATAACTACAAAGGTACCTGACTCTTCTGAAGCAGCCTTGGTCGCATTGTCGGCCAGAGCAGATGTAGTTGGTGTAGCCTCAGATTTAGAATCTGGCAAAGTATTAGCTGCACTAGTCTCATCTGATCCTTTAATTATATTGCCAGAATCACTGGATATAAAATTCTTCGTAGCACTGAAATCAATTGAATTATTCTTAACCCCACCCCCTTCATGGTCTTTTCTTGTATCGAGATTGGGTCCAGATTGCAGCGATTCCTCATCAACAGGATTTACACTATTGTTAACACCACTCGAGCCGATGGCCACTCCTAATTCAGACCCAAATGGAGAACTCTTGTGAATTACATCTACATCACTATCTTGGCGGTGTTCAACGGAGCTTTCATTAGCTGGAGAGAGGGGCAGGACCAATTTAGCAGACCTGTCGATGCCGTAAAAGTATACA
This sequence comes from Rhizophora apiculata, assembly GCA_037832385.1. Classification (NCBI taxonomy): domain Eukaryota; kingdom Viridiplantae; phylum Streptophyta; class Magnoliopsida; order Malpighiales; family Rhizophoraceae; genus Rhizophora; species Rhizophora apiculata. The sequence goes on along the minus strand of CM075428.1, from coordinate 8,853,801 downwards.
TGGATGGTGGAGCCTATTGGGTGTGAAACCAGCAACAAAGAGGCAATAACTATGAATATGGCAAGGCCTCCTACAGAGACAGCTACGGAAGAAAGAGACCTCGGGAATGCCGTCATGACAGGAAAACTTTTTGGCAAATCCGATATCATGCCTTTCTAAGTTGCCAATCCTAATCGGAAATATAAAACATGTGGATTATGTTATAAACCTGAATCTGAATATAGCCAAGTAAGAATCTCCTCGGTTATTGATTTCCCTGCTCCAAAAATCCAAGCTTGAAAGCAACCCAGAAACCGAAACTGCCTTTCGAGTGGCCTCTCGATCTCCACAATTAGATAAAAACCGAATCAATATCAACTCCACAGCCCATTAATCTCCTTCACCTTCACAGATCTGGAATAAGAAACACCGTCGTATTTAAAGAGCAAAATATCGCAACAAATAACCAACTAAAAAAGGGGCTCCTTTCCTTTCCAAGCAATCCATTGACCAGAATAGAATAAGATGCCCCACGCACATTTTTATTTAATTAAATCAAGAATACTACATATGCTCCCTTCAAGTCATGCTTTTTAAAAAAAAAAAATTTATATATATTAAGAAAAGAAAAACTAGAAATAGATTCGAATCACCATTCCAGAGCATCCACGAACTTTGGACGCGTCGTATAGTAAAGAAGCAAGCTTTCAGTTTCGCTCCGTGGAATCGCAATTACAATGAATAAGAAACCACCGAAGCGTCAAATTCAATCCGTGAGTTTCGGCAACTCGAAGCGAGGACATGCGGCGACCTTTTGGTTCTGTGCAGGCATTCTCTGCGGGGGCACAAACAATGTTCGAGAGGATCCGGGACTCTCTCGCTCGCTTCCTGTCGCCGCCCTCTACTTTTCCAGTAAAAGAGAGAATAGTACAGGGATTCAATTTACCAGAGTGCCCATGACTTGATCTTACCTCCTTTTTAGCTTAAGCCTTTTTTCTTTTTTTAATTTTTAATTTTTGACTTATTTTTCGTTAAAAGTTGATTTAAGACTATTCTTTTTGTCTTTGTTTTTCCTTAATAGACGGAGATGCGGTGTTAGGACTGATAAATCTTTTTTGTGGGTACTTTCATCGGTAAAAAATGAATTGATTGCAAGGAAATTAATCCTGAGAATACTTAGAAAGGTTGTGTTCAATGTGTTTCTGTTTATACATCATGATACTGTTTATACAAATAAAGTAATATTTCAAATATTTTACTCTTATCCTATGTAATTATAAAATTTTAAATTTTATATTAAAAAAATCATTCAACATAAAAACTTAAAACTCAAAACGGATCTAACAAAACTGGAGCAAAAGAGACTGGGTAACTCAACTGGCACCGTCGTCTTTGGTGTTCATTGGTTCTTGCGGTTAAAAGGACACCAACATGTGAAGTTAAACAGCACTCTCTTTTGTCCCCATTCCACTCCACGGAAGCAAGCGGGCCAGGAAGTCCTTAATCAACGAAACCCGGTGGAGTTCTTAGGGCACTCTCTCGCTCACTGGATCGCTGCGTTACGACATAATAAAAAAGGGGTTAAAACGAAATTCAATAATAATAAAGACGAGGAGGTGGGCAAGATTGAGACATCCTTCGTTGAAGGCAGGGGGTGGGTAGGTAGCGGAGTTTTGCGGTCCGGCTCTTCTGCCTGGGTGCGGGCGTAATTTCGGTGCTATCATTTTGGGTCCCACGTGCCTATGGCCCCGCTATGCATCTTGTCGTTTGGTTCGTCTGCGAGAAGCCTAGACTTGTCATTTGGCCCAAGACGTTCCGAAGGTCCTACTAATGGGCAGTTGGGTATACATACATATAAAAAAGAGAAATGAAAGTCCGGTTCACTGTATAAAATGTTAATATGTTATAAAGTTTATTAAAAATTAATAATTAATTTTAAATTTATTAATATATAAATTTAATATAAAAATTATTTAAATTTAATAATATTTAAATAATATTTTTTATAGAACTAATAAAATAAAATAAATAAAATATATGAAAAAAATGTTAATTTTAACATATAAATATAATAAATGAAATATTCATAATATTTTTTAATTTTTGTTAAGAAAAATTAAGTTCAAAATATTTTTTCATTTATTACACTGCTGTGACAACTGCGACAATTTACATTAAATCAAAGGGAAATTGATTGTTGAAATTACAAAGGACACTTTTTAAATTAAAATTTTCAAAATAAATAAATTATTTGCTGGCAAATGTACGCTAATCATTGCATAACGGATACTTTTTTTTTTTTTCAATTAAAATAATTTATTTGCTGCGGAATGCAGATATAATTAATAATTTTTGTTAAATAGACCATTATAATTTTCATATATATATATATATATATATATGTATATGATGTTGATATTATTTCCATTTATTTGCCGTACGCCTCCCGTCCCGCCAAACAATAATCATAGTCGAGGGTTTGAAGAAACATTTCTTCGCTCTCTTTCTCTAAACCCTAGCCTAGACGGAGAGTCACTAGCGTAGAGTAGTCACTGCGACGATGAGCTTTGCGGCCTGCAAGATGATGCACTGCCCCACGGGCATAGAGAACTGCGGCTCCGGCTTCATCACGCATTCCCGTGCGGACTTCGTTCCTCAGATCCCTACTATTCAGGCCGACGATCTTGAACCTGAATTGCCGGCGAGGCGCGGAATCGGGGCAGTTCCTAATCTTGTTGTCACCGCCGGCAACGTTCTTGAGCTTTATGTAGTTAGGGTTCACGAAGAAGGTGCCAGGGAGTCCCGATCTTCGGCCGAGCCGAAGCGGGGCGGGGTCATGGACGGTGTCTCGGGAGCTTTGCTTGAACTTGTTTGCCATTACAGGTTTTTCTCTGTCTACTGCCTTCACAATGTTTTTAGTTGTTTTCTTGGTATATTTTTCATTAATTCAAATCTTTTGTGACTATACACTGATTTTCTTGTTCTTTTTTACGTTTGGTTTTTATGTTGTGGCTTTCTTTGTTCCTTTTGGAGGTTGCACGGTAATGTTGAGTCAATGGCTGTACTGTCTTCTGGAGGTGGTGATAGTTCTAAGAGAAGAGATTCTATTATCCTAGCGTTCAAAGACGCAAAGATTTCAGTTATTGAGTTCGATGATTCTATTCATGGACTTCGAACTAGGTAAAATATGCTGGTCTGGTTTGGAATGTTGTGCTGTTGCTGAGTTCTTTGATATGACTGAATAAGATGGTAGAGCACCAGAATTTTGTTATAATGTGCTGGTTCTTGCAATGTTTGATTTTTGTAAATTTTTTTTTTCTTGGTCAGCTCCATGCACTGTTTTGAAGGTCCAGAGTGGCTGCATCTGAAAAGAGGTAGAGAATCATTTGCAAGAGGCCCATTGATGAATGCTGATCCTCAAGGCAGATGCAGTGGTATTCTTCTCTATGATTTGCAGATGGTAATACTTAAGGCTGCGCAGGTTGGTTCTTTGACTCTTTATCTGGTTAACCTTTAATTTCTCTGTGATTAAACTGCAGCAAATGTGTAACAAAGTATTTCCATTTAAGACAATTCAGTTTCCTGAATCAATTTTCCTCTCATGAACACTCATATAAATTTGTAAAATTTGATTTTTTAAAAATACTTTTGGTTATTTGTAGTTTTGCTCATCATAGGACAAACAGTAACCTCTACATGTCAATAGCTGAGGTGTGGGTACTAGATCATAGTTGACTGAAAATGATGTGAGATACACCTCATGTAAATTTAGTAATGCATGGTTAAAGCTTTTGCCGTATCAGTTATCGAGCCTTTGCCTCTTTTTAATTCCTGGGAAAAAAGCTTTTGTGGAAATTTTTCTGTTCTTGAACTTTTGAAGCAATATGTTCCTTTTATACAAGTTTGATATTCAGATTTCAGTTGTCAGGTTGGTTCTGGTTTGGTTGGAGATGATGATGCTTTGGGTTCCGGAGGTGCTATCTCTGCTCGTATCAAATCATCTTATGTGATCAATCTACGGGATTTGGACATCAAGCATGTAAAAGATTTTGTATTTGTATATGGTCAGTCAGAAATCCTGTTTCCTCACTTTAGTGAAAAATTCAAAAGAGATAATGGGTTTAAGTGATTTTTTTTCAAGTCTTATGTGCATTAATGTTCATAATTGTCTCTGCAATATATGAGGATATAAATATTATGGTCAATTAAGTGGATCAAAATTTTCCCCAGCCTGTTTCAGGTTCTAAAGGTTTGAATACACTGGAGAAATCCTTGATTGAGACCTTTATTAAATGAAGAAACTCTAAGTCTTGCTGGTGTTTATTCTTCTAATGGCACAATGTAAGTGAGTTATCTTAGGGTAGGTTTCTATGTTGGAGCTATACTGAGATAGAACCAGTGGAGAAGTCTTAAAAAAAAAACACTGGCCAACATATAAGACATGGCCTTTTCTTTCTCAATTGTATGTGACTTCTTTTGTTTGCTTGGACATGTAATATCTGCTGCCAGAGATGATTTTAAAGAGTTAATTACCTGTGGAAAAAAAAAAAAAAAGAAGCAATGGATGGATAGGATGAGTACCATATAATTATTTGGCTGGTTTCAATGTTTCTTTTTTCCTTTTTCTCTGTTTTATTTGTGAGATGTGGTTTATGATGCTATCTGTTTGATTCCTTAAGTTGAGTTCTGGAGATGTTGGGTTCATAAGTGAATCATTGTGTTACTCCTTTTGACTCTGATCCTCATAAAGCAATAGTAATTGTTGAGATTTTTTTGATATTCCCCCTAGCATTTGGTGTTTTGATTCGGAGCCCTACTACTTTAAGATTTTTTTTATATGGTTTTCATTTGTTTGGTTTTTCTAATTGTGAAATCTTTGACATTAATCCTATGGATTTGATATGTTGTGACATGTAGATTATATTGAACCTGTGGTGGTGATCCTTCATGCAAGGGAGCTTACTTGGGCCGGTCGCATCTCATGGAAGCACCATACTTGCAAGATTTCTGCTTTTAGCATCAGCACAACCTTGAAGCCGCCAACACTCATATGGTCTGTTGTGGTATGTTTTGCAACTCTATGGGATGGCAGAGGTAGTTTTGTGGCCACAACTTTATTGACATGAACCTTGAAGATGATTGCTGAACACCTCATAAATGTTATGGGAATAAACAAAGGGGAACAGAAGAAAATGGTTTATGTAGCCATCTGCATTAGATTTGCATTTCATGCTAATGTTTTGAAGATTTGTGATGCATTAGGATTTTACAAATATTTTAAATGCATCTCAGTTAGGAAAGGATCAACAAAGAAAAGAGAGGGCAAAGGATATGATAGAAAAGAAGAGCCCTTCTAGGTTTGAGAGTGGTAAAAGAGAATGTTTTATATATTTTTGCATCCAACAAGCTTTTTACCTTCAATAGGAGCCATAGACAAGCCTTTTATATAATCAGAATACACCTGACCTTATTTGTGGTAAGGGAAAGTGCTTTCTGAGTTCTGTACTCTTACATCCGCTTTGTCACAAGTAATTGTGATCTGTGATAAAAATTTCTTGGTTTTCAGGTTAGGGATAAAATTAATATCTTAGCAGACTACCGTATGACATTTTACTTACAAAAAAAGTCTCATTGAGCCTGGAAATGGTTGTCTTTAAACTCCACAGTATTGATGCAGTTTGCAGAAGTTGTATTTATGTTGGGTATTTTCTGTGCTCCCTTGTCAGAATCTCCCACATGATGCTTACAAGCTGCTTGCAGTGCCATCACCAATTGGTGGTGTTCTTGTTATTGGTGCAAACACTATCCACTATCACCGTGAGGTTGATTCTTGATTGGGCAGTTTACTTGTTGCAGTATTTCATATTATTTATGCATAGTGTTAAAATTTATTTTCTTTTTGTGCAGTCAGCATCTTGTGGATTGGCTTTGAACAGCTATGCCATTTCTGTTGACAGAAAGTATTGATTCTGCAGCTCTCTCACTCTCTCCCTCTCTCCCTCTCTCTCTCTCTCTCTTTTTCTCTTTCTCACACACAAACACACACACACACACAACTTCCTGAGCTGCCAACCTCCACTGGAAATGTAAAGATCTCTGCATGCTTATTACACCTTTGTACAATCATTTCTTAACAGAATGAACTTTTTCATTAATTCAATATGGTTTCTACTTGAATTTGGGAAAAGTGGGCTGGGCTTATGTGAGCAAAAGTTTTTGCTCAGGTTTCACATCTGTTTAATAACCAGATTGTATTGTCTTAATTCTGTTACTGCTGATCATATCTTTTTTCCTTCAGTCAAGAGCTGCCAAGAGCAAGCTTCAGTGTGGAACTTGATGCTGCCAGTGCAACCTGGTTATCGAATGATGTGGCCTTGCTGTCAACAAAAACTGGGGAACTCTTATTATTGATGCTTGTTTATGATGGAAGGTAGTTACTTGTCATTTTCTTAAATAGCATGATTTGTTAAATTATTTTTGTCACAATTTTTTTAGAACCATGAAAATAATATAGAGATTAATCTTTTTTTTTTTTGTCATTCAGTGTGAAATCTGAATATGCATGGCATGTTTTGAAGGTTAATCAGTGTAAAAGCAAATTTTGGATCTAGATTATGACTAGATTTTAGCCTTAATGAGTTGGTTGTGTTGAGCAGCAATGTGCACCAATGAATGTAGATGATGCAAATTTTGTTGTGGGACTCATTATTGGTTGACTGTTAATATGCATTGCCCAATACTTCCAGTCTAGGTATAGGTTAGTATATATTAGCAGAGCTGGAAAAGTAACAAACATGGAAAGGTAGCTGGTTTTTAAAGTTTAGCTCAGTTCAAAATTTTGTTGGAGGTGCTTTAAATAGCATGTATGTTGGCCTTTTATGGCTTGATACTTTATTTTAGTGGTTTCAACCATGTAAATTTAGAAGTCATTGTTTCATTTTGCTTATACAAGCTTTCAAGTTAAAAGTAATGTCAATCTACGTTTTTTATCCTTTCAGAAGATTTGAATGTTGGGCACTGGTGACATTGATCTGCTAAATTGTTTCAACATTTAATTTTCATACCACTAACAAACAAGGTAGAAATTAAATATTTGAGAGTTGTCAAAGACTATTTATCTAGATGACTGTTATCCTCCATTTCTTTTCCAATTAGAATAACTATGAAATGACCATGTTACCAATATAAAAAGTATCTTGCAATTTTGTACTTTGGCCAGGTTGATATTTGTTATTTTATTCTGTGATGTTATGAATATTTTATTGTTTCTAGTGATTCATGATTCATGCAAGTGCCATTGAGATAGCCTGATCGTTTATTTTTCCCTTCTGCCTTGAAGGGTTGTCCGGAGGCTTGACCTTTCCAAGTCTAAAGCTTCAGTTCTCACTTCAGTTAGTTCTTTAATCATCCACTTTTTGGTTCTTTACTTTTTGTCTCTTCTACCTCGGTGGTTTAATTTCTAAAGTACGTATTGCTGGAAAAAAAATGCCTGATATTCTTAATAGGGTATCACAACAATGGGAAGTTCACTATTTTTTCTGGCTAGTCGTTTGGGAGATAGTCTACTTGTCCAATTTAATTGTGGAATGGGATCTTCATTATCCAGTTTCAAGGAAGAGGTACTGTCTTCAAAACTACCCACTTCTTTTTTGATTAATTTTTTAAACCTATAAAAGGGTGTCCTAGTGCATGAAGTTCCAAGACTGGGGGGATATGGGGAAGAGTCAAACAAAGAGGTTGTTTTTTTCTTGATTTTAGTCCCATCATATTTCAAAATAGATCTTTGAAATTTGAGTTTGAACTACCTTTCTGAATCATTCATTTGATTGTAGAGTTGTAATATTGAAAAAAGGTAATTGGTTCAATTGTCTTTAAAGCACCATTGAAACTTGTTTTGTGTGGAGAAACTTAGATTGGTTTTGTTCTTATCAACTAATTTTAACAGTTATTAATATTGGGAATATTTATTATTGATTGCCAGGATTTCTTTCAAATAAGTTCAGACAAATGTCAGATGATGTTCCTTTGCTGTTTGTGTTGCCAACAGGTTGGAGATATTGAAGGTGATATTAATTCTGCGAAAAGGTTGAAGATTTCATCTTCTGATGCCTTGCAAGATATGGTTAGTGGTGAGGAGCTTTCGTTCTATGGGTCGCCCCAAAACAACACTGAATTGGCACAGGTTTGTCTAAGTTGTTCATGTTTATTGCTTTTATGTGTGACTAATCATTTAAGAGTAGAAAGGAAGTGGGCTTCTCTTGGGAAAGGGGCAACTCAATCTGAAGCCACATCAATGCAAAATACAAGATTCTATGATAGAAACAACTGCTTCCTTTTCATGTTTAAAAATCAGATTCAATTTCTGGTGGCTTAAAGTGGTGATTTCCGATGAAGAAAGAGTCTGTTGTAATATCTTGCCAACGCCTGTTAGATTGGGTGACACCATGATAATCTGCCTAGTTTTTACCTGTTTTCTATCAGATCCTGGGACAATTATTCCCCATTTCCTTGTCATTGGGGAGAATATGCATGCAAATCATTTTTTCGTGTTCATTACCTTGAATGCTGCATTGGTTTCCATGGTTGAATTGTCAGCATGTGTTGTAATTTGTGTGTTTTCCATTTCTGTCTTTGCAATACTACTTTGTCTTTTTCCTAAATGTGCTTTGCATGTCCTTTTTCTCTTTTCTTTTTCCCTTGGATGCAGAAAAGTTTTTCATTTATGGTGAGAGATTCATTGGTCAATGTTGGTCCTTTGAAGGACTTCTCTTATGGAGTGAGAATTAATGCTGATCCAAGTGCAACTGGTATTGCCAAACAAAGTAACTATGAACTGGTTGGTTTTACGTGCTTGACTTTCTACTTTTAGTTTCCACTTTGTTTATATTTGAGTACATTGTTAAGCATTTGTGAAACATGGCAGAAGTTTGTCATGAATTTTAACTCAAACATGCTCTGCACAGGGTCAACTTTGCCTTTTCAGGCTGACTTTTGGCATTTGGGCCTCATACATTTGTGGCACAACTAAAAAAATTATAATAGAATTTTATAAAGTCATTATTTTGGAATATTTCTCAGTGTGCAAACCAAGCAGAGTTCTGTGCATTCTCCCATTATTTTTTCTTGGGCATCCTTTTCAGGTGTGCTGCTCTGGTCATGGAAAAAATGGTGCTCTTTGTGTTCTTCGACAATCAATTCGCCCAGAAATGATTTCAGAGGTTTGTCCTTAACTGACTTCCTTGCAAGATACATCCTACTCATTAAATGAGTTTTATGTAAGGTAATTTTTCCATTATTATTAGCATCATAAATTTCTAAGGTGAAGTGATCTGTACAAAATAATTCTGTTGATTTCATATTACTGAGATTTATTGTTGGGATAGAAAATGGTACAAGATTAGATTTATGGTATTGTATCTAATTGTTAAAATAGAGTTGTAGTTGGCCTCATGTTGATCAGAAGACTTTCCAAATATAATCAAATCCCAATATGTCCATATTTTTCCAAGTTGGCCAGTCATGCACAGTTTAAAATTACCATTGAAACCAATCATTCGTAAAATCTGTGGGTGGAATCAACCGAGAAGTGCTTGAATCAAACTGTATTTGCTGAATTTTGTCAGGGCTGAATCTGTTGGCCAGTTTAATCCCTGATGATTTGGGCCGTAATGGCTCAAAAAGGCCTAATTGATACCCAACATGATGTTGATGCTAGATATTGGGAATGTATGAATGAGAACTATGGTCAACAGCACTTAAATATGTAAGACGAAATGTGGTCATTCCCCCCCAGAGTTTCCTATTTGGAACATTGCTATGTTACTTTTTTTTTTTTTTTTGGGCCAAAAATGACTGTTCGGTTTAGTTTTATGGTTTTGAGATATGTGCAACCAAAATTAAACTTGGATAGACAAATTGACTAATTTCAAACATGAATTGACGATAACGTGTTTGAATCTGAAAATTTCAGTGGACAGCAAGTTGCTTGTTTGGATCTGGATTTAATGTTCGTCTGTCCTTGTGCGTATGTGCAGGTTGAGCTTCCTGGTTGTAAAGGTATTTGGACTGTCTACCACAAGAATGCACGCAGTCATGATTCGTCTAAAATGGCTACCATTGATGACGAGTATCATGCATACTTGATCATAAGTTTGGAATCTCAGACAATGGTATTCTCATTCACTTTTGTTAGTAGAAGTAGAAACTAAATGAAGAGCTTGTTGATTCTGCTCTTTTGTTTTTTTAACCATATCCTGCTACCTTAAAATTTCAAGAATGAAGATGTTTGTTATTTCAAGGCAACTAAACCCTAATGACACTGGAGCCTTAATCTTACAGCTAGCTACAATCTGCATCCCTTTGGTCTATTCTGCATTATTCTGGTGATCAAGTCCCTTATTACTTAAGCTTAATGTATCATATTTTCTCTTGCCTTCATCTTCTAGCTGCTTAAAGTTGATCACTCAGGTGACCAGCACATTTTTTAATTTTGTGTTGGGAATTGTCAGTCCAGCTCATATGATACATCTCATTCTATGTTGGAAATACTCGTTTCCCCTCATAGCCACTTCCATAGTACTACAAGTGCATGCTCATATCCTTTTTCTAATAAATAGTTGTTAACTCAGAGTCTTTCAGTCTTTTTTATGTCTGTTTTTTTTTTTTTTTTTTAATATCTTGGGGACGTGCAACCTTCTTGCTCTCTAGTACTCAGTACCATAAAGTATGGCTTAGTTCAGTTATGGTTTGATGAAATTTTGCCTTTGAATTTAGTATGGATTTTTCTTATCAGTGATCCAGCTGTGATTTTGCATTTCCCACTCCAACTTGCAGTCTATGGTTGACATTCACTTAAAAGCTAAATCTATATAATGAAAATGGTCTTTTTGGAGATTTTATATGCCATATAATAAGAAAAATTTTCCCTAGTTTTATAGCTTATGATTGGCATTTTGAAATTTACTTCTATGTGGACTATTTTCCCATTACAAGTAGGTACTAGAAACTGGGGATTCTTTGACGGAAGTCACTGAAAGTGTGGACTATTTTGTGCAAGGAAGAACAATAGCAACTGGGAACTTGTTTGGAAGGTGAGACTGTTTTCAGTTACAAATTTTGTCTAACACAGGGCTTCTTTTTTATTTTTCCCTTCTTTTAAATAGCTTGCTCTATCCAATTAGCAATTGTCCCTTTTTGTTTGGTTTCTAATCTTTTAGTCTGTTTCTTGGTGCTGCTAAACCACTAATTATCACCTGAGTATTCTATTGATTTCTCAAGCTTTCAATTGACCACACTGCACAGGAACTATTTTCCATAGTTTTAGGAGATGCTAGTGAAAATAGTTCCATTTCAGGACTGGTTTATCTTCAACTATCTGTGATTTCTACTGTAGCAGTTTCAAGGTTTTGGTTTTTCTTTTTGTTTATTTACTCCTGACCTGGATTCAAGACACACACTTCCCCCAATTGAGCTCATTCCAATTTTATTGGATGGTGAAGTAGGTGGCCTTATAGTGGTAGAGGAATGTCATTTTTGCTTTTAATTTTTGGGCCTTAAGCCCTCAAGTATACCCAAAAATAAAAAAAATCAGGGAAATCAAATTGGTATTTGTTTCATTTGCCTTTCATGATGCCAAGAGAAGGTCCTTTTGGTCTTCTTATGTATTACTGTAATGTTGTACGACTGTTGCCTTTTAAACTAATATAAAAGTTTTAAATGTTCTGCCATGTGATTCAATTTTTCTTTCCTCAGGCGTCGAGTTGTCCAAGTCTTTGAAAATGGTGCTCGAATCCTAGATGGCTCTTTTATGACTCAAGATTTGAACTTTGGAGTTACTAACCCTGTATCTGGTCCTGAGAGTCTGAAAGTGTTGACTGTTTCTATTGCTGATCCATATGTATTAATAAGAATGACTGATGGAAGTATTCGGCTTCTTGTTGGAGGTATGTCTTGGTATGAATTACATTTTCATATGCATGCATTGGTAATGGATAAGCATGCTCAATACCTTCTCTTTATGTCTTTTAGCCAGTTCACTTTGAGCAATTAATTGTGTAGGGACATTACATCCAATTTGGAAGGTAAGATGGAAAGGGAATGGAAATCTAGGAATGATAAGGACACAGTAGCTGGTTGAAGATGGGATGATGAAAAGGAAATGAATGGGAAAATTTGTCTTCTGTTTAGGGCCCACAAATTTTATTCTTTAAAGGCAATGATTGGAAAGAATTAGGTGGATATTTTTAGGGTCTCCCTTGGCAAAATTGGGGGTGAGGGGAGAGGAGAAGAAAATTGTTCCTTTCTTTGCAGCCCAAACAACTAGAATGAGGATAGATTTTTTCCATCCTTAGCTTCTCTCAATATTTTAGTAGACTACTTGATTCAGTTGCCAAGTTTAATAGGATAGATTCTTGGTGCCTTTTGAATTGTAACAGTTAACTTCTAAGGATCTTGGCTAGACAGACTCTCAGCTTTAGATTCTGAACTTCAGTTTTAGTAGTTTGTCTTGTAGGCTTGAGTTAGAGTTTCTGTTGTGGTCTGAGGCACAAACATAAACACAAAATTCTTATGGTTGTTCAAGTGGCTGTGACTACCTGCTGCAACAATAGCACTAGAGGGTTTAGTGGTTTAACATGTGCCAATCTTCAGCTTTCCTAAAACCATTGTACTTGGATAAAATCATTTGTACTGCAGAATGCAGTCCTGCTTGGGTCATCTTATACAATAACTCTGTGTTTTGTCTGATATGTTTGTTCTGCACAACCTTCTTATTCTTGCCTGAGATTTTTTAACTAGATGCATCTCCAACACGGAATTTCAGATCCTTCAACTTGTATGGTTTCTGTAAATACTCCACCTGCCTTTGAAAGCTCAAAGAAATTGGTGTCTGCCTGCACACTGTATCATGATAAAGGACCGGACCCATGGCTTCGGAAAGCAAGTACAGATGCATGGCTGTCTACAGGAATTACTGAGGCTGTTGACAGTGCTGATGGTGGACAACATGATCAGGGTGATATATACTGTGTTGTATGCCATGAGAGTGGCGCTCTGGAAATATTTGATGTGCCAAATTTTGGTTCTGTTTTCTTTGTGGATAAGTTTGTTTCCGGAAAAAGCCATCTTGTGGATACCTACTTGTGGGAATCAGCCAGAGAGTCACAGAATTTGATGAATAAAAATCTTGAAGAAGTGGCTGGCCTAGGCAGGAAAGACAGTACTCCGAATATAAAAATTGTTGAATTGGCTATGCAGAGATGGACTGGATATCATAGTCGCCCATTTCTTTTTGGGATTTTGACTGATGGGACAATTCTTTGTTACCATGCCTACCTGTTTGAAGTTGCAGATGGTACATCTAAGACAGAAGATGCTGTTTCTGGACAGCATTCTGTTGGTCTAAGCAGCATTAGTACTTCAAGGCTTAGAAATTTGCGATTTGCTCGGGTTCCCTTGGACACTTACATAAGGGAGGAAACATCAAGTGAAACCACCAGCCAAAGAATTACTGTTTTCAAGAACATTAGTGGATATCAAGGCCTTTTCCTTTCTGGATCAAGACCGGCTTGGTTTATGGTATTTAGAGAGCGATTACGAATTCATCCACAGGTCAGAAGATTCTCTGATGCTAAAAGGTTTTGTTTATATTCCTGAACCAAGGCAATGGCATGAGCAAGTGTGCTCATGGTCATTAATGGCCTTGGTTTTTCTCTTCAGCTAAATCTGAACTTTTTTGCATTGTTTTACTATTCTTTTTTTTTTTTTGCAGTTATGTGACGGATCTATTGTTGCATTTACTGTTCTTCACAATGTCAACTGTAATCATGGGCTCATTTATGTTACGTCACAGGTTGATGTGAATTTTTTCTGGCTGCCATTTTGCATGAATACCTGTACACTAAATCTTTGTTCTTAGCTGGAAGTTCATTTTCATGTTCATGCCTTCCAGGGCAATTTAAAGATTTGTCAGCTGCCGTCAGCCTCTAGTTACGACAACTACTGGCCAGTACAAAAGGTATCAGATTTGTTATTTTACTTTTTTATTTATGATTTAGTCATCAATCTGCTGATTTCTGGTGTTACTTGTTGGTTAGATTCCATTGAAAGGAACTCCTCATCAAGTTACATATTCTGCAGAGAGAAACTTATATCCGCTTATAGTTTCAGTTCCAGTAAGTCTGCTCTTTATTTCTTATTTATATGTCCATTTATTTATTTTGCTTTGCTAGGGCCCAATTCTCATACCAGCAGTGCCTTGTTCTGAAATATTTGTGGTCTGAAGTTGGTTTTGCCTTGTATGAATTTGTGTGCAAAATATCACATATAAATTACCACACACATGCAGACACACACACACACACACACACATATATATAATATTGCATGTGACCCTTCCCCAAACAACCGTACATTGTTGGAGGCTGATGCTCTAGAACACCCATTTTTTCAACTACTTTGTGGAAACATAAGGTGAAAAAGATAAAACTAGAAAGGGAGAAAAGGATGAAAATACATGGTCAGAAGACGTAGTGCAATGAATTCTATTAATCAAGAACTTATCATTTCTAGATTGCCTGGGAACTAGGCCATCAATTTTTGGTTCTAATACACTCAGCAAATTGTATTTAACATTCTGGGCAGTGAGTGGATTTTAATCATTTTCTCATCATGTATTAATGCCTGCTTGAGCAACAAATGGTTTTGCTTATCTTCTCATTATGCATCATAGAAGGCTCAAGATCTGAATAACAGTGCAGCACAACACAACACATTTTCAATTGCATATATACATTAGTATCGTTAATGTTGTTGTACTTTCTATGTTTTTATGGAACATTCTCTGTGGCATATGCTGAACCTGTAATGGCACCTATACTTTTGCAGGCGTACAAGCCATCAAATCAAGTACTTTCATCACTGGTTGATCAAGAAGTTGGCCATCATATGGAGAATGTCAATTTGAGTCCTGATGAGCTGCACCTAACTTACTGTGTTGATGAATTTGAGGTCCGAATCATGGAACCTGAGAAATCTGGTATTCCATGGCAAGCCAAAGCTATAATCCCAATGCAAAGTTCTGAAAATGCACTAACTGTGCGAATGGTTACACTGTTTGTAAGTTTTCTCTTTTACCATGCCAATTACTTTTTGTTCATATTTTAATTCTCTCATTTTTCTTTGGTGGATGATGTTGGGGATTGACAGGATAATACTTTTATCTCTTCCATTGCAATTTTTTTCATTGACACTGTTGCATTTTATGATACCATTAACACAGTAAATGTTGCAGATACAGAATTCTGTGGTTTTTATTCTTAAAATATATGAAAGTTTATGAGTATATATTTGGTGGCTTTTTTTTTTTTTTTTTTAGAGTGAAGACCAGTTTGAACATTGCTTTTAGATGAAGAGATTGTGTGTTTTATTGTACTCATTCTTAAGAATGTCAATGGAGTTCTGCAACCTTTGTAGTGCTGCTTTTCAGAATACAACCACAAAGGAGAATGAAATACTTTTGGCCATTGGGACTGCTTATGTGCAAGGCGAGGATGTTGCAGCAAGAGGACGTGTGCTTCTATTTTCTTTCGGCAAAACTACAGATAATTCTCAGAACTTGGTACTTGTGGATGAGCTGGTCCTTCACTATCTTTTTGTTTTAATTAAATGCTTTTGAATTGCTAGCTCAACCTGTGTGAAGTTTAGCTTCTTCTTAGACCTCTGCTTCTGTTCTTGTTATTTCCCATATTCTGCTGTAATAATTGTTTCAGTTTCTCTTTCAGGTTTCAGAAGTCTATTCAAAAGAATTGAAAGGTGCTATATCTGCTTTAGCCTCACTGCAAGGCCATTTGTTAATAGCTTCTGGTCCTAAAATTATTTTGCACAAGTGGACTGGTACAGAGTTAATTGGTGTTGCATTTTTTGATGCTCCCCCATTATATGTTGTGAGCTTAAATATTGTAAGTGTTCTTAAACAGCAACTCTTCTGAATATTTCTTTGGGTAACATATGGATCCTTGAAATGTGGTTGCTCACTACCCTCATGCATTTGATCTAAAGCTCTAGTGCCTTGATTCCAATGTTACACGTGTTTCTTTGTGTTTGCCATGCCTTGCATGTTCAAAAGGAGAAATAGATAGACAGGGAGTTGTGCACTCTTTAATTAAGAGGAATTGTGTTTTCTCAATATCGTGTTGTTCTGATCAATCTGACTTGCCCATATGACTTTGCTTGAGGACACTTAACTAGGTTTGGTATTAAACAAGTTAAGAAGCCTATGTTAGTGAATAGTGATCGGAATTCATTTGCAATTTATTGAAGTATGAGCATCTTATGCCAAAAAGACCTTTTATCTTCTTTCAAATTGAATCCAGGAGTGAATTGTTTCCAAACTATAGCAGCAGTGGTCAGATCTTTTGATTCAATTTGGTTCTGGACCTCAGAATGACATGTGATTAGGTCAAAGAAGAAAAGCATTGTATCCGATGCAATTACATCTCTTAATGCTCCCTCCCTCTCTCCTCTCTCTCTCTCTCTCTCTCTCTCTCTCTTTCTGGTGTCATTACTAATGCTGATGTAAATCAACTAGGTTGAATCTGCTTGTTTCTTTTTAACCTTTTGAAAATTTTCTTTTCTTTTTGGTTATGCCTCTACTTGTCATTGCAGGTCAAGAACTTTATCCTGTTGGGAGATATTCACAAAAGTATTTATTTTCTTAGTTGGAAGGAGCAGGGAGCTCAACTGAGCTTATTGGCTAAAGATTTTGGCTACCTTGATTGTTTTGCAACTGAGTTTTTGATTGATGGAAGCACACTAAGCCTTGTGGTTTCTGATGAGCAAAAGAACATTCAGGTTAGGACATCCATTGTGTGATATGTTGCCATGGGTATCGCTTAATAGGGATCTTTCAGATTAATTAGGACATTTAAGTCCTTGATGGAGCTTCCTTTTTGAAAACAATTCTATCTGCTTCATGACAAATCCATCCACTCAGACTGTTTGCAATTTTTGCAATCCTCCTTACTCTTTAGCAGAGCTTTCTCTTGTAGTTTCAATGACACAGTTACCACTGAGCTGTAATTCCATAGTTAAGCTAAATCTGATTGGATTGGTTCATTTTATTTTGGTCAATGAGCTGGTTTCAATACTAAACCAGCAATCCAGTCTGAGCTACCTAGTTAAGGAGCCTCATTGTCATGATATGATTATTTTACTCATGTTTGAAGTATTTCAAATGTGTCAAAGCAGATATTCTACTATGCACCAAAGATGTCTGAGAGTTGGAAAGGACAGAAACTGCTTTCAAGGGCTGAATTTCATGTTGGTGCCCATGTGACCAAGTTTATGCGGTTGCAAATGCTTTCTACATCTGATCGCAGCAGTGCTGCCCCTGGGTCTGATAAGACCAATCGATTTGCTTTACTCTTTGGTACCTTGGATGGTAGCATTGGCTGTGTTGCACCCCTCGACGAGCTCACATTTCGTAGGTTGCAGTCAGTACAGAAAAAACTTGTTGATGCTGTTCCCCATGTGGCTGGCTTAAACCCAAGGTCATTCCGCCAGTTCCTTTCATGTGGAAAGGCTCACCGACCTGGCCCTGAGAGCATAGTAGATTGCGAGCTGCTGTCTCAGTAAGCACTCCTTGCAAGCCTTATACTTGACTTGAGTGGTCTGGTCTAAGATCTCAGGTAGATCATAATGGTTGCAAATCTTGCATGGTACCATGAAGTGACCATTAAGTTATCCCTATGGTCATATATTGTGCCATGCAGCCATGCTAGCTGCACATGTTTGAAAACTGTCCATTGACACAGTTCTACCATGCGGTTGCCATTTCTTTAATTCCAGTAGATGCTGGAGGTTATGCAATCCTAAAATATGAGTAGCATGGATCGTTTTCATTTCTACTGGTTGGTATTAAACGCCAAAGTAGATTATATCTTGTCTAATCTCTTTGTTTCTTAGCTGCAGTTATGAGATGCTCCCACTAGAGGAACAGGTTGAAATTGCTCAGCAGGTTGCAACAACACGTGCACAGATTTTATCAAATTTGAATGACCTTTCGTTGGGAACAAGTTTCTTGTAACTACAGTTGACTGAAGAAACATAGGAGAAGTGCCAAACAATAAAGTTTAAGGCGGCCATCATTTGCTGTTGGCCACTGGGTTCAGGCTTGCTCTTGAATCTCTGTTGAGGTGCAGTCTGGAGCTGCATGCAGATGACCTTTGTCCAGATTCTTTGCAGGACACGTAAGAGTAATAGCCTAATGCCTGTTTTATGGAGTGATCTGCAACTTAAAAGCTTTGGTAAGCCAGCTGTATAACTTTAAAAAAAGAAGAGGGTTAGTTGCTCCATCGTTGTCTAATGCCTGACTTATGGCTTTTACTTGTCGCCCAGGAACAGTTCAGGAGTCCAGGGAAATGCATCTGATCTTTCACTATGTAACCTTTTACCGTGAACGATGATATGCCTTCTTACTGCCCTCAAATGACAACCTTGGTGGTTTTGAGAAAGGATCCAAAGAGCCTTGTATAGCATTCATATCTCTAAGGAACATGTGCAACTGATGCCTACAAATCACTTTCCTCAAAGCTGATGTGTTGGGATTTACTACTATTCATCTTTCTGATTTCCATCTCTTTTAAGTTAAGAAATTTCATAGGTGAGAAGATGTAGGATAAATTTTATCGTACTTAATACTCGTTAGTTTCATTCATTGACCTGGGTCGGCAATCGCTTCTCCCTTGTCGGCTGGCATTGCGTTCTTGTTGGCAAGATCAAGCCAAACTTGTGTCTACTCCTGGCCCCCGGATAACATGTGACTTGTGCCTTCTGGTCATTAGATTAGTATGTCGTTGTTAGAGGAATGGAGCAACTTTCATCTGCCAGCTACCAATCAACTTTTGATTCAATCGCGCGTGTCTGGTGATTGTGTGAGAATGTAAGTTATGTCGGGTGGCGATATAAAACATGGCCCAACAATCATTCTTGATCCAGACTCAGGGGCCACGGAGACCGAACGATACTATGTTTTCTGGCTATAATCTTGGGTAGCTCGGTAGTTTATCGTCGTGAGCTCTATTCTGACACTCATCTTTATCTGTAGACGCTGAGGGTCACTTGAGGGATAATAAGGGAGCAGCCCCGTGTCAGGTTTGCTTCTGTGGGCTGTACTAAACTTGCTGGGGGATTCGGTTGGTATTCAATTCTGCTTGTTCCATAAACATTTCGTCGGGGGATTCATTCTACGACTTGCCTTTTCTTTTGTAGATTAATTTCGGAACTCTAAAGGGAAAGGGTGGATGGGCCTGGGTCTTTGTGCACAGGGGGTGCTATACAATAATATGGTCTGCCATGGACGTATGTAATCGTGATGACTGACACGTGAGGAAAATTCATCGATAAGGCAAAAGGAATGCCAAGAGATCGGCATGTGTTAAGATTACTTGAGATGTACGTGCAAGTATCATTTGTTTTGGGACCATTTGTTCATGAAATGTCCAGCAAAAGTGGAACATTGCTCCTCGGCTTGTGTTGAATAAGAGGCATGTTGTGTCTCTCTCTCACGCTCCAAATATTATATGGCTATATTCTTTCTCTTTTATTATTTCCATTTTTTTAAAAAAGCTTATTCGCATATTACTACAGAACTCAATTCAGGGCCTTGATTTCCAAAAGTAACTTATGGTGGAGCCTAGTGATATACACTTAAAGTGACTGTCAAGTCTTCACGAAAATGAGAAGGTGAGGATGAAGAGGTAGACACTCGTTTTTCACTTCCTCTGCTTTTGAAATAGAGTCTTCTCATGAACCAACCGAGCCATGGCGGGTGTGCATGCATGGTGATCCCAAAATTGACGGGCTGAGGAGCTCTGGGTGATACCCATATCAATTCTCAATAAGCGAACCTGGGAAGAAAATGAAGGGGAAAAAATAAGTTTTCCCATAAATCTAAATCAATTAGAAACGAAAAGAAAATAAACAAGTAGAAATTGTTTTTTGGGATATTGTGAAAGGAAAAGAGAAAAAATTTGTATTCGTAATTTTTTTTTTTTTTTTTTTTTGCGCCCTTATTTACAAACGAAGTCATAAGAGAATTGAGTGGTTATTTATATGAGGGCAGTTTAATACTAATTGCCACAAGTCGAGTGACGTTGCCACGATATGTTGCACCTAACTTGGGTGCACAAGTTGTTGACCAATTATGACAATTCAAGCTTGCAATCGATGCATCGACCTGAGCTGTAGAGTCGGAGACAATTAATCAAAGCGTATTCAGTGTGACTCTAAACCATAATGCATGGCTCAAACACAGCAGTCGGAGTACACTATCCATAATTAAGCTCACCTCATGCGCCACTCTTTCATATAAGACGTGTCACTTCCTCAAACTTCCCTTCACCCTCATTTTACAACTAGCCAGCTAGCTAGCTAGTGGGCAATGTGTGTCATCATCACCTACCCCTTGCGGACGATTGCATCACACGGCATTATTTATATATATATATATTGAAAACTTTGCACTACAATTACTTGGAGTCTGACCACCAAAACCTAACACCATGATTCTCGTTTGAGTGATTGCCTTGCTTTGCAGCGTGGCAACAAGAGGGCTAGCCAGCGTGCTATAGCAGATTGACCCGCATGGCGTTGACTCTTAACGGACACCAATTTGGCTTTTCAAAGTCAAAATATTTCCTTGGACCCATATAATCATCAACTCAGAACTTTTTTTTTCTCTCTCTCATTTTTGTTAATTTGAAGTCCCTTGCCACGCCGGCCCGTAATATAATATTGCAATAATAGTCGATTGTATATTGCGGGGATATTATTATAACTAAAATAGTTGCAATGATAGCAATTCATGGTAATTACAGAATTTTCTGCAACCCCAAACGTCAAACATTGTACGAACTCATTCAATGTGAATAATATTCATGAATTAATTACCATGCTAGGCGGCACAGACATGTATGCCTGCTTTGATTTGCAATTGGACAATATTCATCAGTGGTGGTGGCACATTGTACTTGTAGAAAAAAGACGCCACAAAACCGCCTTTTAATTTACCTCTCAGTTTGTCTGATTCTGAATCTAGCAAGTGCCCAACCCTCTACGTATTGATGAGAAGAACATGGCTTTTGACTTGAAGCGGATCAATTATTCCAAAAAGCCGTTTTAAGGAAAGAGAAACGGTGCTTGAAGACCCTTTGTAAGTGACAAAATATACCAAGCATTGGGAGGCTTCGTTCGCCGAAATTTCTTGAAGGGCATAAGCTCTCAGTCGAAACAAGGATTGCCAGTCGCTGCAAGGTTGGCACTGTGAGGCACATTGATCAAAGCTATGGTAGTGTTGGATTGTTGCCTGTACATGGTCCGACAAGTAAACAAAGATATTGACCGATGCCCATGGATTGGTAGGCATAAAAATGGTACATTTCGAAAAGAAAGCTAATGAACGTTGAAAGAAAAAAGAGAAAGAAGAAAGAAAGAAAAAAAAAAAAAAAAGGATTTGAAAATCAAGTAAAGTGAAAGTCCTCTCTCTCTCTCTCTCTCTCACTTTTATTTCATAAATATTAATCTTTGGCAAAATTAAGAGCATCGCACCGACCCCAACACCAACCAATTAAACAATCGTGCATGTGGGCGTGATTTTCTTTTTAACTTCACAACGCGTAGTGTCTGCCGGACAGGAACGCATACGATCAGTGGGTCTCGTAAAATCACGTATTAAACTCTAATAATTCTTAAATAAATAAGTTTAGTTCTATCACTTGTCTATGAGTTGACCCACCCTCACTTTCGCCATAACAAGAAGTAGGATTTGCCCCAACATTAGCATCCTTTTTTATATGTTATCAGTAGCACAACAGGCACTCCAGATTTCCAATACGTATTGAACCTACCAAAATGTTTTCGATATAAAGTGTAAATGAAAAGCGCCTTTTTGATGTAGAGGTTTCAAGCGTATAAAGATGGCGGAGATTCACATGGTTATGTAGCTGAAGCCTAACATCAACAAAGACTTGTCAATCAAAAGCGTGGCAAGCTTAGTGCTATAAGCATAAATTAGCAGTCTTTGGATCCAATTTCTTCAAATATATGTATATATATAGAGAGGAAGACCCATGATATAAAATAAATATAAATTCATTAAGACTACTAATTGAGATAGTTAATATATATATATATATATATATATATATATATATATGAAAAGATATATTAATTATAATTAATAATTTATATAACATAATTTGAATGATATATATATTAAAAAGATCCAAAATAAATATAAATTTGTTATAATTATTAACTGAGAAAATTAATATATACGAAAAGTCATATTAATTGTAATTAATTATTTGTGTAATATGATTTCAACGATATATTATATGAAATGCACACAAAAATTGGTTTTAACACACAAAAAATAAGTAATTATATGGCTTGAAGATTTTTCAAGAGGCACAATCTAAAAACAAAAAATATGTATTTATACTCAACAAAAAAAGAGGAAATGCTCTCTCAAGTCCGAACATCCCACGAGCCAGCCAACAGCTTCCTAATCTTTTAAAGAATCTAAGCTTCCTTCCCCTCTTTTATCCATTCCCTCTCTCTCTCTCCATTCTTCACACTTCAATTATTTATTTCATTTTCCATACACCTCTGTTTCCTGTCTTACGTTCTTCTTATCAAACCCAACCATCTCACAGATCAAACCCATCTTGCCAATAATTTCTTCGTAAACTTATTTTGTTTTTTTTTTTTTTTTTCCGTTCCCTCAATCTCTTGAGGGTTCAGATAGATAGATATATATATATATATATATATATATACTGATGATGGCTCTTGAAACCTGGCTTGTAAAGGTAAAAGCTGCAATATCCCACAGTTTTGATTCAGTGTCCAAACCAAAATCATCCAAGAAGTCCAACGTTGGAGTTCTGGCCTTTGAGGTTGCCGGTCTCATGTCAAAGCTCTTCCACCTCTGGCAGTCCCTGTCTGACGACAACATCGTTCGCTTGCGCCACGAATCCATTTCTCTCGAGGGAGTACGCAAGATTGTCTCCAACGACGAGTCGTTCCTTCTTGGCCTCGCCTGGGCCGAAATGACAGAAAATCTAAGGCTTGTGGCCAAATCCGTGTCCAGATTGAGCAATCGATGCCAGGATGCGAACCTACGCCGTTTCGAGCGCTTGTTCGATGAGTTTGCCGACTCGGGTCGTGACCCGAATCGGTGGGTCTTGGGTTGCAAAGAAATGGAAGTCCAGAGCAAGAAAATGGACAGGTACGTGGCAGTCACGGCCATGCTGCGTAAAGAGATGGAGGAGCTGTCTTTGTTGGAGAACTCTCTGAGAAAATCTATGCAGTGCAATGAAAGTGAGACAACGAAAGAGCAGCAGCAGCAGAAGATTATGGATCTTCAACAGAAGATATACTGGCAGAGACAGGAAGTTAAGCACCTTAAAGACAGATCCCTTTGGAATCGAAGATTCGATACTGTTGTTTCGATGCTTGCCAAGAGTATCTTCACTGTTGTAGCAAGGATCAAGCTTGTTTTCGGAATAGGTCGACGCTTCCATCCATCTTCTCTACCTCGCAGCCTCTCGGCTTCTGCGTGTGCCGCCGTTCACCCGAGTGAAAACACTGCGACTTGTAACTTCGTTTCGGGGCAGTTGAAATGCTCGAAACTTGAAGAGAATAATAAAGATTTGGGTTATGAGTTCTTGGAATCGAATTCCGAGTTGCTAAAGCCGCCGGCAACCACGCTTGGTGGGGCGGGTTTGGCTTTACACTACGCCAATTTGATCATAGTGATGGAGAAAATGATCAAGTCGCCACAACTGGTCGGTGTTGATGCAAGAGACGATCTTTATGCGATGCTACCTTGCAGTATACGATCTTCGCTCAGGGGTAGATTGAAAGGAGTGGGATTCTCAGCGAGCGATCCGGTTCTTGCCAGAGAATGGAAAGATGCCATGGGGAGAATACTGGGTTGGATGTCACCTTTAGCACACAATATGATCAAATGGCAGAGTGAAAGGAGCTTTGAACAGCAGAATTTGGAGCCAAAGACCAATGTTCTTCTATTGCAAACGTTGTTTTTCGCAAACAAAGAGAATACCGAAGCTGTCATCACCGAGCTTTTGGTGGGTTTGAATTACATTTGGAGGTTTGAACGAGAGATGACGGCTAAGGCCTTGTTTGAATGTGACAACTTCAATAGATTCATGCATTCCAGCAATTCCAGCTAGAAGCTGATTAAGAAACAGAACACGGTTTCTTTAATTTCTCCCCCATCTTCGGGAGTGTTTGTTCCCTTTCAAGCCCTTTTCTTTAAATGATAAATTGGTAATATTGGTTTGTGTACAAGACATGATTTCATTAATCTTTGAAAGAAATGCTTGAGCATCTTCAATCGTAAATTTTCTCTACCATTAAAACAGTCTCGAGTTTTAATTACAATTAGTGTCAATTTTAGGTACGTAGTTCCCCAGAGAACGCTCGCACCATTAGAGCAAGATTTTGTTCAAAGCTTGTGTGTTTGGTTGTAGGACTAAATTTCGTTGGTTGGGGCTCGCCAGCTGCCGCCCAATAGCTGTTGGATACATCACGTCAAGAGATTAGCTTCCATGTGGAAGAAGTCAGATAGAGATTGACAATGGACCATCCAACCGCATTATTAGCGGTACGTAAGCAGAGTCGTTGAATTTTTATGATTATTGGAATCTCTTAACGCTGTTTTATAATGATGCAATGAAAGACTGCCTACCCTCCCACTACTCCAGAAAGGATAGGGGCAAGAAGAACACTTGATTGCGGCTATGCGTTTGATGAGAGACGAGATGCTTAAACCCAACTCAGCATTAGCCTTTTGTGTCATTTGTCTCGATAAATCTCTGTCTTCTCCGTTTTTTCTCCTCAAAAGTGGTTAAAGGGTCCAAACTACCCGAACAAGGAGAGTTTAGGCAAGGGAGATGGAGCCGCCGTGGTCGACGTGCGGGCCTCCTGTGCCTTTTGATTTTTTTTATTTTTTTGAATATATATATATATATACACACACACACACATTGTGCAACAGTTCAACAATAATATGTAATAAATTTTATGCAATGTACCCTTATATTTTTCTATTTGGATAATTGTTTACACGCTTTTATCATTTTTAATGTACATTTATTTTATTCTGTCACACACACACACACACACATATATATAATCCACTCCGACCCCACGAGGTATTATGTCGAAGACAATTGATGCAGTGCAAGGACAAAGCCACACCTTGCGGTGCGATCCACAGGTATGCAGTGCTCCCATCTTTTTTTTATTCTCTTATTTGTTTGTCTAGGTCTCACGTAATAAAAAAAATAAAACTTTAAATTTCAAAATTTTTTTTGCCAAGATACGTCATTATATGCATTACAAATTGGGTCCAAGTGGAAAAAGTGGTCGGTTCCATGGTTGGCTCCATGTAGAAAAATTAGTAGTACTAGGAAAAGAGAAGTTGAGAATTTTCAATCCTCGTTCGAAATGAAAATAAAATTTTAAAAGTCTCTCTTTGTCAAAAATTGTGGGGGAAATTTTCATTTTTTTTAATTAAAAAATCATAATTTAAATAATACTTCTCACTTTTACCCCGTCTTATTGTTATTCTTATAAACAGCATACTAATTAAGGACCGAAAGCGCCATCTTCTCCAAGCATTTGATAATCATTAACTTCTGCATGCGCGGCCATCAATCCGCTTGTCGCTTATTTCCTTACTCAGCGGAACTGGACAATCGCCTTCCTATATTCTGTTATTTCCTTCGACTCTCGAATCCTCTGTGTACATTTGTTACGTCTATTTCTGGCAACATAACCATCTCCGTCCAAACAGACTAGAGAAGTAAGTAAAAGAAAAAGAGAAGGAAAGGGTACTTTCCTATTATTAAATTGTGGCGATTGCAAGTTTGCAACATCAAATAACCCACTAATTGCTGTTAGGATATTATTGGTCCTTTTTAGGACCATCCAATCGCCAAAAACAACTACTAAATTGGCAAATAATAATGGGTTTAACCGTATCTGCTCCTGTTTTTTGCTGGGTATGACAAAAATAATAATAATAATAGCATGACTGTTTTTTTTTTTTTTTTTTTTTCCCTGAGTAACCGCAGCCCGTATATTGTTTTTTTTTTTTTTCCTCCTGTTATTGTCTAAAGCTTCAGAGCCTACTTTCAGGGGGAAGAGGTTGATCCTGTTAAACCCGCAAAAGAAACTCGAATCTATAGAAAGCCAAAATAGCTTGGTCAAATAGCCGAATAAACTGGAAAATTTTGACAAGTGAGTATAATATCAAATAATATTCAAATCAATCATGCTTGAATTATCGTTGGACGTCGATGATATAACAGTTAAAATTTGCATCAACTCGAAGTTAACAAGGAATACAGAACGTCCTAAATCGGTCAAATTACTGGCTGCATTGGACAAATAACAATGAGACAATGGTATCCATAAAAGAAAATATGAAGCCTTGGGATTCAATTAGATTTCACAACTTGACGTCGAGTTTTTCACCCTTAATAAGTGGGTTTTGCTTGATCAAAATTTGACGATCGAAGGCCTTAAAATCGAACGTGCAAGAGTGCTGCGTGGCGTGCCGGTGGACTCCACAGAAGACTTTTCCACAGCGGCACTCGAACCCCAGCAAGCCGACCTTCCTATTGCAGCCCTGGCACCGATTACTCTTCACAATCTCAGTCGGTAGATCATCAGATGATGACCCTTTCATTGCACCTACTGTGTCAGGTACTGTCATTATTTCGCTAGAAGCCACACCATCAGCGGTTGCAATCGGTTGATCATCATCAGCAGAAGTGGATAAGCTAAGACCTGCAAGCCTGGCTTCTAGTGTATCGACGGTCTCCAACATGGCACTATTCAGCTCTTTGAGATAATCCTTGTAGCACTTGGAGCACAGGTTGCCGTTAGCGGCGGAGCCATAGAAGCCGCATCCTCGTGCACACAAAGGAGGGGCTGATGAATTGCTTGGAGAATCCATCTTCTTCTTTCTTCTTTGAACGCTTGATTGAGCAGAGAGTTTTCAGAGTTGTTGGTGGTTGACCTTTGCTTCTTGCTTCTTGCTTCTTGTTTCTGATGGGTAAGCGATGGGATCTGGGTTGTATATATAGGACTCCGGAAGGCTGGAACTGGAAGTCCTAAAGGAATCAGGATTCTGAGTTCGTGTGGGTTTCGGATTAAGAAATTGGACGTATTGAAACACTAATAAAAATATCTTACATCAACCATCAGCATATTAGTTGACTGGTAACCAAATGACATTAAGGAAAAACACTGGTAAATAAATTTAATATTATATTTTAATTTAAAATTATAAAATATTAAATTTATAAATTATTTTTAATTATGTACTATTTATTTTTAATATAAAATTTATAAATCACTCGTTCATATTTAAAATCAAATAAAAAAATGTTAAGACATAGCAATATTTGATTTTCCTTCGTGATTCCATAGGCTTGAGGCTCGATTTTCATCTTCCGTTAATAATAAAGAGTTAATCATAATTAGCCGAGGCATTTATTTTATGTCAGGAGACGACGTCGCTTCGTTTCCTGAAGTTTTGCAACCCTAGAGGCTAAAACTATTGGTCCCTTTACCTGAGCTATGCGTCTGCCGCTAGACCTCCTGGGAACGCCTCTTTTTTCGTTCTCTACCTTGCCCTGCCCCTCATTGTCGCCACCTTCCACCGCCAATTGGAGATTCGCCGTCCCACTAATCCGGCAGCTCGGGGCTCCAGCAGTCATTCCCCGCCTTACCACACACCGCCGCTATCAAAACAAAACCCAAAGCTTGCTGTTCCTTCGGTTAAAGCATAATATCAAAAGCCTCCGCCGCCACAACAACAACAATCAAAGCCTCCGATTGCCGTCTTCTCCCAGTAGTCGGCTTCCCAACAGCGTTTGAAAGGCAAACCCGAACAAAGATTCGAAGGAAGCTTCTTGAGTTACAACAACGGTACGGCTCTTTTTTTTTTTTTTGGGCTGTTAAATATTAGAATTGTACACACTGTAATACGACTATTAATACTACTATTGTATCGGCTATGAATTTGCAGCAGCAATGGTGATTCCGCCGCCAGTTAGGCCGCCAAGAGTGACGGAATTTCTGAAGCCATATGTCCTGAAAGTGCACTTCACGAACAAATTCGTGCACGCCCAAGTGTTCCACTCCCCGACCGCCACGGTAGCCTCTTCCGCAAGCTCGCAGGAGAAGGCCCTGAGGCCAATCATGGAAAATACTCGGGATGTGGCCGCTGCGGCCAAGATTGGTAAGATACTGGCGGAGCGCCTCTTGTACAAGGGCATACCCGCTGTCTCAGTCTTTTACAAGAGAGAACAGAAGTATCACGGAAAGGTGAAGGCCGTGGTCGATTCCTTGAGGGAAGCTGGTGTCAAACTCATTTGAATTGCTGCCGCTGAACTGTTGTGTTTTCCGGGATCCTATTCTATCCCATTTAACATCAGGGCGTTGCAATCCAATAGACAATTCTAATTGCTACAATTGAACTGTATTTCCGGCAACTGGTCGCAACCCAATACTCTGATTATTTCTACTTCTAGTTCAGCAACTGGTCGCAACCTTATGATCATCGAGATAAAAGATAACTGATAATGAAATTAACATCAATAAACGTTGCAAATGCAATCAAGAAATTCCGGATTTTTCATCATTTCTTACGGAGTTGAGCGAGTAATTGAGCATATATTTAAAGATAAACATGACGACTTTGACAATTGCGTTTTGTATGAAAGTGCGCAGGATGATGCTACAATGATTTAATTGCAACTAAGTGATAAATGAATATTGGCCTACGAGGTTGTTCCACGAAGCAGGTTCGCAGAGCTTAATGGCTTCGGTACTAAAGAATACGAACAAGGGAGTTTTCGACTCGAAGGAAAGGTAAATAACAATGGGCCTCAATAGTGGCCCAGCCACCATTCGAGGCCCAAACTAAACGTACCTTAGTTGGACATTTAACTGCTTTGTTGACAGTTACGACAAAAGTCTAAAAATGCAGCTGCCGTTCGGCTTATGTCAGACGGGAGGGTAAGCCTAATCCACTTGGTCAAAAGTGAAACAAGTGAGATCAGGCGGTTAGGTCGCCTGAGTTTTAATATGGGATCTCCGCTAACCCACTACCGCAAACATATAAATTACATGCAAGCGAACTCAAACAGCACAAGGTGCAACGCACTAGAGACGCCAGATTCTGTTCCAATATGGAGGAAAAGGAAGTAATCAAATCCTCAAACAATAATCGTCTCGGGCAACCACCATCGGTACCGTTTCTCTGGGAAGAAAGGCCAGGCATAGCCAAAAAAGACTGGAGACCTACGGTCTCTTCCGTTGGCCCCGTTCTGCCACCTCCAACCAAGTACGTGGCTTCAGTTCCCTTCATCTGGGAGGAAAAGCCTGGCACGCCACTATCCTGCTTGACACAGCCATCAATGGAATTAGCAAATTTGAACCCACCTGCTAACCTAAATGCTTTACCATTGCCTCTCTCACCAGCTCAAGGAGATGGCAACCAATACTTTGGAAACACTTGCAGCAGTGATAGGGGCAGCAGAAACAAACATGAAATCTTTGACTTGGGTCTATTGAGTTCTCAAATAGGTGATTCATTCAGCCCAGCACCCTCTCTCATGGCAAATTGTCTGATCCCAACAACGGAGATTTCAACTGCTGTTCCAATACAAAAAACTTCCCCAACAGATGATCTCAACGACCACATCACAACCCCATCATCACCCACTTCTGAAACTGACAGCAGCACAAGCAGCTACGCAACAGGCTTTTCAAGCCTTGTGGGGGATTCTTTCTTGGAATACCTGTTTCCAATATATCCACCCCATTCTGGTTTTCTTGGAAAGGCTGCTTACCCCAATGAGGGCCCTTTGACTTCGCTCAAGCTACACAATGGAGACCTTAATTATGAACCCAGTGGCAATGCCATGGCAAGGAGGCCACCAACACTTGGAGAACTAATAATGATGAGCCGGAGGATGAGTTTGCAGAGGAAAGCTTTTCAAAGGAGAAAACAGAGACCATCAATGGTAAACCTCTAGTCCTTGCTTCTTTTTCACTATCAATGCTAAATGAATATTAGGCCACAAATAAACTGACTGTAGAGGGTATAATTGCCAATCTATAACTATTAAACACAAATTGTCCGAGGCCATACATACTCATTTGCTTCTGAATCACAATTCAAGAAATAAACAAAATCTTACTCCTAGTAATCTTGCCTGATTGCAACTCTGGCAGGAATTTATAAACAAGAAAGCTCTTGGGTGCGGCTTCTTCAGAATTAGCAGCAAACTGATAGAAGGATTGCAGAGGAAGAATTTGCCTGCAAGATTGAAGCTATTTTAGGTTGGCTTTGTGGTTCAAAATCACCATGCCTTGAGTTCTCTCCATTAAGCCTTGTACAAATAATCTGCTTCTCACTGCCCCCTTTGTAACCAACGTTAAATGTACCTGAAGGTTCAAATCTAACAAATCACTGGAAAACCCAAGATTTGCAACTTTTTGCTGAGTCAGTTTCTCCAATCTCCGAATACAATATTGAACAAGTAATACCTTAAAGAAGTATACCATATGCAACTGAGGCCAAACATAAGGAAAAACTGAAAGAGCAAAACTTCTGAGTATTTCAACTCTAATATTTTTGTGCAACTTTTTGGATCCGCTCCACAACTATAGGAATATCTTCTTGAGCTAAGGTAGTAAAACAACAACGGAACCATCCTGGTTCTATGCAGTGACAGGCTGACCCAGGCGTTACATTTATCTTTGCGATGTTCAACAGCTTATCCCATAACTCAAGTTCTCCTTTCTCACTGTAAGAGGGGATTAGCCTACTAAAATCAGCCCAACAGAATAGCCCAGCACTGCTCTCTATGCACTCAATTCCTAATAGTTTGAAAGCCTCAACAAATAAGTCATACCTTTCACCTAGCCTCCTTCTATTAGTTTCCACATACTCCTCAATGAACCTAGTGTCTGAAAGCATTGAAATCAGTAGCATCTGGCTCAGAGCAGAAATAGGAGAAAATCTGGATAGCCTTCTAGCAGCAGACAAAATGCTATCATTGTAGGAATAGATAACACCAACTCTAAATCCAGGAAGAGAGAGGTCCTTTGACAGCCCGTATATAATGTGAACCCTGTTCTTGTCAAATTCTTCTGTCTCAACAATTTCTATCATACTCACAAACTTCTCATTAGTTGCATATACAGACCCAGCAAATATTTCATCAGAAATAATATGGATGTTCTTCTCTTGGGCAAAGTCCAGTATATTGTAGAGTGTTTCTCGTGGCAGCAGATTGCCAACAGGATTTGAGGGATTGGAAAGCAGAATTCCACAAACTTTTAACCCTCGCTTTTTAGCCTGATTGTAAGCTTGATCGAGAGCATTGACACTTAACATAAAATTGTCAGTTCTGCGGCAGTGTACAGGTATTAGCTCCACTCCAGTTCGCCATTTCACATCTCTGTCAAATCTGCAAAGTGTGCTCCAAATAAATTTCAAGAGCATATATTAACATGAAAAGTAAAAGTACAAATTGTTTTATAACTTGATTATAGAATCAAATTTTGCAATTTTGCATACAAATTACCCTGGATAATATGGTGTTGGAATAAGAAAAGCATTTCCAGGGTCTGCCAAGCAGAAGCACAAAATCTCAATGGCAGAAGTTGCACCAGCAGTTAATACGATATTTGAAGGGTCAAAGGCAACTGCTTTTCCCATTGCCTGAGACATGAATCCTGCCATAGCCTGCAAATTTCAGACAAATGGTATCAAAAACCGAAATGATGGAAGCACAAAGGAATTCTCTTAGATAATTAGTCTATTTTATGTTAGATCAGAATGCAACAATCATAATGCTAAAGATAGATGCATTTAGCTTCATGCAACCAAAAGATCTGCTAATCAACCTCTCCTCCAAGCCAATCTGTGTTTTTTCTCTCTCTACAAGACATTAGGCCCTTAAGGCTAAGAAATAGAAGACATGTTGGATTTGTTCGTGAAAATGGATAGCTAAAGTTTCATTTCTTATTTGCACTTCCAAATCATTATTCTTCAACAAGAAAGAATTTGATCACAATTATTTGCAGGCCAAACAGCCTCATAGAATGAAACTTCATTCTCACCTTGGCCTAGGAGTCCTACATCAAATTTGTCCGTGCTTTCCTTTTCCGTTTTACATCCCTCTAATCCACGATACCGCTATAGTAAACATAACAACTTTGCCACAAAAAGACAAAGAATAACACTTTTCTATTTTTTCCAAGAAAATATAAAACTTAAGAAAGAAATGCTTGTGTTTGCAATCAACAAGAATGTTTCATCTAAAACCACGCAAATAATGTAAAATTCCATATCATATGGAAAACGATATTTAGATTGATACCTGTCATATTTGAGTTACAAACAACAGCAATTGACCTTTTAAATTTTTACTTGAATTATATTTCCAGTTCTCTCAAAGAGCCGCATTAGCAATATCAGCTTTAACACAAATAATTAAAACCCATGACTATTAATCGGCCAAAGCATAGATACACTAAGAGCAAGAAACTTTAGAGTAGAAACATTAACATTCACATCGGCATGTGTGCTCAATAATGCAGGTTCATAGTCGCAAGCATAAAAGCAACAGAAATCTTCATTTACCACTTTCAGCTCCCTCTGTCCATCGAACCGCTGGTATGTGGCTATTCCATTGATGTTGAGATCACCGCCATCGCTTTCAATCACTGATGACGTCAGATTCTCCGCTATCCACTTCTCGATCAAATCCAAACATAGCTAAAACGAGCAAAAAAAAAAGTACAATTAACAACGGTAATAGTAAATACAGACACAGACACAGAGAGCAAGAGAGAGAGAGGGCTCACCCTGTTCTCCGATAATCCCAGCTGAATAATCCCATTCGGATTGCCCAGCCTATCATACGGATCCTCCGAGACCTTGTCCAACCCAATATAATACGGAGAATCATTTGGCTTGGCAATCGGGAACGCCCTGGCTGACACCCGAACCGGCTGGCCCAACAAATTGGACCGGGAAGACGTTCTCGGGATCTCCGCCAGGTGCGGAGAAGATGTGGACGGCGACGGAGGGTTCGAAGAGGGTGAGCTTGAAGAACGATTTCGTTTCAAGTAAAGTTGAAAAAAGTAGAAGAGAGCGCAGGGGATTAAGGAACCCAATATCAGACCTCCTCTACCTTGGACCACGCCTTGGAGTGGCACTATGAGTCTCATTCCGGTGGCTCCGGCTTGCTTCTGGCGTGAACGTTCGCGTTATTTGGATTCGGATCGGGTCATAGGGCGGAGCCGACGGCGCGTTAAGTTCCGATGGTAGTCCGACGGATGATCTTGGGAGCCGCGCCGAAGTAGCTTGAAGGGAGTGTTTTTCTGAGGTGTGTGTTTGCAGGCGTTTTCAAACCGTTCAAAACCAGGATGGAGGGAGCAGAGAGAGAGAAGATCAGATTTTGGGACTTTCCTTTTTTCTATTATTTTTCATTTTGAAATGGGCCCCACTCCCTCGAGGGGAGAGCTCTACCGGCCCAGCCCGTGTTCCGGCCCATGTGTTGAGTCAAATCGGGCTTAAGCCGAGGCCGTTATTGACCCATGCTCGTGGATCCAAAGGTTAGCAATTTAAATATATATATATATATATTTATTAATTTATAAAAAAATTAGTTTACGTCCTTTATTTTATTTTATTTAACTTCTTACAGGAGTAAATAAAATCCACCTCACGAGATCCCTTCCTCACATGATCAGTCTCTTGTTTTGCTTTGTGCTTAAATGGGACGGTGGGAATGGAGAAATAAAAATGGCCACTTATGAAATGAACTGGAAGTAGATGAGAAACAGGAACGAAAGCAATCAATTTTCTATAACCAGCTCCGCATTTTCTGAAATTAAAACTTCAAAACTAAACAAATAAAATTTTTATAAATTCTCATTTTCTTAAATATCTATTGTTAGTGGCAGAACCATACACTTGAGGCTTTGGATCAGAAGGTTTTGTAATTCAGTGTCTTTTTTTCTTATTTGGATAACAAGGTCTAGAGAACTCTAGTTACTAGTTTTAAGTCATTGTCCAAATTTAAGGTGGACAAAACCAGTTGAATTTGGGTCTGGAACCCCCGGATGTCCAAAAAGGTAAATGGATCCCTTAGCTCCACCCAGTTCAAAAAATTATGATTAGTCGAAGTTTGTCCGAACGCTAGGCCTGATTTTTCTCGGCCTTGTGATGGTCCAACTTGAACAACAATTCTAAAATTATTTTCAAAATTAAAAATCTCAAATTGAAATATTTAATGGGTATTAATTTATTTAAATATATATATATATACAATGCTAATCTATATCACGGAAAAAATTTTTGAATATATTTAATCAAAATCTCAAATTAGTGTGAACCGTGAAGATTCCACTGTCGCGTACACGATTGTGATGTGAACTGTGAGGATTCCATTGTCGTGTGCACGGTTGTGATGTGACCCTCGGGGGTATGGAAAGCCATCATCCTCCTTTTTATTTTTTCGATCGCCAGAACTATCATCCACCCGTCATTTTCTGCATTACTCTTGTAAATTTTGAATTCTTGGGAGCGTGCGTGTCGTTTTCACGTCATTTATGTGCCGGCAAAATATTAGTCGGGTGCACGGTCACAAATTTGAACAAATAGTTGACATTATGACCGGAGAAGCGGCCTGTTTGTCTCCCCAACTCGACACGGCACCCCATTGGTAGAAACTTTGGCAAGTACAGTGATACCGAGTCCTGTCTTTCGGTCATAAATTACCCTAAATCCTCCCTGGGGTCCACCATTAATTCTCTTGGGTCTTTTGAAGGGTCCCAGGGGGGCACTTCCGTCTCCGTCTTTTAAACCAATAAGTGGGACCAAAGCCATAGAACAATAAAATATCACGTACATCATATTCACACTATACTTTACTTATATAAATGAAGTCATCCCAACATTCGTTATACCATTATTTATTAAAGATAATAACTATTTTCTCTTTATCTATTTATTTAAAAGCCATAGTTTTATTATTATTATTATTATTATAAAATAAAATTCAACAAATATTAAATTATTCATTAGTTAAATTTATATTATAATAAAAAAAAAAAGTTAATTTTATCGTACTGATAATGATTGTTATCATGAAAATATTAATACTCCTTGATTTTTTTTTTTTAATTTAACTAAAATTTTATCACTGCACTCCTGCTTGTCTACAGTATTTTACTTGGTTTAAATTCAAAATACAGGCATTATTGGAAGCTGTCGCTTATTTTGTCATCAACCGGGGGGGTCTGGCCCAATAATTGTCGACAGAAATGACAAGGTATCTTTCTCGTTAACCTTTTTTATTTGGCTAGATGTCAAATACGATCAGATCAAATTCAAACACAGCGTTCTAGCATTCGTGAAACGTCCCACAGTTGAATCTCTACCAACAGCACCCGTAATTTTTTTTTATTTGTTTATTTATTTATTTGAAAAGCTAGAGTTCATTTGTTTCAAATATAATGCATCTCAATTATTTTTTAAAATAATTACTATTACGTTTTCACGCCTTACCATACTCTCACCTAACTGTTAATGTCCGCAAGGTCTACTCATATTACTCGCATTCGCACGGTTCCGACACAAAGCTTTAGATCGTCTACCTTAATGACGAAGAGTTAGCTTCCATTATTGTCCCGAGATTGAAGGATGGATTTATTTACAAAAACACAAAAAAGAGAAAAAAAACAAAGGATGAATGACGCTGCTTGTTCATCCAAAGTGCACCTGGTGCAGCTGCATGGCTCCAAAAAAGTTGCAGAATTCTGTTTTCAAGTACCTCTAATTTCAAGTTTCAGTTAAAAACTTTATGGCGCTATTCCTCTGAAGTTGCTGAGTCAACGAGTTTGATTATGTATTTAAGATTGAATTGTAATTATTATTATTATTTTTAATTCAAATGTAGTTTGCTGTTGTAACGAGCAAGTCTGCAGCTTTGGAAGTCCAGGAGTCTAAGGCTGTGAAGTTTAGTTACTTAAAGCAAGCAATTTACATGTATTAGTTAGTTGAAATTGTTGTAATGATGTTTTTTTTTGAATTACTTTATAAATAATGAAGCTTAATGATCAATGAGAAGCTCAGCTTTATGTTTTCTCTCAAATCTCTCCTAATTGCCATTTGCTTCAGTGAAATATAAAATAAAATTGGAAGGAAGGTCGTGAGAAACACAAATTTTTTTAATATATATATATATATATATATATATTTTTTTTTTTTTTTTTTTTTGGGCTTCCAATTATTGCCTTGCCGCCGGCCAAAATAGTGTAGGAGAAAATAGGCAGGATAGTCGCATGCGAACCGAGGGTATAAAGGTCATATTGCAAAACGTTTATATATTCCATTTGACGGACCCACGACGACCAGATCAAAACACATACATCGTCCTTGAAACCTGGGTTGGGTTCTTCACGTAAACGCCCTTTCTGCTATGGTCCTGTTTCCTTCCATGTCTGGTCCCATCCAACGTTATTATCACCGTTCATTTGGATCATTGTTTTTTTCCTCTTCATTGTGAATGGGGTTTTCCTGTTGATGTTTCCTCTGTGTCTCATTTTCCCTCATTTTCCCGGAAAGTTTGAGAAAGAAACGGGAGAGAAAACGAAAAAAGAAAAAACGGGGGCCGAGAGAGGCCGTTGGAAATTCAAAACAAATAGTTTCAAATATATTATTCATTTTTCCGAGAAATTTCTAAGGGAAGAGATAGCAGAGGGAGAGAGGAAAAGAAAACAAAAATCAGCATTGAATGACAACGTTGTCCTCTGTTTTCATGATGTGCATCGACAACTTGTTGTGATATTATTAATCGAGAAATGCTTTCTCGGACGGAGAAAAACAGAAGCTTCTGAAATTTGAGACAATGTGTACATGTGGGGATGTTTGCTTTGATTCAAATAAGCCAGAAATGTTGTAGAGAGGAATAGGGGAGCGGCCAGAGGGAGAGATGGACCTGGAAATGGAGGACTTGTTCGATGAATCCTTTTCTGTTGAAGAACTCGACATCGATTACGAGTTTGATGCACCAAAGTACTACGATTTCTTGAGACCAGAAGCCGATTTCGAGGCTCAGGAAGCCGAGCTCTGGTTCGAAAACTCCAGAAACTATTCCCCTTCTCGTAGGCATCCCGCTTCTTCGCATTCACAGTGCTCTCTTCCATATCAGTCAAAGCTTTTGTATGCAAATCCAACTCTAGTTGCTTTCTATTCTTTGATTTTTATGGCTGCATTTTGTTTTGTTCGGTTTTTTTTTTTTTTTGTCGAATGTTGTTCCTTCAGCTCACATCATAAAGTTGGATCGGAGACCAAATGCTCCCTCGGAAAGTCCAAGTTGTTCATCTGCTGACAGAGCCGATGAAAATGTGTACAATATCGGCGGTAAGACCTGCAGGAGTGTAGACTACATGACAAATAAAGTAGATGATTTTAACACAGGTACAGTTGGCCAGAACTGCAGTCATGGTTACTTGTGCTTCTTCCCTTTCTCAAATCTTGTCGTTTGGTATTGTTAGAGTTAGATGTAGCCTTTATTACCCCCGAGGTCTTGAGTTCAAAGTAGCTGCCCTCATTCTTCGTATTTAATGATGAATCCCTATGGTGATCATCGGTTTCTGCAGGATTAAAATCTCGTACTCACACGAATCAGAATGTGGTAAAAGCTAAAGCCAAATCCGCAGTTAAGTCATCTTTATCAAAGAGTTCCCGTTTTATGAAGCCTACAGCAAGTCGGTTGGCCAAGCTGAATAAGCTTCCAGAAATTTGTTGTCCGCGATTCTGTGGAAGGTATAGGTTATTTCTTAGGCGCCATGCATGTTGATTACCGTTAAGGTTCACATTTTTCACTTGGAGTATTTTCTGAATTCAGCACAACTTAGCTATTTCAATTGGGAAGGCTTCTCAATTGAGTTTGTTTTGTTAATTACTTATTTCTTAAATCCGTAGCCCTCAGAATGTGTCAGCCAAAGATGAGAACAGTTCGCAGGGTTCCTCTGTCACTGGATTGCTAACTAGCAAAAGGCAAAAGCTTGAGTCTGGTTACTTGCGGAAGGTGCAGTAGGATTTTGTGTTTGGCTTTTTTTTCTCAGAAAATATTCCTTGACTATCATTTTAGATTATAATTGGTCACAGTATGTGGCAGCTACAGCAGATCTCTAGCATTAGGAATACTCATTTAAGGTGCTACTACTGCACAGGTTGCTCGTTTGAAGCATCAAGCAATTCTTTTACACAAGGCACCTAAAATGGTAAACCATATAACTTGCCAATCATGTAGTTGCGAGGAGATTTAGTTTATAATTTGTGATTTTCATGTTTCCTCAGGATTTTTGGTCTCAAGACATTCTGTCACTACATGAGAGTTTATGCTATAATTAGTTCAGAGTTTTGTGAATTTCATACAAAAATTTGGGTTCACTTGCAGGCTGAACATCCTGATGCTAGCTTAGCACTTGGTAGATCTAAAGTTACAATTCCGAGAGAACCTACGCTAGAAACAGCTTATAGAGCACAAAGGCATAGGTAACACTCAATCTCTCATCGATTGTCCTAACGTCTGTTTCTTACCCTACAGAAGGCCTGAACTTTGCCAGATATGCTGTGTGGTCTATTCTTAATTTTCAGGTTCAAAATTAATGTGCACTCGGTTGAAAATGAAAATCCCAATGCTTGTACCTTTAGAGAAAGGCCCTTGAACAAAAAAGTTGGTACCCCTGCTTATACTGATATTCTATTTTCTTTAAATCTTTTGGACTGCAACTATGGAAGGAAGGTTCTTACAGATGCCAAGCAAAATTTTTGATCTTTTTGCATGTTCCTGGGCTTGACAGATACTCGGGCCTCCTTTAACAACTTCCCGTAAAAAGAGCACTCCACAGATGCCAGAGTTCCAAGTAAGTAGTAAAGATGTCTAAATGCCCTTTCTGAGCTTCATGTCGAAGTGTCATCTAAATCTGTCTTAGTACATTTTTCTCTTTTGGTTTTCAATTCAGGCATTTCACCTGAGGACTTCAAAAAGAGCTGTGCAACGTGCATCCCATAATGTAGGTGATTAGAAACATATTTAATTTATCATTATGAATACAGTTTAGACTATTCTACTGTCAAAATTTTCTCTCTTCTCTTCCACTTGGCTTCTGGTATGTCTTTTACATTTCAGACTGCTGGAACCTAACACTATTGTTCGTCTCTGCAGGCAGCAAATTTTTTTGATTCCAGCCCCAGTTGGCAAGATGACACCAGAGACTCTAGGAGGTAACAGTTTGTGGAATGATAGCCTCTCTGAAAGCTTTTAAGGACACACAAAATTATCTATTTCCTTCTTTATTGCCTGCTGCGCAAGAGATATGCTAGTTCTTATACACATTATTTCCTTCAAATATAACTACTTTATTAAAATTTTGTGCCATTGCAGAATGAACTCTGTTACTGTATTAAACGAAAGACTTGAAGCACCTGAAAAATTTAAGGCCCACTGTGTTGGTAAAAAGGTGAATGTTATACCCTAAAGCCTCTATCAGCTTCACGCAAACCTTCAGTCAAGTAGGGACATATAACTGGTTTCCAGAAAAACAGTACAATAATCTCGTTGTCAACATATGAATG
This sequence comes from Rhizophora apiculata, assembly GCA_037832385.1. Taxonomy (NCBI): domain Eukaryota; kingdom Viridiplantae; phylum Streptophyta; class Magnoliopsida; order Malpighiales; family Rhizophoraceae; genus Rhizophora; species Rhizophora apiculata. The sequence goes on along the minus strand of CM075428.1, from coordinate 8,814,050 downwards.
TTAATCCCGCAATCATGTCATGTTAATGCTTGCTGTCATTTGATTATGGACGTTTCCTAAATCCACTGTTTTGCTGCAGGAATCTAATTTGGCAACAGATGAGAGGATTGTAAACGAGCTGCCAATAGAATCATTTAGCAAGGTTGGTTTAAATAACCAATTGGATGGTCTGTTTGTTGGCAATTTTGTTTCTGGGCTAACACCATGACTGTCAAGTGACCACGCTTTCTTGTGCTTTTATTGAACATCATGTCCAGCTCTCCCTGGGATCCAAATTCCATTCTAAAGCAAAATCTCAGTCAAGAATGCCACTTTATTCTAAGGTTAGTTGCTTATTTTTTCTGATCTGTGCAGCTTAGAAGTTCAACAATTACTACATTGCATGTTCATCAATTAATTGATACACGAGCATTTCCACGGTCTTAAATCAAGGTCTTTGAAGAGAATACAACAGGCTCTTTGCGTTTTGAGCAAAGAGGTGTTCTTGGTTTTTTGTCCCATTTTGTGCAATTTTACATATTAGAACTTGACCAATGTTCAGAGATTTAAAATTGTTGTATTTGTAGATGATGCGTACTGCCAAGTCGGAAAGGGTTCGTGGGAATTGTTGTCAATGTGGTAATAATCGGGGAATCCCTTCAGGTGGAACCCAGATCAACATTACCAGGTACTTCATCTTTGCCTCCCAACTGTAATCCACCTAAATCGTCGCTGTTTGTCTTTGTGCCTTCTACGAATCCAAAATCTCGAGCCCTCTTACAAAAAAGTTATATCCATTAACAGCCGTTTCATCGATATGCATCAGACTGTTTAAACAACTTTTCAATCGCATCCAAGTTAAACATATTGCTGTCATACAAGTGTTGTCTTTTAATGGGTTGGTTCTATCTGAAGTTAACGTAGTTTGTGATTGTTTGTCACAGGAGCTTGGACATGCGCTAGAAGCCAGAAACCAACTTCTCACAAAAGGCTCCGTACGAAGAGGCATTGCGCAGATGCTGCCCCAGAAGCCATGGGCTTACTTTCCTTCTAATTACACGACTCCTAAGAAATTACGCGTTCCTGTAAGGGTGGCAACCACCAAAAGCGCAAAGGAAAACAAAAGAGAAGAATGGAAATTTTGGCGTGCAATTTTGTTTAATTGGATATCTTTCGCATGGTCTGTCAGACTCTCACCAATGTGTGTCGAAGACTAAACCTTAGGCCATTGGTAGTATCCAGCCCAACGCCCACAGCAACATTGTTTGTTTTGTTCCGTAAACTCCTGGAGCGCATTAGCGTGGTAGTATCCATCCTAAAGTCGCCTGGCTCTTATCTCAAGAGATGGGAGAAAAAAAATAAAAAACCTGTCCATCACTTGGCTCGTAGGCAATTATTAACAGCTTTGGACCACCATGCAAATAGCATTGTAAAATTGTGTACAAAATAGGTTCAACAACCTCTGATTCAAGTATCGGCCAATCTGAATCCGCTACAAGACATGAATGACCAAGAAGCCATATTCCCGTATAATAAGATGAGAAGATTTTAACGCATATGAGCCAAGTTTTGGGATTTCTTCCCCCGTGTTATCTGAACTTTATCCTGAATGCGCGAGGGAATAAATGATGTTCTCCGATGTGGATTCATTTGCCGTCCTAAACACACCAGACCAAGGCCCAACTAGTGCCTATCCACATGAGCCTGTCGAGAGAGCAGCGGAGCACACGAGATTACAGCATAAGGAAAGAAGCCAATAATGTATCGTTTTTCACCCATAGGACCTCTTACGGACGAAAAGAAACGCGAAGCTCCCTCTTCTTTGACCTTTTAATGGTCATGAAACGAGATACTGTTGTTAATTTCTGACTTTTTGTAGCGCACGGCACATGGTTGTTGAAAAAGACCAAGCGGACAAGATTAATGGGTAACTCGATCTTCTATCTTCACCTCACTTGCTAGGCTCCCAAAGTTGCGGTTAATAATTAGGGCGCATGGTACATACAGTAACCACAAGCAGCCAAAAAATGAAGCTCTTTCCAGGAAACATGATACTTTCCACAGTGAATTATCCCAAAAGTTGAAAATTCACAGCAATAATTTCTCAAAAGGAAAGAGGAATAAGGAGTATAGTCCACTGAATGACGTTAAATTCTGTGAACAACTGCAGCCAAAAAGCTTACCAACCTGAAACCACCATCTGCAGAAGCACAAGAATTACAAAGATATAATTCATTCCTTCCTCTCAGGGTATGCAACTTAAGATGTCGGATCGGCACTGTGCCATCCTGTGGTGCATGGTGGGATGCTCATGAATTCATCAAACTCCTTGACATGGATGTCACAACACTTCCACTGAAATATTTACATGCAATCATTAGAAAGCATAGTCCACAAACAGACTATATAAGAAGAATAAATTGCAGTATGCTAGATGGAATGAAACGCACCCCTTTCATCCGATCATGAAAAACAGCGGGCCCAGGATGATAACTGCAGGCAGTTTCATGATTATCCTTTTCTTTAAACGTTTTACCACAGCTCTTATTCCTGCAAGTTTGGGGCTCATTTATATCAACTATTTTCTTTGGAGGAGGACAAGGTACCGGAATATCTGCATTGCCTTTAGCAGAGGCAACTTCTTTGGATTGAGAACCTAAACCAAGTGATACATGCTTCAGCTCACAGGATAACAGAAAAATGAAGAAGACTGGGGAAATTAGGAAGAAGAAAGTCTATCCCATACAACACAGGTATTGATACAACAGTCAAAAAAGGAAATAGAGAAATGAATGCAGCAACAGATATATAATTAGGATCATAACATCTAGCTCATATGACCTTTGCTATCCTTGCCCCAAATCCCAATGACCATCAACAAAAACAAAGATATCATCAACAACCTTTTCCACCACTCATGAGAGGGAAAATTTAGATTTCTAGCTGATAAAACAAAACCAATAAAATAACAGACGTCCAAGATGCATTCATCGCTACAATCATTCATCTCTAGATTTGTCTATGCCAAAAAAGGTGCCTTCAGTATCTCACGAAACTGAAGTGTCCAGTGGTTGTTTCTAATCATACATGGAAGGACCTCACCCCTGCAATACTTAATTTTAAGACACTGAGGCTCTTGAAAACATAAACAGATTATATTTAAGATTTACATTTAATATTTCCCCTTCATGCTTACCATGATCTGAGCAAAAGAAGCCCTGCTTGCACCTAGAGCAGGATTCTTTGGAAGAAGAGCTGGTTACAGGAGCTGAAGTGGAAGGAATAACTTGAACTTTTGGACTTTTAGATGCCTTTGCTAGTACTGGCTTCTCAGTTGTATGTTTACCCATCTTACACCTTCATAACAAATGAAACTTCAGCAAATTAATACAAACAGAAATGTATCAAAATAAGTCCTTATAAATGAATATTGACTTGTGCAAGCAATGAAATCTCATATTTTGTTATGAAATCTAAAACAGATTTGTATATCCATGCAATTTGTAATTAATTGATGTCATCCCTATAATAAAAAAATATATATATCTCCAAATAGAACTGAGTGATTTTGTCACCAGAATATAAAAATAATCTTCAAATGGTGGAACAATTTTCTGAGTCACTAACTTATGTGCTATAGAGAGAACTCTAACAACAGAATCAGAAGCAGACAACATTGCTATTAATTCTTAGATCCTGTGAATCACAGGACATGAAATGGCTTTCTAGGAGTCCCCTAGAATACAGAACAAGCAAAACAAAAAAAGGCACTTCACGTACCCTGGAATTTCTAAAAATAAGCTGAAATCATGGCTTCTTTTCTTGCAACAACTCCACTCCTTCATTCCATCATGAAATATAGGCTGGAATATAGCATTCAAGCAAAGCCATAACCTCATAGCAAATGTTAAGAACAGACAAATCATAAGGAACACAAAAAAACACAAGACAGATTCTGACTTACTCCCTGAAGGAACGCATTCGCATACATACATGAAGTGAAACCCAGCCCAACCATGCAAAACAAATATTTGATCAGTATAACACACAAGGCACATTTGATATATTTCATTCCACAACAGAATTAAGGTCTGCATCATGAAATCTCTTTAACAAATGAACATCAACATTAATGAGAATACAGAAATTTCTTCATACGGTAGAAAGAATGTGCCTTGTGGACTCCACTTATTTTCCCACATATGTAGAAGTATGAAAACGGTGTACCTTGTAGTAGAAGAAATCTCATAGGTCGATCTATCAGTGCTTTCTACTGCCTACCATATCTAAAGTAACGATGCTGCAAGGAACAGTGCTTCAACAACTTATTCCACCCCAAAAGGAGCCACCCTCATGCCTTCTTTGGAAAATCACAGGCGTTATTTTTCAGAATAAACAATAAACAGGTTAGGATTCACCGCGCCTAGACTATTGGAAAAAACCCTGTCGAGTGCTTAGCCACAACTGCCCACAACCGATCAAAGAAAGATCAGGCTCATAGAACTCCACAAAGCACCGATCTTTTTAACAAAAAACGGTAAACAACTGAAATATGAGCCTAATAATGCCAAATTCAGGCAAGTGATTTACGTTAATTCTGTCACTGTCGAGACCAAACTGAAAATAAAAAACAGTTTCGGCCGTTTACAAGCCCACAAACAGAACAGCAGAACTTATTAATCAGACAGGACAAGCAAACATATTTAGAGAGAACATCCAGTCCGACGCATGTATTTTGGGCAAAAACTATCCGCGAGTAACGTACCGAATCATGGTAGTGACAGGAACCTTCGGGATTATCTCCTTCTGTGAAGGTCGCGTCGCAGCCGATTCGCTGGCACCTGAGCTTCTTCTGATGCTCCATGCCCGAGTCTGCGTGGACAGAAAGTACGAGGGTTGGAGTTCAAGAAACTAAAAGGATTAGTGCGTATCAGATTCGTCTCTCGACCTCGGCGTGTCTTTGGTCTTCTATAAGCCGCTGGACTGCCAGAGGGGGATTGTCTCCATTTTTTTTTTTAAAGAAAAAATAAAAGCAAAAAGGAAAATCTCCGGGTCAACCGATTTGGAATTTTTTTTTTTTCAAATTGGGGCCTTAATATTAAGCGCATCAAGCTGGGCTATCGGGCCTCAACTTGTTCTCCAAGTCTTCTTGCTGACCAACGTGTCAACGTCGTCTGCTTGCCGACCAATAAGGCCACCGGCATCTACATTTAATTTGACGGAAAAGTTCTGTAAAAGCAGTAAATTAAACGCCTTGCACCGTTAATTATACATATATTTTATGTACAATTACGACTAATGATAACAATCAATCCATGCGTTCAATAATTGTAATGATGCAATGATAGCAACATCACTCAGATAAAAAACGCGGAGAGTTCACTGGCCTCTTGATTAAAAGATATTGTGAAACCGCCGCATCACTTCGGAGAAAAGCGGCGATGAAGGTAACCAAAGTACTTGTCCCCCCCCCCCCACTCCCCAAAAAAGAAACCAGGAAAAAACAAAACGTAGACTGAACATTTGGACAAGCTAATCGTAGAATCTGAATTCTATATTTCAGCATCTTGTTACTGAACGAATCGTGATTTTTCACATGTACCAATGAATCTTTAGCACTACTACACTTCTTCGGTTAGATCATGAACAAGAAGTTGGGCAAAAACCATATATACAATTTTCAATCAATATAAGAAGGAAGAAAAAAAAAGGGGGGGGAAAACTATAGAGACATGTACAGGAGAACTTTTGAGCGAGCTGACGAACAGAGCTAAAGATCCGACGGCCCATCTGAAACCCAAACAATGCACCTAACAGCGCGCAAGCCCTCGTATTGACAAATCGCCGTGTGTCTTAACTGTCCTTGAAAGCTCTCTCCTGTAGAATATGGGAAGGTCACAACAATCTGTCATGGGCTTCAATCATGGAGGCTTTCTCCTGTAAAGGGATGCAGTAATTATTTAGTCCAAAAATGCTGTTCAACACATAGAGGCACACGGTTGCAGCCAACTTGTAAACCAATGTATAATCAAACAATCAGGGGACCCGAAAGCAGATGTTCAATGATCAACTGGGCGGGGTCTGATGAGAGGATGATCAACTAAAAACATGTTTGCAGTAATATTTATTGCTATAATAATAATGCTACAGGTACTAAGACCTTAAAATGAGTGGAGTGGCACGAGGCGAACAAATAGTTAGATTATTCTATGCAGGCTTTGCCTCTGCAGATTCATAGGTGTGGTCTTGGCATAACATTTCGCGAATGCTAAAAATTCAACGCGTCAGCATGAAAAAAGTTTTTAGTAAAAGTTTGGGTGCATCTGGCACTATTCTTATGGTAATGGCTCCCATAGTTTACAAAGCCTTGTCCAGAAAAGACCTTCCTAGAGTCATGGCAATTATGCACAAACAAGCACAAGTATACACAATAACCACTTGGTGGGGAAGTGGAAGGATGAGGGATGAAGAGATAGAGAGAGATAAAAATGAACCTCATTCTGTGTGCTACTCTCTGATGGAAACCATTGCAGAAGAACGCCCAAATTCATGACACTTGGTATCAATTTGAACAGAAGCGGAGTTGTTACCTGAACATCATTCATAGAGATAACTGCATGTTTTATCCAATGGAATTGAAGTACAACATAATGTCATCACCAAAATACAAACCAGACTGAATGCTGTTGTTCCAAGAAGAAGAAGATACATCTTTCCCTGCAACAACCATGAAAAGGGTCAACAACAAGTGACAAATGAAAAAAGAGAAAATGCATAGACTGTCTGGGTATCCTTCCTGAAAGCTTCATCTGTTCACTAGGAGGGATCGTGTGCCATACATAGCCAAAGCAAAGACCAACAAGTTGACAAACGGTTCCCTTCAAGCACATATCATGTCTATCTATATCATACATGCTCTAATATACATTACACAATCACACACACACATATATACATGCCTGTGATAGTTTGCATCAAAGATGTGAAGATAGAATGGGAGGAACATTACCTCAACCAGATGAAGATTTGATGCACGACTTAAAAGAACAAAAGCAAATTCCCCAATTTGAGCAAGCAACACTCCAGCCTATATCATGACACAACAAAGGATTTTCTTTCATAAGTTTCATCCATAATCTCACGAGTATGATAGTTTTTCTTATCTGTTTGACAAATTTAGCAAGCTAACTTACATGGAATGATGTCCTAAAGCTATATCCAAATGCCTTAACAACCGCTGCAGCAACAGCTGTCTTCACAACTACAACCAGAATCACAGATGCTAGCAATATATCCACATGGTTCCATAGGAAATGGACATGTATAAGCATTCCAATACTAGAAAGAAAGAGAGCTGCAAACAGGTTACGGATTGGTTCCACCTGCAAAGAAAGTGCATCAGATTGGAGAATGTTTTATGTTCTTATAAACGCACAAACATAAAGACTTTTACTTATTAATGACCTCTATGATGTGAAGAGATGTTCTCTCAAATTTGATGTCTTACAAACTGTATATATTTAAAGCCAGCAAAACATCAGCATCATTTACAGACAGCAAAGTGTATGCCAAACTACAATGTCACAGGTTAGCATCTCGTGAAGGATGAGCAATCAGCCACTTCACCCAGAATATTTAAAAATGATAGCTCAACAACAACACGGTAGCCACATGTTAAAATTTTGACATAGTTGAAATCAACTTTACAAGAATGGTGCATCCAGTGATATCAAAACATTGACTGTTGACCCTTACTTACATATAGAAGGTTATGCAGATTCAAATTACTTGAGTGCTTTACAAAAAAAAAAAAGTAGATGACTGAATACAAAGAGATGGTAAGGATCAACCATTTAGACTTTAAAAGTTATACAAACAAGAGAACAGAAAAAATGAAATGCTCCCAGACATTTATTAACATGAAAAACAATCATTAGGATATAAATAAATGCTCAGAGAAATACCTGGTCTAAGGTATGTTGTGCAAAGTCAGTGGTAGATATCATAACTCCAGCCACAAAGGAACCCAACTCAAGACTAAGGCCCAGCTTGTCACTGCACTGAAATGCTTAAAGGAAATAAGAGATCTAAACTGATGAGGACACTTTCACAAGCAGACACTCTGTTGCATTGAACTTGAAATCCTAACTCCACTTCTCTTGCAGCCAATTCAAAAGGAAAAACTCAGTTCACCACACAAATTTTTGCATCTGATCAATCATTAATCGTCAAGGCACACAGCTCAAGGTATCAAATTGTCAAAGATTTAATAAACATTACATTAAGGGCAAAGCTTTTGTGTCCCATGTCCAAGTCATCCCCTGGTTAAGCAGCTGATATGGTAACGAATTGTAATTTCTCCAACTTGCAAAAATGTATCCTAATCATGGTCCAGAGAGTTTGTAACAGTTGAAATGCATGTTTTCCGGTCAGAAATTTGTTTTTCTACTTGCTAATATGCTTTCTTTTGTTGTATTATTCCCCTTTCAGATGTGGAAGTCGTCTTTATATAACCATTTTCATGATTTCAGAATAGCAGTTTCCACAAAGAAAGATTTTGTTAACAGATGGTTATGTTTTGACAGAAAGATGTATGAGGCTTCACAATGACAATATCAACAAGACAAAATAGTTCGTGTAATAATTGAGTGTAGTTGACCCAGCAACCTTCAAGCCAAAGGACTAAGACCAAATCATGCATCGAAGGCCTATTTTAGTACCAGACATGAAACAGTAATTTCCATATTCACCCATGGCCATCTGCAACCGAGGAAAACTCTCTCACTTGATAAGCAATAAAAAGTGCATTAGAATGAGCCGATGTCTACTTTGTGCAAAAGTAAAATTCAGGGAATCCAGGCATAGCAAAATGCATGTTTATTGGTGCACTTACCCAAGCAGATAACAAGCAGAAGGCCACAGCAGCAAGTTGATAAAGTTCATTTGTCTGAATCACAACATGGAAAATGAAGGATGTAACTTATGGATGGACCACAACTAATCACAGAAACAAGCCCAAATATAACTGTAGATACCAAAATATGCAAAACAAGCACAGAAATACTTTTGAAGCTTACTTGGGATGATATCTGTATCATTAATTTCAAGAACCAAGGAACAAAAGACCAAGACAAAAATGATGCAGCGGTAAGATATAAAGACAGCACCAGCAGCCTGAAGTTAAATAAGAGACTAATGTATTATTTACAGTAAGTATCTTGGCCAAAATAAGACAAATACTACACTGCCAAAAAAAGGGGTCAAAAGAGAGAGAGAGTGACAAACAATTTGAATCGCAATGACAACAGAATCAAATTAAAAGAAGGCAAGGGAGAAGGAGAAAGCGGAAGAGGAAGAGTTGGAGATGCATAAACTTACAACTTCCCCATTGAAATCATTCCGTTTAGCAGGCCACTGTTGCCACCCAAAACTGGGAGCAAAGCAAATAATAAGCCAACAGCACAATCCTGATACAGCATTTCATAAGTGTGGTGAAGAGACATGAATCAGAAAAATCAAGGATTCCAATTCACATTTCTCTAAGAATGGAAGTGGAAGCACACATCATATCATATCAATGATGAGAAAGAAAAGAAGAAAATTACCTGAAAAATAAGTGTCCCAATGGTAACTTGACCATGAAGAGCATTAGTGTTGTTTCGTTCCACTAAAAATTTCACCACCTGTTACAGGAAGCATTAAAAAGTGAATAATGTGCAGCTTAATGTAAGCAGCAATAAAAAGAAAAAATAAAAAGCAAATGAGATTCAATTTTCAGGGACTAATCCAGAAGATTACCACTGCTGTTGATGACATTGACAAGAAGGAACCCACAAAAATGCCCTCAGACAAGTTTGCCCCACACAACTGCAAAGTAGTCAGATGTCTAAATTTAGCATTCATTTTTGGAAGGAATCATAGATATCTAGCAGAAACAAGTTTGTTGCACTAAACAACGTACCAGAGTAATTATGCCACATAAGAACATGAAAATCACAATTTGAAGTAGTCCACCAAAAACAGCAACAGGCCCCACAACTTTTAGCTGCATTAATAGTGAGTTAGAACAACCTTTCTGAACTTGAAAGGAGGATAGAGTCACAAACTAACTATACAGAGTGCAAAATAGTAATGTATGGAAGAATGTAAATTTACCTTTGTCAAAGAAAACTCCAGACCCAAAGCAAAGAGAAGGAAGACAACACCAAACTGTGCAACAGTTTCAACCTGCCACAAAAGCATGATGTAAATGTCACTGTGACATATGGATACTGCAATGGCAGTACACACAGATTTCCTAGACCAAAGGTGCATAATAGTAGAAACTTTGGAGCATAAAGGTACAATGCAAGTTTGTTATTGCATAAACTACAAACATGCACATCAAACCAGACATAAATACCAACAGTAATAACATTGATAATAATCAAAATAACAATAGGAATATCAAAAACACCAGCAGTTATACTAATAGAAATGATAGTGCTTTACAAGAAAGGGGGCAGGCAATTGGATGGAAATTGATCTGAGTCGAAACACTACCAATTCATTCTCTTGGCACCTAAAAATTTATCCCATGCATTTTAGCTAGTAGCATGTCCCACATGCATTTAACTATAAACAACAATAAGTTTATAACATGTTGATCAAAAACAAAAGACCAAATCGAAAATCAAAATTTACAGACTAAATTATGGGCATTCATTTAATTGTTGAAAGACAGAATAGGAGTGGGAATGTGGTAATACAGAAAGTTTTACTAATATGGTGAGTGGTGAGCATTAAACAAGCAAAAACAGTCAAACATGTTTTCTCTGTTAGATATACACTTGGCCTCAAAAAAATAAACTAAAGCACAATACTGTAAGGCAACAAAATCTTCATGGAATAGACCAACTTGCTTTTCCTGCAAATTAAATCACTAATACTATAATATCAATAGCCAAAAATAAAAAGGAGGAATAAAAAAACGGTGAGGGAAAATGATGATAATAATATACCTGTACCATCTCACCAATGAATTTTAGACCTCCTGGTCCAATAATTGAACCCGCAAGAAGATAGCCCACAATAACCTAACCAAATATATCCATGTGAGAAGAGAAAATAGCCTTAGAATACTCTACAACTGTAGATCATGCAGCTGACATTAACTTCATGATAAGTACCGTTTATCAGATAAGAATTAAGAAAGAATGGAACCAACATGTACAAATGCTCACCGGTTGTCCTAAACAAGAAAAGACAATTCCACCAATGGCAGCAGAAACTATGACCACTACCAGATCTGAAATCAATCTGTTGAAAAGTGAAACATCAATCTAAATGCAGAATACAAACCCAAAGTTAACAACTTCAAATGGAAGCACTTATGTCAAGTCAAGGCAAAAACCTCAAATCTACTTGAAGTATAGGGTACTTGGATTTCTTGTTTGACATGACAAACACATTATCCTACAAGTAGGGATGAAGCAAATCAGAAGGAATAAAGGTTGATCAAAGAGCAGTAAAATTTGTTTATCTGCCAAATAAGTTTCCAGTGTAGAACTCATAGCTAAAATTCTGGTCAAACCTTTTTGTCAATTATGGTTGTTACATCCTCCGAATCTTCATTATCCAGCGAAAATACATTTTGTATCTGAAATGATCTTGTTCCACTGACAAAACAATGAAATCAGAATAGAATATATGTCATCTAAATTCTCACTTTTGCCTTCAAAAGAAAAGAAAATGTATCCCTATATAATCCCAAGGAAATAATTTTGAGCTTCAAAAATTTTGTTTGCATTCACGTACTTTCCCATCTGTGTATCATTTTTCTTGGTCCTTTCATGAGTGATTTTGGCCACAGTCTCCAGTACAGCCTATCAAAAATAATCAGGGGTCCTTTTCAACATCAAGTAACAAAAGCTCTGCTTAAGATACCAAAAAGAATTAAACAGTACAACAAGTGAACAAATATGGAACAAAGCCGGTGATTTAAAATAGGCAGGTAGAATTTAAGTTAAATGGATCTATCACATGTGAATCATATAAAAAGTAACATTGAGTGCAAAGAAATCACTTCCGCACTTTGGAAGTAGAAGGGAAAGAGGGAAGATTGAGATAAAATTGATTACCTCATTATATTATTGTTGGTAAAAAATATAAGGTCTAAATGTCTAACAGATTTACAAGGAAGGAAAAACCCGTACTTGTTGGTCAGCCACTGAACTATTAAAGTTGCTTCCATCAGAACCTAGAAAAACATGAAAAGAAAATTCTCAAATATCATTCATACAGCATTAAAGCTTCTAACAACAAGAAGAAAGAATCAAGTGAACAAATCAACTAGGCAATAACGGAGACTCCCATGTCACACAAACGGCATAAAAAAGATCATGGAATTGAGCATTCAAGATTCTCTCTCTCTGCTTTTTTTTTTTTTTTTTTAAATTCAAGATACTCTCCAATTGCATGTATTTGCAAAGTTATCCGGCACAATGTATTTTAGTTTAGATATCTAGTTATGAAAATTATGGGGTAGGGGCAATTTGCTTCTTTACTGCGTGAAAAATTCAATGCTTAAAAAAAAAGAGCAGACAAGGAAGCGCTATAACTTGTAGAGAATCTTCAACAATTCAAGTCGATTCAACCCAATTCAAGCCAACTGCAATAGAATTGAAGAAGGCAATCATGTTCAGGTTCGCTAAATGTCTCCATGACCCACTCAGTATCATTGCTACCCTATGCAAGATTGTAGCCATGAACATTAAAATCAACTAAAAATAACCTAACAGAAAAAAAAAGAAAAGAAAAGAAAAGAAAAACCTGGACGAAATTGGAGTGAAAGACAAGATTGCAGTAAAAGAAAAGGAAGAGAGAGTCCAAACCTTCGGACTGATCGTTGTCGGAGAACTCTTTCTCAAGAACCCGATCGAACATTTTGGCTATACTGCCTTCGCCATTGTCAGGCGCCGAGGAATTCACCAGATTCCCGTAAAATCTTTCCCTCGTTTCTTTATCAGATCTCGCGAATGAACCACTCCTATCGTAACCCAACATTAACACAAGACAACACCACAACCCAAGCACACCCCGTTTCGCGTAAAAGATCGCCATCACTATCAGTTACGCCTCTCTCTCTCTCTCTCTCTCTCTCTCTCTCTGTGCCTCGCGCTTGCAATCTTGGAACCAAGAAATCAAATTCCGGAGAGAAACGTGAAAAGAAAAACCACAAGAAAATTACATTACCTCCTAAGACTTATTCCCGCGAGAGAAAGGTCGGTGGCTTTTTCGTTTTTTATTCGAAAACGAAAAAATAAATCGATTTTTAAATTAAAATTAGGCTCTCAACGTATTTTAGGTATTCGAACATTTTGCATTTCGCTGGCATTTAAAATTAAAATTATTCTGCGTACCTAACGTAAAGAGGAAGAACTTTGCAGCCTTTGGACTGCCCACCCAAACTTTAATAATTTGTTTCACCAACGGACGGTCTCATTTGGTTAATAAGTTGATTTGGCAGGACCAGAACTTTTATAGTAAGAAATAATTTAAATTATTATTTAAAATAAAATTAAAATGATAAAATTATATTTATTTTAATAAATATAATTAATTAAAATATAATTTAAATTTTAGTGTATAATTATTAATAAATAATATATAATTTTAAAATAAATTTATCAAATTTACTTAAAAGATATGTTAAATGAATTTTGAAATAATAATATAATAAATTATTTAAATTTAATTTGTTTATTAAATAAATTTTAAAATTAAATTTAAATATAATTTATTTTATGTTAATAAATTTTCAGGAGCCAACTATTAAGCAGAAAAATTACGAAACCGTTAACCAACATGGTAGCTCATTTATAGCCCTAATTATTAGGTAGTTGTGTCCAGCCCTCAAAATAATAATGAGTGATAATAATAATAATAATTAGGTTGTTGCCTTTCAAAAGCTATATTTTTTAGATTGTGTCCAAAGGTCCAGTCCAGGAATATGCCACTGAAGCCCCATTCTCAAGGCCTATTGGCCCATGAGCCCATTAGCTTAGCCCAACATCGTTCTTTCTTCCCCTCTCCAAACAATACTCAATAAAGCCCCAAAATTCCAAGACTAGAGCCATATCCAACTGAGCCAGTAGCCCATGACCACTCGACCTGAATCGGAAACAGAACTCACTTTGGGGATTCGATGTTGGACGATTACCTTTCTACCCATCCTACGGGAAAGAACAGAGCTCAATTGCTAGTCGAGCTAAAGTCATGGAAAGAAGCACTTTCTCCTTACAAATAAAGTGTAGCTGGACGTGGGGTTGAAGTCTTTTTCGTTTAGAGGTCTTCTTTTTTTATAAAAAAAAGAAAAAAGAAAAAACGTGTATTGCATTTCTAAGACTCTATATGTAAAGTTTTGATTGGGTCAGTCTTCTTCAAGCCTATTCTTTTTTTTTTTCCCTTCTTCGAAAAGGAGATTTTTGCAGAATTACAGTTGCAGGCCTAATCAAAGCTAATTCAAACGCCCCAGCAAGTTGGACAAGCAACCATCTGATTGGCAGAATAATTAATTACAAAGAAGTTGGATTAGGAAGAGAATTAGGGAATCTTAAGGTCAGGCAGTTTGACTCAAAAACTTCGGACTAATAACATCAACATTAAAAATTAGAACGTAATAATATTGGGTAGGCTTGCAGCTCGTTGGTTAGGCTTTAAGCCAAGATCCTCAGGTCAAAGGGTCGTTTACAAAAGCTAGTTGTGTTTTGTCTAGTAAGCACTTAGCCCGTTCGGGGACAAGCTGTGGCACTTGCCGCTCCACGTGTTCACATAGGCGTATCTGTGTCGATTAATTAAGTCATTAACGCGTGCATTAATCTAACATTATTAACAATAACAACTAATCACGTTTGACTATGACCAAAATATTGCTCTCAAAAGCCTCCAGCAAAACCAAATTAACCCAAGGCATACCGTAACAATGACCGAGCAATTAATGGAAATTCCGTTTGACTATACATTGGTCCACTCGTCAATTTCCCCTTGAAGGTTTGGTGTTGGATTTTTTAATAAAAATATTAATATAACACGTGAAGTTGTTGAATTCTTTTAAATTTTTAAATTAAATCTATTTATATAAATAATATATTTAAAATTTTAAAAGTTGAAATTATTAATGTATATAAAAAATTTATCTTATCTTAATTAAAATTTAAATGAAATATCATTTAAAAATGTTTTAATATTATTTATTACAAAATTATAATATTTGCTTCAATACACGCACATATCCATACATATACAATAATGCTTCCAAATTTTGATACAATAATTGGCTATTGTATATATCAAGTGAACAATTTCGAAATTGGTTAAGGTGCATAGTAGAGGAAATACTCAGTTTGCAAACGAAAAATGGATTTTATTTTATTTTATTTTATTTTGTGTTGGAAATTGTCCTCTACATTAATGCAACGCAATAAACATTTTCGGTGCTTCCACACAGGCTTCCAATAATGACACTTTTCCCCGACTCAGATAGCATTTTGTGCTCATCTTGTCGGTGTTTAAACTTTTTTTTTTTTTTTTTTTTTGTGTAAAAATGGTTCAGATCTATCGTTTGTCGTTTTCCTGGGCATATGTTATAGGATCTATCTATTTTAGAAATAAAACAAGCAAGAAAATAATGGAGAAAAGAGAGTTTACCGACAATAGTTTATTTTACACCATATCAATAACGGCCTTAATTAGCATTACCGACAAGCACGATGAGCAAACTTCCTGCGTCTTTGTGCCAACAATGAGAAAAAACGAGTCTCTGTTGTTTTCAGGTAAAACGATCCTAGAAAAATATCGGTTATCGGTAATCTGTGCGACTACAGTGCTGCAAACTATTTGCATGCTCTGATGCTCCCGAACAGACGGCACCAGAGCATGGCCTGTCTTCCACAGTGGGTCCAAGCTCCTATTCCACCGTCCCCGAGCAGCCAAGCGTCCATTTACAGGATACGTAGCATTCTAAACGCCGACAAGCAGACACGAGAACTACAAACAATTTTGTCGGAACATGCCAGCAACAATATTACGACCGTCGTTTTGGGCATCCAAACGGGAGCCTCAGAAGTCCGTCCACTAGTATGCACGCCTCTTTCGGGACAGCTTTTGTGTACTATGTCTTCTAGTAAGCACGTCTCTTTCTGGACAGCCCTTGTGTAATACGTTGAAATTTCTTAATCACTCGTATTAAAATATTTTAAAAGAATATTTTTATTAAATATTCAATAATAATGTAATTAATTAATAAAAAATAATTATACACTATTATAATACTATTAAATATTATAATTTTAAATTTAATTTAAATATTAATAAATATTTTATTTTAAAATATACAGTTATATATATATATATAATTAATTTTTTTAATATATACAAAATTATTATAACATGTGAATGTGTTAAAGCAAATTTTTAAATATATCAATAATTTTATTTTAATAAATTATTATTTATAATATTATTTATATAAAAATATTTAGGTTCCTTATTGTAAAAATCTAACATAGTTGGCCAATAGTTACTTACGTCAGCAAGACACCACCCGTCATACTATCGCGGCGGCTTACATTATTTTAAAATTCCTTTGAAATAATTAATTAATTTATTGTAAGCCTTAGAGAAATTAAAGGATGACGAACTCCGACAGGTGTTCAGGTTGTTGCGGGGGTCCCGCGGGCCCCTTTTACCTAGGAAGACTCTCGGAGGAGAAGAATATAAGGAAAAAAATTTCAATCTTTTAATTTTAAAAAACAAACTTAAGTTTCCTTTTCTAAAAAAATTATTTTAAAATTATATTAATTCTTTTCGACATCATACAATTGAATACTAAAAAAATAATTCAAATATTATATATCATATTAATATATAAAAATATGTATAATGATATATATTAATAATTAAGATTTATTTTTAAATATTTAAAATATTTTATTTTTATGAATAAATATTAATAAAAATATATAAATACATATAAAAATATATTTTAATAATATATTTTTTATACTAATAACATATTTTTTATAGTAACTCTCAAATATAAAATCTGATTTATTTTTTATTTTTTTTAAATTACATTAAAAATAATTAATATCCTTTAAAATTTAAATAAAAATTATTATATATATATATATATATATATTTTTTTTTTTTTTTCTTTGGACTTATTCCGAATCCAAATGGGATCACAAAATATACGGACCTTTCAAATGGTTGTCATATTTGCCCATTCCAAGACTCCTATTTTCCGAAAAAACGCAGAAAAATAAAGAAATCGCGCCATTGAATGAGATCAAAGTATACCTAAAACCAATTTCCAGCCGTGTTGACATTTTTCGATTTCTACCAATCGGAAAAAACATTTTGGGGTTCCCTGAAATTAGTCATGTACAGCTTGACAGCCGTTTGCTTCGTGTTTTCATACGCTAATTTTCGGTTCTATAAACAGATTTTAAATATTCAATCTTCTCCCCTCGGAAAATAGAGACAATGACAATGACTTTCACTGTCAAATTCATTATCTCATATAGTCGATTTAAAAGTTAAATGGGCAAATGTACAAAATAAATAAATAAAGCCACGAAGGGGAAAAACAAATGGAAACTCAATCATGAGGTAAATGTCTGTCTATCGTCCACACAGCGGTAATCCAGCCCTTACACGCGTCCTGATCTTCCTCTCCTCTCTCTTTTTAGCTCGACCGCCACCACCTCCGTTATACTCTCAAGTCTTGAGCCAAAAAGCAGTAGCGACAAACAACCCCTCCCCGCCCCAACAACTCTACGCGCTTCACTTCTCTCTGACCACCGACACTAACAGATCACTGCAAAACAAACGCGCAGCCCCACAACTGCACCGCTTTTTCCGGGAATTATTATCGCCGCCGGGATAGTTAGTTTTAGCTAATCTGATGCCTCCCATTTCCAATCCTTCCACGCCGGAACCCTACATCAGGAAGCCCAAAACCCTGCAGGACGACCTCCTTCCCCGGAAGAACTCGTTTAGTTCTCTCAATTCGCTTCTTTCTCACCAATACTTTCATCAACCACGCGCATGGCTCTTCTTCTTCATACTCTGTCTCCAGATCCTTATCCTTCTCGCTCTCCGCTCCATTCCTTTCTCTTCACCCCGCCGCGTCACCACTCCCACCAGCCTTGCTATCCTCCAGACCTCCGACATCACCACCAACATCATCTCTGGGATCACCGAGGATGAATGTGCAGCCGGTAGAATTTTTGTGTACGACCTTCCTCGCAGTTTCAACACTGAATTGTTAGAGAATTGCGATGAATTGAACCCATGGAGTTCCACGTGCTCTGCCTTGGCAAACGACGGGTTCGGCCAAAGAGCCATCGGGATTTCCCGTGTTGTCCCGGAGAATCTAGCTACTGCATGGTACTGGACCGATCAGTTTGTTTCGGAGATCATCTTCCACAATCGGATTCTGAAGAACAAGTGCAGGACCACGGAGCCAAACAACGCGACGGCGTTTTACATACCGTTCTACGCAGGACTTGCAGTGGGCAAATATTTGTGGACCAAGTCAAGTGCTGCAGAACGTGACCGGCACTGCTTGATGATGTTGAATTGGCTCCAGGATCAGCCGTACTACAAGAAATCGAACGGCTGGGATCACTTCATCACGATGGGGCGCATCACATGGGACTTCCGACGGTCCAAAGATAGGGATTGGGGCTCCAGCTGCATTTATATGCCAGGTATGAGAAACATTACTCGCCTCTTGATTGAACGCAACCCCTGGGACTATTTCGATGTCGGTGTGCCTTACCCCACCGGATTCCACCCCGGATCGGACTCCGAAGTCCTGCAATGGCAGGACTTTGTCCGAAATCGCAACCGTTCGACGCTATTCTGCTTCGCCGGGGCGACTCGCGGCGCCATCAAGAACGATTTTAGGGGTCTGCTGCTGAGTCATTGTTACAACGAGACGGGGTCCTGCCGAGTCGTGGATTGTGCCGGGTCTCGGTGCTCCAACGGCACATCCGAGATTCTCGAGACGTTTTTGGATTCCGATTTCTGTTTGCAGCCAAGAGGTGACAGCTTCACCCGCAGGTCCATTTTTGACTGCATGGTGGCCGGTTCAATTCCGGTTCTTTTTTGGAAACGATCCGCTTATTACCAATATGAGTGGTTTCTACCTGATAAACCCGAGAGTTACTCGGTCTTCATAGACCGTAATCAGGTGAAAAATGGGACTTCAATAAGAAAAGTCCTTGAAAGTTACAGTAAAGGAGAGGTGAGGAGAATGAGGGAAAGAGTGATTGAATATATACCCAAGTTTGTGTACGCTAGACCCCAAAAAGGTTTAGAGACCATAAAAGATGCCCTTGACGTTGCCATTGATGGTGTATTGAAGAGATTCAGGGAGCAAGAAGAGTGGAGCTTTAAGTGGTGATAATATGATCGGAGAAAAGAACCAATTTGGATGAAATCAATTGGATTGGGAAGAGGCAATTATCTGGATGGTGGATTATTAGGCTTTTTTTATTTTTACAATTTATTTGTCTGTATTCTTTCTTGGTTTTGTATATTATTAAACTTGTAATTTTTCTGTTGGGGTTGAGGAAGGAATATCAGATATAGGAGTTAATTTACTATGGAATCGAATCCTTTCACCAGATAAGATGAAGATGGCTGCCAAGGCGTTGGGTAGCTGGTTAGATTTCATTGTCAAGGCACTATGGACGGTGGCTTTTGTTTGAGCCATGTCATGATCAATGTCAGGCATAAAGAGGAGACGATAATATACAAAAATAAGTTGAGGTGAATAAAGCTATTAGTTTGATTCTTTTTTGTTTCCCACTTCTTTTGCTTCATATTGTATCTGGAAGTAGCTTTATGCGGAAAAAGGAAGACAATGCTAAATGCTCTATTCTAATTTTGAACGATCATGCTCCATGCTACTTCTAGTTGATTAGGCGAAGGTAAATGGAAATTCAAATCAATTACAGCGCCACGTTCTCTTGGTATTTCCTGTGGCTGCACATTTAAAGATTGCATCATGTGAAAACTGCACTGAAGCAACGAATTCTCATATTAAATGTAAATGAATGGAAGAAACATCAAAGACAGTAGGCATATGATAGTTTACAACGTGAATGATACAAAGATAGATTGGCGAAACAAAGACAAATTACATATTCTAGATGGGTTTCAAGTTCTGTTTCTACTATTGCAGTAATTCTTGTTTTAGTTTATTCAGAACCGTTTGAGTGTTGCAAACCAGTGTAGTTGATTATGCTGGCCTGGCCTGTTGTGTCTGATTTGTTGGAGGCTAGCAGTAGCGTTTGGCGTTAGAAAAACCATAGTATATCCAACCATGTCAATTCCAAACTCATGGCTAATGTAGCAAATGCATAACATCTAAAGGGTCCGGGCTGTACACCTGCAAAACAGAAGAGAAAAAATGGCTGAAACATAAGAGGACTGATTCTAGGTAAGCTCGACAACAGCCAGTGTCGCCCATATCGACGACATACATGTTCAGCACGGTGTCCTGGCGTACAGCGAAATTACTCTCTCCGTCGTAGAAAGTTCAGGGACTGAGGCAAGAAGTAACAATGGAACCACTCGTGAGCCAAGTCGTTCACTTCAACTCAGTGTCTCGGCTACAGTATAGGAAATACTCGCTTTCACGTGACTTTTTGTTGCCCAAGTGAACATCAAAGTAGCAAAAGAAGAGATGGGACATGTGACTTTTTGTTGCAAAATGTTAAAGGCGAAAGAAATGGTTGAAATGTAACGAAAGAAAAGAGAAAGAAAAAGAGAAAAAGGAAGTAAAAGGTTGATTTTTTTTTTTGTTAAACAAAAGATGATATATTTTATACATTTATAAAAAAGAAAAAAAGTAAAATTCACTGAACTCGTTACTCTAACTAATTATTTTTTCTCTTAGCACAAGATTCATAAACTTGTTATTTCATTTAATAATTTTTTTGTGGTCCATTTGATGTCATTTTTACTATGGAGCGATTTTACCATTAGGCAATTAGATTACTACTATAGTTTCAAGGCGTCGCATCAATACGTTGCTCAATTGAAGTTCAATGCCACTTTATCCCACGGGAAAGAGAAAGATTTGCGCTACAGGATGGTGCATCCTTTTGAGGTAATATCGAGGTCATCGTGGTTAAACGTTGATTCAAAAAATTTTGATAATTTAGTGTCGGTACCACGTGCAAGTTAGCTCAAAGTTAATTGTTTTTATCAGACAACTATTATTGACGAGCAACATCCAAATTGTAGACATGGACTCAATGAACTCGAAATCAACACCCATAAAATAAAGAGAAATTAAAAGGCACTGAGTAAGAATTTAATATTAACATTTTAATATTTAAGTTCTTAGCAAAAAAAAAAAGATAAATAAGAGATATATATAAAAGACTTACATATAATTTATCATGTAAGAAATAAAATTTTTTTTATTTACAAAATATAAAAAAATTAGATATTTTAAACTTTATTATTATCATATGTTAAAAGAAGGGTTAAAGAAATAGTAAAAAATTATATTATATATTAAATTAAATGTAAACTAATGTGATGATAAATTTAAAAGAAATATACTTTCAATTTAGTTAATCATTTTTTTTTTCAATTATAAAAGTGAATAAAAGAAGTAAAGAGAGACCTAATATGATTAGAAAAAGGGTGAAGTTGATACATTGATATAATGATATAATTACTAATTAATTAAGGTGGGATTCATGTTTAGAGAAGAAAAAAAAATAATGTAAATAAGAGAGGGGGGCCACCGCGTTATAAATTTTGGGTAACGCATTCCAATTTCCCTGGGGTCTTATAAGAACTTTCAACTCGAGGCATTAAACGATTTGCATTATTTCAGCAGCACGAACAGTCGGTTGGGCTGAGAGGCCAGTTCGCACAAATCCGAACCTGGCTATTCAATAGGGTTTGCAACGAAGCCCCCATCCATAGAGAGCACAAGCCCAACAAGAGCACGACCCCTTCCGTGCTTGGGTTGGGATGGTCCGTGTTTGTGGTTATGGGTGGGTCGCTGCGGGGGCTGTACTGTAATTAATTCCTGACGACATTTGACTCTTGACTCCCGATCTTGTTGTAGCTATAATTTTCCCCTTTTTCCCCATAAATAATGGAGCCTAAAACCAAAATTTACGATTAAATTTTCATTTATTCCCCACCCCGGTCACATAGAAAGTCAAAGGCTGTTACTTCTGTAAACGGTCTTTTTTTTTTTTTTGGTTAATTAGAGGTGAAAAGGCCAAATTAACAAAATTAATCATCAAAAAGCCTGCGGCCACGTCGGAAAGGAACCCATCTAACCTCTGGCACAGAATGAAGGCAGCTTAATTAATCTAACGGCAAAGGAAGAAATTAATTAAGGGTTTCGCATCCAACGGCCCAAGATCGGTCGCCAAACGCATAAGATTGCAAACCCTAGCTAGCTGCAATTATCTCCTCTTTCTCTCCTGCTTCTGCAGTTCACCGCCACATTCTCTTGTAGCAGGAGAGAACAGGGGATCATGCCGTCGATGGTTATTGAGAATAAGTTGCAAGATTCTAAAGATAAGAAGGAGAAGAAGATGAAGAAAAAGAAAATAGGCCTGGAAGTCGTGGAAGCCTCCGTTCAAGAATGGAGGAATTCGACTGAAGCTGAGTCGGAGAAGAAGAAGAAGAAGAAGCGCAAGGCTGTGGAAGTTGATTTGGCGGAAGATGGAGAGAGGAGCGAGACGAGCTCTGAACTAGTTGAGCCGCCGCTTGAGAAGGATACGAAGAAGAAGAAGAAGAAGAAGGCCAAGATTTCTCTTGAGGATGAGGAGGAAGAGAAGGGAGATGAAGAGGAAGCAAAGAGTGAGGATCTTGACGCCGTTTCAAGATTTCGCATCTCGGAGCCGTTGAGAGAGAAGCTCCAGTCCAAGGGGATCCTGACGTTGTTCCCGATTCAGGCCAAGACATTCGACGACATTCTCGACGGTTCTGATTTGGTTGGGCGGGCCCGTACTGGTCAGGTACGTAGGTGTTCTTGCTTCTTGAGTGTTTATATGGCGAAACGGTTTCGAAAGGAAGAATGAAGGTTTAAGCGTCTTTGCGTTACAATTTTGTGTAGGGTAAGACGTTGGCCTTTGTGTTGCCCGTTTTGGAGTCTCTAACAAATGGTCCTGCAAAAGCATCGAGGAAGACTGGTCATGGCAGGCCCCCAGGGGTTTTGGTCCTTTTACCTACCAGGGAATTAGCCAGTCAGGTATAATAAGAACTGCCACCAGAAATCTACGTTTTGAAACGGCCGTTTCTGAATCTTTCGTTATGGATTTATTTATTTTTAGGTTTTTGATGACTTCAAAGTTTATGGTGGGGCAATGGGCTTGCATTCTTGCTGTTTATATGGAGGGGCTTCCTACCAATCCCAAGAATTTAACTTACGGAAGGGAGTGGATGTAGTTGTTGGAACTCCGGGTCGTATAAAGGTGTCATTTTGTGATATTATTTTTCAGGACTATTTTTTGGTTTTGGACATATATATATAGATTACATTATTTTTTCTTGGAATTCCTTTTGGTATTCTAACTTCTGGGAAAACTTTTTGTAGGATCACATAGAGAGGGGCAACATTGACTTAAGTGTATTGAAGTTTCGGGTCCTTGATGAAGCTGATGAAATGTTGAGGATGGGTTTTGTGGAGGATGTTGAATTTATTCTTGGTAGGTAGATGCTTTGTAAATGCAAAAGATATTGAGAATTTGAATTGTGGCTTGGAGTTATATATATTTTAATTGCTATTTTTGGTTTTATTTTGTTTTGTGGGTATATGTTTGGATTGGTAAGTACATGTATGAATTTTATAAGCAACTGATCAGAAAAAAGAACAAGTGGCATCTGGTGATTTCTTAATCTTTAATGCCTTTTTGTATCCAGTTTTGTTGTCTGAAGTTTTTATGTGCCAATTGGGAGACAGATTTCCTATCATTGTGGCATCTCTTACAGTTTTTGGCATGAAAAAAACTATATATATATATATATATATAAATCATGCAATATTACATTAGATGGAGATTGTCATTTATCTGATAATTTTCTAAAACCCTGTTGTTAGACTATTTTATTACATCACAGTTGTGTTGATTACTGGCATATTGCTTGAAGCTGTAATTTTCTCTTCAGTTATGGCAAGCTTAATTGTGATTTTATTTGCTTTGTTGCTGTTGCTCTGTACAGGTAAAGTAGATGATGTAAGCAAAGTCCAGACGCTTCTCTTCAGTGCCACCTTACCAGCCTGGGTGAAACAAGTCTGTTTTTTTGGCGATGTTGTCAATTTGTAGTTCCTTTGGATTCATAATTCTAACTTGTGATTTCATTTTTGTTCTGCTACTAATATGTCTTGTTTGACTATAATCTTTGTGTTGTGTCCTCAGATTTCTTCTAGGTTCCTTAAATCATCCAAGAAAACCATAGATCTTGTTGGTAATGAGAAGATGAAGGCCAGCACCAATGTTAGGCATATAGTACTTCCGTGCTTTACTTTGGCAATACCTACAGTACTTCCTGATATTATTCGCTGTTATAGCAGGTTTGTTGTTTCTTGAGGCTCTTGCTTTATTGGTGATATCCTATTTTCTGTTGGTAGCCTTTTTTATTTTGTTTATCCTTTCCCTTTGGCATGGTTTTAATTCAGTGGAGGCCGAACAATTGTTTTCACTGAGAAAAGGGAATCTGCAAATGAACTTGCTGGGTTGCTTCCTGGAGCACGGGCTTTACATGGGGACATACAGCAGTCTCAACGTGAGGTAAATTTCTGGTGTTTTGTAACATACCTATATTGTGTGGATCTTTTTCTCTAAGCAGAGAAAGCAAATTATCGTGAAACCTGGAATTTCTCTGATGCTATGTATGGCATAATTTTCAATATGAGGATAGGCTCTAATCAGGTGTCCCCTTCTGCAGTCAAGGAATTGAGTTGGACTAAGCTAGGATGTCAAGTCCTGCATAGAGCTCTGGCATATGCATTTGGCCTTGTGCATGTTAGGAGGTGGTGTGTTTTGAAGTTAGGCATGTTGACAATAATGTTTATTGTAGTAATTATGTCAAAGGGTGGTGTCTTTTGTGTGTTTTATGGGAAATCCTGGAATGCAGTACTTAACAAATATGCAGCTTTCCAGAATTTTTTATCTTTCATTTCTATCTGTTACTAAATTTAAGATCTAATACCTGCAGGTGACGCTTTCTGGGTTCAGGTCAGGCAAGTTCATGACATTGGTGGCCACAAATGTGGCTGCACGTGGATTGGATATAAATGATGTTCAGTTAATCATCCAGGTTCATGCCTGTCTCTGCTTACATCATGCATTCAAGTGTTAGAAAGCTTTTACCATTTATATCCTCTTAGCATGCTTACATCAATGCTTGTCATTTAGTGTGAACCTCCACGTGATGTAGAAGCTTACATACATCGATCTGGACGCACAGGAAGAGCTGGTAAGTGTAGATCCTTGTGAACCCTTTCTTTTGATTCCTGGGCTTGAGCACAGGATGAGAATTATTGTTTTCAGGCAATACTGGGGTTGCTGTAATGCTTTATGATCCAAGAAGGTCCAATATATCAAAGATAGAAAGAGAATCTGGTGTGAAATTTGAGCACATAAGTGCTCCTCAGCCTGCTGACATTGCCAAAGCCGTTGGTATGGAAGCAGCAGAGTCTATAACTCAGGTTGCAGATAGGTAAATCTTTTTTTTCTTATTTTCAAAAAATAAAAAGATAAATAAGACGGGTAATTTTTTATTAGTTTGTCTAATAGATACTTAGAATGCTTTAACTTTCTAATATATGTAAGAGAAAACATTGCAGCATAATTCCTGCTTTCAAGTCTGCAGCAGAGGATCTGTTGAATGCCTCTGGTTTGTCACCAGTAGAACTACTTGCAAAGGCACTTGCCAAGGCTGCTGTAAGCTCTTCTGCTTCTCCTGCTTACAGATCAAAATCTAACATGTCAACATTGCATTAAACATTCCCTTAATTATGAATGTAGGGTTACACTGATATAAAGAGCAGGTCGCTGCTGACTTCCTTGGAGAATCATGTCACATTGCTTCTTGAAGCTGGAAAACCTATTTACACACCTTCGTGAGCTCATTTGGCTATTCTCTTTTTTTATGCAAGTCCTTTCTATGTTAGATTAAGAAATCAGGATGCTTATGCAAATGATGAGTTTATTTTTTGGAGGATGCCCTCAATTTGATGAGGAGTGAGGACGGTGAGACATGTTATATTGGATTGGCAAAAAGCTGTTAGCATAGATTAAATCCCTAACAGAGAAAGATCAGTTAGCCTGAACTTTTGTGTTCTTGTTTGGGTTCTTTTGCTTTGAATTGACTGAAAAAACTCTCAATACGAAGCACAAATTGAGATTTGGAAATTCAGATACCATCTGAAGTGTTGAATTGCGTTTCTGTGACTTTACTTTTTAGTCTTGATGGGCTATCTGAATTGTTAATTTGCTGTCTCCTGGAAAATTTTCAGATTTGCTTTTGGTGTCCTGAGGAGATTTTTGCCTGAGGATAAGGTTGAGTTAGTTAAGGGTATGACCCTCACTGCTGATGGGAAGGGTGCTGTGTTTGATGTGGCAGTAGAAGATCTTGACACTTTTCTTACTGGTAATATTTGGCTTTGATCTCTCTGTCTCTCTGGGGATAAAAATTGCATGGCTTCCACAAGTTAACTGTACTGTGGGCCTTGGTCTTAAGTCTTTCTTTTAACCTTCAGTGTTACCTTTCAAGGTTGTGATGTGTGCATTTATGTTTCTCTTGTTTTCAAATGAATCTATTTGCAGGTGGGGAAAATGCAGCTAATGTAAGTTTCGAGGTGTTAAAAGCATTGCCTCCTTTACAACAGAGAGAACAATCTAGGGGCCGCTTTGGTGTTGGTGGTCGGGGTCAGGGTGGATTTGCTGACAGGAAAAATAGCAGTAGGTTCTCAGGAGGCAGGGGCAGGGGTGGCAGAAGTGGTGGATTCTCAGACCGAAGGAATGATAGATTCTCGAACGGCTTTGGTGGAAAAGGTCGAAATAATGTGAAGAAATGGTAAAAAGCCTGAATTGCGCAACTGAAGTCTGTTTGATGCACGCACTGTTGTGAAGGGGCTTAAATCTTGTTGCAATGACCTATGGTTCGTCGAGGCATCCGCATGAAGTTTGACGTCACTGTAGTTAATTGTTCCAGGATGCTTTGCCATCAATTTTGCTATTTAGTTTTGCGAATTTTAGGATTTTTTTTTCCGAGTCTCATTTTCGTTTGTCCTCTATAAGGTTATTGATTTCACCATATTTATGTAATTTTCTGGGGATTCTTCACGCCCCCCATCTTCTTAAATTTTGCAGCAATTGTAACGTTGAAAAATATGAACAAATGACAAAAAGATTCTTGTAATTGAATTTAATTAAATTCAAATTTAAGAATTTTTTTTTTTGTTATTTAATAGATTCATTCAAGCCTCAAAGTTAAGTTATTGCAGATCAAATTGTGCTGACAGAGAATGGTGTGAAAGGATGTCGAGTTATGGTCCAAAAATGAAGGGAAAAACTGAAGCCGAGGCGAGAAATCGGCTTCTAACTTAGGAGTGGCCCGCATCTTGAACTTCTTGGATCCGAATCACGGTGAAGTCGCTGGCGTTTGGTGCGTGTCAATTCTCATTGAATATAAGGTCAAAAGAAACTTGCCTAACTTCGTTTATTTGATGGAAAATGTCGCCTAAGTAGCTCTGAAGACCCTGATTTTGAATCTCGATTGATATGTCAAAGTGGGCCATAATTTCATCCCTGCAACGTGCTTGCCAGTGGATAACCAACTCACCATTCTATAATTGGATCTATTGCACATTCGGGGAGTTCGCACATCCTTATTACCGTCGTGCAAATGAACAGTGGGAGGTAAAAGAAACTGGATTAGCACACTGGCAAGTTTTCAATTTTAGCGACGCGGGCCTGTCCCCTTGTCAACGCGATTGATACCGATAAGCTCCACCGTTGTACGTTGCCAGTTGCCACCTCCAATCCAAAATTGGAATGTAGATTGACGTGGCAATGAGTCATTCAGCAAAACGTGGAATGGCAAATGTAAATTGTTTGTAATGAGAGTACTGAACATGTCAGTTACTGGCCCAAGCTAAAGCCACGGAAGACGCACTTGCTCTTCACAGAGACAGCGTAGCAGGACGTGGAATTGATGGCCTTTTGCTTTAAAGGGCTCCGAACTCCAATTTTGGTAGAAAATTTTTATTAGAAGAAAATAATTTCCCTTTTGACGGATCATTTTCACAAGAACCTAGCGTGATTGGCCAATTGTAATTGTCAATGAAGTGATTGGTCCATAATTTTGCTGCGAAAAGATCAAACATTCAAACACAAGTCACAGGCGTTCGTTTCTTGAAAACATGTCGGAGACCAAGCGAGTCAGTTACGTGAGCACAATCTCACGCATAATCCAAGAATGCAAGAACGCGAGAGAGCTTAAACAAGTCCATGCCCAAATCATAACATCCCCGAACGTGGTCGGGAGGCACCACGACTTCCTGATTTCCCGTCTTCTTTTCGCTGTCGCCTTCTCAATTTCAGACTCTCTTGGCTATGCTTCCGACATTTTTCAACGAACAAATAGCCCGAACCTCGCTCTTTACAACATCATGATCAGAGCTTATGCGTCCAAAACCCACGGAGATTACCATACCCGTTCGCTTCCTGCTCTGTTGCTCTACAAGCACATGCTTGGCAACGGCATTGCTCCTGATAGTCTCACGTTACCATTCCTCGTAAAAGAATGTACGGGGAGGCTTGATCTGAGCACGGGAAGAGGTGTTCATGGGCAAGCTATCAAGTTTGGGTTTTGTAACGATCCTTTTGTTCAGAATTCGATTGTAAGTTTTTATTCTGCTACTGGGTTTGTCGTTGATGCAAGGAAGTTATTCGATGAAATGCAAGACAGAGATGTTGTTTCTTGGAATTCGATGGTTACCGGGTACCTGAGAAATGGGAATCTTGACGAGGCATTGGATTTGTTCAGAAACATGAAGAAGAGAACCATTATTACATGGAATTCAATTATAACCGGGTTTGTCCAGGGTGGCCGGCCAAAGGAAGCCTTGGGATTGTTTCGAGAAATGTTGTGTTTGAGTGGCGACATTAATACGGTTAAACCAGATAAGTTTACTATTGCTAGTGCTCTTACAGCATGTGGTCATCTTGGTGCCATTGATCTCGGGAACTGGGTGCATGGTTACTTGAGGAGAAGTGAGTTAGAGTGTGACATTGTGATTGGGACTGCATTGGTGGACATGTACGGTAAATGTGGTTGTGTGGAAAGAGCTTGTGAGATCTTCAGTCAAATGCCTAAGAGAGATACCTTAACTTGGACGGCTATGATTTCAGTGTTTGCTCTTCATGGACTCAGTAAAGAAGCTTTCGATGCGTTTGAAGAGATGGAAGCCGAAGGAGTGAAACCTAACCACATCACATTTGTTGGGTTGTTGTCTGCTTGTGCTCATTCCGGGTCAGTAGAGAAAGGCCGTTGGTATTTTGATGTGATGAAACGCGTTTACTCAATTGAACCGCAGGTTCATCATTATGCTTGCATGACGGATGTACTTGGTAGAGCTGGACTCTTCGAAGAGGCGGAGAGGCTAATTAAAGGCATGCCAATGGAGCCTGATGTTTATGTTTGGGGTGCATTACTTGGAGGATGCCAAATACATGGTAATGCACAGCTGGGGGAAAGGGTGGCAAAGCGTTTAATCGATCTGGAACCCTGGAACCATGCTTTCTACGTGAATTTATGTGACATATATGCAAAAGCTTGTAGATATGATGATGTGAAAAAAGTCAGAGCCCAGATGAAAGAAACGGGGATCAAAAAGGAAGTTCAAGGATGCAGCACGGTTGAAATCAATGGAGTTGTTCGTGAGTTCTCAGTGGCTGGCTCTCCTGATATTGCGGAGGGAGTGCTGGCTTGGATTCTAACTGCACTGGACAATGGGATGAAGATTAAAGATAATGACCATTACGTTAGAGATGTAAGAATCGAACCGGCCAGAGATTTCCTGATGATAAATTCTTCGTTTAGACATTGAAATTTGTTGAGATAATGGCCATTACGCCAAAAAAAAAAAAAAGGTTCGCAAGGATTCCCCTACGCCAAATGCCCCTCGGTGGCACCTCGACTGCCAAACGATTTGCGGAATATGTCTTTTACTTTCTTATTTTATTTTATTATTTTTTAAAAAACCTAACTCAAATTCCTTTAATTACTCTCTGTCTCACATAAAAAGTAGCAAATCTACGGAATCTCCACCATGATTCGGTGGTATATATCTCCCGGGATATCATTTATTACTGAATATTTTTTATTTATTGAAATTAATGCCAAGATTTTATCCTGTAAAATGCCATCATTAATTATCCCTTTCTAATTTCACGGAGTAATCGTCCAGCACACCTAGGCTTAAACGATTTCAGAGGGCAAAATTGACCAAAGAAGAATTTGGTTTCCTAACAAAATAAAAAGAAAATATATCAAAATTATTATCTGAAATAATAATTTAGTGATCATTTAACCTATTTTTCATATTAATTTGCTTTGAATTTTTTTACTTTTATTTGCTCTCAAATATAAAATAAAAATTTATATTATATGTATACTACTAATTTTTTATTCATTTAAGCTCACTTTTTTAATTTAATTTTATATATTTATTTATTTATTTATCATCAAGTTGCCAGTACATTCTTCTCTCACTTTCCCTCTCCTCTTCTGTGGGGTAGCCGCTGTGATCGGTCGGTGGGCGGTCCCCAGGACGCAGCGGGGTCAATTTTACTTGCCTAACCCAAAGAATTTGGAACCATGCCATGTGAAGAAGGGTCCCAAAGAATGCCCTCTTATCGGAAAATGTAAATAGAAATATCTTCGGACTGTTCACATTCAGATCTCTCTTCTCACGAAATTTTATACAACTGGCATAGATGAAACTGCTAAATCCAGGGTCAAAACAATGCATTAGTTCCAAATAACCTTTTCAGAAAAGAAATTGAGGAACAAGATTAACTGCCCAATTTCTCTAATTCGAAAAATTACTTTTAATTTAATTAAGACGAACCCCCCCCCCAAAAAAAAAAAAAAACTTTTACCTTTATTGTTTAAGGATCTATTATGCTTCTGCCTTCTGGCACTACAATATGGAATTTTGCTGTTCAAATTGGTAGGGTGTGGCCGCCCGAATGCATCTTTCATAGTATTAACTGCTCATTTGGGTGCCAAAAAGGGTCATAATGCAGGCCAATGGAAGAGATTAATGGCAGTCCTCTTGATCCCAATATTTTAATTCTCACATTTTGCCCATGCTCAACTCCCTTCTCAAGCCTATGCAGCCTCTTGTGACCCACCGTGGTGCCATCGGCAACTTTCTTGCCATCCACATAAATTTCATGCCGTTTGATCCTCTGACCAAGTCCAATCGCTTCCTGAATTCTAATCACGTTAAATCTCAAGCCCTCGGGACAGATAAATTCGATCCAATTATCCTCCTTTCGCCTTTCACTTGGAGCCCAATAGGTCCACAGATGGTCAGTATCTAGCACATTTTCAGGCCCAAAACCACCGTCCTTGCCTCCCCTCCGGCTGCTAGCTCTTACAAAGCACTTTTCAGCCAAGTTTGACGAAAATATCGTGTCAATTGCGTTTCTAAATTCCCTCAGTCTGTGGACATCAACGTCAGATATGAGGCCAGTCGTATTGGGTGGCACGTTGAGTAGTAGCACGCAATTCCGCCCCACAGAGTCGTAGTAAATCTCCAGCAATTGGCTCAACTTCTTCGGTGATTCCGATTTGTGCCAAAACCATCCTGGCCGGATGGAAACATCACATTCAGCCGGTAGCCAGTCGGTACCTTTTGGATCTCCCGTGTTGAGATAACTGCAGTGTTTTGTATCAAGACAGGTTACCAACAATGTCAACCCCACCATGATAACAAAATGTCGTTTATCAATTTCATAATATACATTGACTAGAGAAATCAATGTAATCTGGCTACTTCCATGCATTGTTAGCTGTATTCATATGACTTTGAAATTAAATGCAGTTGGATTGAGGGGGTTGGGGTGGGGTCAAACTGAATGCTGCATTAAGGGCCTCGTTACTGTGATTCGCGTGACAAACTAAATTCACAGGGACGGCTAATTAACGCAGCTGTTCCAAAATTCAGATTTTTTGTTGATTTATGTCAAATAATTTGTGAGGCACCGTCACTTGTCCGAGTGAGAAAATTAAAATAATGTCGAGGTTCTAGGACTTTTATACTAGTTGTGATGTGACCTAATCACCTTCTGTTTTGCATGTGAACTTAAACATCTCACGTGATATGTCCTGGATTTTACAATGTGTCAGACTATTTGATTAAAAAATTTAGTATAAGAGATTTATAATTCATTTATTTTTCCCCAAGGATCAAAGAGAAATTGTACAACTTATATTTTCCTTCCTCTCCCTCTATTCAAAAACAACAAAGAGTGTTTTTTTTTTTTTTTTCCTTCTCAAATATGGTGTAAATTAACCAAATTTAAGGGGAAAAATGGGAAAAAGAGTGGGAGACAATGGAAGTCCTAAATACTGAACAGTAAAAGCAACACGCGGCTGCTTAAAAAGAAAGGTATTTGCTTTGGCTTAAAATTGCAAGCTGCTTACTTGGCAATGCTTCCATTTCCGATAGACAGCGAGGTCCGGTTAATAGTGGACCAGCAGGTGCTTCCGGCAGAACCATTTTCATTCCCGATCCATCTGACATCAGGACCAGCATCCGAGAATATATTGATGGAACTCTGCAATTCCTTCACCATTGCAAACCAATCCGAGAAATAGTACGACATGTTTGGTGCATTTGGCCCCTTTGCTCCATCAAACCATATCTCCCGAACGCTCCCATACCTGACAAGAAATTCAACCAAATTTTGATAATCCACTCCCCCTTAAAAGAAAAAGAAAAAGAAAAAAAGTGCCATATGGTAATTGACTAAGATCATTTACACGTACTTGTTGAGTAGCTCCTGCAACTGGGCCAAGTAATATTCATTGTACTCCAAATTATGCCCATATCTTCTGTCATGTCGATCCCATGGGGATAGGTACAATCCCACGTCAACCCCACCATGGAACTTGGCAGCGTCGACGAATTCCCGAACAACATCTCCCCGGCCTTTTTTCCAAGGACTTTTTGTCACAGAATGGTCAGTGTACTTAGAGGGCCACAGGCAAAACCCATCATGATGTTTTGCTGTAAGTATCACGAGATCTATTCCAGCCTCCGATGCTGCATTCACCCACTGGTTGGCATTGAGCCCAGCGGGGTTGAATATTTCTGGGTTCTCGTGGCCAGTGCCCCATTCGGAGTCTGTGAATGTGTTGACACCAAAGTGAAGGAACATGATGACTTCCCTCTGTTGCCATTTCAGTTGGGAATATGAAGGAAGCGGTAGGACTGGTAGCGGCGGTGTTGGTAATTGTTCCCTTTTTGAAATGGCAAAATTGGAAAGTTGAAGCAGTAGTGTGACTGTGCATACAATTAAGCACCATAGCTTATTAGCCATGATGCTCTCTGGGGAAAATGAGTCGTGGGCTTGGTTTTGTGCACTTGTGTGTAAGGGTGTGTCGGTTGTCGTTTCTTGTCAGTCCGTGCCCGCCTAGGTAAATGAAAAACTGTCAATGATGGGGTGTATGACAGAAAAGGGAGTGATTGATTAAGGTGTATGCATGTGAGGAAGAGGACGGGGGACCAAACTAAAAGAGATGAAAATAATTCTGTGGAGGAAGGCAGGCCGTGTGAGTACTTCGTTTGCTTTCTTCCTCTGTGTTTGCTTACGGGGTTGCCATGTCGCTATCATTTATGGGTGGACGACCATCCTTGCCTTTTCATCTCAGTTATGTAAGAACCGAAAGGTGGACTAGTAAAGAAATTTTATAAAAAAGAAAAAGGAATTTCTGTATTTTTTAGTCGTGGAATGGGGATTTAGTTCTCGCCAATTTGGTGTCAGGATTGGGTCAGATTCATATCTCGCTGTTTAATTTCTTCAAATGTTTCTTTAAAGATCACGAAGGGATAATAGTTAGCTGTGATTTTCTTGCCATTTTGGTTTTGGAATTGGGGCCAGATTCGTATCTCGTTGTTTAATTTCTTTTAATGTTTCTTTCGAAGGTCAATGAAAGGATTGGGCCAATGCAGATCTCGTTTCTTTCCATGTAATTCTTTTTGATGGATAGGTAGGCATGATCCTTATGGCTATAGATCCATGCGTTTTCTCATGAAATTTAATATTTTTTAGAGCACTGGAGGCGTCAGAGGCATTGATCAGAAGCATCCAGCAGGTTGTTCAGGGGTAGGTTTTGGCCAAGGCTCATTCTTTCAGGCAGTCAGCGGGAGCATCTCATGGATCGTCCTCTCAAAAAGATATTAATATTTTTGATATTATTATTAAATAATTATATAAATATTTATAATTTTATTAAATTAATAAATAATATAAAATAATTAAAAAATACCCATAAATATAAAATTATATTTATTAATTTTATAATAAAAAATTCTTATTTAAGTCTATTTAAATATATAAATTAAATTAAATTAATTTAATTTTTATTAAAATATTAATAAATTGATAAAATTTTATAAATTTAATAATTTAATTTTTATTTAAATATTAAATTTTAATTTATGACAAATATAAATCAAATTCAATAAAAAAATTTGATAAGAAAATAATGTAATTGTGAAGTAAAAGAAAAAGTAAAGTAAAATATTTTTAAATTTTTATTCTCATCATCTCAAAGATCTTATATTTTTTAAAATTAAAAAATATATATAATAAAAATATTAATTATTATATTTATTAATTAAAAATAAGAATTATATATTAATATTTTTATTAATTCTTTCAAAAAATTTATAAATTAAATATTATTGTATAAAAAAATAACATCACACTTTAAACATAATTTTTCTTTTATTAGAGACTAATATTAATGAGATTAATGAGATGACTTAAATTAATCTAATGATTAAAAAAAAGGGTGTTGAGTAATCACCATGGGTAGTGAAAAATTACCATGTTAGTTGTGACCTGTCGGTGACAATGACATGACGACATAAGACCCCGAATTAAGAAATAAGATGTATGGTGAGTTGTCGACGCTGCAACTTAACACGTATATAATTGAGCTATTTAACCCAAATAAATTAAAAAAAAAAAAGGGGGAGTTCAACTTCGCGGTAGGTACGTGGATTGTCGCCGACACTCTCCAAAGCTTTTTCTCTGGACTTTCGTGGCAACATCGTACAAGCAAACAAGAGTTTGGCTTGCATTTTAAAAATTATTGGAACTTATTATTATTATTATTATTATTTTTAATTTTGGTCATTCTGTTGGGATGGAAAAATGTTTTTATACTTAGCTGCACAGCAACGTAATGCTACACAGCTGTGAACCAAGGAGCCGTTGGGCATTTGAATTATTCACATAGGCTCGGGCTCGAGCCTGCAAAACAAATTCGCCATTTTGTTTTCTCATCGGCCCTTTTAGCAAGAGGAAAATGGTTTCTGTTCTCAGCGGCCTTATATTTTAGGGCCCATAGAGCAGCCCATGGTCTAACGTTGCTTATGCAATCTAGCTGGGTCCGACATGGCCCAAATGCAACAGGGTGGTTTCGGAGTGTATTAGGCCTGTTGCTGGTGAGTCCAAGACCAACCCATTGGCTGACTGTCTCCGCTGGTTTCCAACCCTGCCTGTTGATCAAAGCCTCTGATTTGCAACTCTGTTTTTATATTCAAATTAGCTTTGCCGTACATATTACGTTAATTTTGAATATTTAATTAAATTATTAAATAAATTTTATTTTATTTTATTTTTAATTTATGTTTTTAAAACATTGATTAATTAAATTAATTTAATTTTAAGAAAATATTTTTTCTTAAAATTTTTAAAGGAAACTTAAAGAAAAATTTTGTTTTCTCAACAATTAAAAATTAGAGTTTTTTTTTTTTTTTTTTAGGAAATTGGAGAATTAGGTTTTTTTATCTATTAAAAAAAAAGTGAATTTGAGGATTTTGTTTTGTTTTGTTTTTTTTTTTAGATTTTAAAAAGAATTTTTTTATTTCTTTTGAAAATTAATTACAATTAAAAAATTTATGGATCAATCTAATCTTTATTTTATTTTAATTAAATTTATATTAATTAAATCATATAATTTTATTTTGTTTGTAATTAGATTTTTTATATTTAATATTTTGAATTTATAAATTATGAAAAATCTTCACATAAATAATATTTAAATAATTTTTTATTTTAGACCATACATATATACTTGTGTATAAATGTTCTGTTAACACCAATCTTAAATAATAAAAAAAATTAACGGAATATAACGGTGAGATTTAGGCTTGACAAGTCGTAAGACGAAAACGTTTCACCATAAAAAGGAAAAAGTTAAAATTACATAACATGCCATTCAAATTGTAACTCTGATATTCTTTAACATGCCATTCAATAGTACTGCATCTTTGATCTTACCAAGGCTTTCCAGTTTTATTTCAGGAAACGTAAAAAGTTATTTAAAATTAATTAATATTAATTAATGGTATCCATTGTGCGTGCCGCAGTTCTCCTAGCCGCCCTCATGCACTGTCTCCACGTGTCAACCACGATGTCCCTGCTCGGGCTGAAAGCCGACGTTACGGTCACATGCTCACGGCCCAGGTTTGCATTACAAACTGGTTGCCAGCATGCTACGGATGTATTGGATGAATCAAACCCCATGATGTGACGCTAGGCTTGGTTTCTTTTCTAACGTGTCAATGTTGGACCGCACACGTCATCCTCATCGTGCTGTTTAATTTATCAGATTGCCACGTATGTACGGCGGGAATGCCTAAAGATTTTAAATAAAAACTATTGCATTAAAATAACCCTTAATATCAATTTAAAAACAAAAATTTATCACGTTCATATTATTTATATTAAAATAAATAATTTTTTATTAAATAAAATTAATAATTATAATATTAAAAAATTTATTTTTTTTAAATAAAAATAATATTTTATGGTAAGTTATTAAAAAAATATTTAGTATTATTTTTTAATTTTGTTATTATTATTATTTTTATCACGTACATGGGAGAAAACCATTGGACCACTTGTCAGCGAACGGTTTATGCCAGCAGCTTTTTTTTACTAGACGTGGGACGAAGAGAAAAGGAATTGGGGGTTCTTCAGCGGGGAGAAGGGCGGGAGGATGACACGTGTCCTAAAAGGGCAACAGGGAGCTGTAACGGGCAGTTCGGGCAGGTCACCCCCGCGGAGTTGGCTTGCTCCCCGAGGGGCTAACAAGAGAAACGGAGAAAATACAACACGTTGCCTTCGGTCTTTTGCGTTACAGGAACGAAAACTAGAGAGGACTCCCAGGACACAGCGAGGTCATCGTTTTGTCTTTATGTCATTTTCATAAGAGCTTCCCTTTAAGGGCAACACATGCTCTGATTCACTCTTAACACAAAAGGTGTCGCCGGACATTGCTGCCCGGGGAGACGGCGACTCACATATTTTGGAGAATGCAGCATCGCTACTACTACGACGGCGAAGATACTCCGGAGAAATGCAAGGAACGCCGCCGCAAAAGAATTCAGATGAGGAGGGTTGCTGCGGCCTCCCCTATCGTTTCGACTCCGCCGAAAAGTAAGGTCGCGGGAAAGATGAATACGGGAAGCTCCAGTGGCGTTGCTGATGGGAAGCGGATTCGGACGGAGGAGTCCGAGGGTCTCCCTGCCAAGAAGACTTCCAATTCATCTGGCAATGGTGACGCGGAGACTCCGCCGATGGCGGCCGAGCCTCTGTTTGGAACTGTTTCAGTGTCTGGGAAGTCGAGCGAGATGGAGGATGCAATCGCAGTACGAACGAACCTTTGCAGACCGGAAATCAACTGTCGCCGACCAGTGCACTACTTCGCCGTCTACGACGGCCATGGTGGACGTCAAGTAAAATATCTTTTCCCTTCTGAATTTGGATGGACTCAAGTGAGGGTAATTTCGTCATTTAATATTTAATTTCGAACCGACGTCGTCTTTGTTTTGGCAGGTGGCAGCATTGTGCAGGGAACGGATGCACGTGTTCCTCTGGGAAGAGTTGATTCGCGCGAAGCGCACTGTCAAGGTGGAGAGTAGCTGTAACGGCTCTAATGGGGAGGAACGCGGTTTAGAAGCAAACCGAGAGCAAGGAATCGAACGTGAAGAATGGAAAGATTGCTGGAGCAGGGTGATGAAAAGAAGCTTCCAGAGAATGGATGATATGACAATGAACATGTGCTCGTGTGGGGCCATTGGGTACCGGTGTGGGTGCCACCCAGTGGATTTCTCTTTCGGAGGGACCACTGCCGTTGTGGCCCTCTTAACCCCAGAGCACATTGTAGTTGCCAATTGCGGCGACTCACGCGCCGTCCTTTGCCGTGGAGGAAAAGCAGTCCCCCTCAGCGTCGATCACAAGGTTAGCTCTTCAATTTTTAAAAATTTCTCCAAACGGTAACGGCTTCCCGGCTGCCAGCCGGTTACGGTTTCTTCTTTGTGGTAACTTTGAAGTTTGACCTGGTGTGAGCATTTGCCATCTGTTTTCGGTTTGTTTTTATTGGGGCACGTAAGCTGGCCAGGTGTCTCCACCTTGCGTGGGAAACTCTGACTTCTTTGACACGAGTTTAGCAAAGTTTTTTTGGCATGAAACTACTTCTGTCTGTAGCTACCGTGTTCCATGAATCTCATTTACTCTTGAGTCTTACTGTCTTGGAACTGCTTTTAATGGCTATAAAAATCAGTTTGGCATGTGGGTTTTGTGCCTGCAGTCTACCCAACTTCTATTTGTTGTGTTTTTTTCTTTTTTTATGTTCTACGAGAATATCATGAGTGTCTTTTTTTTTTTTTCTTTTTTCTGGTTGTTAGGTACAAGTCTTTCTATTCCATTAATGACATTTTTTAGTTTATTATTCCCATGTATCATATAACTTGTCCATTGGAGTGTACAGTTGTAGTTTCCTAGTTGAGGTTCAAATCCTCGAAAATGAAAAAAGTTGTTTTAATGTTATTCTTTTGCTTTGAACTATAATTTGACTAGGGTATTGACCAGGTCTCCTATTATTGCCTGCAGCCAGATAGACCAGATGAACATGCAAGGATCACGGCAGCAGGGGGTCGTGTGATTTTCCTTAATGGAGCTCGAGTTGAGGGCATCCTAGCAATGTCTCGAGCCATAGGTAATTGAATCTAGGTTTAGCCAAGTTATTGACTCATTGGGCTATCTTAGCCAGAGGTATGAATCCTATGTGATGTTTAAACTTATTGATAAATTGATCAGACGATGATTTCTTTGTTGTGATAAGTTCTTTAATTTGACAAAAGGAGAATGCCTTACAGGAATTGTACAAGTTACTTTCCATTGTCTGTTGTGAGTGTTGGATGTTCTTTCTAATTGAGAGATGAATTCAATAAGGAAATGTCTCAGTTCTGCGAAAACCCAGAGCCTTATTGACATTTTCACGTTTTATCCATGAGAAGTGTTGCTGGGGCTTGTGAATTTGTGAAGGATATGCTGGTCTAGCTTCTTCTGCATTTTTTAAATTCTAGATGAGGGCTTGTTGACTTCTTTGTTCATATGAGTCTGCAAATTTTAAACCACATCTTTCCAATCGTTGCTCTAATTTTATGATTATTGGTTGATAAGTTGCAAGGATAAATAAACCTGGGCAGTTTTTATTGGAGGATAAGTAATCATTTTTCATCCAACTAGGAGTCATAGACTTGAATTGTAGACTGCTAAGCTCTTTGGATAGAATGTTTGTGTAAGTATTGCTGTCCAAATTTAGCATTGATTATGTTAGTAACCTGATTGGTCATTGCATACTAGTACTTTTATTGAATTTGCAAGCAGCATTTCTTTTAACCTTTATTTATTTTTATCAATTTTGTCCCTGATAGGCAGTTACCAGTATCTTTTATCCTTTTACTTGTTCTTGTTCTTTACAGTTGTTCAGCTAAAACATAACTTGACACTACACCTATTTCAGTTGCTTTTTTTTTTTTTTGTGGACAGTAATAGAGGTTTAAACTGTACACAACTTTCTGTAACTTTTTGGATTGAAATTTCATTGACTCCTATATGTCATCTATATTTGATTGTTTACATATCATTGTCCTTCAGTCATGTTTTTCCAATACTGAAAATATCTAGCCAAGGAGAGTTCTGCTTTCCAAGTCTTAGCAGCATGAGCTGGAGCAAAGGGGACCACCTTCCTCTTTCATTTTCCTTGTCAAGTATCGTAAGATATTTCTTTCTTCCTGCTGCTTTTCTAGCTTGGGAGTAAAAAATAAACAAAAAGTATTGTTTTAGTGCCTGCTTCAGTTAATTATTTGTGGGGATTCCTTTCTGAGATTCATTTTTGCAAATGAAACAATGAATAAATTTTGATTTGATGATTTTAGAACAATCATTTCATTGGCTGTACCTTTCATAGATTAACATAATTAGCAATGATTCTAACTCGATAATGTATTGTTTGACATGATCTAATTGTGTGGATGTAGTTCAAATAGGGTAAAATATTTTCGTATAGATAAACCATCAATTTGAGGCCAGTGCATTGCCTTCCCATATATGGATTATTTATTAAGCTTGAATCTACAATGTCAATCTCTAAGAATCTACTGCAGTTACATGAAGGGGTTGATTTTGGATTTGTGTTGTTTATGATCAAGAACAACCAAGTTGGCTTATCTACTACAGGGAAAGGAATTGGCCTTCCACATGCAAACTTGCTTTACATCCAACGACTTAAAAGTTTGTAGAAATGCTAATGGAAAAAGAATTTTGCTCTTGCAACTTACCCAATCTCTCTCTGCAGTCATAGAATGTAGATGTGGGTTGATGTTTCACTGGAGTTGGAGAGTGAGGAACAAAGTAGTCTTTATCCACTTGCTCACTCACAAGTACAATTTCAGAAGTATTCTTATTAAACATATGACCTTTGCAAACATTGTGTGTTTTACAGCTAGTATTTGGATCCATAATATTTTTGTCCTATAGAAATGACCACACTCTGACATATCTTTTGAAAATCAATGGTACTGCATCCTCTTTTTCGGGAACCAAATATCCTAGGCTTTAAAAATTAAAGAGTATATCAATCCAGGAGGAGTAGTGTTATCCGCTAGGGACTTCATATCTTTTGAATGCCAACGGTCTTGCATTCTTATTTTCTGTGAGCCATAATCCTAGGCTTGACAAACTAAAAGCATATCAATGCATGAATAAATGAGTTTAGTTGCAAAAAATGGTTGTAAAAGATAAACTGTAGATAGACTTTAGATCATTCATATTTCAAAGTTGAGCTACTAGAGGAAAATTTAGGAATCTGACGTTAATATAAGCTAGCTTTCAAGCAGAAGCATTGAACTCATTAAATTAAACTTGTTGGTGATGATAACCTCATAGGCACCAAAGAAATGACCATCATGGTCTACTACTAGGATGTATAAGTCAAGGGACAACCATAGAAATGTTTTCCCGTGGTGTTAAAGTCTTTTTCTTGCACCTTAAGTTACTATATTTTTCTTTATATGAGGTGCGATCTCCTTAGGAAGGGATTACAGGTGGCTAGGTACAAATAGGAGTAGTGGTTTCTGTCTAGTTAGCCTTCACTAATGCATGCATGCAAGTGAAATTTGTGCATGCTATCGTTGGGCAATGCTGAAACCTTCTTTCCGCATTGAAGGCGTAGAGGGGTCATAGTGTACGTTTTTGTAGTTTCATGTGATGATCCTAAATTACAGATATTTATATATAATTGTCGATATCAAAGATGCTTAGAACAATCCAGAGTCTTGGAAAACAAATCAAAGCCTCTCCAGTCTATACAGAATGGCTGCATAGGTTGGTTTGTAAGATTATGACCTGCTTTTGCCCCATGGTTTGCCAAATAACAGGTTTTTCTTTTTATCAAGTGCACAATTTAAAGTTCCAATGGCTAATTGCAAAGCCAGTAATCAAGCATTCCTATCACTGAATTTGAGCCTCCAACTTTTTGTGGATTCCAAAACAAAAAGGAAGGAAGTGGCTTATGATTGCCATGACCGGTGGCGATGGCTATAATTATTGGAGATAATTTTAGCAAATATAAACCTCAGTACAAGTTACCTTGAATAGAGAAGCTATAACTTCCTTCCTTAAAAGTCAAAACTACTATTGATCTCTTCTCATTGACATGAGAAATAATAATAATTTCTTTTGCAACACTCTGGAAAGCCAGTCATTAATAGGTATGGATGCTTTGTTTGCACGTATAACAGACTTCAGTGAGAAAACTGCTTTCTTGACTGACTTGTAAGGATGTTTGTTTGCACATATAAAGGAGTTTGATGAGAAAACTGCTTTGCTGACCGACTTTGTTTCATTCTCATGTGCTTAGAACACCAGCCAAGTCATGCAAGACCTGAAATAGCGAATATATTGACAAATTTGCTAACTATATCGATAGTCAATATATTGTGTCATGTGTTGTAATTTATGCCAGGCTCACTGTGGATAAATTAAGACACATGGCATCACCGTGAT
This sequence comes from Rhizophora apiculata, assembly GCA_037832385.1. Lineage (NCBI taxonomy): Eukaryota > Viridiplantae > Streptophyta > Magnoliopsida > Malpighiales > Rhizophoraceae > Rhizophora > Rhizophora apiculata. Next base: position 8,771,367 of record CM075428.1, on the reverse strand, counting down.
GTTTTCTAGAGAAAGGATATAAGAGTCCAAAGAATGAAATTAAAAATGCTAATGCTTGAGGCCCAAAGAGGTGATTGTTGGAAACTTCTCTTGATCATGTACTATTGCTGGTTACAAAAGATGAGAAAGTGTAGGCCAATTTCTCATGGGAGTCTACTGTCTTTGCTTTCCAAGCACAAAAATGTTATTGTAGGTTAGTCTGAGTTTTGTTGGCCTTTTTTTTCTTTTTTTGGGTTTTTGGATTGGTGGCTTTGTGGCATTTTTTGATGCTTTGGATTTGGATATGTTGTGGTATTGTTTATGGCAGTCTGAGTAACATGTGATAACCTATCCTTGGGAAAGTATCAACTAGGAATATACACTCACCTATCTAATTTGTGATGATTCAGTAGTTCATTAGGTGATGCCTTTGTTCATCATTACATTTCTTTCCATTCGGTTGCACCTGTGGACACCAACAAGTGAACATGAAGATTTGAATATTTTGGAAATTTAAATTAAGACTAAAGTGGGAAATTGGCATGCAAATGATCAAAATATTAAGAGATGATTTGGCAATGCAGTAACACTGATGTTGTGTAGGTGTTGTGTTCAGTTCAAAATAGTGATTGGATGGTGGCCCAAAAACTAGATGTTATATCCTTTTCAAAGGTCAGACAATAAATGAGGGTCTTAGCTAATTGTTGTGAGCGTAGTGAGATTTATTTTCCTTAGAATTTAATTCCTTGACCATATTGAATGGATAACCAGCTATCTGGAACAACCTCATTTATGAATGTGGGGTAAGATGCAAGCATTAAGAGTAAATTATATCATATCTGAATCTTCTTTGGAAAGTTAGTTATGCAACCATAAATGTCCTTCATTCATATCTGCATTCATACAGGGTGCATTATCTTGCCCTTTTTCATAAAATCCAACTGTATGTTTAAATGCTGAATCATAACTTTGAAAAAGCGCTAAATGCATTTCTGAGTTTATTTATCATTGTAGAGAATTATGTAGATAAGAGTTGAGGTTGCTGGTGGAGATGTGATATGGCTGGGAATTGGCATCATTTGTCATCTCTTGGTTGAGAAGTTAGTGAGCAGAAATGAATGGATTTAAGATGACTGGCATTTGCATGGAATGTGCGGCGAGTTACTCCTTTTGTATTTTACTTCTGGTAAACATCTGTGACATTAGCAAATCTGGTCCTAGCTATCTTCTGAACTCTTACATTTCGCAAGTTTCAACTCAGTAAACTGCTTTTTACGTCATTCTTTGTTTTGTTTTTGTTAAAGTGGGTAGACTTAAAATGCGTGATTCAACAGCAAACTTTATTGTTATTTCATGTCGTGTTTTTGATATAAGTTTCATAAAGGTTTCATCATATAAGTTAGAAACATGCTTTGCATGTGCTATTTTCATGGTTCATAATCAGTTGCTTCTGTGATCTGATTATCATCCAATGAAATATTGCCTGGAAAATGCTAAGCAAAAGTAGCTGTGTGATGGCTTTCGGCTGGAATTTTGGCTGCTCGTGTGCCAATCAGATCAAACCATGAGGCTGCTTTGTTGAGTGATATAGCCTAAAAAGAACACTAGGCACAAGAGTAGATATTATTCTCTACCACATTTCTCTGAGAAATCTTGCTGCTGCCACCAATTGCAATGCATCCACATAAAGGGCTGAGTGCAGATACTTGGTTCTTGAAACTAGGAGTCTAGGATATGGGACATGACCATAACTAGAAATTTACAATTCTGGAAATATTTGCCCCAATATTGCAACTCTGGAAAGAAGTAAAAGGCTTACTCAAAGTTGTAATCTATTTTGCCAGTATTCTATGCAGGTAGGTATTCAAGTCATTCTGACCTCCTTTGTCATCTGTTTGCCTAAGCTTTAGTTTTAGACTGTAAAGTAATAGATTGATTACAATGCTATATTTGACATTTGGGAGTGAAATCAACTGATTCTGAACACCAAATTGAGTTTTGTTCCATTTCAGTTAATGAATGTTTGTTTCATATATTGGTGGGAATTGTTGAGAAGCTGGTCAGACAAATGCAAATGCTTTGGCGCATCTGTCGTAGCATCAGGCTGAACTTGGACTTTTTAAGTGTCCAGAGGTCCTTTTTTTTTTTTTTTGGCTTTTCGCAACTCAACTACTTTGCAGTCGCCGTTTATTTGTTAGTTTCCAACTTGTTTTGCTCACCCAGCATATTCTCTGTTTGGAGATAAAGAGGAAGAAATGGATGGCTCATGACTTTTCTAATGATAGCTTAGTACATCCTTCCTCACTTTGTTTTCTATATTTTGAGCAGGGGACAGATATTTAAAGCCAATGGTAATATCAGAGCCTGAAATCTCTTTTACAAAAAGGCAACCAGAAGACGAGTGCCTGATTCTTGCTAGTGATGGCTTGTGGGATGTCTTGTCAGGTGACATGGCTTGTGAAATAGCTTCTGGTTGCCTTCGAGATGTAAATCCTCCTCCCAATGTTGCCACAGATGCAGGGCCTCGGGCGGAAGATGGAGGAGCTGGTGCACTTCGCCCATCCAGAAGCACATTGGCTGCTGCACTACTCACTCGCACGGCTCTGGGCCGGCAAAGTGCTGATAACGTAAGTGTCATTGTTGTGGACCTCACGAAGAGCGGAGGGTAAGATATGGCAACCATTTTAAGTTTAACAGAAAGTCTGTAGAGTTCTTTTGCATAAGGCAAAAGTGGATAGTCGGGTTCAGTTTGGATAATAGTATAGCTCTTTTTTTTTTTTTTTTTTTTTTTTTCTTTTAGCATAAATGGACAGAGTCGAACTCTTAATGGTTAACTAGCCGTAATAAATCTTTTTCTTGTTTTATTTTCCCCAATGCCGCATTCCCAAAGCCGGAGTCCCAGTTTGGCGTTGGCATTAGCCGCACCTTTTTGCTGCTTTCTTAGTTCATGGAATGCACCAAACAACGAGAGTGTGCTTATGGCTTCCACTTGTATGGCTTATGAATTGACTCGGCCATCTCCGTGCCTGAATTCCTGGGTTGCAATGGACGAGATATCTGCGTCAGGTAGCGCTTTTGACCAGCAGGAGCATTGAAGAGGCACTTGGGTTGTCTATGAAATTGCCGACAGACCAGACCAATCAGGTCCTCTTACAGCCCGATACGTGGGGTCGGGCGGAAACCGACTATGCAACTGCATTGGAGGTCCATAGCACTCGACATATAAAACGGGAAAATAAACTCGGCTTCATCTCCAAGCCCAAGTTTTCCAGGTCCAAGCCCATAGCCATAGCTGTCGCCTGAGTGAACCTCCTCCTCCTGGGCCCCAATGTTTCTATCCATCGCCGTTTTCATGACTTCTAAGATTTCCTGGGATGGGTCCGGAAGTGCTTTTTTACTGTTTCTCCTCCGTTTAGGTAATCAATCTTGTTCGTTTATCGCTTTCGTTAAGAATTTTAATTAACCTATTGAAATTAAAAATAATATATATATGTTATCCAAGAAAGAACAGAAATTTTCCGAATATGCAAAACGATTAGCCTAACTGCCCATATCCAAATTACCAACTTATTCGGCCACCAATCCCCGGAGGGCCCCAAGTTGCAATTTTGATCTTGCTGCAGCAGCAGGAGCCGCGTTCACGTGGGTTAAGCATTAATTTTCGGAGTTCTACTTTGACAAACACGGGAATTTTTCCTGCCAGTTGCTAAACAACTTTGACTTGTGTGTGTCTAGCAGGAAGGCAGTCTTAAATGCGGCCATTATTTTAATCTCGATTAATGATAAAGTCAGGCAACGAATTGTTCATCCCACAATTTATATTTCTTTCCCAATGAAATTGTTTCATCTATTCGACTTTAACGAAACTACTCTATGGCCCTACCATCACTCGACTCGAGTCGTGACACTAATCTAATTGTAAGGTAGAAACATTAAAAAACAAAAAAAAAAAAAAAGTCAACTTTAACCGAGAATCCCTATCATCACGCAATATATCAGGTTTCGCAGACAAAGAAGATAAAGTCAGAAGTGAAAAAGGAAATAGCTTTTTTAATTTAAAACATTTTTTGCCTGAAAAAAGAAAAATAAAAAATATTAATCTTTTATTTTATTAGACTCATATGCAAATTTACTCTTGACTTTGTTTTGATCTACACTCGGAAGCAGACAAAAAAAAAAATGTTCTGTTTTCGGCGTTCTCAACGGCGGGGCGTGTAGCGTTTGAAAGAGGGGGGGGGGGGCACACGTGGGGTTTGAATGAAGTTGGAAGGAGGAGCAAACAAAGCTAAATTACCAACTCCCCCTTCTTAATTTTATCAAGTGGACGACCTAAACATGAAAGTTAGAATCTGAAAGCTCTCTTTCGTTATGACTATTCAGCACAATAGCCCTCCATCACTTTTACTATTCTCGGTAGTTGACCCCGCCAGCTATTGCTAATTGCAGCTCTTTGTTTTGGGATGCAAGAAACTTCACCCCATTGTGAATAAAATAAGTCAACGTATAAGGGTAGATTTTTTTTGGGTTTTTTTTTTTCTTTTTTTCATGTTTGAAGTATGACATTTTAGCAATAACTATTAAAAAAAAAAATTCTTTTACGAGTTCATTTACCCGTTTTCCTTGCAGAATCGGGTTATTTTTAATTTCCAATGCAGAGTGTAAAAGTGCAAAAGCTAAAGTATGGTGGGGCAAAACGCACAAAAATATACACAAACTCATAACGTGGCGACCGAAGAACAGTGTGGGAATGGAAAGTAACAAAAACAATTAGCAAAGTGAACTGGCAGAGAGAGAGAGAGATTGATGCGATTGAAACCCACACCATCCACACCACACCGGTTGTATTTTCTCACGGCATATTGTTTCCAACATGCCATCTCGTCCGATTCCCCCACTACCACTGCCACCGCCACCCCCACAGCCTCCGCTGCTGATCACTAGATCTGCATCCCCGCTCGTTTCCACCACCTCCTTGCCTCACGACGACAACCACCACCACCACCACCACCACCACATCTCGTCCCGCCTCCTATTTCCTCCGCTGGGGGCCGCCACCGCTGCTTTCTCTTTCCTGCTTGTCCTCACTGTTTGTTTCCGCAAAATCAGCCGCAAGCGCACTGTCCCCTCTGACTCCAAGCCTCCCCACAGCTTCTCCTACTCCTCTCTCCGCCGCGCCACTGGCTCTTTCTCCCCCTCTCGCCGCCTCGGCCAAGGCGGCTTCGGCTCCGTATTTCGGGGCACTCTCCCGAATGGCCAACTCGTCGCAGTCAAAGTAATGGAATCGGGGTCTCTTCAGGGGGAGCGCGAGTTCCAAAACGAGCTGATCTTCGCATCAAAGCTCGACTCGCCATACGTCATAACGGCCCTCGGCTTCTCCTCCCACCGGAAACACCACCGGACAATGCTTTTAATTTACGAGCTCATGCCTAACGGTAACTTACAGGACGCGCTGCTCCGGCGGAAAGCTCCAGAATTGGCAGACTGGAAGAAGAGGTTTAGCGTTGCCGTTGACGTAGCCAGAGGAATTGAGTATCTTCATAGCTTGGATCCGCCAGTTATTCATGGGGATATCAAGCCCAGTAATGTTCTGTTGGATGAGACCTTTTCGGCAAAGATAGCGGATTTTGGGTTAGCCTGGTTGAAAACAGAGCATAATAATCACAATCAGACGGAGGTTAAGGTGGACTTGGAGCAGAAAAATGTTGACTTGGAGAATTATAATGGGGTTGTGGTGGATGATTGTGGATCTGTGGTGGAGGAGACGGAAGAGAGCGTGATTACAGGGTTTGAGGAGTTCAATTTGGGCGGCGTGGATCAGTCCCCGGAAAGCTTACCTAGGGCCCCAGTTTCCATGACGTCCCCGGAAAGCATACCTAGGGCCCCAGTTTCCATGACGTCACCGGAGACAGCAGAGGCTGTGAGTGCCTCGCCGGAGACGGCCGTCGTGGCCTTGTCGCCTGAGGTGAATTTTGATGGGGCGAAAAATGGGGGAAAAGGGATCAAGAACCAATCTGGAAAGGATTGGTGGTGGAAGCAAGATAAAAGTGGTGGATTGGACAATGGAGCAGTGAAGGATTATGTGATGGAGTGGATTGGAACTGAGATAAAGAAGGAGAGACCAAAGAGTGATTGGATTGGAACGGCCTCATCGTCAACCAATCAACCAACCTGGAAAATTGATAAAAAGAAGAACAGAAAGCGATTGGATTGGTGGGTTTCACTAGAGGAAGAGAGGGATGAGAAGATTTTGAAGAAGGCCAAGAGAAGGCAGCCGAGGGAATGGTGGAAGGAGGAGTACTGTGAAGAGTTGGAGAAAAAGAAGAAGAAGAAGAAGAAGAAAAAGAAGGAGAAACATGAAACGGGAACGGTTAGTGATTACAATGATAAAGGAGAAGACTTGTGGCCTAGGGATGAGGAATTGTATGTTGAGAGAAAGAAGAAGAGAAGGAACAACAGGAGTAAAAGTAGTATAAGCAGCCTTGATTGGTTTAGCAGTGAACTGTTAAGGGGTCTCCAAAATAGCCATGACTCATTGAGTGGAGAGATACCGAAGAGTGGTGGAATTAGCAGTACACCAAGCATGAGAGGAACTGTTTGTTATGTTGCCCCGGAGTGTGGCGGTGGCGGGCATTTATCAGAAAAGTCTGATGTGTATAGCTTTGGAGTTCTATTGCTAGTTCTTGTTGCTGGGAGGCGTCCACTTCAAGTCACTAACTCACCAATGTCTGAATTCCAGCGTGCCAATCTAATGCATTGGGCTCGTAATCTTGCGCGTGCTGGAAAGCTTCTTGATCTGGTCGATCAATCTGTACAGTTTTTGGATCGAGATCAAGCTCAGTTATGTACCACTGTGGCTCTCCTTTGTTTGCAGAAGGCACCCGCTCGTCGGCCATCAATGAAGGAGGTTGTGGGGATGCTTACCGGTGAGTTGCAGGCGCCTGAATTACCAACTGAATTTTCCCCATCACCTCCACCTCATTTTCCTTTCAAATCTAGGTCGCTTAAAAAGGTTCGGTGAGTTATCAGTGTCTCACAGTATATCGGTCCGTACTCTCTATCTTGATCTCATTTTCTTGCATGAAGCAGATGAACTAGATTTCCGTTGTCCAATATGTGTAAAGAAAGATGTTATTTTTAGGGGAAATAGATGTTATTTTTTTGTTGTTCACTTGTTCTTATGTGGATACTGTTATGGCCTATCAATTTATGGATGATTCACTTGCTGATATTGTAATTGCTGTGAGGACCATTATGGATTTGCTTGCAAAAACTAGATGGGGAGAACCCCACTTCATTTTTGCTCCAACACTGTTTCTCAGGAATGCAAGTAGCACTCGAATACACTATCCAAATGTGGCCCATGTTCTGACTAGTGGGACTGTGTTGGTAACTTTCATCAGCTCCTTTGGGTTTCAGCATGCAGCTTGCCTTTTCTTCTTCTTTGGTGGATTTTGGCATACGATGATTGTCTTGTCCCCTCGTGTCTGGCACTTTAATTCTCAGTTTCAGCAATAGTCGTTGGGAAGGTTTATCTTTTCCTACCAGTATATCATGCGGACGTTGCATAGATATAATTTATAACAAATGCCCTCCCGTGGGACCATTGGTGAACTATGGGGGAAAAGAAGACAAAAAGAGAAAGTGGGAAAGGATAAAGAGGCATGGAGTATGCCTGGCTGGCAAACTTTTGAGTTGTCACGATATTGGCTTTTGGATTTCTGCTTGTCGGCGTTTTGGGCTCTAATGTCCGCCATTTCTTTTGCGGATGATGTTGCTATTATCGGGGCCCTATACTATGGGTTGTATGAATTAGATTTCAGCGCTAATTAATTTAAAACGAAAAAAAAAAAAATCTGAGTTCTAGACCTGCCAAAGTACCGACAGTTCATTTCATGAGCTGTGGCACAGACTATTGGTGGAACTTATTGCAGGGACCTGGGACGTTCGACCCGGGGCCGGGGGGGGGGGGATTAGCAAGATTGCAATTTGATCTAGTTTACCAGTCGGCGGCATTGCCGACTTTAGGTCCCCTGGGGGTGGGGCTATGTTATATTGACTGTTAATAATGGCTGCAGCTGCGGCGATAGTCTGGAGGCTTTTAATTTGTTACTTTCTCCTCTAGTACTTTTGTGGCTATGATTGAAATTCCTTTGAGAGGCTACAAGGTCCTTAAATTATCTGTCTCCGATGGACATATGGCTATATGCTAAAGTTGTTGAAACAAGAGAGAAATTCTTGGAAAAGTTTTAATACATGTGGTTTGGTGCGATGTCGTTTCAGGGTATGTGTTTCAATTTTAACTTACTTTGGTGCCTTCTAATGCGTCTCGTGACAGACATGAATGCTATTTAGTCCAAATTTGTTCTTATTTTATTTTATTTTATTAATATTAAGAGATTTATTAGATTACAAGTAACACAATGTAAATAATTTTTATTTTTATTTTAATAAATTTTATATATTTTTAAAAATTTTAAAACTTAAAAATTTTTAATTATTAGAATTAGGAAAGAACAAATTTACCCGGTTCAGGTAACTGCTGGTTGGAAGATCATACGAGCCTTTTTGGACCTTGTCACGGAGTCCACTGGATATATGATCGTGGACACTTGGAGACAACTGAAATTTTAAAAAGCACAACACGAATCAATAGAATTGATAAAGCCCCAACGTCTCACATGCTGAACCCGACATCTGGATTGGGCTTTCGAGGATTAGGCTGTCCCAAGAGTGGCCCAATCGGAAATAAGCTGTGGGTGAACATGTCCTTTCGGTTCCAGCCTTCCGGCAAAAGCCCAATAAAGGAATCATTTCTGGTTCATAATCGCAGTCAGCATTCCATACGTTACGACAATTGCACTTAATCAAATTTTAGAAAAGCCCGCTAGACCTCTATTCAATGATAGTTCATGATTTAACGAGAGTATATGAATATTGCACTATAACTATCTAGGTCCGTTTGATTACATTGTTGATTTCCTACTTTTATTTTATTTTATCTTTTTACTTTTGGTTATTTTCTTTCTATTATTTGTTGTTTGTTTTAGTTATTCTTTTCAACAATATATATATGTATAAAATACACAGAGTGTGTGTAAAGAGAAGGGGAAAATATACGTAGGGTTTCATTTCTTTTGGTCTTTTTTTTTTAGGGTCTTCCGGTCCTTTCGGTCTTGCCAGTAAGAGAATGAACTGTTAGTCTTTGTCTTTATATTATAAAAATCTAGCGTGCCATCAGCCTATCGTACTATATTTTTGTTCTATATAGTTGATCCATTATTAAGCAAGCCAGCTTAAGTTAGTGAGTCTAGCGGCTAGGCAGTATCTAAGCATATTTTAATTATAATCTAAGCAAAAAAAATCAGGTTACAGGTCTAGGTTGATTATTTCCACGGCCCTCTCTTATTTGTTTATTCTTCGTATGTTTGCCCTGAGGACTTAAAGATACTGAAAACAGTCTGCACAGCTAAAACCAAGGTACTCGCACAGGAAACTCCCATGGAGAAATAGGCATTGGAGAATAAAATCTGTGTGATACGGTTGTTAGGATAGAGTGCCTGACAAACCATCCATCCTCGCTGCCCTTTTATCTCGGCACCCCCAACATAAGATACTTTCATTGGTGCTTCTTGATAAACATTGTATCTGGTCCAGTTGAAAAGGAATCTCTTTCTTTTTCAATACATTTTCAGAAATTCTTTTGTGTGTTTAAACGTATTATTGTTATTGTTAATGTTCGAATGCCTGAATGGCTCGCGTGGACATTGGCCTCAATAATGTCAATAATGCTGATTGTGTCTGTCAACTTGCTTGGCCAACTAATAAGCAAATGCAAAAGCAGTTTTTAATGGCGACAAAATAAAATTCAATGAAAGCAAAACTTCATCTGAGGAGCAGCAATGCAAATATAAGCCCCCATTCCCATGGTAGCCTTGGGTCTAATTGGAAGTCACGGGCCTCCGTTGTCTACATCCAAAAGCATATTGGGCACATGCGATTTGACCCATCTGCCTCGCTATGGTGCGGGGCATAACGATTAATGGCAATTATAATGCTTGTCTTCTTCTTTTTTTTTTCCTTCATTTAAACTTAATGTTAGAATAATAATATGATTATCAATTTTGATTTATTAATATCACGATCTAGTGGTCTAAATTTGATTATCAAATTTGTTATTTACTCTTCCCCACTATATTTCCAATTACATTTTGATTTGGTTGATGCTTTTGAGTTGACATTCAAGTGATAATTTATTATCGTTCAGTCAGGGGATTTTACGCATTTTGAACTGTACGTAACATTTATAACCTGAGGGAATTCATTATATATGAAAACATAAAAAGGGGAAATCGAATGTGATTGAAAGCTCCATCGCCTTAACATCTTTATTTTAGTACGTCGGAGAGTTGTCCTTAGCACTTTGATATGAGAGCAAGCTCATTGCGAGGAAATTCATGCACGGAGAAGATAGGCAGCAGGGGCCTGTGAAAGACAACGGCTCAATAATTCAACTATGTAACACAAAATATTATTTCTTGTACTGCATGGCAGCTTTAGCAAATTATAAGCAAAAATTAAATCAATCGAATTAGGCCTTAGAAAAGGCACAGTTACGAGTTAATGGCTTTAATTGTTAACAGAAGGTTTTTTTTTTTTTTTTCTATGGGGATGAGGAATATAAGAGATTGAAGAACAAAGCAATAAATTTGAAATTGTCCTCTCTTTAGGAACGGCGATTCAATGAAATTTGATTGAGACAACCGGTTGCCTTTCTTATGTTATTGAAATATCTGATGGGAAACACACCGTGTATTACAATAATTAGTGACATTAACGTTTGAACAAAACTAACCCGTTTCCTAGCAAAGCTAGTCACACGACATTTGCGTCGCGGCATTGGTTTCAAATTAATATTTTGGTTTGGAAGCAATCGCATCAAGTAGGATTTGGGATCTCTTCATACAATGACATTGGTATACTCCTCTATTTAGTGTAAAAAGAACTTAGATGTCTCCCTCCGATGTATTAACTTAACAACAACAATAATAATAATAATAATAAACAAAATGACACACAAAAGGGGAGAGAATAAAAAAAATGTCATGCTGAACAGTGGTCCATCGCTTATTTACAAGGTCCTAGTCAACCAATAATAGGCTGGAAGAAACACGGTTTTTTTTTTAGTGAACTTAATCTGCCATGTGTCAGATTTATATTGCATTTTAGACTAATATATTTGTTATATCATGATCAAATTCACGTTTGAATGATTTCACGGTAAAACATGTCGGCTGTTTTTTTTTTTTTTTTCTGATTTTTTCCCTTAAAAATGGGAGGTAGATAAGTTACTCATACCCCATAAAAAAAAAAAGTTGAAGATTTTTAATTTGACTTATTTTAAAAAGCAAGTCAAATTAATTTAATACTATATATATGATAAAAAAATTTTAAAAAAATAATTAAAATAAAAAAAAGAAAAAATTAAAAAATAATAAATTTATTATACTAAAAAGAAAACAAGTAAGTATAACAAATATTTAAAATAAATATTATTCTTAATTATCACTGTTATACGTCTTTGAAGCTGCTTTTGCAAAAATCAAATAATACATCAAATGTGAATGCAAATGAGTGGACTTGCTTTTGCACATAGCTATGGTGCCCACATGCAAAATTCATTGCGACTAATGACTATTGAGGCAACCTGTTATCTTCCCTTGTTTACGAAGGAGAAAAGAAAATTTTAAGGGAATCTTTGGCTTTCACTCTCAGCTCAGGCCCCAGGAGCATAGAATAGAATAGAAGATCGCATACCCTAACAAACGTGCCTTCTTCGTTGCCACCTTACACTTACCCCAGAGATATGTTGGAGCCCCCCTCTCAATTATTTCGGGACTAACGTTCCCTTTACTCCAAGGCGATGAGCAGTGCTTCCAGATTTCTTTTGATCCTCGCCAGCAAAGTAAAATCCAACAAGATCTGATTCAGATTCAGGCTGCACTCTCCGGCTCTAATGTGGCTGCCACTATGGGAAAGGGTCGGTCAGGAAAATTAATTTCTAATTATACGTTCAATGAAGAGATGGGTACGGCCGATAATGATCATGGCAATAAGAAAAAGATGATGCGTAGGAATACTGAACGACTTAGGAGGCAAGACATGGCCACTCTTTATGCATCCCTTCGGTCTCTACTCCCACTTGAGTTTATCAAGGTGAAGATATAAACTTGCTTTCTACTTGCCTTAATGAGTTTTTGCTTTGATAATTGATGGGGTTTCAGGGAAAGCGATCCATGTCCGATCACATGAACGAGGCAGTGAAGTACATAAAGCTATTGCAGGAGAGGGTCAAGGAATTGGGTAATAAGCGAGATGAATTAAAAAAATTGTCCAATTTGGGCTCTCTGGGCTCAGAACTTGGAAGTTCGTCAGACAGTCGCTCCAAATCAAGTTCAGTGATGATCAGGCTATGTATCGGAGGAATCGAGATTGTATTTAGTAGTGGCATAAGAGAGGAAGGTTTGCCTCTTTCAAGTGTACTGCATGTGCTACTTGAAGAAGGGATTTCAGTTGTCAACTGTGTTTCCTCAAGGGTTAATGCAAGGTTACTTCACGCTGTCCAGACCGAGGTAAAGTTAATTGAGGTTTAGGGTTTTGCTATTTTTTAACTGCATTTTCTGAGAATTGTGATTTTGCTGGACAGGTCAACGATCCGTCATGTTTGGATCTATCAGCGCTGCAGCAGAAATTAACCCCCCTGGTTCCTTCATCTAGTGGAAACCATTAATGTCTTAGGTTGAGGGATGATCAGAAGTTCTCTTCCTGCCTTTTAACTATCTGACTTTTGAAAGGAAGAGCCAACTTGGTTTTTGGGTATATGACTCAGACTGCTTCTTATTTCATCAACTTTTTTGGATGGTAATTCTGTGAAAAGCTTCACTGAAAATGGTTCAAGAATATCTAAAATAATATTTGCAGTTCAAAAAAAAAAAAAAAAAGCACTCGAATTGTTTCAAGAATTATTACAAGAGGAATTTGCTTATGCTTCTTTACGCACTTTGTGCATGCTTATTGATGAATTTACATGAGCTGAGTTCACTGTGTTTTCCATGGCATTGGGGACGTCTTTGTTCATGCAGTTCGCATAAGGTACTATTAGAGAACTTTAATGTGCTAATGAATTTGCAATTAGGATGGTTTAACCATCTTTTAAAATGAGAGATTTCACTTATGGCCCATGCATACCCACCATTCATAACCACATTAGTGTCAAAGATGTTATTTGGTTGTGGAAATAATTGAAACTTTATTGCACAAAGCATTTATGGAAAGGTGCATAAAACAGACGCTCCATTAGTTGGTCTTGTTTTGGCAAGCGAGATATTTCCAAGACTTGAACTTGTGACCTTGGGTCACAATGGAGTTACCTCATCACCACACAAGGGTTGCCCTTCGTTTGTGGAGATGTGCATAGGCAAAGATTTTCCAAGTGATGACTGGTGTGCTGTCAACTTATTTTCCTCGTTACTTAATCCAATTGGTGCATTTGAAACTTTCACTTTCAGTTTTGTTGTATTCTAACATGAGAAGGTAAACGCATGATGGATCGGAATAGACAAGCTATATATGTATACCTCCAATTGAAATAATTTGGGTTGGTCTAGTTGTAAAGCACAATGACAAAATTGATGTGCCAACAACCTTATCAGAATGAGGTGTATATCCGCACTGACCAGGGCACCCGTGTTGTTTTGAGATATTCCAGCTATATCAATGAGTTCTAAGTTGCCCACATTCATGAAGATCTGTATCTGTTAGGGCATGCCGCCAGCTCACAATGATTGATCTACAACTTTTGATAGCGATGCATTTTATGGCATTTGTTTACCTCTATCCCATGCTTCTGTATTTGAGTTTGTGACCATAAAACCTCTGAGCACAAGGGGCTGCTCCAAATGTGGACCGGTCACAGTGTGATGTATGGTCACGTGCTGCCTACAATCCTCGGCCTGATCATTTGAGCGGTTGTGCCTATTGTCGGAGTATTGCTCTATTTACACAACTCCATGTCCATGGCCATGCTACACACATGTTAATTAACATGGAATTGTTCTCTAAATCTAAATATATTCGAGAAACATTTTCTTTTTACTGTATTGAACGTGAGAATTCTACGGTTTCTGTTGCACGGGGCGTCTTATCACTTTTTTTTTTTTTTCAGAGCTGTCTAGTGTTTTGGTTGTGGACAAAAGCTGGTACCAAAATTTCTTTTCTTTCTTTTTCTTTTGATTTTTACCCCTCTGTGGGCAGCACGTGCATTTACATCAACTATGACTGTTTGTCTTCGGTACAGTGTTATTGATGCAGGCCTCTTTTGATTGTTCTTGTAATTCTGTTTCCCAAGATTCCAATCCTCACATGTTAGTAAACCTATTGCTCGTCTGCTCGAGGTTACTGATCAATTTCCTGCTATTGAGTTCCTTTTGTCTCATGGGTTTTGAATCCACTGATACATCCAGCCGGAAGGCATCCGCTTTGTACGGATTTGGCTAATTGGCGATCAAAAAGCCCCTGTAATGTTAAGTTTCTTGCTTATTGTGCTTTTGAAGGTGTATATATATATATATGCCAGAACCTTTAAAATGGTATACTGGTCTGCGCTCCAGATGTGCTGGAGTTTGTTTCTTAAGGATGACTTTTGACTTGTCCGAGAAGATTACAATAACACCTACATATGCAAGGTTGATATTTCGTCTAATCACGACGATTTATGAGAATCTCTTTGCATCTGTCCCACTTTGCAGCACATTTATTATATATATATATATATATATTCTCTTACACATATAATTCACGGTTTAACAAGTTTCTCACCAAAAGAATCTTCTTTTTCATCATTGTTAAATTCAGTGATATCGTACCAAATTGCACGCATTAATTAATCTGCCAAAAAGTGACAATGTGCTGCTAATATTGGTGCAAGGGGTTCAACAAGCAATAGAAACGAGATTCATATTTTTGTTTGTTTATTTTATCATTTGCCTTTTTTTGTTATAATGTGCTTTATATTTATAACTTTTTAGTAATTTATACCTTTATGAAAGAAAAACTTATTAAATGAACTCTTCGGTGAGATTGTACCTCTGTTTGTACACCAGAATTCAAGTCTATCGCTTTGCAGAGACGCCTGACGCACGTCTGCAAAATTCGCTCCTTTGTTAGGATATAATTATTCTTTACGAGATTATAAAGTATGACTCTTAATTTTTTTCAAAAAAAAAAAAAAAAAAGTCTATATTCTATAGGAATTCGAGTAAGCTAGGACATGAATTTCCGATTTCTTCTAACAGCGTTGATCCTGTGTCCTAATTGCTTTGAAATTGAACTTATAAAACCTGCATTTGGGGTAAAAATATTTTTTTAAATAAATAAATGAATAAAAGAACATATAAAAAGACTTTCTTTAGAACCAGCTAGCTCAGCTCAATGTCGCAAGACATTAATCCAAGACTTAATAGTATAACTGAAAAAAATCAGGGGCTTTCTTCCCGTGAAGGAAAAATCAAAATAATCCTCACTTCCTGCCAAGGGATAATACAAAATTAAATGTTCTTTTATCAATATATATATATATATATATATATATATATATATATATATTAGTCCAACACGGATAATGCAAAATGATTGATTTCGAAGAAAAAATAAATTTCTAATTACAAAAATTCTCGTATATTTGGGATATATTCTTTAAAGTTAGATTCCTCTTTATATAAAAAAAGAAAAAAAGTACAAAAAATAAAAGAAACACTATTATTGTAACCACAAGACATCATGTTGAATGGCGCCTCTGAGGGAGCACGGATAAGGCACAGCGAAGCTAATCTTGAACTTAACAATTTTTTTAGGTCACTTCATTACCTTTTCTACCGTGCAAGCTCATGAACCGTGCATTAAATATTCATGAAGTGTACCCTTCCTGAGATCTGCATCTTCATCTTTTGAAAGCTGTTGGTTTGGTCGATATCCAACTACCGCGAGGGGGCCATGTACACACACAACTATTGATTTTGCTGTTAGCACACTTTCAATATCCAACAAAAGCCCATCATTTGGGAGACCAGCTTAATTTCTCAGCCTCGCCCCCTTCTGCATTAACATCGGGTCATCGATTTACTAGTTGAAATGTTTGACATTATGGACGAAAGTGATATTAGTCTAATTTCTTGTGCAATTAATGATTACCAAAACGTTGTGCTTATAGCTTTATCCAAGGAGGCTAGATAGATGACCACCCACAAAGACTGTCTACATTTCCATCCAGAATATTATTAAGGGAATGCTGGAAGTGGTGAGACCCATATAGTTTTTTTTTTTTTTTTCTGGTAACATGGAGGGTATAGTTATTAATGTGTAGGATGTTGGTTATTTTTCATTTTTTGGTCAATAGAAGTTTATGACATTTATATTTATTTGCACCTCATTGTTTGGAAAATGCATCAGATCACTTGAATTTTTTTTTTTTTTTTTTTGCACCGAAATGTGAACGTTCTTTTTATGGGTGTTTTGGTAAAAGTAGAAAATCTATCGAGGTTTTTTATCGAGTTCAAGTTTGCTTTCTTTAAACTTGCCCAATGATACCCTATAACTCGGCCTTGTGGAGTTAAAGACAACTTCCATTCCTCCTTAAACCTAAAAAAGGGAAACCAAATCATTCGTCCGGGAAACTTTAAACAAAAGGGGTCATTTTCCTCACAAATTTTGACTATATGAGCTTCATTGTCTCTCTCTCTCTCTCTCTCTTTTTATTATTTTATATATATATATTTTTAAGGCAATTGTCCGCAAACTTCAACCGAAAGAGCAAAGAATAATTGGTGCCGACATGTTGGTCCACCGTAATGGGAATACTACGCGTCGTAATTTCTACAGTAACAAAAGTGAGAACAAACTAAACAAAAAGAATTGGCCCATGTTTTTCTCGCTCTCATCTTGACCAGGAAGACGGAGACTGCAGAGATGTAAGAATCTTTGGCACCCATGGCCAATAAAAGAGAACCCCAACAACCGCTTCCATTTCTTTAAACCATAGATATTAATCTCATATATATGTATATATATACACATCAAATTTTCAAAGATTTGATATAGTAAGCATCAAATCAATTCAATGTTTCCCTTCAAACAAAGTGATGACATATCCTTCCAAATCTCTTCTAATCCCTACCAAGAAGAATTCATTCAAGAAGATCAAATCTCCTTGGGTCACCAAGCTTCACTTGAAGGAGGCAGCGCTCTCAACTTTGGGGGTGAAGGCCAGCAGCAGCCACATAAAATATTAGGAAGTTCAAATATTACTGATGATCCAAACATTGTTACCGACAAGAAGAAGATCACACGTAAGGAGATCGAGAGACAAAGGAGGCAACAAATGTCAACTCTTCAGTCATCCCTTCGATCCTTGCTCCCTCCTGCGTTGCTCAAGGTCAAGAACTAAAAATCCCCATCCCAATTAATATTTTTTAGTATAATGTAAAGGGATTACTGAACATAATTATGCGAGGATTCTTGTATTAGTTGCCTCTTGGTTGTACAATTAATTATATGCTTGCTCTTAGGGTTTTTTGATGTGGGGTTTGCACTTTTGCAGGGAAAGCGGTCAACATCTGATCAAATACACGAGGCCTTCAACCACATAAATCACTTGAAGAATAACATTCATGAATTGAGCCTCAAGCGAGATAAGCTCAAAATGTGGAAAACTGAGCTTATGGCTGAAGATACTGATCATGCTAACATGCCCAACTGCGTCATGGTCCACCCTCATTTGGGTGGGGTGGAGATTAATATTACAAGTTGTGGCTCCAGGGAGGAGGGGGTTCTTCTATCAAGAGTTTTAGAACAAGTGCTCGAAGAAGGACTCGATGTGGTCAGCTGTTTCTCCACTAGAAAAGACGACAGGTTATACAACATCATTCAATGTCAGGTAAATATATCTCCATTGAAGCATATTGCAATTTTTGTTCATATTTCTCTTCAATTAGCTGAATTTTTCTATTTTTATCTTGCCTTAACTTGTTGAATATCGATCCCTTGCACAGACTGCGAATCAGACTTGCATTGATCTGGCTGGCCTGCAACGAAAATTGAATGAGTTGACTTACTGTAATCGGGATCACAATTCTAGAGAATAATAAACAAAACAAAGTGCACGCCTTATAGTAAGCTCATCCCTTCAGTTTAATCAAATGCGAATCATTCATATCTAGATTATGAAGAGATTTTTAAGGAACTACCTCATTAAAGTTTGAGTTCACGAATCAAAATTTAGTCAGTTTTATGAAAGCGCATGACCTTTTCCACTAGGTCAATTCTTGGGTTTATTTTGCAGGCTGCTTTAATGCAATTAATGGAAATGCTCATGTTTCATAATGCCTCGGGTGGAATTGGCAAGATCGCCTCATTGCATGCACGGATAGATTGAGATTAGATAACCTTGCCTAATTGACATGCCAACATCAATCTGTACTTCGCGTGCCGTCTCTTAAAATTGTGCTGTACCTACTTACCGATATGTTCATTGTACATGCGTGTTGTGTAATGCAGTGCTCTAGTAATTTGATTTTGTTGGGGAGGGGGGTTGTTGGACCAGGAAACTTTGCCTATTAACAAAGTCAAGCTTCTTCTGTAAAAGATCTTATGTCACTAGTCATTTGATTACAAGGCAAAACTACCCAAAATGTACTGGGTAATATGACTGAGCTTGTGATATAGTTCCAAACAATTGTGATGAATGCGTGTTTGCGGAAAATCAACCAGTACTATTATATGTGCATGTGGCTTACTGCACCATTTCCTTTCTGTCTTACCTCATAAAGTTAAGGCCACCGCGCGGATGCCTTCTCTTTCCACATAGATGTATAATGCCACTAGTTTTGTGTGTTGTGGCAGTGTTTTCCTAGGCAAATACACACACAAATACACATATGTATCTGTGTGTGTACACACACAAATATATGGCTGCTCACTTGCTCAAGTTAAAAATAGTTGTAATTTGATGCTTTTTTGGCGGGGTCTATAGAAGAGATGACAAGCCATCATAAAGAAGAGGGTAAAGGAGGGGATAAGAATTCGAATCCTGCCTCCCAAGTAGCGGCAGATTGCCTCCACCAAGGGCAGCTGGACTGCTTCCTCACTTTGATGCGTTTCTACTTTCTCACAGAAGTAGTGTTTGTCTGTACTCTTTAGGGTTCTCTCGTATGGCTGGACTGATCCATCATGTTACGTCTTGCTTTGATGACAAGGAAGCGAACAAATTTTCGGCCCAAGTAGTGTTCAGGCCCAACTCAACCAAAGTTGAGTGACATTATACTTTCCCCGCCCGTGGACCTCTTCACCAGTCAAGCCGAACAATTGTTACCTTAAATCGCCTTTAGATCAGATAATGTATACTGGGCCCTACATACGGTCAGCCCCTTCACGGCTCTCACTTCTTTTAGTTAATGGTAAAATTGCATCGACGCTGTAAAGTTATACAGGCCCAATAAGGCTGTGCCTGCGAAGCGTAAAGATTTCTAAAATATGAAAGAACTACTGGACATCAGAATAAACTTAAAGAAAAGGACTGCAAAGTTCATCTGATAAGACCCATTTAAATGGCCCATATGATTGCCCACCAATTCGAAGCCCGCGATGTTGGAAATCACTGAAGTCCCAAATGAGAGATGATAATTAATAAATGTTTGCTTGATGGTACACAACTAAGAGATTATAAATATTAATTGATAATTGATTCACGTTTTCGAAATCGTCATCGTCCTCTTCATTCCATTGTGAATTGTGACGGCCTGCCCTAGACATTTAATGTCTTAGTGCTCTTTGGCCCCTTTTATGTATATATATATATATATTCTTAATCGAAATGCATCACATTTAAAACGTTTTCGACGCCTTCGTTACATTCCCCCTTCCTGTGACTCTGGCAAGGATTGTAGACATTGTACCACACTACATCTTTGAACCAGTACATGTTGATGATTTGTGAACATTGTCCCCATGGCTTTCTTCTTCATAACCATTTAACAATTTGAGTAATACTGTCCATATATTATTCCTGCTTCGAATATATAATAGCTTGAAAATGCAATTGTTTCTTTAGTTTGTTTTATTTCTTTCTTGGTCTTGCATCAGCCAATATTGCCTTTTATATACGACCTTTACTGAGACCATTCAATTTTAAAATTTTAAGATCCTAAATTATAATTACATTTAAACCCTATGAAAAAGATGGTTTGTTAATTAATTGAAAGGTCCCAGTTGAAGGGATATGTAAGCAACAAGTAATCAAATTCGTTCATTTATATTAGTAGATCATTAGCGGCAATATACCAATTTACAGAACATATATAAAATTTTCGTGCATAAGAATTTTCATTGGAGTTTAATAATGTTGCGTACCCAACTGGAGAAGCGGCCTAGTCGGAAATCTGCAAGCACTGGATGCTTGCGGGCTTTAGTTGAAGAGACTCTTTAATTAATTTATCTATCATGGAATTCACATCACCGATAAACTCCCCCTGCCTGGCTGCATTTTGTTTCCACCATAAAGAATCTTTCCCTTAGCCTCAGAGATTGAAAAAGAATATTCTCTTTTGTAATTAATTTCCGGCTTGATCCAGTTGTCTGTTGATTTGTTCCCCTCCAGACTCATGGTCTATTCCAAGTTCTCACGACCTACACCCACCAATTTAATTTAGTTCCGTCTCCCAATTTTCTTTTTTACTGGAGAAGAAAATGACTTGGAAATGTTTTTGTTGTGATGTTCATCATCAAGCACCGGTGGCGATAGCCAGGTGGGTAGGCTATACATGCTAGGCCTGACAGTTACCTAGTTCTAGTCTATAAAATTCGTAGATTTAATTAGGGTCACGGACTTTTGATAATTGTTGACTCATACTTGTATTTGGGCCTTCTAGTTTGAGCCAGAGTAGAGATTATCCACGGGAATCACACCCTCTCAGGGAGATTCTTCAAGCAACAAACAATTTCCATGATGATTTGGAACTGTGTATTGGGGTCGAACAAGTAAAGGCGTTGAGGCGATCATTTGTTCATCTTCTCAGTTCTTTGATTTTCAACTTTTCTTTTGATGAAAATTATTTATGTCAGACAATCAAATCGTATAATCTGTCTTGCGGGTTGCGGTGAAGCCACTGAAGGGGACGAATGCAAAGGCAGAGATGGAATTTGCGGTGGAAGTGGAGATGCTTGGGAGGGTGAGGCACAAGTACTTGTTAGGCCTGAGGGGGTTTCATGTTGGCGGAGAAGAAAGAGGATTATAGCGTATGATTACATGACTAATCACAGCTTGATCACTCATCTCCATGTCCAACTCGACGCAGATTGTTTACTTGATTGGCCCCGAAGAATCGGCATTGCCATTGGATCCGCTGGAGGCATAGCGTGAGTGCTCTCTCTTTTGTTTTTTTCTCTTTTCTGATAATTTACACAAAAACAAAAAAATCATTATTAGCCTACTATTGAAATTTTGAAAATCATCATCATTACCGCTAGCTTACATTGAATTAATCTATTGTTGAAATCTTGAAATCAGTTTCTATCATTATTTTGGAATATTGGGTACCTGCACCATGAAGCCAGTCCTCATATTATATACATCGAGACATAAAGGCCAGTAATGTTTTCCCGGAAAGGGTTTTCCCACTTGACTACTAGGGTAAAGGAGACGCTAGGATTTTTGACTCCTGAATACGCCACGTGGGGAAAAGTTTCCAAGAGTTGTGATGTTTATAGCTTTGGAATTTTACTCTTGGAGGTAATTAGACGAAGGAAACCATTGGAGAAGCTTGCAAGGGGTGTCACGCGTGACATTATTCAATGGGTCACCCCATATTGTGCAAAAGGGTGCATTTGATCATATCGCGGACCCCAGGTTGAAGGGTAAGTATGATCGATCTTAATTGAAATCGACGGTCATGATTGCCGTGAGATGCACCAACAGTAGTCCGGAGAGCAGACCTAGCATGCTGGAGGTGGTGGATTGGCTCCAAGGTGGCATGGGGAGTTGAAAAAAAGAGGCGCTGCATTTGGAAGAAAAGGTTAATTATCAACAGGATGCAGAAAAGGATGATAATGATTCTGATAATGAAAGGCTGGAAACGGACAAGCACAATGCGAGAAGGAAACGGCTAGCTTCGAAAGTGAGGTAAATGTTTGTTTAATTTGTACAATGTAATGTTCCGCTTTTGGGCATCCTCTAGTCAGCTAACACGTTTGCAGGCAAATTCTGACTCGAGAATGCCCAATTCTTTGCCCTTTCCTCTTCTTTTTGTATTTACAAGTCCTGGTGGGGAAATTTCATCTTGGTCAAATAAACATATAGAAAACATTATCAATAGATTTCAAATGAATGATAATAATTAATATTTGTCTCATAAAAGTACTTGTTATTTTTATTTATTATTTTCTAAAATATTACATATATATATATATAATTTTATATTTATACAAATTTATTATATATATAATTTTAGCTAAATTATATTTTTCTTCACATTTAAAATTAAATTAATTTATCTCATATGTTGAGTTAAATTAAATATTTTTAAATAAATCAAAAAATTATTTTAACGAGTAGTGCAATTGTCACAGTGGCTATGTTGTAAACAAATATATCATTATGAATAGGTAATCCTAGCGTAAATCAATTATATATATGAATTGATACTATTTATTTTTTGAAAAAAAGAAAACATTGCTCACGTGTTCCAAAAATACTAGCATGAGAAAAATGTTCAATCGAAAATGGATGCATATAGAATTATTATCATCAAGATAAACAGAGCAGAGCAAGGCCCATTGGCCCGAAAGAAATCAAGAAGCCTGCATCTCCTGCAATACTGAGCTTAATGATTCTATGTGCTTACTGCCAGTCAAAAGAAAAAATCTATGTGCCAATCGATCGATTTCGGTCTAGGCCGAGAGCAGGATAACATCGAGTCCAACGGACTCGTTCTCTAGATGACAAAGGACGATTTCTTTTTCACTTTCTCTTTCATTTTTGTTTGCGACCGGTGGGCTTTTAATTTTAAAGGCCCAGGTACATATGGCCCTTCTCTTGTTCTCCAGTGCAAATTTGAACCCGGTATGGCAACATATATATACATGCAGAAAATGCAAAAAGGTGCTTTGCTTGAGTTTAGAACCTCACAATAATTTGTACCAATTTATATTTTTCCCTGTAGATGTGTTTATTTTTCCCAAAAAAATCTATGTGTATATATATATATATATATATATGAGTAAAGCTTTTGACTTTTAATGCATGCATATGACTTCTGATCATCTTTCTGGGGGCATGACTTTCTTGAACGGTCAGACTTCTATCACATCCAAACCGGTGAATCACCTTCTCTTCTTGGCCGGCAAGATGTTTGGGTGACATTTGTTTCGGTCTCAGATTTGGGTGACATTTTAGCTAGACAACCCTGATGTTGCAAATCCAAGATCAAATTAGAGAGAGAGAGAGAGAGTCCTTGGAAGAACAGTGCCATGCAGGCCTGTGCACCTATATCGATCAAAAGGGTTATCAATAATTTCATGGTAGCGAGAAAGGCTGAAAAGCTTAATTTATCAAGGGCAGAAAGAAAAAGTGAAAAAAGACCAATCAAAAGCATGCTTCATTTCTCAGGCTATATATCTATCAACAACTTTTGTTTGGAGTTATAGCCCTGTAGGAGTTAGACTAGGCCAGCTCGACAAGCAGCAGCAGTACTCCAGAGCTAGAGAACAAGCATTCCCATCCAAATTCACAATTTTATCCGGATAATAACTCAACAAGGACAAAGTGGTGCCAGCATAAATGGGAAGGCAGGTTAATTTCCAGTGGACTAAAACAACTTGAAAATTAAACCTTTTTCCGTTTCCTCTGGCTTCCTATTGGGGTAAAAAAAAAAACAATGGAAGAAAGAAACTATTTTTAATGGTTAATGGGTTCGTTTTCTTTGTTGCTAGCTCTACAACGGGGCATTTGATTAAAGCGCAAATTCACAACACAAGAAAACACGGAGCACAGAATAATTCCGGCCAAGGCGTTTAAAGCTTCCCAAATCCCAAGGTCCATGTGGTTATAGCAAAAATAGAGCACACCTAGTCATTCTACGTGCTTAATGAGCCCCTCTTAGGCTTCTTTCTTTTATCAAGAATTGGTGTGTGTGTGTGTGTGTGTGTGTGTGTGAAAGAGAGAGAGAGTGATTACATAAATGGGACTCCTCTCTGATCACTTGCATTCACGGTTGCCTCTAACAGCCAAAAGCAGAGTGTGCACCACTGCTGCTATCTGTTAAAAGCTCTGTTAAAAGGATGATGCTCGTAAAAGGGCGTACGTACCCATTTCATAGGAACAATTAACACAACACAGACAAAGACAGAGAGAAAGAGAGATGAAAAGGAGAGGCCCTTAGCTGGAACAAGCTAAGTTGGACTGGAAAAGGAAATCAGCCGGCCGGCCTAGAATGTATAGGGGTTTTCGGTAGTGCCCTGGAAGAGTTTTCTCGGATGCAATTACTCGTCATTCTGTGTCTCTCCAATCCATGGCCTTAACGGTTTGTGTAATTGGAATGAATCAGTGAATCCATATATGTATATGTATATATATATTAAAGAGTTGAGAGTTTATGGAGTAATGGTCCAGCTTCATTGTTGCAGCAGGCGCAAGAAAGACAGTGCGACTGTGTGAGTGTGCGGCGAGAGATCGTGAGCGAGAGAGAGAAGTGAATAGGAATCCCGGCAAGCAATAGCACTAAAAGAACCCAAAATTCATGTTGATACAGCGACTATCATAACATCTGCACATGGTCTGTGCCACCGAAAAATGATGCTTCTTGCTGTCGATTATAAAATGGATACCAAAATTTTGTAGTTTTTTATTTTATTTTTTAATTATTTTTCAAAAAAATCCGTTCTGTTTTTTCATTTGCAACTTTAAAATTTTAACAGTTAAAATAGTTATTGCCATCTTTTTTGAAAAATCCCTTCTTTTCTTCTTTTCCCCTTTTTTTAATGGCTACAGTAGTGACTCTAAATCCCTCTATTCATCGTTATAACAATAGGGACTATGAAGTAAGATCCCAAGATTGGGCGGGCGCCGATCAGCGCAACAAAAGTGCAGTAGAAATCTTGACTCGGGCAAATCTTGTAATAATCTTGAGTTTTTTTTTTTTGCGGTGTCTCCGCGTTTTGGCCTTCCTCGCGACAGAGAAAAGGAAGTCACGGTGAATTGCATTTGGGAAATTGATTATTCCAAGCAGCAGAAAGTACAAAATTCTATCTTTTTCCAAATTTCGGATATTAGCCAAAACTTCCCATCACACGTTAGACTTATCTCTTTTGCCGACGTATAAAACAACGACAGCCATCCCTGCAAGTTACAAGAAAGTAACTTATAGATGTAGGTGCATAGGCATTAAAGTATTTGCATTGAAAGTCCTTAAGTGAATATATCCCGATCGAGTAGCTAAATGTTTCGCAGTTGGCTGGACATTTTACCGCAAAATAGGTCGAGAATTATAGAAAGAGACCGCACGGTAAACTAGAGATAGCCTAGTAATTAGAGAGTGATATTAAGAAGAAGATGACTCGTACCTTCAATTGGTATTTTAGTGCATATTTTTCGTGAATTTTAAATTCATTCATATGTCAAAAAAAAAAAATTATTTAAATTTAACAATACAGTAAAAATTGCAATAGTAATCCTTACCTTACTCTCATAAATACAATAATAGGTATATTCGTTATGTATGATTTTTTTGTTTTTCTAAAAAAGTATTGGAAAGAGGAAAACGGCAGTAAATTGAGATTCATCAAAAGACTCAATTAGGAGGTCAAGGCGGCGGGTACAGTACACTGTTTTGTGAGTTTCTGCACAACAGTTAAGAGAATGTAATCACCGTTGTAACAATCCTTAATTCATCAAATTATTGAAGCAGAAGGACAAGGGACGACTTAGATAAATACTATTTCTTTTCTTGAGAGCCTAAAATTTATGATCATTTAAGCACACTTAGGCCGCCTAATCGACAAGCAGTTGGGGGGAAAAAATCACCTCCATGATTTACAATAATGTATGACCGTACTATTAAAATAATGAAGGTGATTAGGGGTTGCTACAAATCATTAAGGCATATTATCTAGGGAACCCTACCCTGAAGCATCTAGAGACTTAACCAGCTTTCTTGGTACATGCTAGTCATGTTTTTCTTCCTTTTTTTTTTTAATTACTTTTTTTTTATTTAATGTTTCATATAGAAAATTTATTACTTCAATATTATTAAATTTAAATAAATTTTTTTTTTTAATCAATGTATGTCGCTGTCTAAAAACTAAAAGAATAACATGAATTACTCGAGGACAGAAAAAAATGGAGTGCTGCCTTGTAATTTGCGAGAGTATATATGTCCTTGCAGGGTGATAATTTATTAAGTTAAGCGTTTTATGGACTGGGTGAATCTAGCCGGGATGTAGATGCCAGCGGGCCTAAATGGAAGACTACAAAAGACTAAATTATTGCCAATAGACCAACATTATCACGGACACCTATATCTACAAGCATAAGAGAGGCTAGAAGAAATGAAAATGGAAATGGAATTGGAATCACCCCATTAATCTACCATTTTGTACACAAACACACATATTATTTAGAAAAGGAGAATGCAAAGATAGACATGCAAAATATATATATATATATATATATATATATATATATGATAGAAAAAGTGCATTGACAGAGAGGAGGAGGAGGAGGAGGAGGAGGTGGTGGGGGGAGGGGGGTGATAGGTGGGGGGAAGCTAATTAGCTCAAAAAGGCTTGGGCAAGTAGGGGAACAGGTGAAGTGTCTTGTTGGCGATATTGGGGTTTGGAGGGCACTTGCCTGCCAGCTCTCTGCGCCGGCCTGCATGCCTTTGCCTGTCTCCATCTCTTTCCTTTCTTTTACAGACACAAAACCCATACACAATAAATGAAGGTCTATCCCTCAGGCCTTTTTTTCTTTATTTAGTGTTGTTTCATTCATTCTATCAATTTTCTTTCTCGTGCTATTTCACCTACTTTGCAAGGTCTGGAGGTCTCCCAGTCCCACACTAATCTCTCTTACTTTAGGCAAAAAGTGCAAGTTTGTATCTCGTATATTAGGCAAAGGGTTGAAGGATTACAGCCCCTACTCCTCCATTCTTAGGCAATTTCATTTTTTCCAGCCCCCAAAATCTTTTGTCTTAGTTTACGAATGACTTCATTCAGGAGTAAAAAAAAAAAAAAAAACAATCAAATCGTTGAATGCAAATCAATGATCAGTTCAAAAGAGTGCTTCTGTAAAACTATAATACATACAAATTTTCCATTTAGGCCTCTCGCCTATTTCGCAAGTTTGTATCCACAGTAATTCTAGTCTAATTCGAAGTAGTTAATTAAGAGGCAAAAACAAACTTATATGCTTTCGATTATGTTCATGTAGGTGTCTTTTCAATAATAATGTGAGAGAATAAAGAAGACGCTGGTTAGAATCAAATATTTCCTTGCCAATTAAGCAAAGAAGCTTTAAAATCTCTGAGTAATGTCAACAAAACTAAAAAGTGTATATGTATATATATATTTCTTTTTAACTAAATGACATGCCGTGTTTATAAAATTAAACACATGTTATGTCAGATTGTTTATAAAATTAAACAATAAAAATGTTTCAACTCAGATATTATAATTATCAGATTATATATAGATTGTATCCATAAATTTGTCTATTTTCCTTAATTTTTCCAAATTTTAATAAACTCATGATATTACTTTAAAATTCTACCTTACTCAAAATTTAGAATTTAATCAATAATGAATGACAGGCTTCGACTTTTAATCGCCACTAAAAATTGTGTACGATATGTTAGCATGTGGAACCAACGCGCAGAAAATAGAGGAAGAAGTGATGGGTAAATGTTAATATATTAGGCTAAATATATTCATTTAGTCGGAAAAACTGTCAATGATTTTTTTTTATTATTTATTTACGCACCATTTTTCATATCTTGGTAATGTATGACATTTCTGAGAAGGGAAGAAAGTGAAATTCCAGAATCGAAATTAGGAGAATGTCAACCAAAGATCAAAGCTAATTAAGAGGGAGAAACAAGGAAGGAAATGAAAGAAAAAAAATAAATGGAAGCCAAGGCTAAAGGGTCAAAGAGTGTTAAGAGTCAAAATGGAGTAGAGGGGGCCATTGATTCGATTCGATGCGTCTACATCTCACACTTTGCTAAAACCAAAATACGCTGCACTCTCTCTCGCACATACTCACACACTCAGAGTCTCCACTCAATCCCTCGCTCCTCGCGGGAACTCTCTCTCTCTCTCCCTCTCCCTCTCTTTCTCCTCCAAAACAACAACTATAACAAACATACACAGAGACATTGAATGACCTCGAAAAAGCAATGTTTGCTATACAGCCGCGTTTCTCAGTGTCAGTACAATCATGACCATCTCTAATCATAAACTAGCGTACTCCCTCTATTACCTGTCAAAATCATGGATCTAAATTGTAATGTGTGGTTGTATTAAGTGACTAATAAACTGAAGGGTCTTATTCATGGCAGTTCCACAACGTCGTCTTTTTCTGCTACTTCCTTTCCCTTGACGTTTGCTTTACTTGTTATCATATCCTTCTCCTACTTTCTAACTTTTACCCTTTTGGAGATACGGTAGAAATCATCCCCAGTTCCAAGGGCGAACCCAAGTCTATAATCCTCTTGAGAGGTTTTACCAAGAAAATAAAGACGGGGTCTTTAATTTTAGATTAGAACCAAGCTGGTTCAGCAAGGACGGTGCTTTGCTCGTATTAGTCGTTCTGCTTATGGTCTAAAAATTCCCCGTGGCACCTTCTTGCCAAGTCTTCGTTGATACTCTCTAACCGAGCTTGTCTTTTTTTTTTTCTTTTTCTTCTTTGTATTATTGGGCCCATTTGAGATGGGAGACAACAAAGGAGAAACAACAAAGAAGAAACAACCACAACAACTCTCATCTTCTCCACAAGACCCGCTTGAGGAATCAACCGAAACAAGACCACACCATCAGCAGCAGCAACAACAACAACAACAACAACAAAAATCTCCTGTTATTGTCACCGGAGCTCCTTTCATCTCTGCTCCTCTTTATCTCCCAATTGGTGCAACTTCTTCTCCAATTCAATTCGAGCAACAATTTGAAACGGTGAACCCCAAGAGGCCCAGATATGGTAGCGCCCAATGGAAGCTATTGCCTTCTCCATCTCAGCAGCAACAGCAGACAAAACAGGTCCCGATTGCCCCTATTGTCACCGGAGAATCGAGTCCATCTCCAACTACAAACCCCACCCCAACATCCAATCCACAAACTCAGCAACCGCATACTGCAGCGGCGGCGGCTTCTTCTTCGGACACAGCCTCCTCTCCTTCACACTCACCTCTCCCTTCACTTTCTGCAGCCTCAGGTCAAGAGACAAGCAGGTCAGAGGGAGAGCACCTGCACCAACTAAGAAAAGGCAAATATGTGAGCCCAGTATGGAAACCGAATGAGATGTTATGGCTAGCTAGAGCATGGAGAATCCAGTACCAAGGTGGCGGTGGGCCCGATGGATCAAGAACTGATCCTGTAGAGACTGCTCAAATTACTAGCATAACAAGAGGGAAAACCAGAGCTGATAAAGACAAAGAAGTTGCCGAGTTCCTGAACAGGCATGGCGTCAATAGAGACGCAAAGACCGCGGGTACTAAATGGGATAACATGTTGGGTGAGTTCAGAAAGGTGTATGAGTGGGAGAGAGGCGGGGAGAAAGAGCAAGTGGGAAAAAGTTATTTCAGACTTTCTCCTTATGAGAGGAAGCTTCATAGATTGCCCGCTTCGTTTGATGAGGAAGTGTTTGAAGAGTTGTCTCAGTTCATGGGTGCCCGCATGAGAACTTCTCACATCAGAGGGCATTCTATTATTGTTTCTGGAGATGAAAATAGAAGTGCTATAGCTGGTGCAAGAGCTTTGCTTCCCCCGCCTCCTTTCAAAGAAGAGGAACTCTCCCTTTCAGGTACGAATTTAGTTAGCATGGTTTACGGTCAAAAGCAAAATTCTTTTGTTTTCTGTTTCTTCCGCTCGTTCCCCTCTAAAGGCTACAGAACTTTATCGCCCGTTTCAGCAAGAACAAAGCAACTGGTCACGACAAGTGGGGGAGAGACTTACTTTCACGGTGGTAGGGGTAGTTTGCTAGGGTTCGAGACTTCGATGGAGACTGCAGCAGCAGGCACCTCTTCGACTTCCAAGGAGCTTCGCAGAATTGGTAAAATAAGGATGACATGGGAGGAGTCAGTGAATTTGTGGGCCGAAGAAGGAGAGCATCACAGAGGGAGAGTGAGGCTTCAAGGCTCAAGCTTCTTGAATGCAGAGGAACTTACTTTCTTTGATGATTCCATGGTAGCTTGCACTATGGAAGCCTTCGATGATGGACTTTTTAAAGGTTTCTCTTTTGATAAGTTTAGCCCAGGACAACAAGTCAAAGTCTTTGGCCGAAGAAAGTCTTCCTCGTCTGCTGCAGTGCCCGTTCCTGTTGCTCCTTCCGGTACAGTAAATCTTAGTCTTTCACATGTCAATCTTAGAACAGCATTTCTAGAAATCCACAACTAACAGATCTCTCTCTATTTGTAGTAGGTTTGATTGAAAGATCTCAGCTGCCAGAAGTGCCCTCGACGAGATGTAAGTCCAGTTCTTTATATTTTAAACCCAACCACATGAAATGTAGAGATTTATTAACAAATCTTTGTTGCGCTTTCCTCGGTGCCATGTGCAAATTATTGGGGTTTGTGATTGGAAAAAACTTGTTTCTGCAATGAAGCCATATATTATGAGATAATAAATATGCATTAAAACTTACATGTTAAATGTGTCATTAACTTCTGACAGCAATCTCTCAATGGGAAGTTCAAGACCCAACTGAGTACTGTCTGGGCTGTCTTCGATTGCCACTAACAACACTACCAAGCTTGTTTGAGCTTTCATGGTATCTACAAGAGCCTCCGCCAGAGGAACTACGCTTCCCGCTGCGAAAAGACGTGTACAGAGAATTGCCTCAAGGCAAAGAACTCTTCTTCACCACTTCCACGGAGATGTTAGACTGCAGAGGTATTACTTTTGATATCTTAGGCTCAATAATCCGAAGTAACCCTAGTATCAGTGGCGCAACTGCTTCGAGTAGAGACTCTTTTATTGGCCTTTGGGATGATTGCATCAATAGGATTGTCTCCAAATTCTGCTCTGTCGAAATGACTATTGTTAGAAAACCATCTTCTTCATTGGCTGACACCTTGCAAGATCAATGGCCAAATGCTACTGGTTTCATTAGAGGCTTTTGCTTGTGGAGGGGAGAAGAAACTGACCAATTAAGGGAAGGCCAGATCGATCCCTCTTCGTCTTTAGTAGAGAAGCTTATGTGGAGTTACATGGATCTCCCATACATTTTAGGCTATTATGCGGTGGGCTACTTGGTTACACTTTGTGCGTTGTCCCGATCGCAAGATCGCATTATCCGAACTGATCTGTATTCCCTAGACCTATCTTCACCAGCTGAGAGATTGAAAGCTTTGGTCCCATGTTATAGAGTCGCTGGGCTATTGCCGTTACTAGCTGATCGCTGCTTGAACATCAACAACGGTGGCACCTACAAGCAATTGGCTTTCAGTGATTTTGAAAGGGTAGATATGGGTGATGGGAACATCATTGAAATGACGCCAAACACGGTGATAAGGTTCTTTTGTAGCAGAAGAAAATGGGCGGCAGTGAAGGAGATATACGACATTCTAGACCTAAGAATCCCACACACAGAATTC
Source organism: Rhizophora apiculata (assembly GCA_037832385.1). Taxonomy (NCBI): domain Eukaryota; kingdom Viridiplantae; phylum Streptophyta; class Magnoliopsida; order Malpighiales; family Rhizophoraceae; genus Rhizophora; species Rhizophora apiculata. The sequence continues at coordinate 8,739,484 of CM075428.1, read as the reverse complement.
ATTTATCAGGCGTCAGAGAAAAACTTGGCATTGGTGTTTAAGCCTAGAGGTCTCAAATTCAAGCCCACTAACTGCGACCAACTCGTAGAGGCCCTTAAATACGTGACCAAGGCCTTGGTGGCACTGCACGACTCATCCTTCATGCACAGAGACCTGAGCTGGGATAAGGTCACGAGAAGAAGCGAAAGGGAGAACGAGTGGTTCGTGTGTGGGTTCGACTATGCGGTGGGCGCACCTCAACTACACCCACACGGAGTAGGGGATGCGCGTGGAAAGCACGCGCCGGAGATGGGCAGAGGATTGCATGGAGTGAAAGTGGACGTTTGGGGGGTTGGTTATTTAGTGAGGACTTGTGGGTTGGGTCCAAATGTGGTGCCCAAGATGCTTAGAGAGTTGCAAAACAGGTGCTTAGACCAGAACCCAGAGCAAAGACCCACCGCCGCCGACTGCTACCACCATTTGTTGCAGGTACAGTCGTCTCTTCAGTCATCTTCCTCCGTACCTCCGTATTGAACTGACTGAAAGATGCTTGTTACAATGGTCACAGGTGCGCCATGTTTAGCAGTTGTGGGATTTTAGAATGGACTGGGGTTTATGTTGGGCGGTGTTTTAGGTGCCTAGGTTTGGGTTTGGGCGGTGTGTTTTTAGGCAGTTTTGATTGCGACCCGCAGAATTGAATGCGATGGATTGTTATACAAGCCCATGCAGAGGGGAAAAAAAAATGGCGGCTACTCGTTAGAGTGCGACCGCTGCTGCGTGGGTGTAACATTTGGTCTTTTGTCTATCAAATCGAAAGTGAATTTTAATGCAATTTAATTTAATTTTGTTGAGTCTCTCCAAAATTAGAGAAAAAAAAAAAAATGATGTCCAAAATTTTTTTAGGCTTCTCGATTGGAATATCTCGATTAATGCTACCTTCGTAGCGGTGTCAGTCGTTTCATGTCGTACATTCGTTCTTTATTCCCCCCCTTTTTTTTTTTTTTTAATATCTTCTGTTTTTTTTTTTTTTTTTTGGGTTTTACATTTTGTTTTATCCTTATGTCGAATGTTGAAATTTTTATAAATTTCATGATGGCCCTTTTTCTTTTGACGCGTTAACCTTATTGTCTTCTATAATTATTCGATGAATATCTATTTTCTGTTTCAAAATATTTTTATGCTTCTCTGACTTGTTGAGTGGTTGAATGATCAAACTTTCTCCGATCTGTTATAAAAATTAAAGGAAAAGACTTTTGTACATGTAAGCATACATGCAAATGCGAGCTCAGCCATTAGATTGGAACAGTAGATGATAATCTGAATGACTGCGCGGTCATTCGTTCAAATGGTTTAATTACAGCGATATGTATCTTAGCAATTTTCTTCAAAGTTGGAAGAGTTTACGGAAAAGTTTTAGGCTCATTATATAATATTATATTAGAGGTTGAGTTGGACTCCAACCTAGCCGAAACTCGTTTTCATTGGAAGTGGGCCCAATCGGGAATTAACATGTCCAATGTTAATGTAATAAGCATGCTGACATTGGAATTCAGGCAGTTGACTTTTGTTAATCATATCGCTAATACTAGGATTTACTACTTCAATAATGCATTATCGCTCTCTTTGTTTGAAACTATATATAAATTGATTGCAATGATTCACTGTAAAATTATAGAACAGTCCAAGACCAGTAAGATTTTAGAACTGAAAAGAGTAAAAATATAGCATCACACACAGAATAAAGTCCCACCATGGTCAACCCTTTTACATTGTGCGATCAGGCATATGGTTGGTTGGGTACTTGGATATCCATATGTAGTAGTGTGCTTCTCTATTTGTTTGCGAGTTGTGTCAGCACCCCAAATGATAAAGAGTCTCCAAGATTGATACCGCAGGTCGGATCTGCTGTACATTGTGGCAGGTTATGTAAAAAGAGTTGAGGTGGCGCCCACGTAATGGACAAATTTTTTTGCGATTTCAAAGAATCACGGTCACGTGGCAATCTTCATGAATAAAAACCCATTTTTTGTTCCCTTTTCCGAACAGTTTCAAAATTCAAAATAGCGTACATGTAATTGGATTGTGAAAAAAGAGGGCATACATACTCGTGAATGGCCCGGCCCACTGGCTTCCAAGTCCTGACCATCACTGATTGGGCTTCAAGCTCGGAGTTCTTATACTATGTTCTTTATGATTATCAGGCTCTCCGGCTCACCCCATTCAATCTTTGACTAAAACACCAAGGCCCATTTTCCCACCTCGACAAATTTAGCATAAACTGCCCGTCAACGTTCGGCCCAAACCATTTCGGGCCGTTGGACTCACTTTCTTCGAATCATCAGGGTCGTGGATGTCATCATTCTTAGCTTGTGGCCTAGGGAATGGATGGTCAAAAGTTTTCCGTTTCTTAAAAGATAGTCACAACTTTGTCCTCCCGCTCTACGCCTAGCTGCGGCAATTCTCGATCTTGAACCCTTGGAAATCAAAGGGCTGATGCTGCATGGGCCATTCTTTGATTTTTTGGGGGTGGTACGGTTGGTGATGGGGTCCCAGAAGACAGAAAGAGAATTAACGTTGGTGAATGATTTTTCCTTGCCACCAGGAGTTACTGATATTGTATGGGACCTCTCGTGGCCAATCGGAGTTGACTGCGATCATGAATATTGGTGAACGCATTTCACGGGGAATCTGCGCAAGTTTCGCTATGGTTGCTATTAGCCAACGAAGATAATTTCGGCAACTTTACCATGGCCTGCCTCATACTTTGGGTCTGGGACCCCATAGTCATTTGCAGCCCTAGCTACACTCTCAACCAAAGCACTCCATGAACATGGCCCATAAACAGGAACCGGGGATCAGAGTTTTAATTGACCGGGGAAGAATGATGGGCTTCTCCCCCATTCGCAGCAATGCGACAAGAAAAATGTCCGTGCATTGGCAAAATTACCTTTGACTGGGGTGAGTGTAACTCAACACTGATGGAAAGCCCCGGTGGAAAATATATATATAGTGAGAGCCGACTCTTTAATGGTACCTTCGTGGCTGCTTAAGCCCAGGCCCAACAAAAGATGAGTAACGGCAGTCAACTTACTCCGGTTCTGCATCCTAACCTAATATTTTGATGTCAACACTTCTTTAGTGCAGAGGTAAGAGCCAGAAGTAGGAAGATTGTGCATTTGTCGGGTAATATGATTCAGTTTAATAAAGTCAGTGATCGTGGGGCACACGGCCAGTGGCAGCGAGACATGTGTGCCTCAAGCAATGGCAAGGTTTCATTGTCATCCATGACGTTTTACAAGCATGTGTTTCACCGCTTTGGGAAGGGGAGTTTGTATTAATTAAATTCATTTTCTTGCAGTGAATAGGACTAAATCACGTCAAAAAAATCATTTCTAAGAAGAAAAGTCCTTTGGCTAGCACTCAATTATTGAGTGTCTTGTCTTAATAATAGTTTTGTAAGATGTTTTCCGCCAGGTGGCAAGGTATGCAAGGAGTGCAAAGCAGATGCGATTCGTTCTGTTCTCCTGACGAGACGAGACGAGACAATAGCTACACATATCCCAAGCATAACGTGCAGCCAACAGAATAGCACGGGCAAATAGATGAAATGAGACAAAATTTTTGTGCGATTGATTGAGCGGACGTCCCGGCGCTCAATTATGGAAGAGGGGATCTGAATTATACAGTGTAAAAAGTAATCAAATAAAAAATAAACGACGAATCCCTGATTCCTCTTTTGTCACCATGTGGTCCTAATGGCTCTAAAGCCAGCCAACTTGAACATTACCAAACGTAGCCAATATCGTAGGCACTATTGGGGTATTAAATCCAGGTAGTCATGATCTGAGAACCAAAAAACACCCCAGTTAATCTTCACCGTTAGCCGACAATTTAACAATAATATCAATTTGTCGTATGTGATGACAAATTGCTATATAGAAGAAGAAAAGCAGCAAAGCGAAAAATTGCAGAGAGTTTGGCTAGCTATCTGGGGCTCTAGTTTGGTTATACATCAACCCGAAAAAGAGATAAAATTTTCTATAAGCACTGATTGGGTTCCATGGAGGAGTGTGCTTCATTTTATTTTATTTTGTTTTTGTTATTGTTTATTGGCAGTTGCTGTAAGACTTAAAATTCTATTTGGCCGGGTAATTATTCTTTTCCACTCACTTCTTATTCAGCTTGACAACGACTTGTTTATTCGCTTACCGACAAAAACAAGCCGAGTTTGTCCTTTGCAAGATCCAATTAAAACGAAGTTCTCTTTGCATGGTAGCACAGGATGGAGACTACTCATACAGACATCAATAAATTTTCTGTACCTTCTTAGTCCCATTATCCATTGGCCTTCCATTTTCATGTGATTGCTATGCTGCTGGTGATGACTTTGCTCAGGTTGGATATTTTGGATCGGACTATCAATGCATAGCTTCTTCGAATCAGATTTGTTTAGAATAATTTTTTCATTGAATCTACTTAATTAAGACGCTAATGCAGAATCAATGTGAACAAAAAGTTGTTCAGCCGATAGCTACACGTGTCCATTAAACGGGTTTTGGGCCCTTTTTTAACAAATTGTTGCGAGTAAAAGTTACACAAATATGCATGTGTTTGCAGGCCTCACAATCTGCCGTTTCTTGTTGCCCTTTTTTTTTATTTGTGTCAACTCTATCCCGGGGAATTTAGTAATTAATTAAATCATTTCCAACAGTCATCGGTCGTTGAATCCGCTTTTTATATTCAAAGAATTAGACGACTGGTCGTTTTTGGTCCGAGTATGCATATATGCGCAGGAAAATTGAGGCGTCACCGAGATGGGTGTCGTGCCATGGCAAGGTGTAAGGGGAATGAGATGCAAAGGGAACAGAGGGGGCACAGCTGTGTGAACGACGTGAGCGACGAGGGTATAATTAATTGCATCTGGACTTGCGTCCCCTTGCATTATTATCGTAACCTTTTTTTTTTGGGGATATGCATAATTAACACCAGAAAGAATGGTGCAGCAGCATTTAACGACAAACACCACGACAATTGTTGTTGCACGAGGCATGTATTCCTTTCCAATGGTAACACTGCAAATCATGTCCAACAAAAAACAAAAAACGAAAAAATAAAAAGACACCGCAAATCCTTCCCAATCTCCAGATACAAAAGACGACGATACTGAAAAAAAAAAAAAAAAAAAAAATCTCTGTTCATAATTCTGGTAACATATTTTAAAGTTTTATTATGTAAACACGGTAATTAAACATGAGAATTGGACATGTGTTCATGTCAATTAATTTAATTATTGTGTTGCAGTGAGTCAATCAATCATCCAAAAAAAAAAAAAAAACCTTTTAACTATAACCAATAATTAAGATCAAAAGATGTTTATGTATGTCCAATTTTTGTAACAATTTTCTTCCTCAAAATCATTCAATCGGGTGGGCCATAGTGTAAATTGGACTTTTGTAGTGACAAAACATTTAAAAATAATGAGAAGTAGCATCAACCATTTATGTCCAACTCTGGGGAGAAAAGGGGGGTTGGGGGGAGGAAATCTGCCATGAAGGACAAAGAACTGCATTGGGGGAGGGAGGAGGAAGGCAAGAAATTATTTGCATGTTTTGTGGTAAAATTATTTGAATTCTTACTTTTAGACCTAAGATTCAATTTTTAGTAATTATTTGTATTTTAAGGGATTTAATTGCCACTTAGGAAGGCATTTTAATTCCAATGTTCAAAATCGTGTAATTGGATGGCTTTTTCATGGCTGTTTAGTTGTATTAGAACCTAAGTATATAACAGAATCTCAAGAATTTCATCTTAGTATTAACATTTTGATCTAATGAGTGCGGTGTTTTTTTATTTTTTATTTTTTAAAAAATGTTATGTGTTAAGTAATGGCAATCGCAAACTTTAGAAAATTATGTCTGAAAAAGTTACCATTGAAAATTAGTGGTAATAAGTACTCTTTCTGTTTTATTGTTAATTTCAAGGCTTTTTTGGCTGTTGTGAGAAAATGCTATGTGGTCCAGAAATGACAGCACATGCGGAATTCTTTGTCATACAATATGAGACATGAAAGGAGTTCAAATAGATTTTCCCCATAACGCTATTAATCACTTTCCTAAATTTATCAATAAAGAGGAAAGCACAGAAATCGAGCCGATTCAGCATCTTTCTTCCATATTTTTCTCGCTTTTTGTCCTGAAGTTTCTTCTTCACCGAGAAGCTTGGTCCAATAGCTACGGCCTTTTCTCTAGACTTCGCTTTCCTTTTTATCCTCAAATCTTACAAAAGCTCCCATATCTTTCTTCTTTCTGTCGAATCCCCATTAATGTCACTTTCTAAGGAAGATGAGGCCACCCGGGTCTGCTTTTCTCCACATTTTTTATTCTCTAGACCACTTTGTTATCAGTTACTTCTCTGCTGGACCCAATTTGTGAACATTTCAAGAGTCTTCATGTCAGCTCTATAATGCTTCTGCGTGAACTCGAGCAGCATGGACCAGGTGAAATCCGGATATATTCGTGGATAGCACAAGTCCACTAATTCAGTTGGTGGAGTTACCACCTTGTCATTCGTTGGACATAGAAAGAAAGCAAGTGATTTCCTTGGCATTCTGTTGTTCACCACTGCTCGGTGCAAGCAACTCTTGTATCTTCCATTTGAAAGAGCCTACACAGACCCAAGCCAAATAAAAAAAAAAAAAAGATAAAAACAAAAAGAAACTATTCTCAAACGGGTGTCAATATTTGTTCCTCGTCAAGGCCCCGTTGAGAGGCGCTTATGTATATTTAAAATTTTAAAAAAATAAAATAAATTATTATAATATAAAATTATACATAATTTACATTAAAAAAGAATATAAGTTTTTAATATAAATTTATATGTAAAAATTTATTATATAAAGTGATTTTTTTGAAACAAGATAAATATATGTGATTGATATTATTATAATTATTTATTATATATACATGATTTTAATATTAATTATATTGATAATTAAATATGAAGTAATAAAATTTAAATTAATAATTATTTAGTTATAAAAATTTTGATATTATTTTAAAAAATTATTTTATTTAAAAATTTAATTTGTTAAATAAAAATTAAGATATAAATTATATATTATATTTCAACAATATATTGTATGGTTATAAAATTAGAAGCATTATAAAAGTTCCACATATTTTTTTTTAGGTTAGTGTATTATAAAATAAAATTGTTTTAAATTCCGTAATACTTTTCATAAAATAAAACTGTTATAATATTGTGATACGGTGTGTGTGCTGGTTAACTATGGAAACCAAATGCAAATTATGTCTTACCGTGAAGGTGTCGCCAACGTTAACGACAAAAGCTTCGAAATTTGGGCAAATTGAATGCCATTCATCGTCTACATACACTTGAAGACCGCCCACTTGGTCTTGGTGAAGGATGGTTAGAGACGTTGGATCACAATGAGGTCCTGTTCCTAAAGTAAGATCAGGTTTTTGGCATGGCGGATAGTAATTAAGCCGCATTATAGAATCATTCTCTTCGAAAAATTCCCTGAAATGGGCCTTGCTCACTCCAAGGCTCATTCCCAGAAGCTCCATGATTCCAAGGGACAGGCTGCTCATTGCCTCGCAGTATTCCTGGTACACCCTCCTGGCCCAAAAAAAAAAAAAAGAAAACAAACATTTATGCAAGTTTTAGTCTTTAAGAAACGAGAATATAAGCAATAATGAAGAAAGAAATTGGAATGTTCTGTACCCGAATTCCGCAAAATCCTGATCCATTTTGCCAAGAAAATAGTCCTGAACAAGTTTCTTCGAGTTTTTCTCAGTTGAGTAGCGAAAAGAGAGTGTTTCTTTCCATGGAAGCTTAGAGAACCTGCCAGTGAAGCTGCTGGCATATCCGCAGTGCTCACCAAGTCTCCTTTGAGCCCTTTGCTTTTCACAAAGCGGCAATTCAAAGAAGTTGTCCATGTACCGATGGGCATCGTTGATGAGCCCTTTATCGACGCCATGATTAACAACGACAAAAAAGCCGTGCTTTCGGCATGCCTCCCCAACTAGCCTGGAAGCTTCCATTGCTGCAGCGGGGTCGCCTGCGAGGCAACCGGCCAAATCTATAAGCGGGACAGGGAACTCTGGCGCATTGACGCAGGGCTTTTCGTCGTCCGGCCAAATGAACTGTTGAGGAATGTTTGATTGGTATCTGAGCACTTTGGCGTCGAAAACTGGCGGTTTCTGCTCGTCTTTGCTCTCATCTTTTGGATTGTGATTGGGTATCAATGGCTTGGTTTCGACACAGTCTATTGCCATCCACGTACAGTTCGTTAAATTCCTGCAACGAAATGTTTCTTGAGTCGTGGGAGGGATTGTTTCTTTTGGGGAAGTTATTGGGAATGTACCAAGAGGAGTTGAGATAAGTTCGAGAGGTGCGATGGAAGCAAAGCCAGGACCGCTCTCGTTGGAGGGATCGGCAAACCAAATATTGGAATATTTTGTGGGCGTGGTTATCGGGCGTGGGTCATGTGGGTCCCACCTATCTTTGCTTTTTTTTTTTTTACTTTTAGAACCAGCGGTGAAAATAAAATTAAAACAGTAAAATTAAAAAGGTTTAATTACATTTATTTTAAAAAATTATTAATTTTAAAAATTAATAAATTAATAATAAATTAATTATAATTTTTAAATTTAATTAATTTAAAAATTTTATAAACAATTTTAAAATTAATTTTTATATTTTAATTTTTTAAAAATAAAAATTATATTATTAAATTTTTTATATATTTAAATATTAAATATTAATTTTAATTAATTTTAAAATATTTAAATTTTCTTATTTAATAAAAAATTCAATTTTTGAAATCTTGCTTTTTACAACAACATAAAACGAGTAATATACAATATGCAATTTAATAATAGAAAAAGCGCGGAACTCGTCGCGAAATCTACGCTGGCCACAACTTTTCCGATCTTTTTCAACTCTCGGTGTCTTCCTCTCACTTTCTGAAAGAGAAATGTGTGTTTTTTTTCTTTTGCAAAGGAAGACTTCTACTTGAAAAAAGTTGCACTATAAAGTGCTTCTGAGAGTGGGAAATTGACTTTTGTAAATGCAAATAGTTTCATGATGGAGCTCATGTTTTTGTTGTGGCTCATGATTCAAGAGATTGAGAAAATAAGCAAAACTCTCCCCGGATGAGGTCAACGGATGTAAAAGCCTTATCAGTTGCTGCTCTTGTGGCGCATGGTGTCAGACATTTATTTCCATTTCTCATCCGGAACTACCAAAACACATAGATAGATAGATATAATGCTCGACATCTCAACGTTTAAGTTTCGTTTCAGACAATCCATGTACAGTTACATTAAATTGGGAGCTTTCCCAAATCTGGAATCATTCACTACTGGACAGAGGGTAGTGGGTAAAGAGGAAGAGAGGTTGGGGGGGGGGGGGGGCGTTGATGTCCATTACTAGGGGCAACTAACAAGACAGTGGAGTTGTCATATGGTCGCGCAGATAAGGGTCGGGGCAAAGTGAGCTTTTGCTTTTTTAGACCAAATCCCGCGAAATTGATAAGACCCAACGAGGTTGGATCTATGCACACAACTATGGCTAGTGTTCGTGTGCGTGTATCAATTCAGACAAACACAGTTTTACCCTACTATTTTCCACTAAAAGTTGGCTCACTTTTCCCTTTTATCTACAACTATTTGTGGATGGGTCTAGTGGTCTTTTTCTTTTTTTGATGACATGTCATTTTTTTTTTTTAAAGAAATCTGAAATTTTAAAAACATTTGAAATGTTTGCAAAAATTTAGATGAGCACTCGTCTAGAGATCTTCTTTATTGATGCTTGTAGGCCCAAAATTTTGTATGGACATGGCCCTTCAAGTTTGGGTATTGAGTTTGAGGCAGACACTAAGAGATCCAATAACTGCGTTCTCCAGAGACTTGCAATTTTGGAAACTCGCCAACATTGCAAGTGCCCTTAGCCATGGATTGTTGCATTGCACCTCATTGAATCATTTAGACTGCCCCAACAGCTTGTTCTCACCCTAGACTAATGAAACTAAATGACAAGACACAGGTTGTACATGCATGATGCTTTTCTTTCTGTCTTTACACGGTATTATTTTCTGTTTCCACTAGCCTTATTCCCTTCTCCCATTGGGTGTCACCTATGGCCCTTAGTTGCCCCATATTAAGAGGATGAAAGTGAACATCAAAATTCGATTGGTATAAGATTTCAATTTAGATGAAAAGGCTCTCAGTTTGTCCAACAAAGTATACTGTGATCCAATTGGGATGGGCAGAATGATGCTTTTACCTTTGCAACATTCAGCACTCAGCGAGGAAACTTTATTCCTGCCATGGATATGAAAAGCTTTATTCCACTGATTCCATTCTGTTTCATTTTACATGGGGTAGCTTATTGTACCATTATACTGCAGCGTAGCTACGTCATAACACAAAATTCGAGCAATACAGACTTAGGATAGAATTTGATTTATGAGAAGAATAGCTCTAAGCGTGCTTTATGTGATGACTGTAGGCTTCTCCCTCCCTGTGAAGTCCTTCAACTTCGATATTGATAATGCCAGATCTACAACAAATCAGATATATCGTGAATACTTTATGCGCCAATGCATAACAAAGTTATATTCAAATACAGCAAATAAGGATGAACTAACCTATTAATGGTTTTAAGGCTGTTTGAGCATCTATCTTGTGTTTAGAAACATCGGGTTCAAACCGTTCAACATAAACCCTCACAGTTGCACCTGCTGATCCAGTTCCCTGCATGAACGGAGATTTGGGTAATGGAAAAATAAGTAGCATATGTAGCTTTAATTTCTAAAAGGAGAAAAGCAGTTCAACATACAGATAAACGAAATATGATTCGAGATCCATCAGTAAACACAAAGCGGACACCTTGCCTTGATACTGTACTTCCGTCTACCTGAATAGTTGATTAAAATAACATGTCAAATGTTGTTATAAAACGCAATGGTTGCAGCAATCACTAACCCAAATGTGAGAAATTGCTTGACCACAGTTTTAACTTACAGGATCAGTGTATGCAAAGTCATCTGCAAATTGAAGGGCATAACTTCCTATAACAGCATATTTCAGGATGTTCAAAACATTGTTGGAAGAATCCAATGAAAAACATCATAGAAACCAACTTACCATACTTTTCACCTGGTTTACTCTTGGATACCATATCTCTAAGGTATTCAATCATTTTATTGGCACCTTCTGATGCACACTCCTGTAAATGATCTTAAATATATTAAGCACAGCAGTTGCATCTTTTCCCAGACAATCCAGCTTATTTTTAGCCATCTGCTGTCATAATCCCTGAGCAACAAGTATGCAAATACATATATAACTTTTGCAAATTCCAAACTGAAATCATAAATGCTTACTTCATAATCATATCTAGAAAAGAAGTTTCTTCCATATGTTGCCCAGTGCTCTTCCACAACATCAGACACAGATACTAGTTTCTCCCCTGGTTTCTTGTCTTTGTTTCTGTCTGCAATAATTGAAAGCCAGGCTAACACAGCCCTGTCATTTAAATAGTTTTATGTCATTCACATCCATTCCACAATGTTCAGTATCAGAAGAAGAAAGGTACACTAAAAAACGAGATGGAAAAGGAAAAAAGGAATGACAATGGGAGTCAAATCCTTGGAAACCAAAGTCCAGGGTTGACAATCATTAAAATATCAATCATGCAGCTCTGTTAACAAAATAGACCATCTACCCCTTTCACCCAGATCCTTTGGAAGATGAAAACTAAATATCCTAACAAGTTGGTGACTTTCAATCACTGTATATATCCATAGACAGTTACCATATGCCATCCTTCTCACGAATGTGATCAGAACCAGTTCCAAAACTTTCTTCTCCGCAAATCGACAACTTTCCAGCATCCATCAGGTTTCCAAAAAATTTCCAACCTGTGGGAACCTGAACCAAAGGAAGAACCTCATTTGTTGGGAGAAAAGCATCTTTGTGGATGTAGAACTATCCCCGTCTACCCTTTTTTTTTTTTCAATTCTCATAGTAGAAACTAGGATTTAGCCTAACAATTGGCTGACCTCAAAAAAAGGAAGAGTCAACTTTTCAGCCACACGATCAAGAGCACCACTTGTTGGCATGGACCGGGCCAAACCCTGAGAAATTTGAAATATAAGTCATTCCTAATTGTTTCTTTCCAAGTAGAATGAAGAGTATGATCTGGATAATTTTCCTACCTTAGGGCCATCCTTAAAGTATGGAATTGCCTTTTGTGCATTGGCAGCAATTATAGCAACAGAATCTGAAGGCGTTACAAAAAACCCCTTACCCAGGATCATGTTTCTATCACCGTCTCCTAAAAGAATGGCAAAAGAAGTTAATTGAAGGTCACTAACAAGAAATAATATCTGTCCATGATGACTTTCTATTTAGCAACTGAAGACGATAGATATATATCAGATGTTACGCAGAAATATAAAAGAATACAGAGAATGAAAAAGGGACAGGATGTTTGGAATATGAACAATAATCATTCAGACAATTGAGACACATCAACCACACAAAAATAAGAAACAGAAACTGCCTCCTCAAGTCATCTGAGGTACCATCACTTGCAGCTCCAAAATCAGGCCCATTCTCAGCAAACATAATGTCAACCAAATCCTTTGCATATCTGTTTAAAAGACCAATCAAAGTTAGTATGCCATCAAAATTGCACATAAAATAAAGGATGTATTGGTCAAAATAATAAATGAAACAGATATAATTTAATCTTACGTAAGATTAGGATCTGGGTGGCCATGCCCAAAATCCTCCAGAGGCGCTCCATTTTTGATAGAATCCTAAGTGAAAAATGTAAAAATTTCCTAGTAATTATATTAGATGATTGATGAAATGTGGTTTCCAAGTCTCTAATTGGAAAACATACCAGACTGGCCCCCAGCTTGTCCACAAAAAGGGGTTTTGCATAAGCACCAGTAACAGCATGCATGGCATCAAATGTAAACCTGAAAAAAACGGCCATGAACATTAGATTATAAAATATCACTTTCAAACACAGTAGTTCACAATTATAGAAATATCTGTGCAGCAAAACAGCTTATTTTGAATTACAATAGCAACAACAAAGCAATTAATCTTAATAATGTACCAATCACAATGAGGAAAACATTGTTAACCCAAACACTCCAGTGATAGTGTCTAACTGAATCTAGAAGATTAAGTGAATTCGTTAATGATTTCTTAATGATCTAATGAATGCTAACACCAAAGATGACCAGAAGCATTGCAGACGAAATTTTTGTCCACTCAATCTAAGAATGACTAATGAGGAATGAAGTTCAATACTCATGAGCATAAAAATCTGTGCTCCAACTAATTTGTATTCCCTCTCTAAAGAAAGTAAAAATTTAGCAATGTTACCCACAGACAGCATGCATACCTGAAACCTGACCGTGAAAAAAGGCTTTTGATTAGGTCAAAGTCAAAGACAGCCTGCAGAGTGATTTATGTGGTTACTGCTATGCAATGCACAGGAATCAGTCCAAATGTGGAGAGTTATTGTTCTGACCTCCATCAGCTCCAAATAGTCTGAAACTGGGTCTACTACTTCGATGCAGAAGTTTCCATATTTTGTAGCTTGAGGAAGAGAAAGGTCAACATCAGGAATATCTGCCACCTTAATCTCAGAAATCTGCATAGCATTCATAAGAAGTCAGGATTCATGCAGGAAGCAAACTCAGTCAACAATCAGGTGAATATAGTTCAAATGGATCACATCCAGATGCATTCAGAAAATGGTATCCTAAGTTGCAAAGGTTGTATTGTAATGGTGTCTTCAGAGAACAAGAAAATATGAATATTAGGCAATTAAGTAATTCAAGAAACAAGTCCAAAAGTGCAGCATATAAAAAATTATCTCCAAAGTCACTTGCCCCAATACGTTGAAACCAGAACTCACCCCAAAAGAACATAAAATAGGTGATGATTAATAATTAAGAAAGATGATCAACTGTACAAAGAATTTTCAGCAGAGACATTTATTATGATACTCACAGAAAGAGTGTTTCCATAGATCTTGTCGGTGATGGATTCAGGTGCTGGTTGTCCACTGCTGTAATTGAACTGTGAGGTCAAAAGAAAATCCATGGCATTTATATCAGCTGATGGATTTCAATGTAATTCTTTGCATGATCAGCATAAGCAAATATATAATTAAAAATGGACAACTTAGAGATTTCTGATTTGACGTAACGATCCCTTCCCAACCAAATTCCTTTGGTTTGAGTAAATTGCAACCAAATTAATAAATATTCTGCACATGCATAATGAAAAACCTAAGAAATATACTGAATAACCTGCCATACTAAATTGCCACCTTCTAATACAGCTGTTAGAAAGGACTAGACAAGTGATTTGGTTTGTTATTAAGTGACTGTAAATGAGAAGCTACAACTGAATCTATGAGCATGAACCTGACAAAGGATAACTGTGGCCTCAGCATGCATCATGTAGATCTGAGCAATTGATGAGCTTTAGCAATTCACCTTGATTCCCCAATCATATTCTAGCCCCCCAGGATTATGGCTTGCACTCATTATAAATCCACCATTGGCCTGTGAAAACACGAAGAATAATTTGTTTCAACTAATTAGAAGAAGGGGCAGAATTAGGAAAAGCACAACTTGAGTTCAAAGAATTGTTGTCAAAAGCAAAGATGATTAGCAGGTGCTTGCCTTCCTCTTCCGAATTACAGCAGAAACAGCTGGGGTAGACAGAAGACCTTCCCTGCAACGGGAGGCTTAATGATCATGACAAAAATTTAGAGAGAGCCAGAATTTGCAGTCAAAAAATTATTTATAGTTCAAAATACTTACAGTCCTGTACTTTTATTAATGGCAAACAATCAGACCAATGTTCCCAATGACAGAATAACAGATAAAAAAGGATTTCAATTTGGAGGAAAGATGAAACTTCTTTTTCTATTTGAAGAACAGGAATTCTAAACCAGAACTTTAACCAAATTCAAGACTCAACTAACATCATGATAACACCCACCTTCCTAAATTAGGAAAAAAAATGAAAAATCCATGGCTTTAACAGAGAATGTCCAAATTACTGGAATAAAAAGAGTAAGGTATGCAGCAGCATCCAGCATTAATGAGAAAACAGAAGACTATCGCAGACTCACAATACTCACTTGCCAACCAGGATTTTGCCAACACGATTTCCAGCAGCAATTTTGATGATCATCTGCATTTTGAACCGAAATTTCTGTCATAATAGACACATGAACAACAAGAACCAAGAATGAAGCAGAAAAATACAAGTGAGGAATTCCCAGTTAATTTAGTAACAGACAGAATGACCTGTGCAGCTTCTCGGTTGAAGTATCGACCATCCCCTCCCAGAACTAGCAACCCATTCTTGTAATCCTCCGGTGGCAATGAATTAAACAGTGCCTATGCGTGAAAGGTACCCGAAATTTCAGAAAATCTAATATACCTTAAATGATTAATTTAATGCCACGAAACAAGACCTGGATCCAATTGGCAAGGTAATTCTCTTGCATAAACACTTTGACCTGAAAATCACGTTACCATGCAAATGAACAAATGAACCCATCACTGAAAACAATAATTAACACCAACCAAACTCATCATTTTCATAGCAGAAAATAAGAAAATAAGTAAACCCCAAAATTCAAAATCCGGCTTTCTATAGACTCTATATTGTTTGAGCAAGAAAAAAGAAAAACCAAACAAATACGACAAAGACAAATGGAAAGAAAACCGAATACGACATTTAAAGCTACCTTCTTCCGCAGCCCACTCGTCCCCGTCTTTTGGCCCTCAATGGGCTTCGTTGGCACTGAATTAATCTGACAAAAAACGCACCAACCACATTCTGAACAAATACCGGCATTGCTGCTGTCTGTAAATTAGATATACAGAGAGAAGTTTTAACCTTGATGCCTTCGGGTTCGGCGACGGTAGTGGACGAAGAGGAAGGAGAGGAGGCTCCAATGAAGAGAAGCCGTGAGTGTGAGCGAAGGACAGCTGTTTTCGGAAGAGGGAGTCTTGTAGAGAAGAGATGAGAAGATGAGAGCACAGAGAAAGAGGAGATTGGAGAAGAGAAGACGCTGCCATTTTCATTTGGACTTGCATGTGATTGCTTCTGAGGTCTGAAGAGAGCGGATGTGCAAACCTTCTCCAGTCTCAAATAATAACAAGCAGATGCCATTTTTCTTTGTTTCCTCCTTATCGTGAAGTGTTATTGGTTGATGGTAGATTGCTTGCCAGGGGCTTAATGGGCCTTCTTCTCTCTGTCTCGCTGTTACCTCCTAACTCGGTAGTGATCGTAATAGCACGTGAAACTGTCAGCAAGACAGAGAGACATGGGTTGTGGAGCGTCGAGTCGAAGTGTTAAGGAAACCCATGACTACCACATGTCCTACCTTGTAAGACTTATCCTCATCATCACTTTCTATGCACAGAAGCTGCCAGATTGATTAGCATTTTCTCAAACAATTGCCAAAATCCTTTTCCTTTTTTTTTTTTTTTTTGTTCTTTAAGTTATCTAAACTAAAAACTTAACTTTCAACTTAAAATTAAAAATTTAAATAACTTTATTATTAGACGTTTTGATTAGTAGTACAATTGCCAAAATCTGGCAGCTTTACAGAAACCAACTGGATAGCATGTTTCGATTTCTCCTGCAATCAGGCCCACCTAGCACAATATAGTAAGTTACCCCCAAGCCACCTGGAAAACACAAAAGCCCAATTCCAAGCAACCCGATGGTCGTTTGGGTATACTAAATCCTGACCCAAAACGGAATCCCAACAAAGTGTTCTTAAATTCAGGAATAGTTGTGGATATCAAATTCGCTGTTTGGTCTCTTTCAGTGTCCATCAGGTGCTCGATCGGGCAAAAGTTGAGAAAAGTCACTTAAACAGGCATATGTTATATGCTATTTTCACATCTTGTTATAATGAAAGGGTCGTCAATGCTTTTTTAAAAAAAAAAAAAAAAAAAACTATTTTTGAACATAACGAGAGAAATACACATATCATATTCATTCAACAAAGACGTTTCCCATGCTCAATGGAGATTGCATTGAAAAGGATATTGATACCTTCATGCTGACGACTACCCCATATTCCACCCCACACACACACACACATCATAATCTCTGTTTAGCGAGACTAAATCGTAATTTTATAATTCAATTTAGTTTATTTTTAAGCTTAAAATGGTTTGGTTTGATTTAAAAAATTTTTACCCCAAATCACACCGAACCGCTGACGGCTTTTGGGTAAATTAGCAAATCCACGCAGCGGAAACTTGGGCCCCCATCACTTTCTCCCTTGTTTCCACGTGCCTACTATGGATAATACAAGTCCAAAGTCAATCGCATTCGCCAGTTTGCGTGCGTCCATCGGGCCGGGTTGGCGGGTTCCAACCTGATCCGTATGCCGAAATTAATAAATGCTCCCAGCTTTTCTCAAATTACACTTTAGTTTAGTTTAGTCTATAATAAAGTTAAATTTCCCAAGGCCCCTGGCCTTAATGATTTTAATAAAATAATACGAGTTATGGGAGAATTATGCCTGGCACTAAATTGATTTTTTAATATAAACAAATTAAAATTATTAAGAAGTGTATATTAATTAAATAAAAATTATTAATAATTTAAAAAAAAAAATTTATAAAAATTGATTTAAAATAAATTTAAAAAATATAAAATTTAAATAAAAAATATAAAAAATTTAAAGATAAAATTGTAAATTTTCATATATACTTAGAGTTATTATGATTTTTTTTTTTTTTTATAATAGACCGTTTTTGTAATTTGTCATGGGGGTAGCATAGCCGAAACGACAGTGCATTATGCTCGGGCCAAACAAAACTAACACGAAGAGGGGCGGAGCAGCCAGAAAAATAATCTCAGAAGAGAAAGTGCACACAGAAGGAAAGGCAGAGAGATCAATTCAATTTTTCATTTACAGTTTTCTGAAATTCTCTCAGAATGTGGAAGGAGAAAGGGGATTCGAATATTTGGCTTCAACCCGAGATTGGACCCGATGGCCTTCCCATGGAAGCCCCCGTCATCAGTTACACAGAGAAGGTCTCTCTCTTTCTCTCTCTGGATTCATATATCATATGCTCGCCATTTTGTTATCTGATGGTATCGGCGCATTTATGTAATAGTAATTCTGTTTCGTGTTGCTTTTTGCGGCAGATAATCGAAGAAGAGCAGCTTCAACTGAGGAAGTATGTTCACATTGTCTGTTCAGATCCGCTACTCTCTCTGTTTTTTTTCATTTTTTTAATTTTTTTAAAATAAATTTGTGTTGCAAATTAGACTTTTGATTGCAAATTTTCAGTTGCCTGTTGTCTAAGTAGTGATACCGGTTGCTTGCTTGCCTGACAGTGCCAAAAGGAAAAAAAAAGGGGGGGAAAAGGAGAGTTTAGAGCTGTCAATAACTAGATGTTCATTTTGGTTGTTATTTTGGAATCCTAATTGCAAGACATTTTCGTTGTCCGAATGGTGGATAGCTATTAATTTGCTCGTAGCAATTATATAATAGCTTGATAAAACTTAGCAACTCAAGAGGCTGAATCCTCTCATCCAAACAGATCACTGAGGAATGCTGGCTAGTGCTATAATGTTTGGACTGTTGCCGTTGTAGCAAGAATTTGCTTTCATTATACATATCTTGCCAAAAATTGCTTGAAAATTTACTTGAGAGGCATCGAAGTCCAGCATGATTAATGATTAGCGATATCAGTTGGGCAATTTGGAATTGTCAACTTAGATGCATGGCTTCAACCTGGAAGTTTACTTCTTCTGACATGTATGAAATACCCATTTGATCGAGAAATCTAATGACATTTCTTGAACTCTTCGGAGTGATTGACTGCGTTTTTATTTTGATGTATTAATCACTTATGTGGCATTGCTGGAGAAAGAGGGACCAAACACTGCTTAGGATCAATTTTTATCTTGCAATGCTCTTCATAGTTTTTACTAGAATCTTACCCAGGGATATGTTTAAACTTTTTTTTTTTTGGAACTTTATTGTGTAGATATATTGAAGAAAATTATTCAAAGATTCGTGATGTTGAGCGAGAGCTTGCAAATCTTTCTATGGAGATGAAATTAACAGCAGGACCTAAAAGAGCAGGTTGGAATAATTGATTCAAAGGTTCTTTTCATGTTGCAGCTTTTCATGTTATAATAAATTTACAAGTTTAGTGACTTCAATTTCTCTCATGCATGGCACATACGTTAAGCACTTGAACACTTGAGAAAGAAAATTGAAATGTCAACTGAAAGAATACATGTTGCCAAGCTAAAGGAAGAACAAGCACGGAAGGTTCGTCCCTCTTAACTGCAAAACTGATCATCTTAAAAAGGAACTTTGCTACTAGGTGTAATGGTTTTGTTTTCTGCATATATGCAAGGGTTTCTGGAATATTCATGGTTTTCTTCAAGTAGTGATAATCCATATGACTATGATCTGATGTAGTGCTGTATTTTTTGTCTGTTAGGCATGGGAAGTGGCAACAAAAGCCGTGAAGGATGAGGAAGCAATTAAGCAAAAACTATGCGAAGACTTGAATAAACTGGTGCATCTCTTTGCTTGACAAATATCTTTCTCCATTTTCTATGAGTTTTTGTTAATATCTTTATCTTTTATAGGTTCAAGAAAGTAGTAACTCTCAGCTTGCTAGACTTGAGGAACTAAAAAGAAGACTGGGAGCTTTAAACCCCAGTAAAGACTCTGCCTCTTCTCCTTCTGTAAGCACTCTTTCCAAAACTCTTACTCACATCCATATTTATTCTTGAATCACTTGGATAAAACTCCTGTGGTTGATAGTCACCTCAATTTATAATGGTTTATGGGTCAGCTACTCCTTAGTACCATACAATTTTCAGGGTCTTCTCACTGTGGGTAATATAAGGTTGGCATCTGTAACATTGTGAACCAGTAATGTGCTTTCCACAAAATTAGTGTGATGGCAAGTAAGGAGAATTGACATTAATTTACCTATTGCATGAAGTTCTCCCTAAAAGATAAGCCTGGTAAAGTCTGTGGGTGCATGTTCCTCATGTTATTTATGAACTAATATAAGTTTGCTTGTGTCCTAGTTAATGAAGGAAATTTTCTTTTTCCAATGAAATGTGGTAAATATGGAAAACAATAATAAATTAAAAGATGAATTTTCGAACGATGCAAATATGGAAAACGAAAATAAATTTAAAGATGATTTTTGCTGCTATATGGAAAACACCTACAAACAATTCAGCTGCAGAAACTCGATTAACATATGCTGTGTGTCAGACCAGCACAATATGCAGCACAGAAAACCCAAAAAGGCAGGTGGTTTCTGGAGCTAGTTTCTATCAAATAGTGTACAATACTCCTTGGTTCTGTACAATGGCTTCCACTTGTTTGGATAAGTAAAAACCTCTACAAATCACCCAACTAACATACATTACATGTATGCACATTAGGAAGTGAAATCAGTAGAACTCGAACAGAGTCGTGTAGCTATAGAAGCTTCCTCTGCACATTCTACAACAAAACCTAGTGGTGGAGCCACTGAAAGTGTGCCTGACCAAGCTAAGGGTGGAAGCAACCAAGTTGTGAATGCACCAAGTCAACAGGATAATCTTGATGGCCAAGGAAAACCGAAGAAAAAAGTTCAATTTCAAGATAAAGGAAGGGGAATCGGAGCCATACCCAAGGGTAGGGGATCTGCAGCACCTGGTTGGACAGGGGCTGGGTTCGATGTTGATGGCAGAAGTTGAAAGAACCATTCCAGATTCTTTCTCATGATGAATCTAGGAGAATTACACTAGCAGTTTTCTTTTGCTTTGCTGTTTATATTCATTGGTCCATGTTTCTTCATTTACATATTTGGCCTGTTTGCCAATTGTATTCATTCAATTGGGTACGGCTCAGTGTCACTGTTATACATTATGTCGTAATTTCTGGGCTTTGGCATTTCTGTGTCAAGAAATCATCTGTTCAACCCAAAAATTTAAATTATTGAATAAAATTCAAGAATAAATCACATAATAAAATTTATCACATCCTCTCGTACGCAAATTTGAAAGACTTATGCTTGAAGCAGGTGATTTTAAGAGATGCAAGAAGTGTAGGTTTCCTTTACGAAGCTCCTCGTTGTCTGTTGTAAGTTGGTGCTTTTCTTTTCTGTGGTTTGTTGTGAAGGCCTACTAAATCCGCCTATTGGCCATAGTCTGTGACTGAAAAAGTTAACATAGGCTACTGTTGGTTTTTGTCGTGGGATCCCTCCTTGTTAAGTTGAAGAGCCGGAATGATTATAATATACCTTTTGAACAGGTTTTCCCACCTCTTTGTTGAATTTTCATGCAAATTTTAACCCTTGTCAAGCAGTAATAACGACGGGACTCTCCTGCTCATGTGGAAAGTCGATGGGCCACGTCCTCTGTAATTCAACAGCTGCTGAGCTGCCAGGAAAGGCAGAGAAGGGGCCTGGTTAGAATGCCATCGCTATCTTCAATCTGGTAATCATTTCCGAATTCCACTTTTGAATGCGCACTCCATAATCATGGAGTTATTTGACAGCGGAATACAGTTTCCAATTGTCTTCTTCTAATCTTCACTTGATTGTAGCTCTTGTAATTGCTGTAGCAACAGGCGAAATTGCTCTGCCCATCTTGGACTCGATCGACTCATCCATCCTTAAAACTGTCGTGTCTTAATTTATTCTTCTCAAGCCTCAACAGAGCATCTTTTGTACGGGTGTCACAGAGAAATAAAAGAGCATCTACTGTTTCAAATTCAAAATCTTTTATGCTGCAATTTGGTTTGTTAGCTGTCATGGAAAAAATTTCATGATGGGAATCTTGTGCAATTGAAAAAAAAAATAAAAAGGAAACAAAAATGTCTGGTGATGAGGATAATGAAAACAATCATCCGTGCATGTGCAGTAAGGGTTCATTTTTTTGGTGCAAGCTGCTTGAGTCCTGATCCCTGTCTTTCTTGTAATGGGCAAGTGATCCAGTGACGAATATTCTTACCTTTTTTTTTTTTTTTTTTCTTTTATGTTTTCACGAGGCATGTGGCGTGATGGGAATGGCTGAACGTTTGCAATGGCATCTTCATAACCTGCCGGCCACTAAAGTTGAATGGTTTTCTGAAACACAATGGAAATGTGAGTCTACGTGAATGTTTTGGATTTCTGACTTAGCATTTAAACCTACACCTAATTACACCAATCGGATCTGACTTATGGACCCTATGGCAACAGAATGCATGAGAAATTCTAGTCAGAGGTATCAATATCTTCGACATTATTGTTCAAGCTACCGTCGTACTAAATCATAAGAATGGCCTTCGTCCTCAGTTCTTATTTCAATTAAAAGGTGCATGTTTGGGTGACAAAGGGGCGCGCAGTCGGCAATCCTTTTTTTTTCAAACCGAAAAAAATTTAGTATATTTTTGAAAAAAAATCGACACTTTTTTTGACAATACAATACATTTTCAGAGAAAGAAAAAAAGAAAAAAAGCAGCACTTTTTGTTTAAACTTTGCAGTATATTTTGGCTGTTTGTAGAGAAAAAAACAAAAAATCTTAGCTATGGTAGTTGAATGCGTGCCCCTCCCTGCTTCCCTATGCGCCCAAACCTAGCTTCCCTCCAATTAATAGGGTCTCCTTTACCATTACCAATTATAACTAGGCAAAGAAAAATACAAAAATGTATAATCGAATTTGAAACTTAAAGAGGAAATGTTGTTGAGCAGATGCTAATTTGTACGTTAAACACCAATGAGAGAGAAAGATGGGACTGTATATATCTGCCATTACGCGTTGGAGACATTTTGGTGGGTGGTGGGGTTGTGCGGGCAAAAAGGACACAGACGATCAGTGTCCCATAGGGCATTCTGTGTTCAACTTGGTGGGTCAAAAAAAAAAAAAAAAACAAGGCTTAGGGGCCATCGTGATATTTCCATTTCTGTTGGTCCATCGATTCCATTGGCAGCAGATGCAATCCCAGCTCCCCAACATGGTTGCCCTACATATTAATCGCATTTTGTCGCATAAGCAGAACACATTGAACATTTAGATATCCATGAATATGAATATACATTTTGTATGTGTATCGTACTTGTTCAATCAAGAAACTAGGGAAAATCATAGTAGACTGGTGTTTCTGTATTGATGATGCTGTAAACAGTTATCAATAAACTTGTAACTCAAATCTCTTATAAGCTTGCATGTTTTTTCTTTTTTTTTTTTTGGCTTTTTGGGTCTTCCAAGAGCAGCCTCTCTTTATCTATACATCAATTTATTGACTATCTTTTAATTTTAGTCCTGTGTTTCCTTTGAGGCAATGGAATGGCATCCAATCGAAATTAAAAAAAAAAAAAAAGGGAAAAAGAATACCATTAGTACTTCATGCTCTCAATACTGAACCTTGTTGGATTATCGGAAGCAAGTAACTTGGATTGAGAATACTGGATGTACCCAAAACAAATTTAATATTTCCTTTCCCTTCTCCCAAAAAGTTAATTGTTTGAAAAAATATTGCGCGATGTCTACTCATTAAGTTATTATCTGAAAAAAAAAAAAAAAAATCCAAATGAGACACACTATTCCACAAGCGGAAAAGGGGTTAAACCGCAATTTGGGACCACGTATTACTATTACTATTATTATTATTATTATTATTTAAATTATCCATCTCCTCTCCAACCCAAAAGACAAAGCTGAATTGACGTGCCTCGTACATGTATCAGCAAGCAATCGACAAAAAATAAAAAAGAAGGAAAGAAAGAAAGAAATAGAAATAAAAAGGGACATGAATAATTCAATTCGAAGCACCAATGCAATGCATGGTTGAGCAGGTCCTTTCACCTGTGGGCTTTAGAGAGGACCCTGTTTTACAGAGAATTAATTTGTCCTGGCGCTGACATACTTGTAAGTGACCCGCCTTCCATCACACACATGATGTGCCCGGTTGCTACAGAACCAGTGTCCCCGCAAGGGCCCAATTAAGTATAATTTGAAATTACGGTAATTCCCTTTTTCAAATGCATAAATATATATATATATATATATATATATATATGTAAACCTACAGCGTAAAATCTAGAAAAGAGTTAAATCTAAGTACATTTTTTAATCATATTTTTTTAATTTACGAAAATTATCAACACATCAATTTGAGGATCGAGTTCATGTTTATACCATCAAAAAATTTCTAGTATTTCTAGCATTGCCCCATCTTTGCCCGACTCTTACGTGAAAAGAAAACGAAGAAAGAAAAAAAAAAAAAAAGAAAAAAACAGAAACTTGGAACTTAGCTCGGGCAGAGCGGTGTGTCTTTACCAAAACCTCAGGGACGCATGACTCCCAAAGTTACCGGGGATGATGATAATTGACAGTGTCAAAAACTGCTCTGCTTTATCGATGAAAGTGCTGGTCGTTAAAAATGTAATGGCATCAAAGCAACCATGGCCTTCTGTACTGGAAGCGTCTGCAGCGTCGTGTTCGTATATTCCAAAAATTTACTGAATACGTGGGTTCCCGTGAATTGCCGAAATTTCGTTTAAATCCAAACGCGGTATAAGGGGGTAATCAGCCAATAATGTGGTGGGATTCCGGTTATTGCTGCTGTTACACGTTGCAAGAATGCAAGTAAGACAATGTTTCCCAACATTTTTCTTGTTTCAGGGTAAAGGGAAAGCATTTAGTACAAAAATCATTTGAATTTCCAATGGAATTTAAGATAATTTCTTTTGTTTTTTTTACTCTTTTTTTTTTTTCTCTCGTTGGTGTCCAATTTTGAGCTTTAGTTGCTATAACTATGAATTCAGTTACTGGTCATCATGCAACAATCACGCATTCACCTATCCGATTCTTAGAACTGAGCATCCTTTGCACGTAGTAATACTGACATTTCAATTAAGATAATCTACCCTTGATGGAGTATTTTGAAACGAGAATCTAATTTTCTTACAGGTGAATCTTGTCTAGACAACGGATTTCTGTCCAAGTGTTACTGCCCAATGCTTCTTGAAACTCAAAAATTATTCTTATTCACTTGTAAAATATTTGAGTTTCTCTTACACTGATACTAAAAAATTAAAAATTTATGAAAATAAAAAATATTTATATTATGTAATTTTCAATTTAACAAATTTTTTGATAAATTTTTTTTTTTTTTTAATCACAAACTCCTCACCCTTATTGAAGCCCATTTGATGAGATAATTTTATGTTGGAGTGAAGATGTCGAGGAAAAAAATTAAGGATAAAGGGAGGACACGTGGCTGGGCAGTGAAACTGACTTTTTACGGATAACTTTTCGTTGGAAGTCTTAACAATTTCAAAGTGGGCTTACATTGGGTGCTGCTGTAGTAAAGAAGGGTAATGCGGTTAAAAAATAAAATATAAAGAAATTATCTCAGGAATCAGATTCCGGGGATGATAGAAAGCCGCGTATAGCCAGCCGTATACGCAGAGAGTATCTTCTTCTGGCCGTACAGTCTCGTCGCAAGAAAGCTAGGGGAGAGCGTGTATGGGCTGAAACAAACGGGGCCTTAAGACTTTGAGAGAGAGAGAGAGAGGACTAGAGGACGAACGTCTCTGCAAACAGTGGATGGGTCATTTTGAAGATCCCCAAGAAACAAGAAACCACCTCGTATTTATTTATTTAAATCAAAATCTCATCTCAGGGGAGGCGTGGGAATCACCGTGTAAATTTAGCTCAGAGAGGGAGAGGAGTGCGTGGTGACGTCGTCATCTTTCTGTCAAACTTTGTTTTCTTTTTTTTTTTAATTATTATTTTTTTAGTATTTCAATTCCCCATGTAGGAGAGGGAGAAGGCAGAGTTGATACGGTAAAACATAGGAGTGAGAGGGTATCAGATAAGATTGAGTAAAATTAAAGAAAAAGAAAAAACAAAAACAAAAGGGAAAATTCGCAAGACCCCTAGAACGACGTTTCGGTGTACTTTAATTCCTCCAATCAAATGTGGCTGATTTTATGCTTCATGGATCCGGCCGGCTTTTTCGCTTGTTCATATCAGCGTCCTATGTGCGAGCTTTTTCAGTCTTTCATCCTCACTGACTGGCTGATTTAAGGCTCATAGCAAAGATTGCAACTACTTCCGCCGCTACTTCTTGTCATTTTCAACTGATTTTCTCATTGCTATAATTCCGCTTTTCGAAGGCCAACTTTCCTGTTTCCTTGTTAGAAACTAGAAAGCACGGGGAAGAATAGAAAAGCACATTCGCTGCACATGGAAAGGGATAAGTACTGGGGTTGTAGCAAATCCTGGCGGAGAGGAGGAGGAGGAGGAGGAGTCAGAAGTGGTGGCGGTGGTGGTGATGGAGAGGAGGGAGACAGTGCTAGCACTCCTACCGGCTGCATGTGTGCTGTCTTCGAGTTTTTTCAGTCCCGTCAGGTTCAATTTGCTTTAGACCAGCAGCCATCTTTTAAATCTAGCTCTTTCCTATCTGAGGAGCCCCGCATCCCCAAAGGTATCTCGTTTAGCCTCTTTTCAACTTTTTTGTTTGGAGAAATGTTAAGTGATGGGTCTTTGTTGATTCAGGTTCCGAAGCACCAAGGAATAGCTTGGAATTAGAGGAGCGTCCCTCGTCATTATGCGCAAAAGGAGATAATTTAACCATCCCAGTGAGCTTGCTGTTCCTTTCTTTCCAATCTCCTTTTCAATTGGGTTTCCGCCATTTTTAATTATACATAGGATCCTTTACAAGATTCCTGTTGCTATAAAGTAGGTAATCATGGTGACAATTATAATCTACGTTCTGAACTTTGTTATTGAATTTCCAGGTGGACATTCAAATTAAAACAAAGGGAACCTCAACTGATTCTTCTTCCTCGGAGATCAGCTCCTCTTCAGGAGCCAAGACACCAAATTTAGTAGCTAGGCTCATGGGTTTAGACATACTTCCTGATGATTATATCTACTCACCGAGGGTTTCTTCTTCATCAAATCTCGGGCCAACAAATCGTGACCGAATAGACACTGATTTAGATCACCATTTTCGACCTCGACAAGCCCTCCGAAGCGAAGCAGTTATCTACAGAAGTTCTTTGGACAGTGAATTTACAGGTACTCGTTCTTTGCCGGAGACTCCAAGAATATCATCAGCAAGAAGATCAGACTTTGATCGCCGTTTATCACTTCAAATTAACAAAGAGAACATGAGTGCCAGCCAAGAAGCGATGCTCTCTCGTTTCTCTTCTCTAAGAAGAAAGGGGTTTAAAACTGAAGAAGAATGTAGAAGTCCAGGCCACTATGCCAGGCAGATTGTGAAGCAGGTAAAAGAAAGTGTTAGCAGGAAAGTTGGCTTGGACATCACAAACACAGTCAGGAACGGAGAACGAAGAAGCAGCAGCAGAGAGGAAATTGTTAGCCAGTTCAAGTCCAGGAAAATCTCCAAGGCTCAAACCAAGGTTTTTGATCATGATTTGAGTCCGTCTTCTAATTGCTCGCCTAGACTCAAATTCCCGGAAGCCAAACACAAGCCAGGCACAACTGTAACATCTAAGGAGAACAGTATTTCCCAGCCTCCAAAACCATCGACCTCAACCTTTTCTCTTGTCGTTAAACAAAACAGCAAAGCTTCAACAAAGCCAAAATTGCAACCAATAGCAGAGGATCAGCAGCGAAGACCGATGAAGAAGAAATGCAAGAAAGGTTCTGAGGAAAAATTTAGTCCACCAACAATGAGGCTGAAGAAGCTTCCTCAAACATCGGACATTATCCGAAACAAGCAAGAACCATTTGTTCGAGCAACAGCAGCAACGGGGTCAAACGTTTCTGATATCAAATGTAAGAAAACACCGTTATCAAACAACCTCCTACTTGTCAAGAAAGACCCTTCTCCCCCGGCTGCCAAAATCCCTCAAAAGCAGGTACGGAATCTACCATTTTTCTCATTTTGTGATTTTAGAAATCTTTTTTACTGTTTGGAGATAAAATTGTTATTTACTTATTCTTGTTTTAAAAAAAAAGTTTATTTCTTTTTGTAAATAGTAAATGTCATGCATTGTGTTAATAGAAGTAATTCATTGCTTCGCAGTTATCTAGTTGTTCGAGCCAGTCGTACAACCTGCAACCAATTCAAGGCAGCTGCAAGGACAACGATCCGCACAAGCCTAACGGTGCCGGCCAAACCGCCACAAACGGAGATGCAGCAGAATATGAGTACTACATTACCAGAATTCTAAGAGGAACGGGCATCGAAAAAGATGCGCCAGTGTCCTTTACCGGATGGTTCTCTCCTTCACATCCTTTGGACCCTTCAATTTTTCACCAACTTGAACTTCAACAACCTTTCAGTACCACCTCCGCGGATAACAACGCTAGTCATCAACTCAGTCAACGGTGCAACAGGAAGTTACTGTTTCATCTCGTGGATGAAATCCTGGTAGGAATTTTAAGGCCTTACGTGAACATGAGGCCCTGGGCTAGCTCAATTAGGCATCATCATGATCACGTCACAAAAGGGTCACATTTGGTTGACCTGCTTTGTTCCAAAGTTTCAAGCTTTCCCTGCGCGGATTGTCGAGTTCTCGAAGACATTGATGCCTTAATAGACAGAGATTTGCCACAATTGAAGGCCCAAAGTGGATTGGCATTTGAGGAAGAAGGGGAAAGCATTGTAGCGGACGTAGAGAAAGACATAGTCGACACTCTAATTCATGAAACGGCTGTAGCTTTCGGTGGCTGGATTGGGGTGGCGCAGCGTTAAAACGGGGTCGTTTTGTTTTTGATTGTGCGCATTTCTGGTAATACAACTATATGTGGCAGATGGGTCACATGGGTCATTCACGTGAGGAGATGGTGGTCATCGCTGGGATCCGGGTGGGCCCCAAGAGATTGGGACCTGTAAAGAGGCGTGAGGGTTCCACGTGGAAGAGCAGCTGTTGGCTGACAATGCTTGCTTTGTTCTCAAAAGAAATCACTTTGGCAGAGGAATCCATTCCTCGCTTCCTCCCAACCTTTTTCTTTTTTTTAATGTATATTGTAGCATTGACGTTATTATAATTTCTTCGTTTTTCCGTTTTTTTTTTTTTTTTCACATTTTCCTCTCAAATTTCAAGCAGAGAACGCATAATTGAGAATTGGGATTTTTTCTTTGAACTATATGGTCGAGACTTGAGAGGAAGAGAGTAAGAAAAGTTTGAACTTTTACCCGCTTATGGTAAGAACTAACAACAAATATCAAGTAAGCACTAAATGCTCTATTGGGTTCAATGGCTCGTTTTAAAATTTTAATTGCATTTTTCCTTTCAGACATCAATACCAGAGGTCTCAAAAATCTTCAGCTGTGGAAAAAGATCAACACGGAAAACAATTCCCGAGGGAAGGCTAGAATGGGTATACACAAAAGGAACAGTTCAAAGATTCCTGTTAAGTGGGAAACAAAAACGGCATTTCACACCGGAGGCCCATGGCACAATGTCAGTGTAAGAAAAGAAAAGCAGAAAAGGTATAAATTCATTTACTGGGAAAAGGACAGAGATGGAATCCTCTCTAGAATATTGGCAAAATAAATTGGATACCATGACGACGTTTGTTTGCACCAACCGCATTGGTGAAAGGAAGGAAAAAAAGCAAACATGAACCGTGATGCAAGGCTGTTGGGAGTTTTAAATGTTACCATTTCAAAACTTTTTTCCCATCGACTAGTTTAATGGGTCATTGAAAAGTGGCACAGTGGAATTGGCCTACCGTAGTTGCTGCCTTCTATTCTCGCCATACCTCCCTAGATGGGTAAAAGGTCCGGCCAGGAGGTAATGGTTGGTTGACCGTGTTAGGTGTCACCTTGCTTCCAGGTCCGAATTTCTACTATAGACTTAGAGAGATTGTTTTCCGACCGTGATGTCCGGGCGTTATGGGTCTCTTTTCAATTAATGATCCACTATTATAATCTAATCTGAATATGGAAGCAATCTACCTCTAGTACGTAACGTAGCGTAGGGGACCAATTATGTTTATGGGTATTCATTATTCAAAGGGGAAAATTCAAATGGGATCAAGAAAGCGGGGCATAGACCGACCCATGGAAATGAAGATGCAAATAATGCGATTATTCTATAAGTGAAATTGCAAGTTGGGTGCTTACATAAGTTTTACCATTTGAAGAAGTAGTAGCTTGGCAATAATTATATATATTATTAATTGGGTTTAAAATTTTTATTAATTATTAAAAATTTATATTAATAATAAAATTTGAATTTATTAATACACGCAAACACGTGAATAATTCTCAGATTAACAGTACGATGAGTAATGGATCTGGGGTTTGATGGACATGAATTGACGATCACCATTAAATGACGTTGGAGTTCTGCAGGGTTACAGTTTTGCAGTTTCTTTTCCAGCGTGTGTGAACAAAGTCTCTGAAATTTTTGTACCACTGATATGGCTATTTAAGGGACGAGATTTGATTGTCTATTGAGCGTGGGCCTTGACATTTTGATCATGACAAAGGTTCTTTTTATTTATGACTACCGAGGCCTAAGGTCTATAGCCTGCGATGCTAGGCCATCTATATGAAAGCCACACATCGAGCAGTGACAACGATAAATTTAGGAGATTCTATGAATTTGAAGTTTCTTTTCTATTTTTTTTTCCTTTTTGTTTTCTGTGATAGGATGAATTTCAACCGAACAAGTACAAAAAAAGCGCACTGGGAAGTGGAGACTTCTCAAGCACCACCACACCGTACATTGTTTTTTGTGCCTTTAAATTAAAATTTATATTTTTGAGAATTTGTGAAATTTGACCCAGTAGTTAAACTCTCAATCCCCAGACTATATTGAAATTAGAAAAATTTCTCGACATTAAGAGTTATGGTTTTCTCCGTCGTTGTCTTTTTTTCTTTTTTTCCTTCTAAAAAGTAAAATCTACCTTTGTGGGATATGGTTAAGCCTTGAGACCACCCCAATATTTTAGTGTCGACTCCTTCCCATCCGAGACATTCATTGTTGTGTGTGTGTGGTGGCGGTGGTGTTTTTTGTGGTGGCGGGTGGTGGGAGCGGAAGAGAGAGAGAGAGAGAGAGAGAGGAGTATTTCAAATTCAAAGTGGTCCAGGGCCTAAAATAATGTACTAAATGATGCAATGTATGGGTGCGTAGCATATGATTACAGTCAGAATCTATACTTTATACCATAGGTACGATTTTATTTTATTTTATCTTATACCAAATATCGTCAGCATATAATTAATGAAATTACAGCTTCAATAACTCCTCCATAAATCCATCTTTATTAGGGTTTTAGTGACAGGACACCTGCATCAGTGTGCAGAAATTCAGGACTTTAAGCAGGACCTATTCCTTATCTTCAATCAACCAACAACGTTGCAGGCAAATATTCTTACCCTTTTTTTTTTTTTTTTTTTTTTTAAGGCCTGTAGCTGCTGCACGGTACACCAACTTATGAACGTACCTACTCCTTGCCGACAGACTTAAATGGGAAATCTTATGTTAGATAGATTCTTAAGACCTTTGGATGCACAATGCATATATATTGATCGTATTAAGAATTAGTGCATATTATTCATATCTTTTTGGGTTTGATCCTTAGTAATTATAAGAGCTTTTGTTCTGAAATACAGATAAGACTAATGTTAAAAATTAAAAGTTATGCTATTCTTTTTTTTTTTGTTTTTTAAATGATGTGATAGATTTCAAAATAAAATACATACCTTGTTAGCCGGTAGAGCAACTGAGTGAGAAACAAAAAAAAAAAGAAAAAAAAAAGGATTGGATTACATGGTATTTAGTATAAATAAAATCTTCGGTACCCATGACATTAAGCCAAAGCAAAAACAAAAGTTCTACCGGGATTTGAAAAGGGGGCAAGCAGCCGAGTAACTAAATTATTATTATAAATGCATATATATTAGAAGCCCAAACTCTGCCCTCTTTAAGTAAAGCCCATGAATGAGAGTCCAGAATTCGTCTCGAAACTCTTTCTTTGGGCCTTGCCGTGGATGGACGAGACCTACAATATGGGTTGGGCTTTCCAATGGATCTCAAACTGGGCCTCTTCCTTCTCTCAACTTGCCGGTTCCATTCCCTTGCTTTTTTATCCCCCATCAAATTATTACTCGCTACGAACAGACCTCGAAAGTCAACATCATGCGTGGACCACTGGGAGCTGACTTAAAGATCATTAAGATCCAAGACCCAACAAAAAATATAAAAATAAAAAATAAAGCCGTTGACTTCCTCGTCTTTTTAAAAAGAATGCAGGTATTTTTAATAATGGCCCATTTTGTTTCTTCTTTTTTAAGGCAAAATAGCTGTCGCTCTTCAATGTTCAGTAAAAATTGAACCAGGTCCCATAATCATAATTAAATTTTTAGTTTCAAATTTAGAATTTAATTTTTAATCGCGACACATTAAAGTAAAAAAACAAACTCATATTACACTATTTTTAAATAATTAAAATTTAACGTTGGGCACTGTTACACTTAGAATTTAGATTATAGATACAGATTAAAATCTTATACGGTATGTAACAATTACTTCACAATAAAAGGTACAATTATGCTAATTAGAAGAGTATAAACCGTTAATTGAAGGAGTAGTGCTCTAATGTGAATAGGCCAGATGGGTTCCCCGTGAGTTCACCGACTAGTTCATAATTAAGGCTTACGTTACCAATGCAATTCTTTCTTAAGCCCATCTTTCAGCTGCACCCAACGTGAGCTCTGCTTTATTTCCATGGTCTTCCATTAAACTTTAGCATCCAGCCTCGCGCCTTTGATTGTCGCCGTGTCCCCATTTACAGCCAAGAACGTGGGGCCGTGCCTACGAAAGCAGACCCCAAAAACAAAAAGCTAGCTGGGCCATAAACGGGACCGCCAACACGGGGCAGCCTAAAAAAGTGTCCACAAGCCCGAACATCTTGGTATACGCAACGTTCATCGAGTGCTAGCAACTGTTAGCGCCCGATTAAACCACTAGGCTTGGCCCTCTCGACCACTACTTTTCTTGCTTGACCCACACATCAGCACACTTCGAGAGCTAACAACGGTATGACTCCCCCCCTTGCACGTGCACACTTCGATCTCACGTGGACATATTCTCCGATGCCAGGACCAACCAGGAGTGAAGCCCCAGTTTCAACTTTCGAGCTTGGGAATTTGAAAATTTGAGGAGCTTTGAGGAGAAGAAATTAGAGGAAACCACATGTAAAGAAACTGGACCAAAAAAATAATAAAAAAAAGGACTTAAATCCATGAGAAGCCAGGCCACAAGCCCAAGGAAAACCAGATGCAGCATGTTGTAGCATTGCAAATACACAAAACAGCCTAAAATCCTACACTTCCTTTCTAACATTGTATCATTAAGAACGAAAAAGAAAAAACCACCTCCATTTTAAGACTTTGAGCAAGAAGCTTGCTGAGTAACAGAGTGACCCAAGAATTGAAGCTCCTTCTTGTCATAAATCTCCAAGGAAAAATCCCTAAGCATCGGGGACGTAGTGGCAGCGCTACTGCTAACGCCGACACTGTTGCTTGTAGCCGTGGCCGAGCCCGAACCCGAACACACTGACCCACCAGGCCCTATTGAAAATCCACTTAATTGGACTCGAGGTTGCATAGCAGACACGAAACTAGAGATGGGTCTGGCGGCCACATTGGAAAACGGTGTCGCCGCAGCAGCAGGGATTGCCCAAATTGGCGGCTGGTTCTGGCTGGACCCAGCCCCAGATTGTGGCAACTTTGAAGTACCCACAGGCCACAAAGGCAACAACCCCTGTGAAACGCCCCCACCAAAATTGGCCAAGCTACCACTTGTCGTTGGGGCAATGGTTGCCAAACCTGAAGATACCGTACTACTATGGTGCTCATTAACGTCAATAAAGTCGCCATTTGACGGCCTCTTGCACCTTTTCCTCTGCAACAAGTCGTCATCGCCCTCTGGTTTCGCAAGGGTAGTGGTTGGAGCTTTCAGCGTTCCGTTCACAGAGACGGCGATAGTCGGCACGGTACCCGTACCTGTGGCTTCGATGATGGCCGGCTCGGCGCGCTCCAGAAGCCACCTGATTGTTTCGCCGTCGGACTTGTGGCCAAGCTGTCGGGTCAGCTGGAAAATCCTGCCGGCACAGGTGGCAGGTATGCGAATCCTCCGGCCGCGGCCCTCCACCTTTGCGTGGCGGTCCTTGGAGGAGAGTCTCCTGGCCGGGACCAAAGAGCGCTTGTTTATGGGTTCCGACATCGAAACAGGCCTATAAACCAAGCTGGTGGGCGGAGGGTTGTGCAGTTCTTGGATATCTGTGCCTGTTACCTCTTTTTCTTGGGGCAGGATCCTCGGCTCGGCTCGGTTTCCGGTTTCTGGGTGGGTGGGGTCCACCACAGATGTGTCGAATTGGCAGAAATTAAGGGTGATGCTCTGTTGTCGGTCAATCTCTTCTATGGTGCGATTAGACTCCATTAACAATACAAAAAGACAAGAAGCCCGAGGACTGAAAGATTGAAGATGCTAGTTCAGACAAAGAAAGTCAAGAACAGATGCTTCCTCGTTTTCCTAAAGAAATCAATAAAAATTAGAAAAATTGCAGGGGAGACGGAGAAGAGTGAACTCTCGACAAAAGAGAGCCCCACTTAGTCGAGAGGGACCCTCAAGCTTAGAAGATAGAGTATTTATTTTGGAGTGGAAAAGAAATCGACGGCTGGGAAGGTTTGGAATGACGCACGATGGTTGGGGATTCTTTACACGTGGTGGACCCTTGCAATTAGGTATTGGAGACTCTAATTGGGGTTTATTTTATTTTTGTTTTTCCCACTTTTTCTTTCATTTTTTTTTTTATTTATTGGTAACGTTCTAAATCGTCCGTCCGCCAGCAAGTTAGTAGGTGAGGCCAAGCCCTTAAATCAAATGTTGTTAAAACGGCCTAATTATTTTAACCCCAGCATATGCACAACTCTGCTGTCACGTGTTTCTTTCATAAAACAACGTGATTGGACAATACCAATGGAAGTGAAGTTGCCATGTCTGGATATCTCACTGATGACGTATATACACGGACTACTACAAATTTTAAATCAGTGAATTTCAGTCATTTGACATCCCTGATGTCAGCCAAAAAAGTAAAAAAGATTTAATTGAATAAAATTCAAACTTAGTTATAAAGAAACACTTTTTAATGAATATAGAAACTTTTCTTTTGATTGGTGAAACTCAAATTGATACCAAAACAAAGTTGTAATTCGCTGCTCGGCGGAGTTGCGCAACTCCCCACAACAAAATGGGCCGAACAAAGACTCCTGGCGAGTTTTTTCCCGAAATATACTCGCTGCTCTTCTTTACCCCAAGAAAAGCACGAAAGGCCACCCTCCTAACCACACAATACACGCGGCACCGGTGCCCTTTTTTAAAAAATTGGGAATTTAAGCAAAATAAAATTTCGCCGTTGCCGGGGATCGAACCCGGGTCACCCGCGTGACAGGCGGGAATACTAACCACTATACTACAACGACTTGGTAATAACGTTTAATAATCAAAACTTTTGATTTGTTTGGACTATTGAATTTGCGGAATTTCTTTAACATTGTCATTGTGGCCAAAACGCATTGCCGTTTAATAGATCAATCTCTGGCTACGCTGGCAGGGTCAAAAACCGCAGTTTTGTTCCTAGACGGATTAAGAGAGATGGGTTTTAGCCTGATAACTTCACTTTCCTCGCGGCTTCGAAATCGTGCGCTAAGCTCAGCTTATCAGGGTTGCAGAGGGCTCGCAGGTTCAGGGGATTGTTGTTGAGATGGGTTTTGTGTGTGGTCTCTGTCTGCAGAACTACCCTGTACGTTGCTTTAGTGTATGTGGGGGTTGTTGTAGCGCCATTCAAACGTTTGATGCAAATGAAAATGCATGTTAAAGATGGGGTCTCTCGGACTGCTATCATATCTGGGTATGTGAAGGAGGGTTCGCTTGATATTGTGTTAGTTGCCTGAGAGAGAAATTGAAAGAGAGCGGGCGAGGGGGAATGCGATTCATGGGCGGATAAGCAAAACTCAGGTTTTGAACCTGATAACATCATACTTACTAGTGTGCTTACAGCTTCTGCCAGTCTTGGTGCTCTTGTTTAGGGTCGATTGGTCCATGATTACATCGACCATGAGAAAGATTTTAAAGAATTCAAGCAGTCAAACATATAAAATCGAAACAGAATTTATATGAAAACCTAATACCAGGGTTAGATTTTAATTTCCTTTTAATTCTTCGTTCCTCTCTTCAGGAAACGATGTGCCCCAAAACCAACCCACATAAAAAAGCGGTATTCAGGGAGGACAGACTGTAGAAATAGGCTTTATTATATCTGTAGAAATCTCCCCTTTTTGGGTACAAATAATCTCGTGTTTTGACATCGATATTGTTATGGCTCTTACTCAAAGGAACTTCTTTGAAGTATTAGATAACGAGAAAGCATTGAAATTGGCCGATCGCACCACAAAGGCGTCGCAGAAGAAGCAGGAAGATCGTCATCTGCTGGAGCAGCAGTAGCAGAAGAAGAAAGAGAAGAAGAAGAAGAACAACAAAAGTCAAAAACAGGAGCAGGTCTCCCCTTGGTACAAGAATTATCTTCAACTGCAACAAGAAGCAATTTCCAAGAAACAAGAATTTGCCAAGGGCAGTCCTGGAAAACTCGCGAAGAACGAAGTAAAGAAATTACCATCGGAAGAATAATGCGGGGCGATGGATCCTGAGAAGATGAGAGCAAAGCCCCTTGTTCTCCCTGATGAGGTTTTTTAAGGAGAGAATTTGTAATTCGAAAACCGAGAAAGACTGATGATGCTGAGAAGCATTACAGTAACGGAAAGATTGAGATTGCACAAGGAAATTCTGAAAAGAAACCCGAACGCCAAGAAAATCCTGGAAAGGCACTGCAGGAACCAGAGAGCTCGACACTTGAGGAATATTACGAGAAGATGAGAATTGAAAAGAAGAAGGCTTTGAAAGTGCAGACTCTGTAACAACTATAGGCAGCAATTTTTATCATCTTGCACTTAGAGAATAGAGACTTCCTAATTGCTTATAACTGAGACTGAATCATATTGTAACAGGCAAGTACAGCTGCGGTATGTCATGAGCATCATCATCAAATTACACATCCATGTTTTTCCATAGAAATAATAGAAAGGAAGAAGATCAAAAGAAAAGGAAGAGAAGAAAAAAAGGGTTTTATTCTCTGCTTTATGCAAACCCTTATAAAAGTTGACCTTTTCCTCTGTACACAACATCGGAACATCGGTGAGCTACAAGCCTACAGCTCTCAACCTTGCTGAACAAAACTCAAAACTCAAAAGGAAAAATATGTATGTATGTATACTAGTCTCCGTATGGCCTGAAAAACCGCAGTGTTATCCTTATTATCTAAAAAGAAGTTATTTCTCTAACTTGCGACCTTCGAGTCCACCGTTTCATCAACCCTCCCTTCATGTTTATGCCAGGAAGAAAAAGACGCATGCCTGGCTTCTAGATTTGTGCACAAGCGTAAAGATAGTGAACTAACTCAGCGAGTTCCTGGGCTTTGAAGGAGTGATCTTGATGACAAGTCCAGGAAACACATCATCGGGGTCATGGATATGCGGGTTCTGCTCCACGATAAACGGGTCACCGCACTTATCGCTGATGGTGTGGAGGGTCTCCCCTTCCCCGACGACATATATCTCGTCACAAGGCCGGTCCAAAAGCTGTCTCCCTTTTACCGACTCCCGATCTCCAGACGATATCTCCCTGACCGACCCCATTAATATCAGGCTCAATAGAACCACGGCACAGTACCACGACGCCGCATCGGCCATTGCCGTAGACAATCGCATGGTTTCGTTGGTGGAAGAGAGAATAAAGAATGTAATAGAGACAAACGGGTCAGTGAAACGGGCGGATACATAAGTGTATTTAAACTGTGCCTGGGTGGACTAAATCCGCGTATGGTGAGAGAGAAAGAAAGAGCGGCTGGCTTTTTGACGTCTGGGTCGGGGCGGGTTCGGCACACCAGTGTGGTCCTGCAATTCGACCAGTCTTGATCACTAGTTTGCCCCGAATTAAACTTGGGTTTGAGCCGTCTCGAGGATATTTAAATGTAGAGAGATTGAGGGATTTGATTACAGTTACGTGGAGCAAAGTTTTAACTTACGTGCAGATTGTCCATTAGCCGGGGATTGCCTAATTATATCCTATTAAATATTAACAAGTTGATTAGCAGATACTGCGATTGGCTTGGCTCCCTCGTTTGGTGAACAATTTTAGTATTTTAATATTCACCAGCAGATGTTGGTGTTTGGAAGTTGGTGATAATTGGGCACATTTTTCTTTAGATTGGTTAATTTAAAATTTTTGAGTGAAATTTATACACAAATAATTTTAAATTTACAAACAAAAATGATGACTAAAATTTGTAACCAGATGTTCAATGTTTTCCCATTTTCATACTGTTTTTAGAGTAATCGCAGATGAAAGGAATAAAAAACAGAAATGCATGTGTCTCAGAGTCAGCATCTCAATTGTAGGGGCATTGAGGTAGTAATCCATAAAGGATAGGGTACTTAGGAAATTAATCTGAACGTTGACCCAGCGCACGAAGTAAGGGAGGCGTTTTGGTGGGTTCAAGGTGTTGAGAATTGGGTGACGAATTGGCGTATGCGCGAAGAAATTGTGCCCTTTCCACTGGCCCACATTGCGAGTTTGTAAGCGTGAAGATCGACGACCCGCTGAGCAGCCAGCCTCGTCCTGCCCCCACGGGACCTCGCCTAGGCCATTTTATGCTATCAACTTGACCTTCTGGGATCAGCTGACCAGGTCATATTTGTTCACAATCGTAGAATATTCAACTCAACGGAGGCGCCCCCCCCCCAACGGCGGAGAAGGAAACATAAATATGAACTTGAAGGGGCAGGTCATGAATCGCGACCATTAATTGTTTAATTAGAAGCTTAGCAGGAACAGGAGTGGACTGCAGAAATCCGCCAAAATGATGCGCTATTGCAAAACAAAAAAGTTTGAAACTTCACTAAAATATGAAACTTAAAACTTTACCATAAAAAGAAAAAAAGAGAGTTAATTTTTTAAACCGTTAAATCAATTTGTAACCAGACCTTACCGTCTAAGTTTGTTAAAGCTTGGGCAATTAAGTAACCATAACAAGACCCCATTGATTTATAATTTTTATTTTAAGAAAAAAAAAAAAAAAGAAATTTAAAAAGCAATGTCAAGCATGCTGATGGACCTCCCAAAAAAGAATGCTATGGCCTAACGGGCCTAGCCATGAGAAATAGACCGAGACTTTGTGTCCTAGAGTTGGAGAATTAAAAACAATTTATTTTCAGAGCCAAACGCCGATAGGTGCTCCTCGTACTTATGTCCACCCTTTGTTAGGCACTTGCTTCTTTCACCCCCCCCCCCCCCCAATTAATCCGTATTGGTGTTCTCAAAAGAATCAAATACAGTGTGTTTTTCCTGTGATTTGAAAATGAAAAAAAAAATCTAAATTATCAAAATGAATAAAAAAAATATATAATTTATCAAATCTAATAATGATATTATTATTATTATTATTATTATCATCATTAGATTTTTGTGATTTTTATTAGATAAACCGAATAATAATTGGGTATTAAATGAAATCAGTGATTTAAAGATGGGTGAAATTCACGGGTCACCTTAAACCAACGTTTGGGCTTAAGTTTTTGTGATTTGGGCCCAAAGCCTTGCATTAAAATGAGGTAGATATTCAGACAGACCAACTTTAAGGCCCAAAAGAATGGGGCCCGTTAATCCGCTCCAGCGTATCCGACAGAAAGCGATTCGAGCGAACCGGTGACGATTGCTGATCGACCGAAAGAGCCACTCCTAATGAAACTCTCGCGCCTTTTCGTCTCCACTGCACCGACCCAGAAATTGAAGAGGGTTGCCAGGAATCCAGTCTCCATCAGCTCGATCAAGCAGCTGCACGGCCGCCTCATTCGAACCCACCGCCACACAGATCCTCATTCAATGATCCCCGTCGTCAAAGCCTACGCTTCTTCATCTCCTCCTCGCAAGGCCCATCTCGCTTTCAAAGAATTGGAACGACCCACGTTGTTAATTTTCAACTTTATGCTTCAAGGTCTGTCCCAGGGAGACCAACCTAGAGAAGCAATTGAAATGTATAATAATCTCATGTATTATGGAGGAGTTTCTGGGGATAATTTGACGTTTATCTTTTTGTTGAAGGCTTGTGCTCGTGTTAAGGATGTCTCACGTGGTCAAGTGTTTCATGTCCGTGCTTTGAAACTTGGGTTTGAATCGTATCTTTTTGTGTCCAATGTTTTGATTCATATGTATGCGTCTTTTGGCCATATAGGGGATGCCCAGAGGGTGTTTGATCAAATGGGGGAGACGGTCGATTTGGTTTCTTGGAACTCTTTGATTTGTGGTTACAGCCAATGCAATATGTTTAATGATGTTCTGGGTTTGTTTAATTCAATGGATAAAACAACCGTTAAGGCAGATTCGGTCACTATGGTTAAAGTTATATTGGCTGCTTGTTATTTGGATGACTGGAGCTCTGCAGATAATATGGTTAGGTATATTGAGGAAAATGATGTGCATTTGGATGTTTATTTAGGAAACACATTGATTGATATGTATGGACGGCGTGGTTTGATGGATTTGGCACAACAAGTTTTTGACGAGTTGCAAGAAAGGAATACAGTTTCTTGGAATGCAATGATCACTGGGTATGCAAAAATGCGGAATTTAGTTGCTGCAACGGAACTTTTTCATCAGATGCCTGAAAAGAATGTCATTTCTTGGACTTCTTTGATTACTGGTTATGCTCAAGCCAATTTGTTTTCAGATGCAGTGAAGCTTTTCCAAGAAATGATGGAGGCTCGGGTGAAACCAGATGAGATTACAGTGGCTAGCGTGCTTTCTGCTTGTGCTCACTTGTGTTGGCTTGACGTGGGACAGGCAGTTCATGATTATATTAACTTGCATGGCATAAGAGCTGATGTATATGTGGGGAATGCTTTAATAGACATGTACTGCAAATGTGGAGCAGGTGAGAAAGCAGTAGAGGTATTCCATGAGATGAAAGAGAAGGACGATGTTTCGTGGATATCAATCATATCAGGGCTTGCTGTCAATGGTTTTGCCAAAGTGGCACTTGAGCTTTTCTCAAAAATGTTGAGAGATGGTGTTCATCCAAGTCATGGATGCTTTATTGGGGTTTTGCTGGCTTGCACTCATTCTGGCATGGTAGAAGAAGGATTGGAATATTTTCACGGTATGAAGAAAGTCTATGGACTAACGCCTGAAATGAAACATTATGGGTGTGTGGTGGACCTTATAAGCCGCAATGGCAATTTGGACAGGGCCTATGAGTTTATAATGGCAATGCCAGTAGTTCCAGATAATGTTATTTGGAGGATATTCTTAAATGCCTGCAAACTTCATAGAAACCTGGCCCTGGCTGAGGTAGCTGCAAACAAGCTTCTTGATTCAGATCCTTCTAATAGTGGGAATTAT
Source organism: Rhizophora apiculata (assembly GCA_037832385.1). Lineage (NCBI taxonomy): Eukaryota > Viridiplantae > Streptophyta > Magnoliopsida > Malpighiales > Rhizophoraceae > Rhizophora > Rhizophora apiculata. The sequence continues at coordinate 8,697,935 of CM075428.1, read as the reverse complement.
GTTCTCTTGTCAAACACTTATGCTGACTCTGATAGATGGGACAATGCTACAAAAGTCAGAGAATTAATGCAGGAGGGAGATGTGCAAAAGCCTTGTGGTTGGAGTTCTATTGAAGCATGAGGACCCTCATCTTGTACAATCTCATAAGAGGGAATCTGATGAGTGTTACAAAATATATCATGCTACTTTGCAATGATTGTTTGTTTGTGTGGGCATGTGGTCAATGAGCTGCAGCTTGTGAAGACTGAACTGCAGAATCAAAATCTAAGACCAGCAATGGCAGGGCATAACCATACATTTGTCTAGTTATAGTGTGAGGGAGGGATATTAGTTAGGATGTCTCTCCAAAGTTTCCCTGGCACTGCAAACAAATTATTTAGCAGCAAGTGGCAACCCTCACTAGCAACAAATTCTGTGTTCAGGTGCATTAGTATTTGACGATATATTCATGACATTGTGGAAACAACTGCCCTGGTAAAGATACAGGTAAGGTTGCATACAGTGGATAACAAATTTCTTAATGATGTCTCTGACCAAATATATGATGCCATTAGTTTGGTCTACTGGCATTGGTTGTTGCTATATATATTCTTTTCAGTTGTTGAATTCACTATACATTTGGGCATTCTCAATGAAAGATGATATGGATATTAAACAAGGATTTGTACCTTTCAAATAAGAAACTTGACAAGACTTTATTCCCATTTGTTTTTCTAGGGCGAGAGCTTTTCTGCTGAAAGTTATTCTAATTTCAAGTTATGCCTCTGACATACGCAGAGGAGCTTCCGCAAACAAAGGATGTATTATTATGGATTATAAGCAAGAACTCAATGCCTCTCCAAGTGTAGGGATCCTTAAATGCACAAGTATCTGATCTCACAGCTTAAACATGACCTTGATGGCATTGCCACCAGCAGCACTAGTTTCAAAGGCCTCTTCTACCTCATGCTGTGAGAAGCCAAACCTGTGAGTTATCAGAGGCTTTACATCAATCTTGCCAGTTCTCAAGAACTCAATGCAGAGAGGCCATGTATTCCTGTAGCGGAATATCCCAATTACATCAACCTCTCTGCATCCAAACATCACCTGTTGTTACTCATACATCCAATATCTGAGAAAAAAAATGTTTAGATAAATTTAAATATGCACAACAAATCTTTCTTGCTTGCCATTGATGTTATTGAGAAATGACTCACTAATCATATTAAACTTTGTTCCCTACACAAAGATTACTGCTAGAGGTCTTGCCAGACCATTTTTGAATCCATTTTCCCTTCGTATGAAAGGAAGCCCAAGAGAGGGGAATCAAACATTAGTCAGAGAGGTTGATGTGGTCTCCAGAAAATTGGAAGGAAAGAGAAGGTACGAAATTATGTGCTGCACATGTTTGCCTATAGACAACATAATTGTTACCTTGCTGCAGCTGGGGTAAGAGGGACAGTCATCTCCCTCAGAGCTAATCCGATGAGGCAAACCCTGCCACCCGAATGCGTAGCATTTAGGGCTGTTGACATTGTTTTGTTATATCCAACACAATCAAAGCTAACATCAATGCCCGAACCCATGGCATTTTGGATCTTTTCAACTTCTGCTCCTACATCCTGTGGAATCATTTGCCAATTAAAATATCTGCTTGAATCCCTGGATGCTTGAATGCACAAAAGATGGGGGAGGGGGGAATAGTTGAGAACTATTAACCTGAACATCTGTTGAGACCTGTATTGTCTCATCTGCCCCAAGATTCTGTGCAAGGGATAGTCGGCGATTGTCCACATCGACAATCACAACTTTGGGGGCACCAAATGCACGAGCAGCCAACAGAGTGATGAGGCCTATGGGCCCCGATCCCATGATCAATACATTCGTCTCAGGACCAACTTTGGCACGGCGACAAGCATGGACACCAACACTGAGTGGTTCACACATAGCTCCTTCTTCCAAGCTCACATTTTCAGGCAGTTTGAAACATAGATTTGCAGGATGCACCACCTGTTACAAAGAACAGGGCATACATTTTTATTGCCATTGGCTGTAATGATATAGGACTCAATCCAGCCAGCGCTGACTCATGGTATATATATGATCACCTTGTTGGCAAGAGAGCCGTTGGTGGGTGGAGATCCAAAGAACTTCATCTGAGGACATAGATTATAGCGACCGTCCCTGCAAAGGTTGCAACGCTGACAACTGATTCCAGGTTCTAATGCTACGCGGTCACCCACTGCCAGAGACTTCACTTCGCTCCCAATTTCTTGTATGATCCCAGCACATTCATGCCCAATAACCATTGGCTTTTTGACCATGAAATTTGCGCATCTCATTGTCTGCAATTCAAGATAGCAGTCGTAAGAGAGGACAAGGACCAGAACAGATACATCCCTGTTAAAGAACGATAAAGGAGTTGTGTAAGAGTCAGATTGCTATCACCGTGAAATGATGAATATCGCTTCCACAAATGCCAAGAGCTTTAATACAAACTTTGACATCATTTGGACCTGTGATCATAGCAAAAAGGTAGTAAAAAACAAAAATGAAAGATGGGAGAAAAAAAAATAAAGCTGCAAGAGTGGTGGCGATTGCCTCCAAATGACAATATCAACACGAATTTTTCTCACGGCAGCTTGACAATCTCGATCTTTATAAAACCCACATGCGTTTCAATATTGTCTGCCGCAACAGACCTGCCAGCTATTGCATGGTACAAGACACGGCCTTCGATTTCTAGCTTGATAGCCAGCAACTTTTTCAAAACAGCAAAGAGCTCACTTGATAGAGTAGATGGAAAGATAAGAAAGGTTACCGAGGGGAGGAAGATGGTAAAGCTGAATCTTGAGGGTTTTGATACCAAGAAGCCAAGCCGCCATGTTCTCTTCCTCTTCTCCTCCCCCTCCTCTTCCCTTTTCTCTGCTTGTCATCATTTCACTACTAGCCATCTCTGTCTCTGTCTCTCTCTCTCTCACTCACTGCTGTTTCGTAGGCTTGATGATCTTTGGAATCTTAGTGGAGTTGTCAAAAACAGTAAAAAAAATAAAAAGTCATTTCTTTCTATCATTAAAGTAGAAACTTCAGAATCTGTTTGTTATGTAATACAATTACAGGCAAACTCTGAAGAAAAGTCATCCATTTTCTGGTTTATCCAACAATCTAATCCGTGGCCTTTTGGTTGTAGTGTTCGTCCTTTCCAAATTGACATTGACATTGACATTACACCATCCCCTGTGTTGGGACCCGTCGTTTCCCTTCTAGCAATCAGTCTACCGACAAAGCTCCCCTGCTCTGGTACAAATTCAGCCATCCGTTCCACTTGCCACAAAACAATCCCATTACTTTGGATATACATTTGGAAAAACGAAATTGAATTTTAAAAATGAAAAACAGAGAGGGAATGCGTTTGGAATACAAAGCACTTAATTGAATCTCCTTTTTCTTCATTTTATTTTATTATGAATTAAATTTTGATTGAGATTTGATAATCTGGATTTGTATCATCACGGGAAAACTGCAAATCAAAAATACGGACCGTTTTAACTTGTTGATAATTCGGGGAAAATCATAATTACAAAAAGAATCTAAACCCCAATTTTAAGAGAAATCTGAGATTTTGCAAGAGTTCATTATTGGCTGTCAGGCTAGCATTCCCTGGTCCAAAGAAGAATAATAAAAAAAAAACCTTGAAAAAGATCCATATCATTTAATAATTTTAATTTAACGAATGATGTAGTGGCAAACGAAAGGGCCGTCGCTTGTTTCTTTCTTATCCAGAATCTATCTGTCCACCGCCTATTGTTTGTGCCAACCGACTCTACTTCTGCTGCCTTTTTAAGCGTCCCAACCCAAGCGATTCTCCTTGGACCTCATATTTTTATGTTCTTCGTTTGAAGCTTATCCGGCGATCAGGTTGACTGTCTGAGGAGGCTTAGCAGTATGGGTAAAGGAGGGATGTCCTACGAGGAGAGCAAAGGTGCAGAAAAAGAAGAAGAAAACATGGCCGCCTGGCTTGTTGGTGTCAACACCCTCAAGATTCAGCCTTTCAAGCTTCCCCTTCTCGGTATCAAGATTCCAACTTTGTTTTTTTTTTTTTTTTTGACATCAAACGACCTGTCGGAGGGTCAAAGATATCTCTCGCCAGGCAGAGCCCCTGAGTTATAATTTTGTCTTTTTGTCTTTTTTTTTTTCTTTCTTTTTTGATAATTTAAATGGTACCGATTTTTTTCTGCTTGATTTCTCTTTTTCATAGGACCCCATGATGTTAGGGTCAGAATGAAAGCTGTTGGTATCTGTGGAAGTGATGTTCACTATCTCAAGGTTCTTTTTTTTTTTTTTTTTTAAATTTTTGTGTTACTTATCTTCTAGACTTTTCATTAATTATCATCAGTCAGTTATGGCTAATATCCTATGCGTGGAGGTCCTCCTTGTTTCTGCTAGGCTGCTTGGACTATGCTCATTTCAAAATGATTAAATGATATCAGTAATTTTGGGGAGGATGCCTGTCTATAACTTCTTGCTGTTTGGACTTTGGTTAACTTCTGTTCTTTACCTGGTTTATGATGTAATTAGTATGTTGTAATCATGGTCCAGAACCGAGGTAAGTCTAAAGATTAAATGGTTTCTCCATATTAGTGTGCTGTTTCCTTTATCGAGTTTGATAGTTTGGTAGTGATTTTTTTATGTCATGTTCATCTTCAGACCTTGAAATGTGCAAGTTTTGTGGTGGAAGAGCCCATGGTCATTGGGCATGAATGCGCTGGGATTGTGGAAGAGGTTGGCAGCAAGGTTACGGGTCTTGTGCCCGGAGACCGCGTGGCATTGGAACCTGGGATAAGTTGTTGGCAATGCAGTCTTTGCAAAGAAGGCAGATACAATCTATGCCCCGAGATGAAGTTCTTTGCAACCCCACCAGTCCACGGTTCTCTTGCCAATCAGGTCATTAATTATGCAGTATTTTAATCTTGAAAGTCAACTGGGTTTTGTGACAAGAGCTAATATTATGTAACATGGGTATGCTTATAAACTATGATGCTATTGCTAGCCTGCCTCAGATTATTTGATGGCTCAATGGACTTTGCATTCATGTTGAAGATAGGTCTTTCTGTTGACAGGTGGTACATCCTGCAGACTTGTGTTTTAAACTTCCAGACAATGTGAGCTTGGAGGAAGGGGCTATGTGTGAACCTTTAAGTGTTGGTGTTCATGCTTGTCGCCGAGCTGATGTTGGCCCAGAAACAAATGTTATGGTCATGGGAGCTGGGCCAATTGGGCTTGTTACAATGCTAGCAGCCCGTGCCTTTGGAGCACCCAGAATTGTTATTGTGGATGTTGATGACTATCGCTTATCTGTTGCTAAGGATCTTGGTGCTGACCAGATTGTTAAAGTTTCAACAAATATTGAGGTTTGTCTTTATGTTTTAGAGAAGTCTTTTTCCTCAATGCAACAAATGTATTCCCCACTTATTGTTATGGTTTTTCCGTAATGATCATTCAATTCTTACCAACTTTTAGTGTGATTTCTTGTGCTTTGATAAGAAAGTGAAAATATATTTTTAAACATACATTTATGACCAACAATAAATTGGTTTGGGTCTGATAGTATCCCTGTTCTATGGCATTTAGATTCTTATATTTGTAGTTGAGAGAGAGAATTTCTTTTTCTGACAACTCTGTTCATTGACCTGTTTCTGCTCTTACCACCAATTGCTTGATCTTAAGAACAGAATTTTACAGGATGTAGCTGAGGAAGTATTACTGATACATAAAGCTATGGGTACTGATGTTGATGTCGCCTTTGATTGTGCCGGCTTCACCAAAACCATGTCAACAGCGCTTGGTGCCACTAGGTCAGGTGGCAAGGTGTGCCTTGTTGGCATGGGCCATAATGAGATGACTGTCCCACTTACTCCAGCTGCTGCAAGGTACGTGACTTTACTTACTAGGAAAATTGTGAATTCAACTAGAATCTGGGAAATACATTTGAACTTGTATTATGGAAAGAAAATTAAGCAAAAAGGCATAAGCTTTGGAATTCGAGTGTAGATTCAGGTCAGAGTACTATGAACTGGAGTTTAGCCAAGTAGCAGAATCAACAAATGGTGAGCACAAAAATTCAGAATAAATAAATATATAGTCTTCGATTGAGTCAGCCAACAACTGGAAAATAAAATATTGTAAATGAGGACAAGATATGCAAAGCAACATTGTAGCCTAATCTACAATTTTGGACTGGGGATCTTCCCAGAAAACTGAAATGTCAGTACTACTGCTGTTAGAATATGAGTGTAAGCTTTTAAATCAGGGCCTGGAGCCATAGTAGAGTTCATTTGTTATTTCTCCTACCATTTCAAAAATGACATAAATAAAGGGATGATTTGAGCACTCAAATTGCAAGGAAACTTAATATTCTTTGGTTCTTTGCTATTTTAGGGAGGTTGATGTAATCGGGGTTTTCCGGTACAAGAACACATGGCCACTATGCCTAGAGTTCTTGAGGAGTGGTAAGATTGATGTGAAGCCCCTGATAACCCACAGGTTCGGATTCTCCCAAGGGGAGGTAGAAAAGGCCTTTGAAACAAGTGCTCATGGGGGAAATGCCATCAAGGTCATGTTCAATCTGTGAAATTGTGTACACTCTTTCTCTTTGAGAAAGTTCAATCGAAGAAGAAGAAAAAGGTAAATTACTATAGATGGACAATAGCATACTTATATGGTTGGATTATAAGCCGGCTGATCAAATGGCTTGGCCTTCTGTATAGAAGTACCTTACCTTGCTTCAACATATTTTGAGTGTTATCTTATGGAATTTTCTGTTAACCGCCTCGACATCAGGTCATCACACTGCATATCTTTGGCAAACTTTTTCATGGATAACTATAAGCTTTCCGGGGTTAGCTTTATTGCCAAAACATGGGGATACGCCAGTAACAACCAAAGTGGAGAAGATAGATGTTCCTTTACTTGATGGGCTTGAAATGAAACCAATAACCGACCTTAATTTGCATATATACTTGAGCATGGTAATTATAAGTTTTCTTTACTTAATGGGCTTGAAGATTCCAAGGACGCTTGGTATTCATTGTGTCAAAACCCTCTAATGGTCCACCTCTCGAGCTTCCTCAAGGTTCTATACAAGATTTTGGCCTGTACATTATGCAACCAATGTTTGCTAACTCAACACAGTCAATGTCCACGTAAATGACTTTGAACTGACGGGCTGACATTAATATACCTATCTTCCTTTTTAAGTTTATGGGAATAAGTGTAACAAAGAAAACAGAGAAGCTTTGGTGAGATTCGTGGCTCTCTCTCTCTCTTTATTGCTTCCTCGTTTTAAATCTCCCCCCTGAGCTAAAATATAACCGACCTGTTACCGAGTCATTTGCGTAGGACAGAGGTCTCTCAACAGTTGGTAACGGTAACATTTAATTTCAGGTAGCACATAACCATCAATACCAAGCGCCCCACAAGATCTGTGTCGTTGGTATTGAGAAGTACCTAAAGATACTATAAAAAATAGCATCGCAAATGCTGATATTATTGCCAAATACAGAGGTGCAAGAATGTGGATAACACAGGTTTGCATAGGTGTGGATGGACGCAGGTGAAGTACAAATTGATCACGTGCAGCATCCACAAATGATATGCTTTAGTGTGATGAAGAGTCGTTCAACCGTTACAAAGTCGGTTTGGGTCATCAGTCTCTTCTTTATAAGAATATGACACATAATAAAACAGGAAATCAAAGCTGGCATTCTCTACTTCTAACTCTGTCCCGCAAATTTTACAAATGAAACAAGCCAAAAAAGAAAAATGTATAAAATCAATTAATCATCAGGAAGTGGATGTCGGATCAGCTTTGCATGTCCACACTCTTACTAGACCACTTCCATCCCCAGAGAAGAATAGGCCACAGGGGCCCGCATGAATGGCTCGAACCTCCTGTTTAGCAAAAATTTTACCCCTTTCCGAAAATCTGGAAAAGAAAGAAGGTATAATCATTGAGTCAGAATAAAGAACATTGAAACATAATTACATTAAAAAGAAGGAAACAAATTCTCAAGCTTCTATAAACAAAACAACACTTGGTACTTACGAAGGCAAATCATAGAGGCGAACTGTATTATCATTGCAAGAGCACAACAACACTGGCTTGCCTTCTAGATCATACATCCCACAGAGAGTAAGGAGGCCCTGAAGCATTAAAGAAATAATATGATAACTATTCAAGTAGTCTTAAGTACTTCAGAAACTTAATTCACATAACCATAAGAAGTATAGAGAATTAGAGACAAAGCATCAACATCAGGCACAAGAAAGTAACTGTCCACCTTACCCCAAAGATCACTGATTTGTATGCTTCCAAACTAACAGGAAAATGCCCTCACAGAACCTTTAATAGAGTTATGTAGTAGAATTGTCAAATGAATAGGTTATACTTTCACACAAGAAAATAATGACTAAACAAACAACCAATGAGGAGCAGAAGCACCTTTTGCTAATGGATCTATTCTGAATACCCAGTGTGACAAACTTATAGAAGCTTCAAAATTTGGGACACGAATGCCTTATTTCTAATCACCCCAATATTCTTCAGCACATAACTGCTATCCCCTGATAACATGTATTATATATTTCTTATCCAATATTTCACCAGCCAATCATAACTTTGAGGTCAACAAGAAGAATGAACAAATGGATCCAAAATCATCACAAGAAATGGGCTCTCAACTTCTGATATCCAAAAAGTGTGCTCAAGATTCATCTCTATCCCAACCAGCTCTTTTTCTGATTTGTTAAACCAACATAACATAATGGAAGACATGTGAAATAGTTTAACGTACATGTTCCTCTTTGTGAGTGTATGTTACTTCCAAGGTTCCACTTTCTGTAGCGGCCCACACCTGATAAAACAAGAAACAGTGGTAACTAAACGACAGTAGCTTGATGCAAAAAAGAATGGGATGATGTGAATACACTTAAGTTACAAACCTTTATTGTTTGATCCAATGAACATGACAAAAGAAACTGTTCCCAGCAAAGAACAGACATAACAACAGAAGTATGTTCTGACAGTGTCTGTATACACTGCAAGGTATCAAGACTCCAGACCTGAAAGAATCATAAAAAGAATAATTTTTTTTTATAATGAAAAACAGTAAAGATTGCATTGCAAGTCCAAATCCCAACACTTGAAATCCAATACAGCGATTAAATGCTTAGAGGGGAAAACATGTCATTAAAACCAACTTACTCTTACTGAATGATCCATAGATCCAGAGAAGAGTCTATTAGCTCCAACAACTAATGAAACTACAGCAACAGTGTGACCCTTGAGTGATGCAGCAGGGTCAAAAGTATTTGTTGCTGCATTAAATTTCCATGCTAATATTGCCCCATCCTGCATGGGTTCAATTTGTTGTCACTATGCTGATAACACATGAAGAATTTCACAAATTTTGGGTGCAAAATCAAATGCTAACTCTGCTAATACTATCAAGATACCAATAAAGGGCATATATTCCATGGTTGGAAGTGACAGTTACACAGAATACACATCTATTATTGTTTTTTTTTTTTTTTTTTTCACTCATGTCTTACAGTTGCAAAATTTTCCAGCTTCCAAAAAGAAGCTGAATGAAACCAGAATGGAACATGATAAACAACAGAACTTCACAAAGTCAAACACAAATAGAATAAATATTACCTGTGTACCAGCAAAGAGCAAATCATTCCCTGCAACCAGAGCATAAACTTGGCCAACAGGTCCATTAAGAGTAAGCTCAGCGTTAGATTGCAAATTCCATGCCTGCAAAAGATTTATCTCAGCACAACACCATTGCGGTGAAGTAGCATCCTCACAGCTACAATATACGGAAGCAAAAATCATTGAAGATTATACATAAAACAAAAAGAAAAGGAAGCCATCTTGGCTACTGGCTAACCTTGACAACATTTGGTACAGCAACAAAAATCCATGGACCTTCAGTAATCATGCAACCAACCTCGCCACCAACATTAACCACACCTGTACACTACAGAAGAACAGAGGCAAACCATCAACTAATTTTACTAAAAGAAACTTTGATATTAAAATAATAATAATAATAATAATAAATAAATAAATGAACTATAAAATCGATCAGAACTCAGAAAAGAAGTCTAGTAAGGAAACCTGGCCAGACTGGCAATCCCAAACCCTGACAGTCTCATCTTTACTCCCTGTATAAAGTTTATCAGACCCAGATGGCAAGGCAATCGCACTAACAAGCTGCTCAAATTAAAACCCAATTCAATCAATAAAAATCGAACCCCACAAACTAGTCAAATTTGAAACAGTGGTATGGTAATAGTTTGAGACTAAATGCACCTTTTGGTGTCCTTCAAGCTGCGTCAACAAAGAGAAACTGTCACCCAAACTCCAAGAGTGCAAAAATCTACACTTGTCTCCATAACTACAACTCCCTTGAACCCAAAAATTGCAGACTTTCTCCGTCTTTCTCACTACCCCATGATGGGCGACCCGTCCCCAGCTGGATGCGTGGCTAAAATTGGAACCCCTCCTCACTGCAGGAGGTCCTGAGAAACCCGAACCGCTAGAAAGCCCGCGCTTCGAGGCGCCGCCATTGGCGGGGGCGGTGCTAGGCGTCGGCAATTCCCTGTGTAGGAAAGGGCAAGGGTGGCGCGTGCACTTGCCCGCCCGCCAATGGTAGCAGACCTTCTGTTGCTGTTGCTGCTTCGTGTCGTATCCTGACCGACCGCCCAGCCGCTGAAACGCTCGATTGTTGCCTCCGTTGGCGTCTAAATCCATACTTCGATTCGAAAGAAGAAAAAAAAAAAAAATCTAAAAAAAAGATAAATTACGCAATCTGAGATGAGATTTAAGTTTGCTTCCCTCTACAAAAATTCTGCAATCGAATCTGATCCTGAAAACCCCCCAAAATAATTTAAAAAAAAAAATAAAAAAATCAATCTCCGTGTATGGATTCGATTCGATTTGATTTTGATTTGAATAAATAATTTGGATCTTGTCTGAGAATGAAAAACCCTAATTATTTGGGAATTAGGATTGATGGAAGTAAAGAGAAAGGATGGCCGTAGCACGCACCGGTGCCACACAACAGTACAAGAACGCGTCAGCTTTACGACCAGCCTCAGCCGACGCCTTTTATTTACCGTACTGCCCTCGTCAGACATCATGTGTCTTGGTCGGTCGTGGGCGCGTGCGCAGAATTGGTATTCATGATTTTCCTTTTTTTTTTTTTTTTCATAATGCAGAAAATTTCCTTTTTGGTAAAAAAATATTAGTTAATTAGTTTAATGGCTTCGCGTAGATTTTTTGTCTTGTTTTGTCTTCGCGTCATTGAGCACTTGAATTATTTCAAAACGTTGAGAGGCAAATTTAACTTAGAGTTCTATCATTAAAATTTCAAATTTTAATTTTAAAAATAAAAATATATAATTTATAAAAATAAAAAAAATTATTATATAATTCATAATGTGATAAATTATTAATGAAAAAAAAGAAGAATTCGGACACTCTTTTTGTGTTCATAGGAAGACTGTTTCAAGAGTTGACCACCCTGCAATTATTCAAAAGCACCTTGGGCCTCATATTTCTTCCATTTCACAAGTGATTAAGGCCCAACAATCGGTAATCGGGCCCAGGCTCAAATTACACAGACTCCTAGTCATGGAAGCGGAAGGATTGGAGCCACAGACTACACATCCTCCTCCGGCCCCTCGTTGCCTTGTTCAGATAGCACCTCGGCTAAGTTGAGGCCCAATTCCGGACAAAGCAGACCGCGTCCAAAACTAATAACATGGGCTTGGGCCAGAAGAGAAAGTTCGAAACTAATTTCTAGTATTGTATTTTTACTCCAGTAATTCAAACTGCTTTTAAAAGAACATATTACCTTTTTTTTATTATTAAAAAAATATGTTAATTATCGCGTGAAACCAAACTTTTTCAATTATCTCTCATCATTCATTTATTAATTTTAAGTAAATATTTTTTTATTTAATTATGATAATTTTTTTGATATATATTCTCAATATTTAATAAGAAAATTTAAACTTGGATTCATATGAAAAAAAGCACACGGTTATGGGAACAAAACTTTAATGTAACAACCTTGTTGACTCGTTCTTTAATGACATATTGTATTCGTGTGTTTGGTTATTTTGCAAGCTCTTAAATATTTGTTTTAATTTCTAAGGAAGCCCCAGCAAAAGGACCCTCGTTCGGATCTCTTTAATTACTATAATTATTAATTATTACACAAGAATTGAAAGAAACAGCAAAACAAAAAGAAGAAACCATCCTGGTTTTCGGGAAGACGGAAAAGAAGACGACGAATTGCACACAGCCGGAAGTAAACGAATGATTACGCAAAAACCACAAAACATGGATGAAAGCGTCGCATTACATATACCTTAACGTACGTATCTTTATTAAATTAAACCCAATTTAAACCGGGTCTTCCTGTCCAAGGCAACATAGCCGTCAATTTTCAAAGTCAACAAGGCTACAGGACAGCCAAGGAACCAGACAGATCAACCAAGATACAACAATAACTGAGGGGTCGTTGCTGCTGTTTGGTTTTCGGCAAAGAGTTGGAATTTAAAAAGAGGAGACCAGTTAAAGGGAGCCCACAAGGACAGGGCAGGGGCTCTTTCTTGGGGACCTACTCCAACGGCCTACTCCTTTGGTCCTCTGTCTCTGTCTCCTCTAGCAAGGTCTTTTCTCTCTCTCTCTCTCTCTCTCTTTCTGTTCCCCACTACCCCATCCCGAGCCTATCTATCTCTACTTGTTGATGCAGTGTTATCGTGGGTTTTGAGAAATTTGGGGATCGGGGTTGCTTTGTTTTCAAGATGATCTTTGATGGGCTGGTGTTGGATGTGACTTTTGTTTGTGTGCTTAGGAATATCAGCTATTGGGTATTAGTGTTTTCGTTTCTTGAACATTGTTTTGGTGTACATTCTAAAGTAATTGTAAATTGGAACTTCTTTTAAGGTTTGAGTTTGAAACTGGGAATTTGGGTTATGTAGGATATATCAGAAAGTTTGCAGCTTCACTGTGCTTTGTTATGTTCTTTAACGTCGGATGAAAAGAAAGTTGCTGACGCGAGACTGAACCTTGTTATTTTCTAATTTTGTTTCAGATCCAGCGGATATTTAGTCCAAAGATTCCTGGTTTTGACGCCAAGCTTCGCTGTTGTTTACCCTACTGCCACATTGTCCAGTTACACAGTATCGTATTCCTCACGCTAAGCGTCACTATCGCATTTCAAGTCTTTAACAACTGGCGAGAAGAAGCCTTTTTGGCATCCGATGTGGATTTGGTTAACAACCACATGAGCAGAGATAAAAAATTTTGACTTCAAAATTTAGCTTTCCCGTGCCGGTGAAGGTATAACGCAGACACCGGATAATCATAAGTTGGGATTCTGATTGGTGTCTTTGGGCTGCTGTGGGGAGCTAGAGTTTGGCATGGCTGTTGCTAACAGCAACAGCAATGTTGAATTCCTGAAGCAACCTTCCAGTTCTTGCATAATTTCAAGTTTAACTGGATCTATTTTGGACACAAATCAGACCTCAAGTTTGAACGATAGATATGTTCTTGGAGAACAATTGGGTTGGGGACAATTTGGTGTTATTAGATTATGCACTGATAAGTCCACTGGAGAGGTTTTGGCATGCAAATCAATTGCAAAGGATAGACTCATCACCTCGGACGATGCAAGAAGTGTCAAACTTGAGATTGAAATAATGACTAGGTTGTCTGGGCACCCAAATGTTGTAGATCTCAAGGCTGTTTATGAAGATGTGGATTATGTTTACTTGGTTATGGAGCTTTGTGCCGGAGGAGAGCTTTTTCACCAATTGGAAAAACATGGGTGGTTCTGTGAGGGTGAGGCTAAGGTCCTTTTTAGGCATTTGATGCAAGTGGTTTCGTATTGTCATGAAATTGGAGTTGTTCATCGGGATTTAAAACCAGAGAATATCCTTTTGGCTACAAAAGCTTCCTCTTCCCAAATTAAATTGGCAGATTTTGGTCTTGCAACATACATTAAACCTGGTATAGATTTGTTATTTGTTCTTTCTTCAGTTGACTATTTAAATGTTGCCTCTTAGACTAACGCTGAGGTGGTAACAGGTCAGAGTTTGCATGGGACAGTAGGGAGCCCATTTTATATAGCTCCTGAGGTATTGGCAGGTGCTTATAACCAGGCTGCTGATATTTGGAGCGCAGGTGTGATTCTCTACATTCTTCTCAGTGGGATGCCACCTTTCTGGGGTGAGACCAAATCACGGATATTTGATGCAGTGAGGGCAGCTGATCTGCAATTTCCTTCTGACCCTTGGGATCGTGTAACTGACTCTGCCCAGGAGCTAGTCAGGGGGATGCTTTGTACAGAGCCATCAAAGAGGCTTACTGCTCGGCAGGTTTTAGGTAGGTTTGGTGCTCATATCCTCATCCATTGTAATTTTTGCAAGTATATTGTGAACTCTATGCTTCTAAATTTCTATTTTGAATGATGGTCAATGAATATAGTTCTGCCCAATAGTACCCCATCAAGTCCATTTCTGAAGATTGCACACCTCATTTTCTTCATTCAAAATTTTTTCCTTTGCAGATCATTCATGGATGAAGAATGATGGGCCATGTCCTGAAGAACATGGTCAATGTGGCAAGCAAAATCTTGAGGGATGGGGTTTAGGTGCCAGCTCATTCTCTACTTTGATGACCAGGAATCAAGACATAAGCTTTGGAAATGGGTCACCTATCATTTGTGATGTTCAATCACCTACTTTTACATGCAGATCATCATTCTCTTCTTTCCTGCCAGAACCATCAACACCTTGCCTCGTATCCGGTGGATTCTCTTTCCATGGTATCAGTAGTGATTCTGATGCCTTGGAGTGCTCTTCCCCTATATCCTCCATGCCAAGCTTTTCATTCTTTAGCCATGGTTCTTTGATTGTTCAGAGGAATTGTACATTAGATTTCTCAAACATTTCCAGCACAGATGCCATTTGCAGAGGTAATCAAGTTTCTTTTCTATGAATGATATATTTTCTTCTTATACTTCATAACTGATATGAGTTATCTTTTCTCAACTGTCCTATCTTTTAGAGACAGGCACAGGTCAGATGTTCGTGTTGCCAGAGGCTTCTCAATGCTTTGGACATGAAGCTAGAGAAATGGAACACAAGCCGGCTGATGTTAAGAGAGCAGGAGGAAAATTTTGGTCTAGGATGTTGGGCATATGCAGTAAGGGGAACCATACGATTGGGCTTGGTGAGTGCGGGCAACTTGACTACATCATGACTGAGTCAGTTATCCGTCGGGCATCATGTACAAATCTTCCAACTGCTTCATCTCTGAGATCTTCACTTGTGTGTTGAAAGCCAAGCAAAGGATTGAACTGCAGTTGACAATGTATTCCTGAACCACAATAGGTCGTATTGGCTCATGTCAGTGTTGCTAAACGTTTTCTGGGCCAGTTTCCTTTGCGTAAGCATGAAATGAGTGGTGAGATGAGAGGGGTTTTCCCAGTTTCATATTTGAAATTTTATCGAGTTTCCTGGCGTTGCTCTTGTCTTGAAAGCATCTGTATACTAATGTAGTTTTTTTTCTGCAAATTTGTCGCGTAAATTTGGTCAGGCGAGGTTCATCAGAATGCTGGAGTTCTCCTTTTTCGGTTGCCTTTTTCCAGCGAAAGTCAAATATACCATGTTGCTTGTTTTCCTTCTAACAACTCTCTGGTCAATCTTTAATACCTCTCCCATTACATTATAAATCCACGTCCCCCTCTTGTACCGAGATCGTTGCTTTTTATATGAATGTATGTTGCTTTTTATATAAATTTGTATTAAAATAGATTCGTTGGGTCCAAAGAATCGAAATGGGGTTCCTCTAGGTCGCCGTTGCTGGCGTGTAAGCTGCGGACGTTTGTAGGGTTGCCCTCACGTCATAATTAGCCTGGTTACTCGAAATTAGGAAATGCGTCGTTTTACATCTTCGCGTCTATTAACTCAAGCACAGTGCCAACGGTTTAATTGTTCCTAATCTTTGAGTTCTCCGTTACACCTCATAGAACTCAAATACAATGCCTGCCATCAGATGGGTTGTAAGATGAAATTTAAACACAACAGCTGCCATCAAATGGGTTGTAAAATAAAATGCGCCAACTCCTCCAAATCTAAGTAAATTCGGCGCGAGAAAAGCAATGTCTAGCATGAAAGCCCAAACCACGAAGAAACCATTTCTACGACTAGGTTGCCAAAACATGATATTTACACAGTTAGCTTCAAGAATCAATGCCTTGGGCCCTTGGAGGCTTGGCATCTCAAGTTAACCAGACCTTGAAGGGGGCACATGAACTGGGATTATAACAAACACCCACCAGCGTGACTAACGAAAATTCTGTTTGCATCTCATTTCACTGTTTGCTTGAGCAGGTTTATTATGGATAGCCCACTTTAAATACGGCCCTTGATGTGTAGGCTGATCTTTTAATTCACGGCCAAGTTCTAGTTTTCTGCCGGGAGCATAGGGCACCTCCACCACTCGCCAGGACAATATCAACAACAGAGGGGACAACAGGGAAGATAAAGAGTGGACAAGGGCAAAAGATTGGATTAGGAGAACGCAGATTGGTTGGGGCAGACGTGCATTCCTGAACACCTCCCCCGTTCTAGCGTACTTCCAGAGAATGCCCTTTGCATTTCTACAGAGAAAAAGAAGATTAAAAGGATATTATTTGTCCCCACTGTCATCACGGATCCCCTAACAACCTGGCTTGGAACGTTTGCCACATCGTGTCATCCACCACGATTTACTTCTCATGGGATAATGTATGTTTTGAGATACCATATAAAATTAATCAAAGAGATAGGTTTATTTTATTAAAAGGGTCTTCCACAATGGAATCTAATAAGCAAGATTTCGAGGATTAACTAAAATTAGGAGATGAGACTAACGCAATATAGAAAAGAACAAAAATGGACGGAATTTCACCAGTAGTTCCTGTAAGTTACCCCTCTTTATAATTATTTACCATCGCTGACAAATGGAAGGTATTATACAACATTCTTTGTGAATTCTAAACTATGAATTTATGGGTGAACAGCTAAAAATCAATGGCGGCATTTGCTCGTTTTCAACCAGGCTATGTCCTTTTGCAACTTTCAGCATGATTTTCATCTGCATATTAATTATTAGGAAGAAAACCCAGCGTCATCGAATGTCAGTTGCAAGAACCAGTAAGCAATATGAAGTTCAGATAGGAACTCACATGAGTACCAACTTGGCATTGGTTAGCAGTATCTAAAAATTCCAACATCAGTCAAAGGCCAGTCTCTGTGTGCCAACCAACGAAGCATATGGGCCCTTTTTAGCCAGCAACTCAAGATGAGTTCCCAGTTCTGCAACCCTCCCATCAGAACAAAGTGCAATCCGATGGGCATTCTGCACTGTGCTCAATCTATGAGCAATTACCAACGTTGTCCTCCCTTTCATTAGATGGTTAAGAGCATCCTGAACCAGGCGTTCGCTAACTGTGTCCAGGGCACTAGTTGCCTGCAGCAAAGAGGGCCATTCACGCAAAAAAGGGCTCATGGTGTTTAAAGCTTCATACAACTCAATAACAATGGAGAAAGCATTCAGCAAATTAAATACACAGAATGTTTCTAGCCTGCATCCAACTATGAGTGGCTAAATCTCTGACAGAATGCACTTCTGCCCCCATAAACAAACAAAGATCCTTACCTCATCAAGAATGAGGATTGGGGCATCCTTTAGCAGAGCTCTTGCAATAGCAATTCTCTGAAGCATAGATATCAGGAATAAAATTCATTGCTTATCAATCTCTTCTAATTCTCAGGAGAATGAAGAACATGAAAAAATTACTCAATCACTTCTTTCCTCCCTCTCCACAGAGTTTCTTGCATACCTGCCTCTGTCCCCCACTCAATAAGCCTCCACGTTCACCGACTAGAGTGTCATAGCCCTTTGATCCATAGATGGGTTCAGTACAATGTAAAACAATAAAATGCTAAATAAAGCCGTATTCACAAGATGAAGAACCTGTGGCAGTGAAATTATAAATTCATGAGCATTTGCTGCTTTGGCAGCCTTTATGATATCATCCTGGGATACATTATCATCCGGAAGCCCATAGGCAATATTTTCTCCAACGGACAATGAGAAAAGCACAGGTTCCTGTGTGTGTTACAAGCCAATGTTTGAAAAAAGAGTGATTAGAGCAGGAATTGAAGAACTTCCCTGGACAAATGCACAACATGTCCAGCTTGGGAAGGTTTGACACACAAGACTTCACCCCACTCAATGGTCAGAATTATCATGCTAGCCATAAGCAAAGAGAGTAAACCCAAATTTCAGCCGTGTAGTCAATCATATGCTACATTGAGTGCTTTAATTGACCTCTATTAGCATGCATATACAAGGAACAAAAGCATATATGAATTGTTTACTTAATGCGGTTGTATGGTGTAGGGTGCAGCTTGAATTTACTAGTGGCAAGGGACTATAAAACAAAGCTTACCACTAACATTCAAAGGTGCATACAGTTTCTAAGATGTTTAACTTCATGGTTTGGATATAAACAGATTGTCCAAGACATCATCAACTAAAGATATCAAAAGCATTCATTGATCTGCTGAGAAAGCAAATGAATTATTCCACAAATTCATGCATTACTATGTTAATCTTGTATTGCTTAAGTATGAATATCTGGAGTAAACACATGAAAGCATACCTGATTCACTATAGAGACAGCCCGAGCCCATTCAGTCTTTTCAAAAGTCCGCACATCCTCTCCTGCAACTGTTATTCGGCCTTTGGTAGGCTGCAAGACAATAAAGGCAACATATATCCCCATCATTTTACAGCTAACAGATTATAAAAACAGAATTACACTTTGAATTTAGGAACTAAATTATTGAAAAGAAGTTAACCTCATAGAATCGTGCCAATAGCTGTACTATAGTACTCTTGCCTGCACCGCTTGAGCCCACTAGAGCAGTCACAGTTCCACATTTTAGGGTCAAACTAAGACTATTTAAGACTTCCACATCAGGTCTCAAAGGATATGAGAAATGCACATCTGCAGAAAAATTCACTTAACTTAGTTTATTGAAGCAAGCTGATTCAAGACGAATAAAAGTGGTTAGATGGAGATTGTGCATGATATGAGAAAAAAAAAAAGTGCTAAAAATTTTGTGCCAATGCATGGGAAAGAAATCAAAGCAAACTGCATCAAGGATACCTTCAAGACAGATATCGCCAGACCATGCAAGGCTACACACATTGCTAGTTGATTTTAGGGCTGACATGTAATGCATATTTAAGTACAGATTCTTCCCACTGTAACCATTAACAAAAAACAATCTAGTTATCTCATCGTGCGCTTTTGTTTGCTGGATTTCTCTTTCTAAACCATAGGCAAGGGCTTCATCAATTTCCGCTCCAGCCAAAACTGAATTAATCCTCTCAGCTGCAGCCAGAGTTCCACGAAGATCTCCAAATGTATTGACTAAGCCTTGAACCTGAAAAACATTTTGTATCCAAGAGTATGCTGAGGGAAGCAAACTCATAATAGCATGGCACAGTAAAATGGACTCACAGCAAATGTCAGTGTGAAAGTGTAGCCAATAAAGGAAGCAACAGTTCCAACAGTGAGTTCTCCCTGCAAGCAAAAAATAGGAGACAAAAGCATGAATCTTTAAGTAGAACAATTGTGCTTGTGTGTGGGTCAGGGTGTGTGTGTGAGAGAGAGAGAGAGAAAGAGAGAGAGAGAAAGAGAGAGAGAGGGAGAGAAGATATTCTAATCACATGAAAACTGCAGTTAGCATGGATATTCATTTTATTATTTCACTATCTTCCCTTACCGAAGCATGAAATAGAGAAAGGATTCAAGTTAGAACGGGCACCACTTACTCTACTTTCGTCATCTTTATCAAGTTATGAAGGTATGTTAAGACATAAGTAGCCCTCTCAAGTAAGTGGATAATACCTAAATCTCTTCTGATGAACATGATATTTTGAAATGCTAGAGAAAACCTGTTCCAAGGTATGGGTGCCTACCGCCTTCACTTTGCTTCCTCCAAGGCAATATAAAGCCATCAAAGAAACATAAACAGCAACTCTTGTTAATGATTCATTCACAGATTTAAAAGTTCCAAGCTTTATACCGCTGCTCTGGTAATCAAGAACCTGCCAAACTATTTAAAATGAATGCCAAGCATGATGGGAATGACTTGTGCGATTAATGACCACAGCTGCACATTAAATCAGTGACTCATCAAGGTCCATGTCTTACCTGGCCACCAAACATCAACATTTGGCGCTTTTCACCACCAAATGATCTCACCTACACAAATAAAGGCATTACTAAGGACACATCCATTTAACAGCAAAACATTTCCATTCTGGTCTATAATTAACATATCTAATTTATAAAACAAATTCTACATTACACTTTGCCATAACTTACAGTACGAATAGCAGAAATAGTTTCTGTTACACAGTCAGATATGGATGCTTGGGCCATTCCATGAGCTTTAAATACAGGAATGGTTGATCGCTTGTAAACGGCTTCAGAGTACTAAAACTAGTCAGCAGAAGGAACATAATACATATGCAAGAAAGGAAAATCTCAATTTATGCAGGCAATGGTGTTCAAAAAGGCACAATACAACTGTGGGTTCCAACATTTATGGATGTTTAAAGAACAAGTGACAAGGAATAACTAATAAAGAGAACCAAAACCTTTTTAAATTCCATGAATATGAAATAGTATAGAATTCTATGGTTCAGGGAGCAATAAAAATGGCCAGTAGAAAATAAGCAAATAGGTAGGTGATTTTGATAAATTTACAAAAATGTCTTGATAGAAGGAAAGCCCAAATTTACACTTGCTACTAGGAAAATTCAGAACTACTCTACAGCTCATCAAGAATTCGTTACCCCTACATCTGGGATATTACATAACTTGAATGTTCTAATCCTTAAAGTGGAAAGTAAAGTTCTATGCATTCTGGTGATGATGCCTTGGTCTAACCATAAAGATGCATGACAATGATGGCGGCCAAACTAAGACTTCTGAAAAGAAATTATTTACCAACTAAAACAGACACTGTAAGCATCAGCATGCCAAGAATTGGTGCCAGTTGGGGAGCCAATGTAAACAAAATGCATATAGTCCCAATGACCTGCAACAAGGGCAAATGCAGAGGATGTAAGAAATCAATGGTTTCTGACAGCAGAATCACATATCAGAACTTCATAAAAGGTGTAAGAAATGAAGAACTGTTTATGGAAACAACAATATCTAAAGCAACCATATGTTAGTAAGCGCATCAAAGTATCAAAATTATCTAGACCATTTTATGAATAAAAGGTAAGAAAATCTATCTGAATAGAAGGAAACTATCTACATGACTCATATGGGTGACACAAAGTTCACTTTTGAAATACTATAGGGTTGCTTGCCTCAGAAAGTGCCCTAAACCCACGATCCCTTGAAATGTTCTCACTGACAATATCTTTGAGAGAACCCAAATCAGATGTTAACAATGCGCTGATTTCACCAACCTATAAGAAGCAGCATTCAAAATTGACTAAATTAAAAATGTAACATAAAAATAATGCATCCATCATCCACTAATAGTCCACAATTTCTTTGTTACAGACCTTGAAACGATCAAAAAACTCCACCTGCGTATACAACAAGAATGAAAAGTGTCACAAGCCCCATATACTTTGGAATTAACTTAGTCACTGTGTATCCAGAAGAAGAGTTTTTATTCACCTTCTGAACCAAAACTCTTCTGAAAATATGTGCTCTTAGCGTTGACATAACCTTCTCCCACACAATGTTCATGTTAACAACAAAAATTACTGTGAAAATAGGCTCCAAAGAGTACAAAAGTCCAACTTTGCTAAGCAGTTTCCACAGAGGATCCGGCCTTGCGCCTATAAGCACTTCAAAAAATCGCCCTACAGCCAACCAACGATCGTATTTGAACTAATCAAGCAATTCACATAATGCAGTATACTCTCAATTTACTTAGTTACAGTCGATAAAAGTAAAACTAAACGGGTCAAAACATATTCTTCGATCATGCAACTGCTTTTTTCTTTATTATTATTATTCTTTTTTTGTTCTTTTTCCTTTCTTGGGAACCAAACGGCAAAAGGACGCTCGCGATTCACACCTGAAAAAATGGGCATAGAGAGGGTACAAGTGGTGCAACCAACGAGACTTAAGGCCGAAACCGATAGCCTCACTTTATGCTTGACAAGAAGACTCCCCAGCAGTCCCCAGCTTATTAATTTCTGCGGTGGCACCTTCTCTCTCGGATCATCGCCAGAGGTGTCTATCTTCGGATCGGGCTCGCTCACAATCGGGTCCGAGGCCGGTCCCGTGACGTAAGCAAAAGAGATTGGGGAGACCTTGGAACTCCATTTTCTCCCCGGAGACACCACAAATGGCGGGAAAATACATGGCTGGCGGAGGACAGGAGTGAAAGCGACCCGGCGTTCGAGAGTACCTTTGCTGCGCGCGTGGCCTCTAGGAATTGGGGAGCGAGTGGGACCGATTTGAAGGAGGAGGGAGCGAGTCGCAAAGTCCATGGAGGATGTTGCTAGATAATAGTATTATGTCCAAATTGCTTGCAAATAATAATAAAGCGTTTCCACTTCTCTAAATTGGCTTACCATTAAACTGCAAACGTCTTCACCCCCTCGGTCAAATTTTAATCGTTGGATTAGACTACCTAGCCTTACACTAACTAAACTAACGGTCAAGATGCCATCTAGGTGGTGCTAGTTTTCCGTACAAAATATACAAGCTATTTATATTTGGCAAAGGTAAGCCGACCAAGCAGTTACCACTAAACGGCACCGTAGCCCTCAAGAATCAATAGTCGCGCTGCTTGATGTCTGAGGGGCCAATCTAATGGTATAGTACGTTTATTGACATCCGGATAAAATTTTCTTTATAACTTATTTAGTCATAATAACAAATAGTTTTATAAATTATAGGAATTACCTCTTTTTTTAATATATATATATATATATATACACACACAAAAATTTATATACTTTTGATATTTTAGAAATTGTATTGAAATTTATAAATATGATATAATATAAATTTTTTAAAATAAAAAAATCTTTCACAAATATGTCAGTATAAATTGAGATAAAAATTAATTATTGATGATTTTTTTATATTTTTTATAAAAAAATTATTAATTCAATATTATTAAATTTAAATAATCTAATAAATTAATAGAGAATCCAAGTATGCCAGCGGAGGAGGTCACAGTCCTTTTCTGCATCTCCTCCTTGTTAGATTTCTTGTTAAGATGAGCAGATTCCTTGTGCAATGTAACATGTGACGCCTTGGGTAAGTAGCAAATAGAAAAGGAAATAATTATTAAAAATAAAATTAAACTTCCCTGTCGTTTCAACATGAAATAAAAAATTAAAATGATAAGCTCCTTATCTGAAGTCTGAATTGTCAATAAATAGACAGATACTTGACCGATTAAATAGGGCATATGTGGAATCAAATTAAAGGGTCTTAATGTTTCAGTTAAATAAAAAATTGCAATTTATCTGAAGAAAGTGTTTTTTTTTTTTAAATTTTTGGGTAACTCATAGAAGAATAAAACACTAAAAATAAATATAAAAAAAGTCATATAAGAAAAAATGAAACCATCAAATTGCCATCGTTTATAATTATAACAATCTTTCTTTAAAATTGGACCAAAGATCGAAGTACAAATTATGATCCGCAATCTACGACTTACTCAAATAATATTAATATTTCTCAATAGTATTATTTAATTATAATTATTGAAACACAAAATAATTATAAAAAAATTAAAATTATTTTTTATTCTTAATTTTATTTATAAGTAATACTAATTTAACAGTAACATGGTTTAAGAATAATAATAATAATAAATAATGACAGGACAAAAATTTCGTCCACGTGTCTCATCAGGAAGGCCGCCTCAGAGATCAGCCCTTCACGAGATTCTGGTCGTTGCCGTCGTATTTGATCACTATATATATATATATATATTTTTTTTTTTTTTTAATTTTTTTTTTGGGACTCTCTTTCTCTCGTTCGCTCGCTAGCTCGACTCGACCGAGTTCGATTTCGACTCGGTTACAGTTCACCTTCTTCTATTTAAATACGACGCTCTCTTTCTGCGAGTGTGTGTTTGCGTCTGTGATTTCATGGAGTGCTATCAGTCACATCTGCCTCGAGTCTCCATCATCGCCAGCCGTTGATTTTGCAGAAATCTCGAAGCTTCTCCGTGTTGACTTTTGACTGTTTCTATGAATCGGATGGCTTGGTGTCACTGGATTGTGCTTTCTCTTTCACTGATGTGTTTGTTGCGCGGATTTGACGCGAGTGCTGGTGATGCTGATCCGATTTACAAGTATGGCTTCTTTTCCTTCCAGTTTAATTCCATTGTTTGTGCTTTCCCTTTTCCTTTTTCCTTTCTTGTCGGCGAACGCTTTTCTTTCTTTCTTTGTTTTTTGTTTTTCAATTTTGTGGCATTTGCGTTGAGGATTTGAGCATTTTAAGTTGGTTCGGACCCCTTTTAGGACTTAAAAAGGACAGTACCATTTGATTGAGAGAGCAGGATGCTGTTCTTGTACATGATTTTTGTATAGTTGAATGAAAATTTAAGTTCAAGACGTAATAAAGAGAGAACTGAGATGGGAAAGAAAGGAGGGAAGAGGAAAAAGCCAGTGCTAGTACTAATTAAGTAGCGCAATTTGTCTTGATATGTATAGCTTAGTTTTGGAAGTTGAAGGGATACCAAAGAACAGGTAGCTTGATATATCTACACTTGTATCGTGAATAGAAAAGCTAGCATATATGCCATTGATATTAAATTTCCATAAATTTTATCAAACTGAGACATAGGATGCTTACACTACAAATGGTATTTCTGAGGTATCGTCTGTGAATAAGGCATTATAGTCTAAAATTTTGGGCCTCTTTGATGTAGTGTTGATTGTGTATGCTTTTCCGCGCATATGTGTCGTATATACTTTTCCTCTGTGCCGTAACTAGTGCTTCCAGCAAATTGAAAGTAGTTGCCTGATGCTTTCTTCAGTTCTTGGCTCTATTTGTTTAACAAAACCCTTGGAAATAGTGGTGGCCTGTGTGAATCATCAAATGTCAAGTGTGCTCATTTTCTGATTTGATGAAATGTGGAGGTAATTGTTAGGTGGTACCTACCAATAAGAGGAACTTCTGTACATTCAGCAATCTGAGATGTCTCATCCAGAGATCATTTGCAATTTCATGAGTGGACGAGGGTTTGAAATATCGCATGTCAGTCTATGAAAGAGAAATTTGTTTTGAAGAAGAAAGAAGCATGGAATTAGGTTAAAGATTGGAACAACTATAGTTTTAGGCTGTACACAGATAAGTACATAATATGTGGTACCTATCTCCTTATATATATTGTACCCATATTGATTGCATCTTCAAAAATTAGAGTGTACTAACAGTAATGTTTCTTCATGATTGAAATAGCTAGCTTCTGGTTTTGGAACAGAAATATATATTTTGAGCATGTCCCATTTAAGGAAGCACTCCTTTTTGTAGGTTTTCTACAGTATCTAGCCAAGGTAATGTTTTCCTTGATCTTGTTGAGACCACAATCTATGATTTTTGGCCTTCTTACTGATTTGCCAGGGCTTGCGTGGAGCAGTGCGAAAAATCTGGATGTGTTGGGGAAAAATGCTTCCAACACTGCAAATTTTCATCTGATGGTAAACCAATTGATGGGCCATGGTACCTACAAGAGCCGCTATACGTGCAGTGGAAACAATGGGACTGTCATGGTGACTGCCAATACCACTGCATGCTTGCCAGGGAGGAAGAAAGAAAGAAAATTGGTGACATTCCTGTCAAGTACCATGGGAAATGGCCATTTCAACGTGTTTATGGGATCCAGGTATCCATACATCTCCAAGGCATGATTGTAATTGTGACCTTTATGGTCTGTGTGCTTGACTTATCCTATATATTATTTGTCTTGTCAGGAACCTGTTTCTGTTGCCCTCTCAGCTCTCAATCTTGCAATTCAGTTTCACAGTTGGGTATCCTTTTTCATCCTGATATACTACAAATTGCCATTGAGGCCAAATAAGAAGACTTATTATGAATACACGGGGTTGTGGCACATCTATGCAATCCTATCAATGAACTCATGGTTCTGGAGTGGTGTTTTCCACAGTCGGTAAGTAGTCACAACATTAGAAAATAATTTGGGAATGTGCTCAATGTTTCCTTCCAGCATAATGACTAAGTAGTCAACTTATTGACAATGAATATGTGATATACATGCATGCGTATGCAAGTATGTGCATTTGTATTCATGCTATAGCTTGCAAAGTTTACAACAGTCCTTGCTGTATAATTCATGTGCTCTTTTCTAAATTGAATGCAGAGGTGTTGAGCTGACTGAGAAACTATGTTACTCATCTGCTGTGGCATTACTTGGCTTTTCCTTTATTCTTGCAATACTGCGAGCTTTCAATGTGAGAGATGAGGCTGCCAGGGTCATGGTTGCTGCCCCAGTGATTGCCTTTGTTACAACACACATCATGTATCTGAACTTTTTTAAACTTGACTATGGTAATTATTTCTTTACTAAACTTTCTTATGCATTATGCACCATGACAGGGCCCTGGTAGTAACAAATGGAATTGGCACCATTGACTTCCAGATATCCTTATTGGCCTTGGGTTGGATTTCTGTCATATTATTCTGTGGATCAAGATGAGATAGAGTTGTCTACCCTTTGCTGATAAACGTAAAATTACATTGTGATTAAAGATGGGGGATGTTGTGGAAGTTGAAAGCATGTATTGTAGTGCATGTCTCCTCTTGGGAAATGCTTTTACATAGCCCTATTATATTGCAGGTCTCAACATGAAAGTTTGTCTATCCATGGGAGTAGCTCAGCTTGTCATTTGGCCAACGTGGGCATGTTCAACTCACCATCCATCCAGGTGGAAGTTGTGGGTGGTGGTTGTGGGAGCAGCTCTTGCCGTGCTCTTGGAAATGTATGACTTTCCACCAATCTGGGGATATGTGGATGCACATGCTCTTTGGCATGCTGCTACCGTCCCACTTGCTTATCTGTGGTGGAGCTTTGTCCGGGATGATGCCGAATTTAGGACTTCGAGTCTGCTCAAGAAAGTAAAGTAACAAATGCCTACTGTAAGTGAAGGATCGAATGTAACAAGCACATGGCATGCACCGTCTTTGTTGGACAGCTGGACTTTTTCTTTTTTATTCCTCATGTTCGCATTTTCCAAATTCTTGCTGTCTCTGGTCCTTCATTTTGCATCTCGCCCGTAGTTAGCCAATTTATTTTGCTATGGCGTACAATTTTAACTGAGACTGATAGTTTCGTGTATTTGCACCTCTTTGTGCAGCAAAATTTTTGTGTAAAGTTATGTTTTTTTGCTTAGAGTATGGTGGGTTTGGGGTGTTCTTGTCAGATGCACAACAGTACACTAGGATGCTTTGCTTTCATCATCTCACTTGGTTTAAGATGAGGTTTGCTTGCTGTAGCATGAACAAATTCTGTCGTTCCTTTCTTAGACTGAGGCATCATGGAATCTCCGTAATGGAGATTCAGTAAATCTCTCTCTCTCTCTCTCTCTCTCACACACACACACACACACTTCCGACCTCCCCAACGATAAGACAAGCAATCGTCCAGGTAAGATGGGATATCTTGTAGGCAGGGCTCTACTTAAAATGGAAGATCAGAAAAGCTAAACCAGATATATATATATATATGTATCCTGGCAGATCAAGCTTCGTGATGACACGAGTAAAGGCTCCCACCTTGTCAACTTCCTGGGTCTATCATCGTGCCCAGCAGAGCTGATATGCCATAAGAACAAAGGACATCAACCTCAAAGTATTGTGGAATTACTAGGTACGTTAGATCTAGTATTTTTGTAGAACATATTAGAAATGTCAAGTTCAAGTCATTAATATGTGGAAAGGATGTTTATGAGATGGAACAAGGAATACCTATTATCATGTGACTTATGACACAAAGAGGCCAATTAATGGATATAGAAGAAATATGCATAAACCGCTGTCATAGTAAATCAAAATTCTTAAGTACTCATAAAGAAAAATATTATTCAGTAAACTAATTTTGATTCAAGTCTCTTATTTGGCAATAAATTAAGTTGCGTGATGTGGGCCATCTGGTAATTTGGATTTATTATAAATGATCTACTACAGTGATTTGTTTTACATGTTTTATTTTTTGTATTTGTTTTAAATTTCTCCCTATCAAGATTTCACTTAATATTTTTTTTCCCTTACCTAAAAAAATTCCCATAAATCTGAAATGGGAAATCCCCAATCAAATACAATTGGACTCCCAAACATGCGCGTGGCTCGGGTGCCACATACATCGCACAATCACATTTATAGAGTTGTTTTTTATTTTTTTAACATGATTTATAAATATTTCTTTCCAATTTCTAATTGTCTAGATTTAAAATATATATATATATAGAGTAGCCCAGCAATGACACATCAGCATCAGATTCCATTTCGTCGCTACTTTCTACAACGCAGTGTGGTGGAGGCAGCAGCATGCCTTCCGCTATATTTGCAAGTAATCCGAGCAACCCGAAAACGGTCTCCTCATCCATGAAAAACATCTCTTTCGAGGTCGCCGTTGCCGCCTTTTGTTGTTCAATCCTTGTTTTCATCCTTTGAAACCCTCGCTGACTCCGCCTGCAAAAAATGCCTCCGCCACCTCCATCGCCCACTTCTGAATGTCCTTTGCCTCGGCTGAGGCCGGAAGCGGCAGTCTCCATGCGGTGTCTGCAAAATTCAATCACGCTGATCGTCCCCTCAACGCCAGCGCAGCCACGTCGTGAGCCTGTGCCGCCATTTCCGCCTCAGGGAATGTCACCAGCCATATTCTTGACTGCTTGTTGGGCTCCCTAACCTCACAAACCCACTTCCCGGAGTTCCTCCTGCGGACACCACGGTACACTGGGTGCCGGGTCTCCCTGAATTTCTTTCTACCCGGCCGCTTCTTCTGGTATCTGGAAGCCGACATTACTTCCTCGTCGGAGAACTTCGCAGGAGGAGCATTAAGACCATCTGACGCCATGGAAGATGCGGGCAATTCTACGGAACAAAACTCCAGCCATGTATTCGTTCAGATTTTGGTCATTTTATTGATATTAGTTTTTTTAATAAATAATATTTTATGTTGAATATAGGGTGTTAGATTTTAAATTTTTTAACGTTAAAATCAGATAATAAGAAAATATTTTAAATTTAAAACATTTAAATAATAGTTTTTTATGAAAAAAAAATCAAACGAGGTTATTTAAAAATGGTTTATATTTTTGATTTATAAGTGCGATTAAAGAATTGA
Organism: Rhizophora apiculata; assembly: GCA_037832385.1. NCBI lineage: Eukaryota > Viridiplantae > Streptophyta > Magnoliopsida > Malpighiales > Rhizophoraceae > Rhizophora > Rhizophora apiculata. The sequence goes on along the minus strand of CM075428.1, from coordinate 8,668,445 downwards.
AAAGGCGTACACGGAGTGGGTGATAAGAAGCCAGCTGGGTGATACGGACCAGGCTATTCCTTGCAAATTGGTAGGCGTGATATTGAGGGGAAGTGGTTCGATAGAAATAAATATTTTATGTATCTTTGGTCTTACCCTCTGCGGGATAAGCCGCCATACGTGGGCGATTCTATACAAGCTGTCTGTCACACTCAGAAGCGAGCCTCGCTGGTCGCTTTCAGTTTACTCTTTTGTCAAAACAATTTTTTTTTTTTCCCAACTATTTTCTTGCCTACTCTTTCCAATTTCCCGACTCTCTCTCGCTCTGAACAGAAGAAAAAAGAGGGATCACGAAAATGTTATAGACAAGGGAAATGCACAACAAAACTAAAGAATTGCCGACTTATTTAAAAAAATAAAAACACAGCCAACAAAATTTTAAAAAGAAAAAAAATCAAGAAGGACATAGAAGAAAGAAGTAAGTTAAGATCTAATACGAGGTAATTATGATAACACTACCATTTCGCACAAATACTTTTTAGAATAACAATTACAACATATGCACTGTTCTCCCAATGTAACCAAAGAAAACATTTGTTATTTAATCCCCAATTTGTAAAAAAAAAAAAAAAAAAATGATTAACTAATTAACAATAAGTTTGCTCATAGTTGAGCATTTCTCAAATTTCACTTTCGTACGTTAGGATGCTATTATGTACTTCTCTAGATATCAAACGCGGTATCTCTAAGATCTAAACAAAAACAATTATAAGAAATAATATATGGTTGAATGTTAAATTTCATGTGCTGTGATTTTTTATAAAAGAATTTTACTATATTAATAAAATTAAATGCTATTTATTTTAATATTTAATATAAAGTTGAAATTTTATGTGACTTAAAGGCTCGCAAAGACGCTAGTTAACATTTATTCCCGCGTTCCGGAATTGTCCCAGAAAGTACGCGAGGGCTGAGGTGGCACACAGAATGGAAGCAACCAATGGGACCTTTTCCACTGACGTCACAGTTCCGAAGACACGGTTGACAGTTAATCCAAGGGGCAGTTGGAGCGCGGCCCCTTTTCCCGGGGTGCAAGGTCTAGTTGCACCCACCGCCTTGTCTGGGCTCCAAGCCAGATTTTCTGGCGAATTCCAACTTTTTCTTTTTCCTCTCTGGGTCCCGCAATTAGAAAATCTCATATACGTGCATCGCACACCATGTCGGGCGGGCTGGAAATGAAAGCAAACTCAATACCCCAAATGGAAGATGGTGAGGAAACTGGGTGTGTATTGAACATCACTGAATTCGATTAGACTAAGCGTGGTGATCTAACTCCGTGTACGCAAACTTTTCCCCGTCCAACAGTTTCTCGGCACCCAAACACAGATGGGTTTAAGGAAAGTATCAAAGTGGGGCCCGTTGATTTTTGGGCTTATATTGGGACCGGGCTATGTTTACTCATTGGTCCCAATCAAGGACTTGGTCAGACCTTTGTCTCTGTCTTGAAAACAAGAGATGGGACATCTCGTACGCCTACCATAGTCATTAATTCTGCGCCTACCTCGTCGAATGGGACTCGTCCCCTGTCTCTACAGTGACCGGTACCATGCTCGGACCAAGTCAGGACTCCGACTTTTTTTTGGTTTTTTTCTCAGGGGAGGGTAAATGCCATTTTTTCAATAATTTCTTTAATAAATAGACATTTCATCTTTAATGTCATGTTTAAGATTTCTTTTAATTATTTGCTTTGATTTACAATTCCTATTAAGCAAAAAAGAAACTATAAAACGAGATCGACTGCCTAAAACAATTAATTAATGAGTCTTGTCTTAAAAAAAAAAAAGGGTTAAAAATTCAGCTTTTATTTTTTAATATTTTTCATATGTATAATTTATAATGATTCCCATTTATAATAATTTTAAAAAATTATAAAACGATCAGAAAACTCCCGTGTAGAATTTGTATTGGAAAGCTGTGGGAGATATGGAGTGGTATTCAAAGAATCCTGTGGGCTGTAAGGGGTCGCACTCTCTTTTCGGGACCCCATTAAAGACGCAAAAGCCGAAGCAAATGATGCTGTTTTTTTTTTTATTCATCGTCTTCTCTAGCTAATTATAATTTTTTTTTTCCCCGCCGCATTTACAACATTTTTACACGGGGTGCGGTGAACCAGTCCAATGCCATCGTAATCAAATCCTGAATATCACATGAATCTTTCGGGATATGATAGACCGAGTCGGCTGCAATGTATGCTTGTCGCCTAATTGAATAACGTATTCCACGGTATGTAGAATGACATGTAAAAAGTCTTGTCACTGTCGGTCATCCCTCATTTTGGTTTTTAGTAGCTAAATTGCGATCATGTCGGTAACTATACATTTTCCTGTATTTTGCATAATTAGAATGCATTTCGTAGAAGAATTTGTCGGGATTATTCAGTTTCCCTTTTTATTTTTTTTATTTTTGGCCCTCTCTCTTAGGATTTCCATCGGGACAAGTAAAACGGCGCCGGAGTCGGATACTTCACCATTAAGGCTAGTGAACATGCGGAAGAAAAATAGAATTTCATAATTTCATTTCTTTGGTATATTGAGATGACCACCTAAAATTTTCTAATATTTCGATTTTAATCCTTATACTCTTCCAACCTTCATTCACATACTCACAACATTTTTAATCTTGAACCCATCGATATGCAAAATTCTTGTTGAGCCCCTTAGTCCTGGCCATCCCTAGCGACTGTTTTCAACTAAACCAGGAACTTGCTGTTAATCGATCACTCCTGGAGGCTGCTCTGCGGCTAGCTAGTTTACGTGTGATTTAGTACATGTGGACCATGAAATCGTTGAAGATATCTGATTCGTCATACTTGCAAAGCCAGACTTTATGGGGATGAAGAATAAACCAGATACGGAATGTGAGCACTCTGACTCATATTTTTGTCAACTCAGGCCGCTGGACATGTAATTGGACTATTTTTCTCAACCTTTTGGACGTCGGTAGGCTGGCTTGTCAAAGGAAATAGAATACTATGTTGTTTGTGTAACTATAGGGCCTTCGAGAGTTCCCACTCCCCCCTCCCCCCCTTTTCACCAAGTAATTTGATATACAATTTAGGTGATATACCGACTTGTGTCCTAGTAAGTTATGCTTTTTTTTTTTTTTTTTTTTTTGGTACACGGGAAATGAGATTTGTAAGTTATACCTAATTTCTTGCAAACCCCGGTTCAAACCTCTTTTCTTTTTAAGAAACAGTGTTCAGGTGTCGGTAAATCCTTTGTTAAGAATGGGGAACAATCTTTTGAATCATAATTTTTTTTTTTTTTTATGGCAGAAATAGTCAGCGATGGATCCAAAAAAAGAAAAATTAGTTGGGGGGGGGCAAAATTGTGTGAAGTGCAATAGATTGAACAAAATTTACTTATGCAGACTTGCTTCTTTCACCTAGAAGGTTCTTTTGTCTCTAGGTTTGTAGCATTAAATTATGTATACCTTATTTATTTTTTACTTCTAAATAAAAGTTAAGACTTTTTTTTATATATATATATAAAGTTTAGACTTGAAATATTAGTTCTATAAATTGAATTTGAGATTAAACTTGTGTTGTTATTGTTGTAAACTTGTAAACTGATGTGATTTGGAAAAGGAGCAAATTTATTACGACAAGCTTAAAAGAAAGTGTGTGGACCAAAAGAAAAAAATGGTGAGACAACTTTAGAAGAAAATCGGGGCAATTGAAAATTTTATGGGGCCAACTTAAAAATATTAAGGCAAGGCAATTTTAAAGTTTAGGGAAAAAATTAAGCTAGAAATCATAATTTTAAGTGAGGCCACGGGGCAATTGCCTCATTGTAAATCTGTTTTTTTTGAAATAATTAGTGGTTAGTGTTTTAGAGGGAATAGTGGAGAGGGAGATGGCAGATCCGAAGACACCCCAAACATACACGGCAGGCCACGGGTATCTTGTCAAAAGATTACATTCAACTTCAAATAGTATTTCATCCGTGTATCTTTGATTTCCTCAAGACGGCCCCGTCTGTTCCCCCCTTCTGTTCACCTTTCAACAAAAGAGTGAAAATAACGAAGAATTTACGTTTTCCAACCTCCAAAGCACATTTCATCCCCAACACAAGAAGGGGAAATATTAAAATTTTCCTACTAAATCTTAGTTTTGAAACAGAAATGATACAAGATACACGAAAGAATTACATTATAAATGTTTAAATTGAACGATTGGATTTTAGAGACAACTCACTCGTGTTACTTTTTTAGAATCAAATTAAAACTTTTAAAGATATGTATATCAAGTAAATCTCTACACAGTCTAGTCGAGTCCGTAGCCGATTATGATTCATCACACTTACTACACACCATAGGCAGAGATTAATCATAGTAAATCACAAAAAAGAAAAAAAAAAAAAGTTCAGATGATCATTTCATAATCATCTCGAGAGATCCAAGAAGTTGCATTATGTGCAGTTCAAAGTCCAGTATCTTTGTCGGGTTAGAAAATCCCCACAAACACCGATTGGGCAAAGATATCCATTTTCTTGCAATGCCATAACCTCATTAAATAGCCGCAAAATGGGTAAATATTGGTGAATTTTTAAAAATGTTGTCTCATTAACAAAATCTGCTACTTACACAAACAGTAATGGGATTTTTTATTTTTTTATTTGTTGTTGTTGTTATCATCATCTACTTAGTTTTAGAATAATGGGTTCAAATTCATGTTTTTTTTGGACCCTTCCTTAAATAAAAGAAAAGAGAAAATGGGGGCTGGAGACTGGAAAAGATACTAATATTGGAGAAAATTAATATCCAATTTTCATTCGACAAAGGCATAACAATAAAGATAACGAGGACTGAGGACTTTTAATGTGCACCCTTGTTGATTGTACTACAATTTGTTCCTACCTCACATTTCTGGTCCAGCAACAAAGCATCAATCGGGTCTACTTCACCCACAGTTCCACGAGATAATGTTTGCAGAATTGCATTATTTGATCATAAAGTGAAAACCCGAAATCTCAGTCCCTACCATTCCTCCGGAGATATTTCTCTATAATCAGTTCTGGTTTCACAAAATAAGAATTTACCGAATCGGAAATCAACCCAAAATCACATTGCCCATAGTGGCATACGGCCTTTGTACATGTATCTATAATCATCGTGGAAAATAAAAAGCTAGTCTAATACCACTCCAACCGGAAGTTATGTATATAGGTAATGGAACTTGATGGCTTGAAAGTAAAGAAAAAAGGGTTCAAAAAAATTGAAAAAAAAAAAACGAAACCTAACGTCAGTGAAACACGCGAGTAAAGGCTTCAATCACAATCATATTTATAAAGCTGGAAATTACAAGGAAATCGCTTTAAAGTTTAAGCCCCTCTCAAGAAAGAGAAAACCAAAAAAAAAAAAAAGGCCCTTTGTGGCATTTAAAATATGGAAAATTTTAAGCAAATTCAAAATTATAATTAATTTTTAATTATATTTTTGAATTTATTTTAAATTTTATTATACATAAAATATAAAAATTAATTATATTTATTTAATTTTATTAGCGACACGCAAGGTATAACCAACCACGTAGGAGCGGAATCACCTAGCTATCTGTCTGTCTATCTAGATTATAGACCTTTCAATAGCAACAAAGCCTGCCCAAAGCCGGGCGATGTGACGGGAATGAGAATGGGATTAAACTAAGCCTCTAATCCCAATAAGCGAAAAGAAAAGCAAGAAGCATACAATTGTAACTGAAATCATCACTACTGTAAATTTTTGACCTTGAAACCATGACTTCCAACTTGGGAATGCGGGTGGAATTACTGATAGGACCAAAGGCTTTCAGCATCCGAATGTCCCGGGGAATCGTCCGACGGCGACGAGTTCATCCTTGGCGGGCTCACCAGCATTCCTTCTGCCATGTCCACCAGCAGGTTTGGCATGTTTAGAAGCTCTTCCTCGTCGATGAATTCCTGACCGGGATCCATACGAGTAGCGCCAGTGTCAGATGAAGTGCCCTCGGTTGCAGGCGGAGCTGCGCTTTCTGGCTTGGATGATGTGGCAGCACTAGATGATGAACCGCTCTCGGTTTTGGGCCTACCTGACTCAACGTTTTCTGCGCTTTCTGTCTTTGGCGCCCTGGCTGCGGCGGCACTGGCAGCCGCTGCCCTTATATCCCCGGCGGACGTCGAGGCCGGAATGGGGTACGAAAGTATGAAGTCCGGGAAGTTCAGGGCTGTGTCAGGGCCTTTAAGGGCGAGCGCCGCCACGTCATAGGCCGTGGCCGCCATTTCAGGAGTAGGGTACGTGCCCAGCCATATGCGTGTAGCCTTACGTGGCTCTCTGATCTCGGATACCCATTTCCCACTCCGGCTCCGAATCCCCCGATAAATTGGGTGCCTCCTGCTAATGGGCGGACCAGGCCACAGCCCTGAACCCGGGGACGAAATGGGTCTGGGTGACGGGTTTGATGAGGTGGAACGTGGTGATTGGTCATCTGGTATCAGGATAGAAGGTGGAGGATCGGGTGGCTTGATTGATGGATTTGGAGGGGGTTGGTCAGATTGGGGCTTATTATCCCTAGGATTGGCCATATATAAATGTTCCTAAACCGGAAAAAGGTAATTTGGGGCACGTCTTTCTATCTTTTTGAACTATCACTCCTTCTCTCTCTCTAACCACGGGTTATTCCCGTGTCAATAAAAATAAAAATGTTTGCATTTGCATGTGTAAAATAAAGGAACGGGGTAACCCATAACATGGCAGAATGTGTGAGGATTTCGTTTGGTACATCTTATAAGGAGGGACAAGCCAATGGCCAAAGCGTGGGGAATTCGCGGACCTTTCTCCCTCCAGCTAAACCCCTTTTATATTTTTTAGTGTGTTGATATTGTTTGACGTGACTTCTGAAGTTGAAAGAGGTTACAGTGTTAACACGTATTTAGCACAAGCTTGATTAGCTGGAACCTACCTGGTCAACAATTTCAAATGTTAAAACGTCTTTCATCTTGGTGATCGCGGCCTATGGGTATCATGCTTGCCACTCCTTCCATTCCCTTTCCTCAGGATGTGCTTTTTTGGGCCGGGGGGGGGGGTGTGGTCCATCGATCTACCAGAAGGAAAATTTATGGTCGCTGGTCCTGCTCGATGGCAAATTGCACGTGGAATTTTTAAAATCGATGGGTCCCGTTTCTAACAGGGTTATAAAATATTGTCCCAGAGGTTTGTTGAAAATTAATTCATATAATTATTCATCCTCCAGTCCCACGGAGCAAAGTCACGATATACTGCCATTCACTTAAAATAATAATAATAATAAAAGCAGCCTTCGAGTGTCGTTATTTAAATAGAATTACAGGAAGTATTCCCACTAAAGTATAGAAATATTACTATTGACCAATATCACAAAAACGAAGAAAAAAAAAAAAACCTCGTTAAAAAACACAGCCAGAAAAAGGGAAAAGGAAAAGGTTAAAAAAAAAAAAAGAATGATACAATAGTTAAGAGGTTGAACGGAACTGATCCCAATCAATTTTTTGAGTCTGATTAAGTTGAGTTAAAAGAGATGAATTTTTAAGTGTTTGCTTGAATTTATTAATTTTATATTTTATTTAAAATTTTTTATAATTTTTTTATTCAGACTTCGTCGCGAATCATGGTGGAAACATATCACTCAAACGTGTCTCCCTCAGTTTGGTGACCCATCAACAATGACAAAATGCTTCGTTCCCAGCTGTGGCAAAGATGTAACGTTAGAATGCTTTCCAGCCGCTTTTACCCTGCCTCACAGTGCAGCAGGTAGGAGCTACTAGCCCGCTTGAAGAAGATAGAATGTAAGATGCGCTGCCCTTTTTTTTTTTTTTTTTGTGAAAATGACAAATTTATTGCCGCGTGCTTCTGAAAATACATGACGTTTAGGAAAATTAGGCCGTGCGGGGAGCGAGGTGGGAGGATGAGTGGCGCTCCTACTAATGCCCGGAGTATCCGATCAAGATTCGAATATCTCTAATATGCATGTCACTCTCGCAAGTCAACGGGAAAATATCTGTGCCATGTGAATTTAACTGGGGATCAGTTGTCTCTAAATTATAACAAAAAATTGAATAGACCCTATTCATTCTCGTATCATATATTATACAAAAGAAATTTAATCAAAATATTAATAAGTTACTCTGGTCTATATTAAACAATTATATTTCAACAATATTCTTTTTAGTTGTTAAGAAAAGAAAATTATGAAAATTTTCTCTTTTAGCTTCAAAAGATTAGTTGATGCATATTCTGACAATTCCTTACACTGGCACGCTAACGACCAGCCTTCGCCTGACCCTATGGCAACTAAACGGGAGGGTTATAATAGATTATGACCCATAGGGATGCACTTCACCAGTTTGTACTTGATCATACTGTTTTGAAAACTGAAATGTTCCAATTCTGAGTCTCGGTAGCTTCAGATATAGGCATTTAGTAAATTTAACACCATATTTTAATTTAAAATTTTAAATCATTAAATTTATAAATTTTCATTAATATGTTTTGTTTTTTTTTAACTCTTTCAATGTTTCATATCTACTCGTTAAAATTACATCAGAACATTCCTCAGTGCAGAAAATATAATCTGACGTATCACAATGATCATGAATGAAAATTTAGGAGGCAATTATCTTCACCCATCTTCTCAAGAGAAGGAGACAGAGGGAATAAGACAAAAAGGAAAAACTCTCAGAGATATAGATCTCAATTCTGAAATAAGGAGGAAGATTACAGCCATTTAATATTTGATAAAACTAGAGTAGCAATAGCAAGAAGGTAAAAGAAAGCAAGGCAAAGGGGTTCGGGTGTCCAGATACCCCATTATTCTCTCAACAAAAAGTTCCCAGGTTTCAATCGAACAACCACTATAGGACTTTGATCTTGGAACACAGATATTGCAAGATTCCAGGGCTCGATTGCCCGAACTTTCGCTGAATTGATCGACTTAGCTTCTTAGTATTGATTGAGAAGCGTCAGTTCAGTTAGGTGCCCTTCTGGAGGGCAGAGTTTGTTGAACTGGAAGCTATATTGTTGATTGGGACAACTCACATTTCTATTCAATCTGCTGCTGAAGGGCAGTGGTGCGAGCTGTGAGGCCTGATAATGTGGGAGTTGAGCTCTGCAGAAGCAGGCAAGCTTGACTTTGTTTCTACATATCCTTATGGTTCTAATTTGAATTTTGTCTAGCAAATTCTCAGATCCGGGGTTATTCTTGGTGGAATTATAGTAAATGACTGAATCCCTTTACAGAATTTTGTTCTTGGTCGACCTTCTTTAACTTTGCTTACAGCAGGGTTCGCACTTCTAAAATTTTGTTCTTGCCCTGTTACGTGTGTTATTTTTCCACTTCTACACATTTATTCATTGCTCAAATTTCCCATCCGGGTCACAATTTCAAACTTCTAACTCTGCATTGGAAACTCTTCTTCTCCGTTGCTGAGCAATCTTTCTTGGGTGTATGATGTGATTGCCGTCGGACAAGAAGTGTCACAGTTTAAGGCCCCATGTCATCATTTAATGTACCCATCATCAATGCCCTTCTTAAACCTAACGGCCCTTGAAAGGAAAACAGACAAAAGTAGGTGCAAAACATTGAGCCAGTCATTTTCATGTATCCGTTCTCCTTTGAGTTCTATGAGAAGCTAAGCTTGTCCCCATCAGTCATAACTCCTTCCGCCTCCTATACACAAACGAGAAATAGCTTGTATTCCTCCGCCAGTAGAAGCAAACTTGAATCCTGATCGCAACAAAATGATAAGCACAATTATTTATGTATTCTTAGAAATTTTGTTGATTATTTTGTACCTGGCGTGGTCTCTGAAAAGAAGCAAAGTAGTGAATAGAAGTAAAATAGTGGGGTGGGTGGTTGGAAAAGGCCACATGAATGATGTAATATATGCACTGGTTTCAGATCAAGCAAACTTGCGGTTTCAGGACCTTGTGGAAAGGAGGCCTTCCGGTGATGAGTCTAGTGGCAGAGTTGGTAGTCTTCTCAAGATTCTGGCAGAGACAGCTTGATTGGAATTACATGAACAGATAAAGCAATTTTTATTTTTCATATAATGCAATTTATCATATTCTTGATCAATGAATTTTTTTTTTTTTTTCTAAAAATGTCAAGAAGCTGTTACTATTTTAAACCAATTCTTTGCAGCCCTTGATTTTCTCCAAGATGTGGAGTCTCATTTGCTTCCTTTCTAAAACCAGAATTTTGAAAAAAGTAGCCGTTGGAAAATCTCTACAAAATAGCGAGAATCTAATTTGCCTCGACTCCTTATATCAAGTTTAACATATCCGGAAAATCTCACTGGATTTCTTGCAAAAAAAATTTAGAGAATCTCCTTAGCTCGTCAAGATCTTTCACTGGATCTTCTAAGAATGATTACGGGTCGTTGTGCAGCTTGCAAATATTTGAGGAGGAGATGTCCTTCAGATTGCATATTGTCTCCCTATTTTCCTTCTAGTGATCCTCAAAGATTTGCTTCGGTTCACAAAATCTATGGCGCCAGCAATGTTGGAAAAATGCTCCAGGTAAATCCTAAATTTTTTGATTTGAAGAGATCCTCCCTCTCTCTCTCTCTCTCTCTCTCTCTATATATATATATATATATACAGCTTCCTCTAAAATCTATCAACCCACATCAAGATGACCATTTAGGCTTGAAATCATTTTTCTCCTGGACTCGATTGAGCATCAAGTCAAAAACTCATACCATATGCAAGCATCCTGTTCTTATGATTCTTTAATGGCCAAGAGACATCTCTTTGATTCGATGACGATGACAAATTCTTTTGCACAGACCCACCTACGACGACAGTCATAAGCTTCCATTTACAGCTCAAGTCCTCCCAAATCTCAACTGAGACCATTATAGCAAATCCATGCTTTTTCTTTGTGATTTTTTTTTTTGTAAAAAGAAAATCCATGCTTTGCAGCACGTTCCTTTCTGTGCAACTTAATTTTGGACTTAGATCAAATGGACTGTGATTTTGTGTGAAGATGGGAAGCAAGTCGAGAGAGTTTCAATGACTTTCAAGGTAAAGTCATTGGGACTGCTTTCAATACAAAAAGTGAGTGTTATTGTATCGTTACGGTGGCAGGATAAGTAATTGAATCCCATTTATTAAGCAAGTAAATGCCATTTTACATGGCCAAGACATGACATGGGTTGTGTTTCTTTTCTCAAAAAAAAAAAAAAAAAAAAAATCATCCAGCAACTTCCGGAGCATCTACGAGCAGAAGCCGCAGATTCCTTGTGTTACGAGGCACAATGCAGGATTCAAGACCCTGTTTATGGTTGTGTTGCTATCATTTCTTGGCTGCTTCAACAAATACAAAGCGTAGAGAGCCAGCTAGTTAAAACGCAAGCCGAGATTGCTGTCCTCGCTTCTCAAGCACAAGAAGAACTTCATATTCAACAAAATGAACCAGCACCCGAAACAAGTTTTCCACAATTTCCCAGATAAGCAACTTGAAATTGTTGCTTATTTTCGCCTTGCCACAAAATGGTTTCCATAGATTAGCCTCTTCTTTATTTGAAAAAAAAAAAAAAAAGCAGCACAAGTTAATTATAGTTTCATTATATTTATTTTCCTATTTTTGGTCTCTTCAGCCATTCTTCGTGTTAGGAATTCCTTTTCCTCTCCATGTAGCGAATTCTTGACAGAATGAAGGTTCCTGATTGTGCTAATTAATCAACGAAGTAGCCGGTACAGGAATTGAACTCATCAAGCACTGATCAATGTTTCAATATTTAAGGGAACAGAAACCAACTACACCAAGAGTCAATGCAGGGAGCATTTATTCCCAGCCCGTAAGCATGGCCCTGTCTTAATGGTCTCAGTTAGTGAAATTATTCATACGTGTTTGGGGACCTTTATTTCCGGCCCAATGGTCCTAACGTACACTTCCCTTAAGGGTAAGATGAAAAAAAGGTTTTCTGGAGGGTCATCTTTAAGTGACCACGCAGAATTCACAGTGAAGCACGCGACTGAATTACCATCAACCCCACAGAGGTTTTAGTTTGTTAATGGGGACAGTTTTCCTAATTTTCCTCTAGTATTTGTATGTCTTATTATCATGTATGCGCTTTTAATGTTTGGACCAACCGGGCTTGACATTAAGTTTATGTCAAACCCGTCCCATTATAGCTGAAAATTTTTTAAAAAAAAAAAAAACAAAGGTATTTCAACCATTAGGTCAGGTTTCAGTAATAATTAAATCTCACTCTCATTCATCAGGATTCAAAAAAAAAAAAAAATGTATGCCAGAGATTGAACCTTTCTTCCCCCCCCCCCCCCACACCCACACCCACACCCACACACACACACGCGAACAAGAGATTTGCGCATGAGACATAAATGCTATCGTAAGAATTTAATAAAAATTCAACATGTTTATCTTTTTATGGATTTGAGCTTGAAATCTTAGGACAATACTTTTTTTAAAATAAATAAAATTTTATATATAAATAAATGTACCAACAAGTTTTAAATTTCATCAATAATATTTATATTATATATTTTAAATGTTTAATAAAAAAATATGTAAATTTTATATTCAGCTATTAATATTTATATAATGGCTTTTTTTAATTGTTCAAAAAAATTATGAAAATTCAGATGTCTTTCTATTTATTTTATTTTTCGAATTGGAGCATCCAAGCCTAACAAACTTGAGAAGGATGCGCATAAAATTGAAGCCCGGACATTTACTGGTGAGGGTGATATCTTCCGGCTTGGGCATTGAGCGGAAGTTTCTTACGTTTCAAGCCGAAAGCCGGACAGCGCGTGAGCCTGGCTACAATGAGAGAGATATTTATGAGGTCACACATTACTGTTTTTAAATGACTTTTTTAACCCCCTTGGTCAACAACTACGACTAATAATCGATTCGCGGATGAATCCGTAGAGCGCAGTTTCGTGAGAAAAAAAAAAAAAAACATAATTTATAAAAATATTATAATTTTTATTTCTTAAAATTTATATATTAGTTTACTCTTAAAATATAAAATATTATTTATTTTGTAGTAAAAAAATTTAAAATTTTTTAAATTTTACTTTTTAATAGGTAAGGTTTACATATAAATTTATTTTTATTTTTAATTTTTTGTCCTGTCCACACAACCGCGTCCTTTCCCAAAATTAAAAGGACGTCATCCTCTTTGTACCTATCAGCTCAAAAAACAAACAAAAGGGGGGTGGTGGGGGGCGTTTGGTTACGAAGCTCAGTCTGACTCTTATTTCCGACTGCCCCTAGGGCTGTTCGCATTGCGGAAGGGGAGCTTTCACGATCGCAGCTTCCGAAAACTCAAGAACATAGCTTCTCTCAAGAGGTGAGTAAAGCAAACAGATCATCGATCCGTTCTAATCTCTTGAATCTTTTATCGTGTCTCTTTCCTTGCCGTTTGGCTCTTGGAGAAACAGTGTGAAAGAAAAGCTTAGTTCTTCGTTTTTCCCACGGTTTCTTGGCTTTACGTATGTAGATCTGGTTTTCTGTTTTGCAGATCTGTTCTTCCTATTTTGTTTTTAGGCGGCCTCCTGTGAAATTGTGTTTTATTTCTGTTTTTAGATCGCAACTGAGAGTTTATGTATGAATTAAACGGTTTTTTTTTTTTAATTTTTAATTTTAGTTGTCACAGAGAATTTCATACGACTTATTCTTGTTAAGCATTTAACGTGTTCTTGATTTCTTTCTTGAATATTCATTTTGAATATATGCATTTTTTTGTTCCTTAAAATGCAAGTCGTTATGTTAAGATCTGGTACGCTGCCAAAGAATGTTTGTCTAGTTGCCTGTGGGGATGCTTATTTTCTAATTAGACATCTGACTTGGTCGAGTGATTCATCGACTTAAGATGACACTAATTGAGGAGTACACTTTTGCTTATTATTTACTTTCTGTGCCTGAACGAAGTTCAGGCAAAATGAGACCAATCTTCTGTGGAAACTTTGAGTATGATGCGCGGCAGTCTGAGCTGGAGAGGCTGTTTAGACGCTACGGGAGGGTTGAACGAGTGGATATGAAGTCTGGTAAGTTTCTTTTCCTCTGTTGTGAATTTTCTTATTATTGTATTGGTGTGAAGAGGGTATTGTCGTGTATCACCATGGCTTTTGTTACTTGATCATGATGAAGCTTCTGTTACAAAATTGTATGCTTAAAGGCTGTTAATCATTGAACTAAAGAGACCATTGCAGTGGGTCCAGGGTGTTCACAATTTTTTAAGCACAAAACAGTCTGAAAATTTACCCTGGAAAAGAAGCTGGATAGTGTTATTTCCTTTCAATATATCAAAAACTTTATTTAAAGTACGGTTAAATGTGTCTCTAAATAATTGTGGTAAGCAGACATTATGATGGTAGTGACCTTGACATTTCATTGGATCTTGGTTCAATTGGTGAGGAAAGGGGCATGGCGATGCAAATTGAGAAATAAAGGTGGTGCATATGATGCTTTTGATTAATTGTAATTATTATATCTTGGGTGAGTAGACATCTAGAAAACCATTACTAATTGCTCAACTTGGTATGATGATATTATCACCTTGAGAGAATGACTGATCCCAATATCTGCCTGGGAAATTTTATCTTGGGAAAAGTTATACTATGTAAATATTTAATGGTTTTCTCTTTATTGAAACTATTATGTAAAATTCGATATGCGTACATTCGCTGTTCTGTAATGAGTCAGCCACTCCTACGTCATCCCGACAATTCACTGAGGCCAGTTACCATGCTCAAAGGTGGCTGTTGCTTCTTTCTCTGGTAGTTCAGCAGTGTCACTCTCATCTTTCGGAATATGTGGCTCAGCTTCCTCTGGCAATCTTCCTTTGTTGAGTTACAGTGGGGTTCAGGATATGTTGAAGAAAAAAGTATTTTTTTGAAGCATAAACCCCCATGCTATACATTTTCTTTGACGCAGGATTATCTTGGGAAATCCATACTCCCTCTGGCTAATGGATGGCTCTTCAGAATTCTATTTCCTGCCTGTGACGAGCTTCCTCTTCTTGTTTTCAAGAAGAGTCCCTCTGATTCGCAATGGCAGAACCATACCAATTTTCCTCAGACTCCATTGCCTTTCATTCCTCCTGAATTTTGCCCAGCCTTCAATTTTGGATATGTTTCAAGATAGAAATCATTGCCGACCTCACGTCAGAGGCTGCACAATAGATGGAGAGGACACTATGTTCTTTGACCCACCATGAGACATCTACTTTTGGAATCTAAATCCTTGAGATCACTTAGTTCCTGACACAAGGTCTGTTGCTACTTTTACTGGTCACTTAGTTTATAGATTTCACGAAGGTTGCCAAATTTTATTCAAGGGTTTGGTTTTAATCGGTTTGCATACCTGGTGATTGAGAAAATGTTCTCATATTCAAGAAGCCTTTCACGGGAGGATTCTTGTCTTCTTTGTATTATCATGATGAACAATAGTAATATAATCCCATTTAATTCTATTTTTGTACTTGTATGTAGGGTTTGCTTTTATCTATATGGAAGATGAGAGAGATGCTGAAGATGCAATTCGTGCTCTTGATCGGGTAGAATTTGGTCACAAGGGTCGCCGGCTTCGTGTTGAATGGACGAAGGTGATTCT
Organism: Rhizophora apiculata; assembly: GCA_037832385.1. Classification (NCBI taxonomy): domain Eukaryota; kingdom Viridiplantae; phylum Streptophyta; class Magnoliopsida; order Malpighiales; family Rhizophoraceae; genus Rhizophora; species Rhizophora apiculata. The sequence goes on along the minus strand of CM075428.1, from coordinate 8,652,829 downwards.
GCAATATAAATGCAGATAATCAGTTGCAAGTTACCCATTTATATATTCTAGTTGGTCCAGATTGTGTATTGTTCTTTTTCTTCGTCTTCTTCCTTTTATTTTTTTTCTTTTTCCTCTTTTTAAAGTTTCTCAACTAGTTTTTTCTTGTGTTGATGTTGGTATTCCTAAAACTAGTGTTGTTTTTTGGGCCAACTAATACTATTGTTATATTGTAGCAAGAACGTGGCATACGAAGGCCTGGTGGTTCAAGAAGGTCAGCCAATATGAGGCCTTCTAAGACCTTGTTTGTCATCAACTTTGATCCACATCATACAAGGACAAGAGACCTAGAGAGGCACTTTGAACCATATGGAAAGATAGTGAGTGTAAGGATTAGAAGAAATTTTGCATTTGTTCAGTATGAATTGCAGGAGGATGCCACCAAAGCTTTGGATGCTACAAACATGAGGTTAGTTTGGTTTCCATCCTAAGAAACCCTTCACTTTGTTTCTTCCCTATGGTGAGCCTTTCATTTCTTCTTAAGATGCCAATCACATGATCCTGTTGACAACTGCCTAAGCTGTGGATCCACTTATGGATTTCAAATTTTAGTTGGTCCATCTGTTTTGATCCATGTGCATTTGATGGAGCTGCCCCTGTATTCCAAGTAGCAGTTTTCCACTGCATTGATCCACATTTACTGATTTTTGCTTTTATTTTCACATGCAGCAGGCTGATGGATCGAGTAATATCAGTTGAATATGCTGTCCGGGATGATGATGAAAGAAGGGATGGATACAGCCCTGACCGTAATCGTTATAGGTCACCAGAGAGGCGAAGCAATGACAGGAGGCGTTCTCCAAGTCCTTACAGAAGGGAGCGAGGAAGCCCTGATTATGGTCGTGGTCCCAGCCCTTACAAGAGAGAGAGGGCTAGCCCTGACTATAGACGTCGCAGAAGCCCAAGTCCCTACAAGAGAGACAGGCCAAGCCCTGACTATGGCAGGGCCTCGAGTCGCAGTCCTTATTGGAGGGAGAGGGAGAGTAATGACCATGGCCATGGCCTCAGCCGTAGTCCCTACCGTAAAGAGAGGGCTAGTCCTGGCAATGGCCATGGCCCCAGTGTTAGTCCTTATCAAAGGGGAAGGCATACTCCTGACAATGGTCGTGGCCCAAGTCGCAGCCCATATGGAAGAGAAAGGGCCAACCACTTTGACAGTGCACGTGGATCCAGCCACAGTCCTTATGAGAGAGACAGGGCTAGCCCTGAGAATCATCGCCGTTCTAGCCCAAATTCCATGCCTGAAGAGAGGGACAGCCCAAATGATGGTGGAGCTGAGAGTCCTCTGCATGAGAGATATCATAGGTTTGGCTAAAGTTCAATTTGTGCTCAATTGATTTTTTGCTATTATTTTTTGGTAACTGCCTCTATTTTTTATGTTCTTTCTTGTGATGCAGCCAATCACCTGCTGAAGATGAATGATTCTGATCCTGATGTACTTGATAGAAGTGCCTATCTATTGTTCTTATTTCTCTTTGATGTAGAACATGGTTGGTTGGAGTTTCTTTATGTCCTTTGCATGACATCTGTTTCAAGAACTAGACTATCGTTTGTCTTCATCAGATGTAGAATCTAGTTAGTGCTAGCTTGCAGTTCTATGCTTCAATTCGGTGCTAAAATACTGGTGGATATTGGTGTTTGGTTTGAACTAGAAATCAAATTGGTGAAACGTTTAGCTTAATCTTCCCTTTTTCTTTTTATTTTTTAATTCTGGTGATTTGTGCCTAATTTTTTCAATTTATGTGGCGGGTTTGAGTCTTCTTGCATCTTTGAAATTGTGTGTTATGCACATAGTTTACAGGTAGCATGGGTGGGATCACTGTACAGTTTGGTTGATCAGCGGTAATGTTAGCCTGGTTTTGTTACCTTGTTTTGCCTAGCGCTATGGCAGCTAGAGACATGCCACCATTGTGATCTTGCTTCAAAGTGATGCTGGGAATTTCATCAAGTGCCTAGTAATGAATGTGTACACACGAGGATGAAGGCTTATTAATGGTCTCGTTAAGGCTTGTTGAAGAGAGTCTCTTTCATTTTGGGTGGTTAGATGAAGGTTTGTTGATTTTGAAAAATGGTTAAGAAATTTTTAAAAAATTTTCTTTGGTTAATGGTATTTTCATGAAAGAGTCGGCTTGCAGAAACCTCCATCTCCTTTTGATTTGGATGGTCTGTAAACTCAGTCGTCCGTTCAATGGGATTTTGTGCTACTCAAACGAATAATTCCACTCGACCCATGTCGGCGTTTGCTTCGGGCAACTAAGCTCTTGCAGAATGCTTCGGACGCTGCTGTCTCAAATCATGTTAGAAAGACACCCTCTGAATCGCTTCCCCAGACCAAAGCCTTGTGCAAGGCCCAGAAAATAAGAACCTGAGTACGCGAGAACCGATTAATGTTTTTAAAATTAAATTTTAATTTATTTTTTAAAAAATTAATTATAATTTTTTAAATTTAATTAATTATAATTTTTTAAAATTTAATTAATTATAAAATTAATAAAAAATATTTAAAATAAATTTTTTTATATTTTAATTTTTTTAAAAAAATAAAAATTATATTATATTTTTTTTTAAAAATGAAACATAATAATTGAGAAAAAAAATATTTATTTATATTTTAATAAAAATATATAAAAATATATATTATATTATATTTTAAATTATTTTATTTATATTAAATTATTTTTTAATAAAAAATAAAATAAAATATTTTAAATTATAATAAATTTTGCATTAAATTTATTTTATTTAAATTATTTATATTTTATATATTAATTTTTTTATATATATTTAATATTAAATATTAATTTTATTAATAAATTCTTATTAAAATAATAAAATTAATTAAATTTTAAAATTTTTAAAATTTTTAATTTAATACCTAGATCAATTTTTAAAATCTTAGAATTAACAACTAACAATTGTACCGCCCATGATTGTTTCATAAAGGGTTCTAATTATTAAAATAAAAAATCATAAAAATCTTATATGGAAAATTAAAATTACATGAAAAAAAAATACAAACGGAGGAAACTAATTTAAGCCAAAATTTAATTATTCATGTCATCTAATAATAATAGATTCAACATATATGTTTAATTTAATATTCCATATGTAAAACTATTTGTAGGGTACGTGCCAATTTTGGGTCTCACAATCTGCTCGGAGTCGCGGACACAAGGGCGTGGGGAGAGAAAAATTGAAAATGAAGAAAATTTTCTATCCTCTTTTGTGTGTGCAATGAAACTGAGAGGAAAAAGAAATAAAATTTTTTTATTTGAGAAGGAATAAAAAGAGAATATAGAAAATTAATAGATAAAAAAAAATCAATTTTAACTTTTGTCGAATGTGTATATATATAAACAATTAAGTCTTTTAATGGAATTAACAAAAAATCAATAATTTTTTTCTTAAATTTAGAATAATGAATTTGAAGAATCAAGAAAAAAAATTATTTTTTTATTTTTTTATTTTTCAAAAATATTTTTTAAAAATAAACATTAATTCTTTTTCTTCTATTTTCTCTCTCTCCCTCTTTTTTTCTCTCTCCTTCTAAGCAATGTGCCCACACTCATTTACGCTCGTCGACGCAATCGCGATCTTCGGAACAAAGAGTTTAGTCCATGTTTCGAGTCAAGCGCGTCGCGACTTTTTCCTTTCCCAGGTGCAATTCGCGATCTGGACCATCGTAATACCAGTGATCGAGGATGTCTCCCGTTAGCCGGTAGATCACTGCGATTACGTCAGCATTACATTTTCCTCGAATTAGAGGAAAACATTTTTTTTCTTTTAACAATGTAAGGGTTAAGTGATATTAAATGCGATGTACTTTTATTTTATTTTATTATTTTTTGTTTTGTGTGTGAATTCTAAATTTTGTAATAAATATATCACGTTAATTAATAAAAATTTTAATACAATTTTTAGAATCCCTAATTTCACCCTTAATCAATCGTGATCTACGGTACCGTTCATTGGCATGCTAACACTTGCATCTTAGTTTATTACAGCCATATTGGCACAATGTGATTATATGTTAAAGGAAATGCAAGACAGTCGCATCACCTTCTCAGAAGCATATTGCTGTCCTTGTGCGTTTATTTCCACTCTTTCTCCTTTTTCAACACTCATATTTTGTATACACACACAAATTTTTATTAATCCTCTCTTTTATCCTAAAAAACAATTGACTAAAAAATATTATTTCATTAATAATCTAAAAATATACATATTTTATTGTTTAATTTTTAAATAAAAATTAATTTTTAATTTGTGATGATTGGATTAACAAATCAAAAAAAAAACAAACAAAAAATTTGGTAAATGTAAAACTTTCATTTTTGTTCGCCAATAAATAAGTAATGATTCTTTTACTGTTGATTTTAAGAGTGCGTATGCATACATATATAATTCCAAAGTCAGCCATTCGCCAGTCGGCACGGCCCGCTTTAAGCCACGATTGGATGCGCAGCGGCGCAGGCATGATCATTCTTGATGCGACGCCAGCTCGCACGCGTGGAAATCTGACCAAATCTGGCCCCTGAAACAATACGGACAAATCCTCCGCTTCACACGAGGCCTCTTGTTGCCGATATACGATGAACCAAATGGGAATGCTTTCATATCCATATCCACTGACAACTAAACAACAAAAGCAGGGTCAAGATTGGCTTTTAAGTCGGTCAAAAAAATAATTAAAAAAAATATGGAACTTTGAAAGATCCATTTGAACAAACATGGTAGTTACTGGAAACGTTTGAATTTTCCGTTGTCGTGTACACCTGGGTCTACCAAGAGCGTAGGATCAACAGTTATACTTACAGTTGGAGAGATGAGTAGTGATTAAATTAGCGGAACCTCAATCAATCAATCAATCAAAAAATAGCTGCCGGACTTGGACCGAGACTTAAAGAGAGGATTGTCAGGATAAGATCCTCGTTACTTTGCCGTATGCGTTTGTTAAAAATCCTAGTCAAGAGATGATAACCAGAAGATAAAACTTCCATTGAATTTAGACACTTTTCTAAAGGATTGAAGTGTGAAAACAAGCACGGTGTTAGTCACGGTTCTCCATTAAGCTTATCGGGTTTTTGACTTTTTGGACAGCTTTTTTATCAATGGGCTTTCGCTGTTAGTGCAAACATGTGATTTATTAAAGCGTGGTGAAACGGTGTGTGCATCTCGGGGGAGCCTTGTTTTGTATTTTGTGTAGTCAAATTTAGGTAATAATTATGTAAGAGAGTGAACATCAGATTTGTGTAGCATTTCATGTTCCAATTGAATCTTCCAAAAAAAAAAAAAAAAAGCAAAACATAGTGAAAGTAGTTTTGCCTTAAAAATAAATAAATAAATATTTAAGAAAAAATAACAAAATTTATGATAAAAAATATACATAAATTATGAATTAAATGAATATTTTTTTATTTTTTTATATTTAATAGTGATATAAATAATAATATACATAAATTAAATTTATTTTTTAAATAAATAAAAAAAATATTATTTGTTTAAAAAATAAAATATTTTAAATAAATATTTTTAAAATTAAATATTGATTCGTTAAGTGTAAAATACGTTTATTTATAAATTAGACCAATACTTAAAATTATAAATTAACATTTTTAGTATGAAGAAAATATTTTTATTATCTCCTCTCAACATCATGATGTTGTATATGGACCTTTTCTATTCCCAGGAGAGTTTGATTGTGTTTAAACTCAAACCAATCTATGTTTCCCAATTAAGTTAATGCAAGAACAACTTTGGTTCCTTGCCTGTTTAAAACTTTCCTCTTTCGGTGCATGTACGTACTTCATTTCATTATTACAAACATAAAAGACAGAAGTCTTGGAAAAAAAAAGAGTGAAAAACGGCTATAAAATCTTTCAATTATCATAGATTGACTTTATCCGAAGCTTGTCGGTAACGATCTTGCCATTATGGCTAGGGCCTCGGGGCTCATTTCTGTTCAAATTTTTTGTCTTGCAATTAACACCAAGTAATACCTTAGTTTCAACTCATTCACACACACTAAGGACTTGGGTAATTTTGCACACAATGCACACAAGAAAGAGGGCATGGACTGCACCATTGCAAGAAACCCTTATACCAACTTGTATCATTATAAAGGGGACAATATTAACGGATCACTCACAAATTTTCTTAACTCCTCCTAAACCTTGCCTGCCAAATTCACTTAAATAATCACATGCTACAGATTCATGGGCAGTTGAAACCTCCAACTATCATAAGGCGTGCTTCCAACCATTTATTAGACGAACGTGGCATAAAGAGGAACTGCAATTGGCGAGTTTCTTCCGCTTAGAGTGATGCATTACCACGCATGCAGGGGAACGGGCTGACCAACTTCCTAACATCCTAGGTTGAACAACTGCCTTGATCAAATTCCAGCATCTGAGGTCGATTGTCATTGCCATGGCCACTTCTTGACAATGTTTAGTTTACAAATTAGCCAACTGCCTTGCCCACCATTGCTAGCCGCCGCACTCGTGTCACGGCTGGTGAATGTGCTGCGGGCTAGGCTCTCTCGTTTCCAATAATGATTTTGGATTTTTCACCTCACGTCAACGATATCTAGCGATAACAAAGCATAAATTTCAACGATGTTTCTGATCTAATTATGTTCGTCTATCACATATAGGTCGCAGGAAGCTAACTGCAATGCTCTCTTTTCTTTTCTTTTCTTTTTTCTTGTTTTAATTAGCTTTAAGTTTCCTTGTAATCACCAGGCAAAAGCGAGTGGCTGCCATCTTTGTTGAGACTAGGATTCCTTTCCCACATCATCTCTTTGTTGCAACTTCTTGCGAAGGAAGTGAAAGGATATCTCCCACGCAACATTCCTTCAAGTGAAAGCATACGATTCGGGAATTGTCTTTTGGTATTGACGCAAGCAGCTTATGCCTTTATTCTTTCCAAGCTCTGTGTGTGTGTGCGTATGTGCGCCAGCACGCGTGTTTGTCCTTTCGTTCTTCTCGTTGTGGTCATCTTCAACTGTTTAAATTGGAATACAGAGATCTGATTCCCACGTCGGTTCCAAAAGGATCACCGAAAGATGACTTCAAAAGACAGGACAAAACCATATCTTAATAGTAACAAGATTGGTGGAACTTGGAAGAATTTAGTTCAACAGCCAAGTTTTTAGAGCAACAATTCCGCAAAAGCGCATCATCTCTAGCTTTGCAAAATCGCATATAGCTGGAATTCTGAAATTCCCTGCACGTTGTATCTGACTAAGTCATACATGTATCATATTGTATATTTTCTTGAGTTTTATTACATGGCCAGCGGATTTAACGAGAATCCAGCCAAATGACGTCTCTTCCAAGGGTACGTTATAGGAAAATAAATTGTTTATAAAAAATATTTATTAAAAAAATTATAAAAAAATAAACTATTTTTTTCTATTTAATAGTATAGTTAAAAATATTTTATTGTATTTAGTACATTTACAAAAAATGTGTGAATTTTTCTTGAAATAATTCTTTGTAGTACTATTAAACTTATAAAAAAAATTAATATATCAATCTTTTTCATTACACGTGACATAAAATTTTTAACAAATAAAACTCAATATATGAGTTTCAACGAATTAAATTCTTTTTAGTGTTAATTTTTAACTTAAACTACTAAAATCAGCTTAAAACTCAATTATAATGAAGAAGCTCCTAATCCAACAAATTGAAATCTATGTTATGGTCAATCTCTCTCTCTCTCTCTCTCTCTCTTTATTGATTATTTCTTCTCCTTTATAAGAAAGGGAATAGCAACAACTACAAACTCACCAACACCACTGGTTGGGGTCAATAAAATTGGAGCAGCAACACTATCGTCGGCTCCGGCACTCAAAATGGGACCCTCTAATTTATGATTCTTTGTGAGCTTAACAAACGGACTTGACCTGTTGACGTTAATACAAATTAATAATTTATTTTAAATTTAATTATTTAAATATTCATAATTATATAAAAATATATTATTTATATTACATATAATATTTTTGTTAAATTAATAAAATTACATAGTTATTATAATTTTTTTAACGGGACCCGCTTGGCATTCTGAGGGGACAAGTTGGTCCGGTAGAGTGTAAAACAAAGAATTTTGATGAAAATTCCAAAAGAAAATCAAAGCTGACTTTTCTTGTTAAATTAAGAGGTCGGCCCTTTGAGGCTTCCCTGACATGACCAATGGCCGAGACCATGCAATAAACTGAAACCAGGTGCTGCATTAAATCACATGCTCCCATTTGCTTAGTTAGCACACGGACAAAAGATTTCTATTGGTCTTGTGTCATACAGAGAGATAGTCTTATCTACTTTTTTTTTTTTTTTAAGAAAAAAATTTATATCTTATTTTATAAAATTAAAATTTAAAATTTTGAAAATAAAAATACTGGATCTCAACTATTTGAATATATGGTGAGGGACACAAGGCGCATTCTTTTTTACAAACTTCAGTTTATTAATTAATGTAGTACGGGTGAACAAGTTAATTCAGCAACAAAGAGGGAAAAAAAAAGACATGACTCTTTATTTTTAAAAAGAATTTTATCATAAAAACATGCATAGTAAATTTATCACAATTTATACGTAAAAATTGAAATATTTTATCGTCAACGTTAAATATATATATTTATAGCCCTAATTGCTAATCGTAATTACGCACCAATATGTTAAAAATGTGTGACCAACCGTAACATTAGTAGTGACTTCAGGTAAATATGCCGTTTTCAAGACCAAATGCATAAAGAAGATGAGACCTCTCGTCTCAAAACACTTAAAGGAGAGAGAGACGTCGGCAGTATGAGCTTGGAAATTATCACGTGACACACAAATTTTAAGTCTTTTTCATGTATGTCAAGGTCACGACAAAGAAACAGTTCACAGGCTATTGACATTGACCAATTCTAATCAACATTTTCTGGATTGTCACTGTTTACATTGAGGGCCAAACGACGAAATGCTTAATTGGATTGACCATAAACCGATAGATTATAGAGCAAAGAATACATGTAACTCAGATGATACAAAGTAATTAGGAATTTAAATTTGAGATTTTAATTTTTCAAGAGAGTTTATGGTTAATCGAGTGGCGCGATCATTAATGGGCTGTGCCCAGCAAATTAATTTGCGGGGAGGTGGGAATAAATTAGTGTGTATCTTCAAATAAATTATAGTATTTCCCATTGTAGAGAAGGAATAAATGGGCCCTACTGGGCTTGAAAGCTTCCTCGGGAAAATGAGTCCATATACAACAACCCAAAACCAAGAATTCTTCTTCCTCTTTATCCACGGGTGGTTGGTTTCCTATTAAACCCGAACCGAGAAGCTCGGAAATCTCTCTCTCTCTCTCTCTCTCTCTCTCTCTCTAGTTCAGATGGAAAAATTCGATTTAACTTCCTGGTCTCTGTTCGCGCCGGACACAATTTCCTGCCAAATAGTGGAAAGTTTGAAGTTTCACACCCAGTTCATAAAAAAGATAACAAAAACAAAAGAAACCAACCCGGCCGTCTGCTCCCCAAAAACCCCTATAAAACCCCTCACAGACCCACTTTCAAATCCGCAATTTTCACTCAAAAGCTATTAGACAACTTTTTAAAAAAGGAAACAAAAAAACAATGTGCCACCTAAATGCGGGTCCTCTCTCCGGCAAGTGCCATCAGGACCATCCTTACCTTAGCTCAGTCAAAGATCCAGAGGCCAGCGCGCATACTCCATTGATCCCCAAGGAGTCAACAGGCACTCCACCAGAACAAAGGCCGCAGCCAGAAACGCAGCAACCACAAAAGGCAAATCTTTCTATTGCCATCAAAGAAGCAATATCCATCGCCAATATAGCCTTACCAATGATACTAACCGGTCTCTTGCTCTACTGTCGCTCGATGATCTCCGTGCTCTTCATGGGGCGCCTCGGCGAGCTCTCTTTAGCAGGAGGCTCGCTTGCCCTGGGCTTTGCTAACATAACCGGCTACTCTATCCTCTCGGGCCTCGCCATGGGAATGGAACCCATTTGTGGTCAAGCCTTTGGGGCCGAAAAGCACAGCCTCCTTGGGCTAACATTGCAAAGAACGGTGCTTTTGCTCACCTTCACATCAATACCCATATCATTTCTATGGCTCAACATGAAGACAATTGCTCTATTCTGTGGTCAGGATGTTGCCATAGCCACAGAAGCACATTCATATCTCTTTTACTCTCTTCCTGACCTCTTAGCTCAATCTCTTCTACACCCATTGAGAATATATCTTAGAGCTCAATCCATTACTTTACCACTAACGTTATGTGCCGGTCTGGCAATTTTGTTACACATACCCATAAATTACCTTCTTGTCACACAACTCAATTTAGGAATCAAAGGCGTTGCTTTGTCTGGGGTGTGGACAAACTTCAACCTTGTTGGCTTTTTAATCATGTATATTCTTGTCTCTGGTGTCCACAGAAAGACCTGGGAAGGATTGTCCATGGAATGCTTTAAGCAATGGAAATCTCTCATGAATTTAGCCATCCCAAGCTGCATCTCTGTATGTCTTGAATGGTGGTGGTATGAGATCATGATCTTGCTATGTGGGTTGCTGCTCAACCCCAGAGCAACCGTTGCATCGATGGGCATTTTGATTCAAACTACTTCACTGATCTATATATTCCCATCTTCCCTAAGCTTTAGTGTATCAACAAGGGTTGGTAATGAACTGGGTGCTGATCAGCCTAAGAAAGCAAAGCTTGCAGCCATTGTAGGCCTGTCTTGCAGCTTCATATTGGGGTTTTCGGCTCTATGCTTTGCTGTCATGGTCAAGAAGATATGGGCTAGCATATTCACACAAGACAAAGAAATTATTGCCTTAACATCACTTGTTCTGCCGATAATTGGTCTTTGCGAGCTTGGAAACTGCCCACAAACCACAGGCTGTGGGGTGCTTAGGGGGATAGCCAGACCAAAAGTCGGAGCAAACATCAACCTTGGTTGCTTTTACCTCGTTGGCATGCCAGTGGCCGTGCGGTTTGCCTTTTTTGCAGGGCTCGATTTTGAAGGACTCTGGCTAGGCCTGCTAGCTGCCCAAGGCTCGTGCGTCGTGACCATGCTTGTGGTTTTGAGTCGCACAGATTGGGAATTTGAAGCGCAGAGAGCTAAACAGTTGACCGAAGCTGCCGCTCTTGTCGTTAGTACTGATGATCAGCAAGAGATTGAGGAAAACAAGCCACCTGAAGCTGAAATCAAGAAGGATTTTTTATATTTTGTCGGTGGTTCAAAAGAAAATGATTATAATTCACTAGTTTAACTCACCATTTTCTTCTGATCCTCCCCATTTTTTGTTCTGTCCGGCAGCTGTACAGAGATGGGAACGCTGTGTTTTAGAGAAATGGCATTTATTTTGTCCTTAATTTTCCCTTTGCGCCTAGCCCTGCCAGCATACCCTCACCTCTGTCAAAGAATTCAATCTTAAAAGAATTAATTTTATTACCCTTATTATTGTTGGATTAGAAGAGTATTAAGCCAAAATCTAAGTTAATTGAAGCTTATTCCGAAGTTTGAATGCTTGCATCTTTTCTTTTTCTTTTTTTTTTTTATCCTATAAGGAAAAAAAAATGAAAAAAAAAAAAAAAAAACTGTTCTGATGTTCTGACTTTCGCTAGCACCATGCACAAACACAAAGAAAAAAAAAAAAAAAACTTTTCGGCAAAAGCTGTAGAACAAATAGCACCACATCTAATGCTTCCACAGATTATTTACAGAAATATAAACAAAGGCCGTTGGTCACTCGGCGGATTTTGAGAATTACAATACTGACGCAAGAATTAAGATATATTGTCAAATTGACCTGTACAGTTCTACTCAAATCTTATTGCTCTTAAGTCAATTTTTACCTTCATTTTCCCAAAAAGAGGGAGCTAATTTTGTGTATGCGCTAAAAAAATTGGTCAGATATCAAAACAAACTTCAACCTGGTAGTATATGTCATAAGAAACCCACTTTCAACTCAAATCGGAGTAATGGCTTTTTGAAGAGGAATTGATTCTTTTTTCAGGCTGGGGAGTACTTCTAACTATAGCATGCATGAGCTTTTTAAATTAAGCTTTCTGCTTTAATAAATGGCTAAGAAAATGAAAAAAAACAAAAGCATCCTGAACAGGGCTTAGATTAAATAAAGATTAAGGTTATCAATTCCTAACTGGAACATATTGTAAGGTTAAATCTTGATTTTCCAATTAAACAAATGCGGCAAAAGGCACAATTGTTTTGTTCATGAAGCTCCAAGGCTAAGCTGAGTTGAGTTAGAAAACAAAACAAGAAAAACTCAACGGAGATCACTTGTTTTTGTCCGGCTAACTTGGACGTCCTGCCACACTGTTGCGGCCGGGCATCTAAACGGCCTGCTCTATCTCTCCCTGGATTTTTCTTTTTTTTTTATTCTATGCAAAATTTCAATGTTAATTTGATGGCAAGTTATTCCAATTGAGATGCGCAGATGGCGTAAGTGCATTGTACTTGTCGGACATGGAACATGGCATCTTTCCTCTGTATGGTGACAATTAACGAACATTGCATAACGAATATATTCCAACTTTTCAACTTGCACAAGTCAACATGAAATTCGGAGTCATGGTGAAGACCCCATAACAGATCTTTTACTTGATGCTAATCCTCTTGTTTTCTTTGCAAGTGGACTGCAGAGGTCTACAATCTTGGATATGAGAATCAATTTACTGCAGAAGTTTGATGAGTCTTTTGCCCTTTCCCCTTGTTCTCGCGACAACATATTCACCTTATATGTAATCAAAATTTTGGGGCTTGATGGGAACTTCTCACCTACCAATTTTGTTAAACTCAAGATTGGAATGGCTTGTTTCGGATAATTTTATTAAATGTCTAAATGCGTGTCAGAGAGAGAGAGAGTGAGTGACGGTTGAGTGAATGATGACATACGGTCTATGGCTTGGGAATCCCCTGACTCAATGTAAGTTGTACAGATCCAATAACTCAAAAAAATAAAAATAAAAAATAAAAAATAAAAAAAGAAGTTTTACCGGTCCAAACCATTATGACATGATCACAAAAATACCATTAAGCGAAGAGGGGATAGCTAGGCCTTCATTTGAACAAATACTGTTCTTGAGAAAAAAGGGGTGGGTCCTTGGGAGACACCCAACTGATTAAAAAACTTTAAATATTTGTTTTGAGGATTTGAGGTTTAAATGCCTAGGAAATGAGTGTGGAATTTATGGAAAATAAAATTAATTTTCATTATATAGTTCGTGATTTCATGACTTAATAGACTTTCGAATCTACTCCAACAAACAAGATCAAAAGAAAAAATCGGATGGACACCTTGGAACTCCTGAAGGTGAGGTGCTCACTGTGAATTTGGTGTCGTCCATCCTGTTTGACCAATGAAGAGAGGTCAAATCGTGGTTTGTGGCTTTTTTTATTTTTTTTTTTCTTCCTCCATGTGGTTACGAGCCGAATTAATTGACTATCGGTATTCAATCTGATTGCGTTGGCATTTGAGTCGTTGCCCATAATCATCTGAAAATTAGTGCAATCGACCTTGAATCATCCATGCTTAATGTTATCAAATGATAAGAGCCCGTCTAGTTGACCGTGGCATTCTAAACAAAAAATATAGGTGACAAGAGGGTCTTTTTTTAATTTTTTTTTTTTTTAAATTTTTTTGAGCACCTTAAAACCTTTTTATTCATGGTATCCAAAATCAACACTTCTATCAATTTTTATGCAGTCGACAAGAGGGTCTAACACAGGAGTTGAGTGCTTCTTTTCCTGGGACGTACATGAGTCTAAAATCATTTCAATGGCTATAAAACAATTATTAAAGGATCTTAAAAACGATTGTTCATCGACTAATCGTGAGAACCCGCACGCTAAAGTAGAGAAATTTCCACTGAAAGCATGTGTTTGATGGAATTGGGACTCATACGAATGAGTGGCTGAGTGAGAAGCCATGGCTATAAAGAAACAAAATTTACACAGGAAACGTATACAGAAACAACGAGGGTATGTCACAGTATATATAAATAGTGAATGAAATAAGAACTCGCATAAGCGTTAGTCATCCGTTCTTCGTTGACCTTCAGCAAAACGGGAGACTCCGAAGAACTCGCCGTCCCTAAGTACGGGGGGATACATTGTTTGGTTTAAATTGAAAACTAAGCCAGTGAAGTAAAACTATCTTTGATATTCAGGAAGTCAACAACAAAAACATTAAATTATAATAATGAAAGTAAGTCAATTGGCCGTAAGAAGTGTTTATATGATTGATAAGTAAAAATAACATTATCCACGACAAGATCCCCTTAAAATGGTAAGAATCCGCGACAACCTAAGTCCATGCCTCAAAACCATTGAAAAAGATGTTACGGAACAAGAGTTTTTAAACACTACGAGGGAAAAGGGTAAGCCATATTTTTACTGTTTCCGCCTTTTATTCCACACATAATTAAAGATATAGTTCCATCTCGATGGGCTGCAGCCCGGATTATTCCTCCATGATTTCACAGCTGGAGAATTACTCCTGAGGAAGCCTGACATCTAACGTAAGGTGGCACGCGTGCGTGCATGCATTCACGACATTTTCAGGAAACATAAGCCATCTAATCATTTTATTCTATTTTGTTTTATTTTTTTTGGCTACAAAGTCTAACTTGCCAAAGACCTTATTCCAATTGCGTTTTTAATAAAATGAATACACAAACACTGATCTTTCGAGATTCAATGAGGCTGCTCGATCTGTATATATAGCATATTAAAGAAAAGGCGGCTAATTAATGCATATAAGCAGATGAAAAAGGAGTAAAAAATAAGTCCCCAATTTCAAAAACAGCCTTTTGAAGCCACCATGGGAACCTCTAAGCCCAATGTGTTGGCAAAACATATTCGTACAAAGTTCTCTTGTCAACATTTGGGTTTTATAATGAAAATTTCAATCACACTTCTGAGTAATTAATGTTATATGAGGTTAAAGTGGACGTTTCAACGCTTAGAATCAAATTCCAACTGCCACGTGGACTGAATACACAAGCATCACGTTATATGTGTTAATTAATAATATAGTCCACAAATTTTTTTGAATTTCCAGTTCATACAATAATACTTCTTGGTGTTTATCAATGGAAGTATTGCAAATGCATGTATGTATCGTGCACGAACATGTGTTTGGCGCATAGCTAGAAAGGGTGTCGACAACCAACCTGTCATTGGTTAGGCATCTTCAGGTAGTGAGTCTGTTTTCCAAAATCTTCTCCGACGTTATGAACATGATTATTGATGGTTATAATTTTAAAACTGAATGAACTAAGGTCAACCGTATCCTTCCATTACAAAGGTTCATTCCCACTAGTGGCATGTAATTAAGTACACTAAATACTCTGTCTCCTACTAAAAAAAAAAAAAAAGGGTATTAAATGCTTTTTCAGGGAATACTTGATTGAAATTTCAGGGAAACAGTATAATTTCATCAAATAAATTAGAGAAGTCTGTTGCAAGCCCATCAAAGCCATCACAGAGGTTATCATAAAAACCTATTGGGCGAAAGATAATTATTTGTGATCTCATGAATAAAATTTTTATTGGAGTTAAAAAAAAAAAAAGGTAAAAGAAAAGGCCCTTTATATTGTTGGAAAATAGCAAAAGTATAATAAAGAAAATATAAAAAATATAAATACAAAACAAAATTAAACTAAATAGAAGAGTAAACTTAAACCTTTAGATTTTTCTATCATTTTTTATCCATCAAATTTTTTAATGTATTTTTATTTTATAAAGTATAAAATAAATGTTGTTTTATAAACAAAATTTCTCAATTTCACTTGGGATACAAACTTTTTAAATTATACTTATTTTTCTAAGGTATATAACTGCTGATCACCAAGAAACAGCATAGAAACTGAAAGACGAAGAGAACGAGAAGACACAAAAGCAAGAAAGAAGATCAAATGGGCGCAATGGAATCAGATCCTGATGAATGTCAAACTATCATTCAATTTTACAAAGTTACGAAGCGTATTCAAGCATCCCCCAATTTGTTAAAAGATGAGTTTCACACGCGGACGACGGGGCCACTAAATTAGGAACAATAGATTTATTAAAAAAGAAAAAAAAAACATTGGCCTCCCATTGATGGAAACCATCGCATGGGGTTGGCTTGAGTTTTGGTTAATTAGTTTGACCAAAGTTGTGTCCGTTGCGGGAGCACACGGTTAAGGAATTTCCTCCAATGAGTCCAAAATGGATCCAGCGGGGTCAATGTCAGAAGGGTTGGCCACTGAGCAGTAGAGGCCAGCCCAGATGAGAGAGAGAGAGAGATCAAAAAGGCCGGCGGCTTCCTTACAAGGGGACAAGACAGCGCCCCGTGTTGTGTAGGAATATGAGTGGGATAATACAATGCCACCTAGCATCTAAGCCCAATCCTGAAGTCGTTTCGTGAACAAGAAGGTACCAGGACATTTAATAAAGTTTCTTCGCAAAGTACAGGAGCTGCGCAGGTAGATTCACGGCGGCATTGTACGGCCGCTGCTCATACAGTTGCGTGTCAACATTTTTAGGGCTTCTTTTACGACCAATAATAATAATAATAAATAAATAAACCCGGCTCACTCACCTTTTAATTGTGTTCATCCTTGGTGAATTTTGATGCCTCTCGCTTGGCTTGGATGCTTATACGAATCCAGAATTTTATGTCAAATTTTTTAATAAATTTATCATCATAAATTTTAATTTTTAAAATTTTAAAATTTAATTAATTAATCTAAAAAAATATTTTAATTTAATAATTAATTTTTTTAATATTTATTATAATTATATTTTTTAGATTATATTTTTAAGTGCATTAAGAAAAAAAAGTATCATATATATATATATATATGCACGTAATAATTTTATAATTTAAATTAAATATATTTATTAATATCTCAATTATATTTAAAATTATAATTTCTAATAATATAATTTTAAAATATTTTAAAATTATTAATTAAAAAATTATAACATTTTATGCGCGCGCGCGAGAATAGAACAATACCCGAGGCTGAGGCTGAGGCTGAGGCTGAGGCTGAACCCATCCTGGTTCTTTGTCATTACGTGTCCACTTTTTGGGAACAGAGATTTTTTCATATAAAATCATTTTATTGTTTGACATGCATGTATGATGCACGGAATGATGTTGTAGCTTGCAAATGGAATATTGCAACTTGGAGAGCAGATCTCCTATAGATGTGTTTCTACGTGGTTCGCTGACTCAGCCTTAAAAAAAGAAAAGGAAAATGTAAAAACAAACATATCCATTCCCCAGAGATTAAAGAAATGTAGAAAAGGGGCGCGATCTCCTTTATAATCCTCAAAGCATCAGTAAACCAATTCGACTTCCACTCAATTACTCGTCCAATTTTTTATTTATCCTTATCTCTAGGAAAATAAGCTCCTCAAATTCGAGAAGTACAATCATAGAATAACAGAGAGAGATTGAGTTATATTAAGAATTTTTTTTTCTTTAAATATTTTTTGCATGGTTAAATCAAATACATAACCGAAAAATTATTTGCATAGCTTAATTATATCAATGACTCTACACATTTTCATCTTGCTCAAATTCTCTTTTGCAATCAAACTTGAGATTCCTTAAGGAAACCCAAAAAAAGAAAAAAAAAAAAACAATAATAATAATAATAAATTTTGACATGCACCAGGCCACCTGGTGTGTGGAAGAGGAAGCTTCCACGTACACGTGCCGAAGCTGCGTACATTGGAGATACCAGCTGCTTTACCGAACTATGTGCGTGGTGGCTGCTTAAGGTCATCCCAGCAGATGATACCTTACCTAAATAAAGTGGAAGAAAGCTTTTGTCTATGACCCAGCAACCCATATCGAAATCGCCAATGATATTTTCTACCAATTTATGCACTTCGGATGATCGAGTAAAGTTTTACTTTTTGTTCTTGCTGAGAACGGATACAATGGCCGTCCAATTAACTTTAAAATTGATGTCACTACAAGGTTAGTTGCTGGCAGACCGAAAAGCATCAATATCCACGGCAGGGCATTGTACAAAAATTAGACATCAATCTTGTCATACGTTAAAAAAAAAAAAAGGGAATATTCTTATCTTATCGTAATATATTTGGGCCTTAGGAGTCTACGTAAATCTGCTAATGCTACACGTGAACTCTTTTTATTGTACATGGATTTGCATCAGTTGACGTAACAATGTCGTTTTCAAGGCACCAGACTTTCCTAGAAAGATGAACTTAGACAGCCCCGTATTTTATTTTTTTTTATGGGGGCGGGGATAATGGCAGCAGCAGAGGAATTGGAACCCTCTTACACAGACAAATTCAATGAACAGATTATATGGACCCGTAGCCGTGCTGGGTTGTTGAAATACGAACCAAAGTGATAGGGACCCTGCGAGATCTAGGGGCTCAGATTTCATGTGTGTGGGTGTGTGTGTGGGTAGAAAAAAATTTGTGATTTGTGAGATGACTATAGCAGCCATGGGCCACGATTCCGTGTCAACTTTGGATGTTGTTAGACATTATAGCAGTCTTTAAATGTAAAAAAAAAAAAAAAAAAAAAAAATTAAAAAGGAAGGAAATGCCTTTATATATTCTGCTCGTGAGCAAAAACCCCTTTTGGTTAGATGCATGAAACTACGCAAGTGTATATGGCATTCTTGTCTCTTTGTTTATTAAGTCATCAATGTGCTTGATAAGAACGGAGAAAAAGTCTTTTAAGTAGAAATTGGTAAATCCTTTCTTTTGTTTTTTTTTTTTTAGGTCCTCACTGGCTGTAAGTCTTTGTTTTAGGCGCAGGAGATAAAGAAAAATGCCTTTTCCAGTTTAAAGTTGACGTTTGAATCGATAAACTGTGAATTGAAAAGCTCTCCATCGTTGAAGTTTAGCCAGACAAGACACAGAAATTGAGCAATCTGCGAGTGGATATACATACATATATATATATATAATCTTGTTTCTTCACTGTGAATAGAAAATTGTCTTTGACGTATGCCTTAAACGGCACCAACCATAGTTTGGTGTAAGGTTTCACGTCGAAATTATAGACTAAACTACACTTTTTTTTTTTTATTTTATCAATTTAAAAATTGATTTAATAAGTTGGAAATTCAATCATTTTGAAAGAGTATCCTTTATTGGGCCCAGGTGGACAAAATAGAGGTCCAATCTACCATGAATTACGGGAGAAACGGCTTCTCCAGTTATGTTGGGCCGAAGTTGAAGTCCATGTTGCTCTGAAGTGGAGCATGTTTATCAACCGTGATATCCGACTTGAGATTCCGTTAATCATGCAAAAACACAGACGGCCTCAAAATAACTTGTATGATCTGAGAATTCTTAATTTAACTTATTTATGATGTGAATTAAATTAATTTAATTTTAAATATGAATAAAAAAAAATCTTTAAGAGAAGTCTAATTAAAATAAAAAATGATTTTTATTATTAATATAAAATTAGGTATATAATGTAAATAAGAATAATAAGCACCTTATTTTATACGTCTTTGTAAACTTGCGACTGGCTGCATCATGCCCATTGATAAGGCTAGCGGCAATCTAGCAATTTCCTTACCTTTACTTAAGGTTTTTGACGGGGCAATACGTTAATACACCTCTAGGCATGCGAGTCGTTTATGGGCCATAAGGTCCAACTTGGGAACCTATTAATAGAGAATTAAACTTGCCGTAATACCATTAAGTCCCTTAATTGGGGATCTGTTTTCCAATTACGTTTCTCAGGCCAATAACAAGATTGAGATTTTCAAATACTTTCTTTTTCTTTTGCCGACCCAAATTACATTTCTAATATTAATCTAAATAACTTTTTTGGCATTTTAAAAATAAGTTCAGCTGGTTTTATATGTCAGAAAAAAAAAAAAAAAAAAAAACAAAGAGGAACGAGTCAACGTAAATGCCTATGAATTAACGAGTTTGCCCAATCCTGTGAGCGGATAAAATAGTGGATTGACCCCATGATATTGGGTCTACGAAGGCTCTGCAAAAGCTATTACAAACGATCTCATCCAGAAACCAGGCTCAAATTGTTCACTTTCAAAACAAACTAGTCCACGTAATTAGCATTGGTTTTTCCTTTTTTTTTTTTTTATGTGGGGTTGTTATAGCATAGGTTCTTTTAACGGAATGGTTCAAATGTTTCTTCAAAAGTGGGCTTCACAACATAAAATGCCCATAAATCAGCAAGTCCCCCCCCCCCGGTCTCTCAATCCATCGTATTTGGGTCAACTTTAGAAACAAACCGGGCCGAGCAACCAGCACAGGGAGTTTTTAATATAATGTCCCTTCAGTAGGAAAAAAATAAAAAGAGGATTCTTTTGTGCAAAGCTTGCTAGCAGAATAATGATGCCTTAAAAGTTTTAACTCGACTGTGCAGAGGTTGACTTACGATTGAAAGTCTCGGTTTCAGAATTAGCCTTTATATTAACAATTGGTGATCATGTTCGCATCCGAATCTCTTCCGAGACCGTACTGATTGGCATGTACTTGTTTCTTCTGTTTAAATTTCGAGCCCTTGCCTAGTTGTAATGGAAAGTGGGGAAAAGGAAGGCAATGGGAGAAATAAACGGAAGAGTGATGTGATCGTGTTGATGGCGAGGAGTTGACTCGTCCGCGCATACACCTGACAACTCCGGCAGCAGCCAGACAAGAAAAACTGCAATCTTTTTCTCCATCTAACAAGGGGCGCTCTCGCAATTACCGAGTTTATTCAAAACTTGACATAACATTTGAGGTTTGAATTCTATTTCTTACTTATAATTAAAACTTCCTCTTCAACCAATTGAACCAACTTCTAAACAAAATGTAGAATATTTATATACATTTCTAGTAAATAAAATTTTAGTGTCTTTACCACCCAGAATAAATACAACTTAATAATAGTTATTTCCTGTTATTTTGGAAAAAAAAGTTGCGTGGCCGTCTCTTACTTTCAGTTTAAAGCATGGTAACCACAGAATTTCCTGGATTTTTCCGAATAAAGAGGCTCTGAAGAATATCTTTCGATGGATTAGCCATCGTACTTCCCTTCAAATTGCCTTCTAAAATGAACCCGTTTCTTTGATTTTGTTATGATTATTTTTTATTCCATTTTCGTACTTCGTTGTCTACCGACCGTCGGATTTGTACTTTTGCTTAGACAAATTATTGCATCATCTTTAAATCGGCCACTTTGTATCGGATAATGCAACAGAGCCATTTAGTCTTTTTTCTTGGATTGGTATACAGAATACGTGGAATAAATCTGGATTTAAGTAGTAACAACTTTTTTCTCTTTTTCTCAATAATGATGCCTTTCAGAAGATTTTCTTGTAATTATTTCAAAGATGGTTCCTTTATGGTGGGTGTTTGGTATTTGTCTTTTTACATGCCGCCTGAGGCGGTGGGAAAGCGCCATGCGCCATTATATGGTACGGTTTCATTGGGTTTTGCTTTCGCCTTCCTCTTCTTTGAATAAATTGTATTGAAATACACACCTAAAATAAAATATAATATATAATTGATATTTTAAATTTTATTTTTTAATTTAAATTTTATAATTAAATTATTTTATATTTAAATCATATCATTTTTATATTTAATTTTAAAATTTTAAAAATATGATCAAATGGTGAGTCTATTTCAATTAAAAAAAATTTTTGAATGAAAATGTAAAAATTATTAAAATATAATATATAATTAATATTTGAAGTTTTATTTAATAATTTAAATTTTTAAATAAAATAATTTTTTAATAAGATCCATTCGTGACCATAGATTATATTACTGAATTAAAAGTTGCACGCAGTGACCCTTTTCGTGGCATCCAATGCACAGTTCTAGTCTCCCATTTGGAAAATTCGCCGTTGAACTTGGAAATGCCCTGCCCGTCATTTGATTGACGGGGTCAGACCCTTGATTGTTTTGGCTTTCATCTTTACTTGAAAATAAAGAATAACCCCTTCAATAAGAGGACGTGTTGCGGGAAAGCAGCAAACAATCCATAGAAGCAATGTTTATGTAGGCAATAAACATAGGCTCGTGATCGTCCTTTATGGGAAAGTGGAATCATAACCTACCAAGTATACCATGTCAGGTATTGGAGAAAGAGGTAAGCTAATGGCAGCAAGATCGAGCACGCTTATCCTTCACTCTATCTCCACAATGGTCCTGGAGTTTCATTGCAATTACATTATCCAAAAAAGGAAAGATTACTGAAATTGGAACGGATGGCTTGTTTTAAAGTGAATCATACCAAGGAAACATGATTACGCCTGAAACAGTTAAAGTAATCCGCAGCCCTCGTTCCCCTACAAGTTTTTTTTTCATTTATTTTTTTTTCCTTCTCTAAATCAAAACTCGGTTTCTCTATAATTCTTATAATGGGGTAGTTGATTACCAAAATCCCCTTCATTACACCAGCCTTTTTGTCAGTTTGTAGCCGCTGCACGAAGCAAGGTCCAAAACAACAATAGTTTTTTAACAACCACCACAGTTTCAACAGGTAAGTATTTCATGGTCAAAAAAAGAAAGAAAATAAAAAGTGCGCATTTGACAAACCAATGATCTGGATTAATAAGAGAGGCCATCCTGTAAGTTCTAAAATGTTCAAAAAGAAAGGCCATCAACTACATCTTTGAAGTGTGGAGGCATTAAAAATTCTGAAAGTAAATGAATCTATAAATGTATATGAATTTACCTTTAACCATTTGAAACAGAATAATATAAATGGCAAATGAATTTGAGGACAACAGAGACACTATGGAACAGATGTGTGGCAACAATGTCCTATGGCAATAACCCCATTTATTTCAGCAGAACTGAATTGACAGATCAAAAGGGGTGTTAACAAATCTACATACATCAAAGAATGGAGAGGATAGCAAACCAATTTGAGACAAACCGAAAGCACGTCCACACACAAGCACAGAGAAGAGAAAAAAAAAAAAAAGTATCCCGTAGCTCAGAGATTTAGTCTAAGAAATTCCAGGGGAACTTGGGCTGATGGGCTGAATTATTGGTGGCTGAGGAAGATGTGGATGTTGAGGGGACTGGCGTTAACGACGGAGAAGAATCAAATGTTTCCCATTGCGTGGTTACAACAACTGGTCCTGATGTTGAATGCCTTGACGATGATGACTGCTGTTGCTGCATTTCCATATGGTCAACCAAGCTTCTCGGTGGCTGCTCTTCAATTTCGGCCAGCCTTTGCCCATTGGAATATCTGGGTTGGTGCTCTTGAATTGTGGGCAGTCTACCTTCATTTGAATACTGTTGTCCATGGTGGATTGGCCTGTAGTTTCCATTGCCATTGGAGATGGTGTTTTTTATACCTCCACTAAAATTGGGCATAGAGTTCTTCTTCTTCAATATATCTAGGGTCTCAACGCACTTTTGCACTCTTCTAACCTTTATGAACATTAACAAAATAATAAGGGCCAACACCATATATGCAGAAAGGTTTCAAAGTGCTACTTCAAATACTGAAATCAACAGACTTTCGTTTGAGGTCAAATTACCTGCATTTTCCTTTGTAGTTTCACATCCCCATAGTCAATAATTCCATCCAATTTCAGCAATTGATTCATCAACAAGTCGGTCAAGTTCAGCACATCCTTCTCGGCTACTTTCCCACCTTTAGCAATTATCGATTCCAGAGCCGAGACCTACCCAATTTCGGTCAAAGATCAATATCCAATCCACTATCAAGAAACGACAAATAAGCTTCATCATATCAAAAGCAAGGGAAGCCTAATTGCAAGAGTCTTAAAGGTATATACCTGGCCGGCGAGCGCATCAACTTCCAAACTGATTTCTGAGATGGATTTTGAAGCCTTCTCCATCTTGGCATTCTTTCTCATCTCAAGTATACGTTTTTCCTGGCTAATTGGGTCTTCAATAAGCACAATTTTGGATTTATCCTTCACTCCCGACATGTCGAGGAACGCATTCGAGTCCCTCTCCTTGTCCTTAAAGATCAGCTTCTGATCTTGATGGTGAAGTCCCGTTGGCCCCGTCAACATTTTCTTTAACTCCCCTGCAACCAGAATATAACCAAAATCAAATACGCTCATCACTCTCGAACACAGGTGACCCAAAAAAATAAAAAATAAAAAGACAAGAAAGGAAAAGAAAAATCAAGAGTTGATCATAAGCAAAAGAGTTTACCAAATGTAGCTTGAGAGCTGATACTGATCTGGTGATAAGTTGACCCATATTTAACCCTGAGTCTAATTGTCGGTGGAGGAGCGGAGCTCCGATCGGAGTCCGGGTTTCGCTTCTGCACCAACATCCCTCCTGGTCTGAGCTCCCACTCGGCTCCAGACTCCCGGCCACCGCCGACACCACCAGCTGAGCCGCCATTCGTAGGTGACCGCCCTGTCGGTTTAGTCTTCATTCTCATCATCTTTTTTCCTTGTCGGGTTTTCCAGCCGTTACTAAACGATTTAAAGCACCTTAAAGCGCAGAGAGCCTCAGATCTCTAGGAACTGCGGTTCTTGAGGATCCGTGTTAGAGACCAAAGATAACCCATTTCAGACAGCGGGTTGCTAGACTCAGCATTACAGGAGTCCAATACCAGTCGCCACGCGTACACAAAGAGAGAGAAACAAGCTCCCACTAGCCTTTTGTTTTGTCTTTGCAGAATTCAATGGCGTGTCCCAAAAGGAAAACTCTTCACAACAGCTCACCAAGAATGAATCTTTTCAGTTCTTACAATTCAAGACAACTTTAAGCTCACCATTCGCTGAAACTGAGAGGCGTGAAAGGACCGAAAGTCCAGAATCTAGCAAACCTCCCATCGAAGAAAGTAGAACCCAGAACCAGATCTCCACTCAAATGCAACCACAAAGCTTGAGACTTTCCCAGAGCAAAAGGAAAATTTTTCCCTTAAAAAAGCAGAAAAAAAAAAAAAAAACAAAACAAAAAATCAGGACATCAACAATGTCAATCCGGCAGTTTATGTTTTGAAGAAAGAACCGGAAAAACCAATGTGGAATTTCCAATGAACTAATTGGTATACAGAAACAGAATCTCGCTGTCTCCCTCTTGCCGTTCTGGAGATTTCTGGGAAGAACAGGTAAAAATAGATAAACAATGGGAAAATGAATATAAAACGAGTGGACAGCTAGCTGAGCTGCTCTTGCCCTGATAACTGTAGATATGAATGAAACATCTAAATTTATGGGTGTGGATGCAGATAAACAAACATATTAACTTGCCTATAAGCATGTATTACGGGGATTATTCTATCTTACATTGATCTTAAACACAACATAAGATTGGTGTATTATTAAAAAAAGCAATTAGAGTCAAATTAGGTATACTTGTTAAATATTCAAGTAAAAATAATTATATTTTATAATTATATATAAAAATTAATTATATTTAATTAAATTTATATTTCTAAAATTTATTTAATTTTTTTTAAAATTATATTATTATTATCAATATATTTTTATAATTATTTAATATTTAATCATAATTAATAATATAAACCAAACGTATAAATTATAATAATACCTAAAAAAAAGCCTGGGTTTATATAAAAAAAAAAAGTGTTTTATTTTAATATTATAATAATTACCAATTTAACGAGGTAAAAGGGAACAAGGCTGGGAGCACACGGGTCTTTTGCCAAACAGGGTTGGGCAATGTTCTGACGCACGTTGGTCTATGAAAATAAAAGTTAGACCTATGCTTTCTGAGGCACACGTGTACGTAGTTGGGGGCACAAAAGGGAATTCAGCGGCATTCCAATCATTGCATTGCTAATTGGGTGCAGCTGTTGCGAGAGAAGTATTGATCTAAGGTTGGACACGTGGCAGTTCACTGTGGCTTTTTTGGTGCCGTCCATCTGTCAGGGAGAGTTTATCGTGCCGGTAATTCGCCGCCTTCCTGTCTACATCAAATTTTTATGACAATTTTTTTTTTAAAATTGATGATTAATATTAATAGAGATTTCCCTTTTTTTTTTTTTTTTTTTTCAAAAAATAAGAAATCTCACCTCCTGTAATTTTATTTTTCTTTTTCCATAAAAATGGTAGTCTCCAAAACCCTGAGTACCTTTTTAAATTTAAATGAAAAAACAGAATGAAAAAGGAAATATATGGATTTAGGAATTCAGTGAAGTATTTGCATGGTTAATAAATACTTATCCCCTGCGAAGTGTCATTTCCGCTGCTTCGTTCTTCATGGGGATACCTTAGAATTTCTTTTCTTGTAGACATATGTTATATATATATATATATAAATGGAATATTTTGCAGAAGAGGAAGTATGATTATCTCTTTCCCCGTTAATGGAGGAAAAGATCAAGGCTCCACCCCAGGCGCAGTAATGCACATTGGCCTGCATTCTATGCTTGATAAATCCATGGCGCAAAACAGGGCAAGACAACTGAATTCTTACTCAGTTTGCCGTCTTTGTCTAAAAATGGTTGTTTATAAGGGGAAGCCATGTGGATATTCGAATTCACTTAGACGTATTTTATGGAGTAAATGATAGTATCGTAACCACAGAGACTGTGGCACAATCATTTTGTTGCATGCCTTCATTTAAAAGTTTTTAATTGAAAATTTTTGATCTAATTAGATTAGTATTTTAATATATTTTTTATTTGTATTGATTTGAATTTTATTTTTTTAATAATTAAAATTTTATTTTATGAGGTTAATGTCTCAAGTTCGTTATTAATATAAAAAATTATTAATATTAAAATAAAATATAATAAAAATTTATTTAATAATATTTTAATAATAATTTTTTTATAAAAAATTAAATACAAATATAAATAAGTGACTGTCGACATCACTGCTGGTTTTTTTTTACATCTTACGGGCACCTGATTTCTATTAATGCCGATTGCACAAATATGTGGATAATTATCCCCTGTTTCTCTG
This sequence comes from Rhizophora apiculata, assembly GCA_037832385.1. Lineage (NCBI taxonomy): Eukaryota > Viridiplantae > Streptophyta > Magnoliopsida > Malpighiales > Rhizophoraceae > Rhizophora > Rhizophora apiculata. The sequence continues at coordinate 8,625,863 of CM075428.1, read as the reverse complement.
TCCCCGCCCCGCGCGGTGAAGTGCCGATCGATTTATAATTCTCTAGCACTTTCTCTCTCAATTACGCCCACAGGAGACCCACTGCCAACTGGCGTGGTAACCTCAAATCTTGTATCTTTTTCTATGTCCCTGTCTGGTATTGATGGCGATCGCTTGGGGTGTTCACGAATTCATGACGGGGATTAGTCTGTACCAACCTGAGGTGGTTCGGCAATGATCGGCCCTTGTTTTTGGGCCTGTGAATTTGGACAAACTAGGAACTAGTGTTAGAAAATTTTCATTTAATAGCTTTTGAATTTTTGTAAACAATCAATTTTTATTAAAATTTCAATCATAATATGTCTCGTTATTTATTTTATATATTATTACATTATTAAAAATATATATAATATCATGATCGAGTAATTTAAGCTATCTATCAACTAGATCACAGAAGCAAATGATTGACCCCTCCACCATGCACTTTGCTTTGCTTCCCAGTTCCTCCTGTAAATGAAGTAAGGCCGAGACAATGGAACCAAGTTGGTGGCTCCTTTCACCATCTCCTTCCCACATGTGTTCTGTAATGTAGTATTCTGGTACACAAATCGTAGTACATCCACCTCTTTAAAATGGGGCATATCAACAACTTTAAGATTGCCCCCATCTTAAAGTGGTTTAAAATTGAACATTTGTCCCCACCCCCTCTCAGTCAGCTCTGAATTTCAACCTTTGTCTTCACGCTACTCCTCTACAAAACTCCACTTCCCGACGGCAGGTCTGTGTTCTTCGAAACCAAGTAAATCCCACGTTGCTTTAATCTGTGTCAAGAATCTAGGGTCCCCCTAAAAGAAAAATACCCCCCCCCCCCCCGCGGTCTGTCTCTCTCTTTTCACTTCTTTGTTCTCTCAAATTGACTTCATTGCCCACCCGCCGACAATCTTGCACGTACAAGTGACACGCTTGGTGGCCACACACGTGGCAGCGACCTCGCCAGAGTCGTCCAAAGTGGGAGTTATGTGGTGGTGGGAAATTATTTTTGCTTTTATTATTTTTTAAGTAGTTTGATTAAGACAATACAACCTACTCTTAAATGATATTAAACATAACGAAGGACGAAAGGAGCGCGGTTGGTGTATTGGAAAGACATTGATTTGTCTTTAAGACGCTCATTTATAATCTTGGTTTAAGTTCGATACATGTGTAATAAATCCAACTTTATTTAAAGAAAAAAAAAAAAAGAGAATTACTATTCACTTCTCCCGTCTCAACTTTTATGCATATTATATTTTAACATACAATGCAACGTGCCTCAAAAAGTTTTTCTTTTATTTTTTTGTAATTAATTTGATACGTTGTTTAAAATTGTTGGGAGAGGAGCAAAACGCTGCGTTATCAAGGGATGGATGCTTGATATTGGGACAGGATGCCCGACCAATTGTCAAATGTTAAAGATTGGCGCATTGGAACAGATTCCTAGAGGCATCATGGGAATTTCCGTGGGACTCTGTCCAGTTTGCGTATCTTGTCGAAAATTGCTTTCACCTACTTCTGGAATTTTCTTTGTCCAAGGTCCAAGTACGTCAGAACCTTTTTTTTTTTTTTTTTGAGCCATTGGATTAAATGCTCGTACTGCACAAATCTTTAGAAGCTCTTCATTTTGTTTTTATTTTATGACCTCAGTTTCCCTCGTCTTAATTTATGGCTAAATCTACACAAATCGTCGAAATATGCTGATTTACTGAGAACCGAGCAATGATCTGCTGCTTGGCTACGAAGGAAGAGGGCTCGTATTTTGAGAAAGGGAAGAGTACCGCTTGGTCAATTCTTTTTCCGGGAGTATTTCTTTTTAACATAGGCACATGCACGCCATCATCAACCACGGGCGATACACATTATTGCCTTGCAAGTCAGGACTCTGCCTACTCTGATGTCGGCTCTGCACTTGCAAATTGACGTAATCTGGACCAATTTCTGGTGCCAGGTCCACTGCATTATCGACTCTAGACAATCCAAAATCTTCAATTTCAATTGATTGCATAAGCAATTTTGCTGTCATCACTGTCATATCATCCACATTTCCTCGCAGCCTTCAAGCTACAGGCCCCTCCTACCGGCCAACAAATTAATTCACCGAGTTGGCGCGTTTAGTCCATAATCTTCTGATAACGAGAATTAGTCGAATCATTTTGTCAAAAGAACCTTATCGTGAGTGGTAGAAATGTCTCCATATTAGTTCCTTCATTAGCAAAATCTAACCATTTGGGTCTAATGAAAACTTAACTACCGTGTATCAAAATCAGATAGAAAGCAAAAGCAAAAAAAAAAAAAAAAAAAAAACGGAAAATGAGTAGAATATAAATATGAGCTGTGAACTGACTTACATACGTGGAAGTCCAAGGGAAAATGTGATGAAAAAAGCACATTATCATACTAACAACAAATTGCTTCAGCCGTCAAGGGTTCAAGAAGAACCCCAAAAGGTAGAAAGTTTGAATCGTGCTATAGTAGAATGAGAACGACAACATATCTACATTCTGTAGATCCATTCATAGAGGTTCCGTAGAGTTGAGTCCGGACATAGGCGCAGTAAGATATCTCCACACGTGTGTAGTGAAGAGAATGTTAGATTTTGTGGTATCTAAGATGTGATTAATTCGAATGGTTTGGTTACGCAATGCTTTTCGTCCAAAAATCCGAAATGCTGTCGCTCTCTTCTAAACATTTCTGCAATTGCCGAGTTGCCGTGCAAAACTAATTTTCTAATCACAAATGGTTTAATCAAGTGCCAAATCTCCTGGAAAACAGACAATCAGATTCGCTGTGCACATCAAACAAGAAGAGGCACTTGGGATTTGGTAGATACGTATCTACCTCTAGCTGAAACCTTTCGCAACCGCAAATGCATTTAATGTACAATTTAACCCAAGATGCAAGTGACTCGTGCAATTCCATGAATCATGTAATCACTACGCAGGGAAAAAGTGACACTTCCGGGGCAGAAGACCAAAAATGGAGATAATTAGAACCTTAAAAATTGTCAGGGATAGGCGAAATGCTGATGTCGGCAATAATTTTTGGTGGTCTTATTTGGATGGTATTGTTGATTTTTTTAATAGAGAAGAAATCATGTTCTTTTTATTTTTTTATTTTTAATTTGTAATCTTTTGAGGCAGAGAAGAAATAATGTCGGTATCATATCATGTTGGAAATGACAATATCATTGGAGGAAGGATTGGGGGCGTTCCTTTCCAGTCTCACCGGTTGCTCTTTGATGCATAAGGTGGTTATGATTGCCTGTGTCTCTTTGGACAATTCTATAATATCCTTTTACCAAATCTAAAAGCTCCCTGTAAGGTGTAAACCTGGCCCTCAAATAATCATCGCGTCAATTATGTGTTCGCTCAGAGTCGGGGTGGTGGGGGGGGGGGTGGGGGGGGGAGGGAGGGGGAGCCATGGCATCATAGCCTACTTCTTGTTTCAGATGTTACACATAATCATCGTATCTACTGCATCTAAGCTAGCTTTGTTAATTGCTTAAAAAGAAATCATGAACCTATAGTTCGTTAATCAGTCACTTTTAACGCTTGATTTCCTTTGACCTCGTAACTGGGTAATCAAGTCAAATTTAACAAACAAACAAATAATTTAACTATGGAAAGACGTTGGGCCCTGAACAATGGAAACTGGCTCCAGCCCATCAATTATCGGGCCACATTTGTCCTATGGCATAATCAATCGTTGCTTTTTGACAATTCTTCTTTGACCAACTCAATTATGGGAGTAGAAAGCAGAGAGAACTTTTTTTATTTTTAATTTTTTGGTTTTTTTTTGGCAAATACACATTGGAGATTCATCTGACCGACTCAACAGTCTACACCAATCTCATTTGTTCAGATGGAACCACACAAGTTTTTGACATTGGAGTATTAAAACCTGTCTTGGATGACTCGAGGTTCAGTCTCAACCATTATTATTAAAGCTGACAACTTTGTCTTGTGTTCACATTTGGTGACAAGGACAGAAATATCTCATCAATATTGAAGGGAAAGCAAAATCCGCAGTGGCACTGCCAGGTATACAGCCCAATATCTGCTATTGCACATGCTGAAATGCATGAGTGGCTGTCGCTGAATTCACTCCAGAGAAGGCCCATCAACGGACAGGGAACCTTATCCCATGACCCTACTGCTGGCTAGACAAAGAAGCTTATCCAGATAGTGGCTTATCCAGATGGGGCATTGATCAATTCAGCTGAGACAAGGGTCTCCTCTTGTGTTTTCAATAACCATGGCAGCAGCGTTGAGCTGCCATTTTCCATGCTTGGTTCTTAGAACTGCTGAAAACATCAAAAGCAGGTCTTATGTCTCCTGCTCAATGCAACCTTCTCAAAGTAATATCAAGGTAACAAGCTTAATTAATTAGCTTATTTTCCTTAATAACATGTTCGCTGCTGAAGAAGACAACGCTAGTAAAAACTTCTATACCTTTTGTGCATACTCCTGGGGGGGAAACAGGTAGTCATAAATGGAGCAGCAAAGGAGATAGGACGGGCAGCAGTTGTTGCAGTGACAAGAGCTAGAGGAATGGAGGTGGCAGGTGCTGTGGATACTCATTTTGTAGGAGAAGATGTTGGACAGGTTCCCTAGTGCTAACTTTTGCCTAGAACTAGTAAATTTAATGATCACAGGTTATGGACACCCCTTTTGGGAATTAATATTAACATTAATTGCCTCTATTTCTCTCCATTTGTGAAAGTAGGTTTGTGACATGGAAGATCCACTGGAAATACCGATAATGAACGATCTCACCATGGTTTTAGGATCAATCTCTCAGGCAATACACCGTAACCTCTCTCTCTCTCACACACACACACAAGTACATCCACTGAAGCATTTTCAACATTCTTGGCAGGCAAAAGAAACAGGAGTTGTCGTTGATTTCACCTATCCTTCCACCGTTTATGACAACATAAAACAGGTTCAAATTCATAATTCCTCATTTCCTATAAACAAAGAAAGACATCAGGAAAGTTGTCTCCACATGTCATGCCCCTCATTTTCCTTCACATCTGTTATTAGGCAACAGCTTTTGGTATGAAAAGCGTGGTCTATGTGCCCCGGATTAAAAATGAAACAGTGACAGCTTTATCGGCATTGTGTGAGAAGGCCAGCATGGTGAGCACAGGGTGAGAACTTGCAAACAGTTGAATGAGAATATTGTAGTTGTTTTACAGCAAAGTGGTACCCTCAAGCTTCATATTTATGTTGCACCATTGACAGGGCTGTCTCATTGCACCCACTCTGTCCATAGGATCAATACTCCTCCAGCAAGCAGCCATTTCAGCTTCCTTCCACTACAGCAATGTAGAAATCGTGGAATCAAGGGCAACTGCAACAGTAAGACAAATGAAAAATAAACGTTTTACACCAAAACACATGAAGAATAGATATCTAATGAGTTTCCAAGATATTTGTTAATCATCTGGAACATTTTTTGAGGAAGTACATAAGAAGTTAGAAAAAATAGAATGTGGTGGTGTAGTTGGGCCACCCAGAGATTGGGAACTCAATAGACATGTGATTTGCAGGGAACATGGTCACATGTGCAATATGGGAGGCATGATTGATGCAGATGACTGATAATCATCACATGGTCTAAATTTTATGTGCAACGTTTTGATGAAGATGGTGGACTTGATTGTTGGAAAGCAACCACCATAGCCAATAGTGGCCTTTAACCTGAGTAAAATATAAAGGAGACTCAAATGATGCACAAAATGAAAGATCATGAAGAAGAAAAATGAAAAAGTTGGCAGCCCTTTTCCACTAAAAGGTTGCACATGCCAATTAAATTGAATTAACAATTTGATCAAAATTGAATGAAGGGAGCAATAATAATAGGGGTTCAGACAAACAGTTGGATTTAGAACTCCTCTCCAAAGTTACTTATTCAAATTGGTATCTTCCACAACAAGCAAGACCTATGCCGCATGCTGATGAGTACACACATAACTGCTCATACACAATGATGCATACGAATGATGATGTTATGCATTTCTACTCTCATGCATGTAACAAGTCAAGTAGAGAAACAAAACCTTATACGTGGAGCACTGGATATAACAGAATTGTATATTGTGTGCAGGATCTGCCATCAACGGATGCAGCCCAAATTGCAAGGAACCTCTCCAACCTAGGCCAGATCTATAACAAAGAAGACATGTCAACAGATGTTTTGGTAAGTGCGTTCTCAAACTTAAGTTATATCACTAAATAAATGGCACAACGATGCCAAAAAGTTGGAGAGAACATTCATTTTATTCATAGACCAAAGTATATTATGGGTACATAATATTCCACCTGGGCTTGCCCTTTCCCCTGCGGGCATCACCTAAAATCATTTATGCTGTGTTAAACGTGGTAAAACCTGGTTGCAATGGGCAATAATCTCGATGGAGAATGTTCAGCAGAAATCCACATCATTCACTACAGGGCATAAACAATCAAGTTTAGGCATAGCGGTTGACTCATTTTATTTCATCCCGTAAGGCACGAGGCCAAGTTCTGGGAGAAGACGGGGTTAGAGTGCATAGCTTAGTCCTACCAGGGCTTCCCGCCAGCACAACTGTCTACTTCTCTGGCAAAGGAGAGGTAAACTCTCTGGCTCTCTTTTCTAATATATTGCTATCATTGAGTTAAAAAGTACCTCAACAATATGATAATCCATCCCTGGCTACTGATGGGCACAGATTTACTCTATCAAACATGAAATCATAGATGTGCAGTCCCTCATGCCTGGTCTACTCCTGGGCATTAGAAAGGTTATCCGTCTTAAGGTAAGCAGCTGGGAAATTTTAAATTCCTTTTTTGAGGCTTTCTGCTCAGTCCAATTCAAATAAAACCATTCCTTTTGTCTTTGCATTTTGTCGCAGAATCTGGTGTATGGCTTGGAGAAATTTTTATAAGAAGCTTTCTTCAAGTTCTAAGCATTGAGCCTAATCCATGATATAGCTAACAGACATCATGGAGAAACCAAGTCACCCTGCACAAAAAATGTTCAAGTCAGGAAGTCTAAACAACAAATTAGAAAGAGGAAACAAAGATTTTGTTGATCTATTGCATATGATTGAGATTTTCAATCATTTTCATTCACCAGATAATGTGACTCATTGAAACAGAGAACACAGGTTAAGATTTTTTCAGTGTATTCATTCTGAGATATAAACAAGAAGGCTTTCACAGGTGCAAAATGGTTTAATCAAGATTTGACTATTACTGCAAATGTGATTAGTTACATGCTTGGCCCCCATTTGATTGCTAGGGAGTCATAGAACAAGCAGAAGAGCTTGGAGCCTTCAGAAGTTGTGCAAACCTCAGCCTCTCTGCATATCCCTAGACTTTGTTCCAGTACTGTATCCTCGTGCCAATCGAGTGGAACCTCATCATTACAACGTCGAGAAAGATATATCAGTTTTAGTTCAGATTTGTGTCCTCAATCTTATCCAGCACCATAATTGGAGAAACTTGAGTATAAGCTACCATCAATTCCCAAATTATTTAGTCAGCAACATTGACTATTTCTTAGCTCATTCCATCAAGATTGGATTAGATGGCCTTCACAGCTGTAAACTTTTTAAGTTATCTTAACGTTGACATTGCAATTGGAAGTTAAAAGTTACTTGTTAGAACTTGAAGGATAAAAAGTTAATAAACCAAATTTTCTTCTAAGGACTATGAGAGATACAAATAACAGGGAAGCAAAAATGGACAGAGTCCCACGAAATTCACCAGCACCATGCCAACGAGTTGGCAATAGCCTGGGCTTAAAAGAATTTAGATATTGGCAGTCACTAGCCGAAAAGATATATTTCTATCTCTAAAAAGCAATTTTGGTTCCCAACATAAAGATTTTCACCTTTTCCAAATAGACCCATTTGATCAATTCAAAAACTGATTTGCTGTACTGAAAGTTCTCCTGGGCAAGGCACAAATTTCCAGGCCGACCCTTAGCCCTCAAAACAAACAAATCGAATAGAAAAGAATAATTGCTCAAGTAGACAACCGGCCTGAAAAAAGTAGCACAATGTTTTCATCTATAAAGGAGTGAAGAAACGGATTGAACTGGGAAATTATAGCCACTTTCAAATTTCTAAACCATGAAAATTTTGTCAGAAGGTATGCTCTTGCAATTCTGAAGTTATGCCCTACCTCTAAATTTATTTGCAACAGCTCTTATCCAAGCTCTATCTTTGTCACTGTATGCATACTCTGTGCTCGAAATCAACAAGATAAAACCTTCACTTGTTCCCATCTCATTTGTACTTTGGCAGTTAGATTGAATTACAGGCTCTAACAGTAGCGAACAAGTCCCATTGGGGAGCATCTCCCAGTTTCCAAAATCTGATGTATTGATCAAGCTGTTAATATTATTTCAGGTAGGAAACATGGTCACAAGAGCCATAATTTCTTTGTAACAGTGACATGCAAATCAAATTCAAACACACATGATACAGAATTTATGACTCTTAAAATTTCTTTGGCTCAAGAAAAACATAAGATATAGAGCATCATGTGAGAGGCTATGTGCCATCATTTCTACCAAAAAATTATGCCAGCTAATGTGATGAACAGTGCAAAAAAAAAAAAAAAAGGTTAGAAATAACATGAAATGTCAAAAAGTGTGTTGCACAGGGTAAAAACTGTAAGAGGAACAATTAATTCTTATTTGATGCAACTTATTGAACTGTAATCTTTTTTAATTTGAAGCCAAATTGGAGCTAGAGGAAATTACAATCACAATAAACAGAAGTTGCTATACCCATTTCTAAACAACATAACAATACACAAGACCCACTCCTCCAATTCACACTGTTCTTTGCCAGAATTAGGATCAAACAAAATGTACCTAAATTCTGCGGGTAATAAAGAGTCTCCTTCAAATCTGAAAAGCCAATGATGTCAATCTGTCTCTTAAACCAATCAATCAGTTGATCTTTAGAGAAATTATCAGGAGTAGCCCAGTATCCACGGACACACAATTGACCATGAACCAATATCAACTAGGAAATAAGAAAAAACCAAGGCACTAGTTGATAACTTGAAAATGAGTCATAACTGTGTTGTGGTATTTGTGTAATAGAAGAAAAATAATAGAGTAATCCCGAAAACAATATCCTATCTTTTATGGTTTTAGTTCAATTTGAAGATAGCTGCTACAGAAGCATACCACTGCAATGGTGTTTGTGTTGCTCAATAAAACATACGTGGCCCAAGCCAAGTCCTCCTTGCTGGCATCAGATATGTTTTGAGACATAACAAATATTTGCTCAATTCCTTGAGGAAGAGTTGCCTTACCAACTGCAGTAGCTGTTCCCTGTGAAATTTCACAAGCTGCCTATTAAGGGAGATGTTGCAAATATATTTGACATATAAAGCCATTCCAAGCAGCAAAATCTATAAAACTTAATGGTCCAAGGCTGCTCCGATGATAACTCTTTGCCACTTAACAGCATTATCCCACCACACAGTCAACTACTTTCATCTATGCTCACTATTCAGAGAAAAATTGTCTGCATGAATGGCTATCTATTTCACAATCTAAATAACTTCCAGGAGACTTAGCCACTGCTGAATGCTGAAAGTGTAAACAACATAAAGCCACTGCCATTGGAAGCATTCAAAACATAGCTTTGGGGGTGAAAAAAACAGAAAAAAAAAAGGAAGGCAATGTGCATAAGTTGATGTCAACCAAGGCAAGCAAGTCACAATTAAGGACAAAAAGATATCAATTCAAAGAAATTTATCACCCCATTGCACCCAATAGTTGCAAGCAGAATAGCTTATTAGCCCTCACAATCTATATAAAGTTCACACACAATAACAACAGCAATAGTTTTGTTCACTACCTTGAGAAACCTCCCAAAGTAAGGAAGTGCAATGGAGAATGCTGCCAAGGAAAGTCCCAGGGCTTCTGTTCTCTAAACCAAACAACATATCCATCCAATGTTAACAAAAATCAGCTACCCCAAGATTACAGTTTCCGATGACAGAAAATAGAATAAGCGAGAAAATGAAAAACCCACTTACCAGCTGCGCCGGGGTAGTACCGGAATAGGAACCCACGAAGCGATTTAGCAACAGAAGCGACCCGAACCCGTATCCTATGAATCTGGGCAAATAAGACTCGTCCAATCCAGGTATCCCTTGAAACACCCACCAACAGCCAGATAATTACCCACAATTAAAAAAAAAAGATATAAATCATATAATTATACGTACAAGGAAAAAAAAAAAAACATATATATATATATATATATACCAAATGTAAAGCGAAGAACGGAGAGATTAAGCTGCTGTTGCTGTGGCCGTTGTTGCTGATTGTTTGCGTTTCCAGAGTTGCCCAAGCGGACGGACACCGTAAGTGGTTTACCGGCGGTATTGGCGCGAAATCCGGGCCTGGCTTTTAACGAAATTAAAGGGTGGATTGCGAGGCTGCTCATTTTTCCTTCTTGTTCCGGCAATCCAGTTGAACTAGCTTCTCCAGTCTAACTGAAACTGAAACTGGCGTGGATCCAGCCATTTCAGCGTGGAAAGAGAGTTACCGAAAATGGGCCCCCTGCAGAACTTAAGTTTTGGGCCTCAGCCCATATTCCCCTTAAACTTCGTTACCAATCAAACAAGACATCAGCATCCAGTTAGAATAAGATTAGGCCTTTTCTCATCAAAAAACCCAGCGCTTTTTCAATCCAACATGAGTTTGATTTCACTCCAAATTCTCGAGAAAGCCTGATGGATTATCGTAAAATATATAACTCTTTAACAAAGAACCTGAGAGGACTCTTCCTCGATCCATTTTAAACATCATTTACAAGGAGATAAAATATAAAACATTATGGGGAAATGCTTCCTGGAGTTAAATGGTAAAGGGAACATGCGATTGTGATAGGTTTTTCCTTTTGAAGCGTACATATAAAGAAACATGGGGCTACTAATTCAGCAATTGCTCTTGCTGGCGGTGCAGAGCAAGCTGGAGATATGGTGCATGGACATGGGTTCACGACCACAAATATGTACGACAAAGGCTTTTTTGCTTGTTTGTTTTGTTATGTGTGTCTCCTCTTCTTGTCGAGATTTGGATAGTATTCGCGTTGACGAGATGCATTTTGTGGAGTCAGTTTGTTGCTTTTAAGGTTTTTCCTAAAGGTTGTTTGGATTTTAATCCCCTAACCGTATCAGCACTCGTCTTGTTCCGAAGACGGATGTAGGGAAAGCAAACTAATAACTCGCATGTCTGCTAAGGGACCGACAGAACTTTTATCTTCATTTCCTTCTACGTCTTTTACTTTCAATTTGTTCATTACCTGTTTTTATTTGTTGTCTCTCGTCCTGGATGCAGACTGCGAGTCCTTCACAAGACTGGTTGGATGCGCTAAACTTAACATCATGCGCTGCTCCGGCTTAAATTTTTTAAAATTTTTATAAGTGAATTTTGTTTCCCAAGTTTTTAAATTAGTTCTAAGCTTTTAATTTTTATTTTGTACAAATACTTTTAAACAAAAATTAGTTTTTTTTTTTTCCTCTCTTTCTCTAATATATATACAACACGAGTTTTAAATTTTTTCTTTCATAAATTAAACAAATACAAAAATTTAAGATTTTTGTTTAAAAATTAAATTAAATTAATAAAATATATTTTAATTATTGTTATCATATTTTTATAAAATTAAATTACATATTTAATTGATTTCTATTTACAACTTATTTATATAAAATAAAAATTTAAAATTTATAACTAATTTTAAAACTTCACAAAAAAAAAAAAAAAATTTAATTACAAAATTTATTAAAAATTTAAAACTTCAACAAGGCTTGTCCCGCATCATGTCATCAAGACAGGAATTGTGTGTTTCTAAATTGAGATCAGTTGGCATTAAAATGCTACTGCGTGTTTGAAAGTATCATTCCAAGATTAGAAAAATGATCTAAATCGTATTTATTTCCAAATAATTTAGAAGCAAAAAAAGAAAGAAAAGAATAGAAAACGAAATTCCAGGCCAATCTCTAATCCCCAATCTTGGAATCCCATTTTGTTTCCGCCAGCAGTTTTGCAATGCAACGTTTTGTTCCGAGGCGGTGGGGGCGGTTTGCATAGAAAATCTTTTAATGCCAGAATAAACATTGTTGAGTAACATAAAAAAGACGAAAGGGAATCATTAAAAAGTGTCGAGTCTGGTCCACATGCATGAATGAAGGCAAAAGAATTCTGTATTTAGGTTTCGCGTCTTGCGAATAATTGAGCAATTTTTGTGTTTTCATTTATTCAACTTTGACCTGTGTTCGGGAAGAGGCATGACTTTTCTATCGGGTATCGGCCTGCGGATCAAGAACCTGCTTGAATATAAACCCAGATTGACTTCTCGTGGAAACTTTCCTACTCTCCGCAATAAATGCCGCGATCCCCACGACGGCGCGTATCCCCGCACGCGTGTTACTATATCTACCAAAATATAACGTTGTCTGTCTCCTTCGTTTATTGGATCGACATTTGTAGGCCCGGATCCGGTTGTAGGTATTCAGGATAGACGCCACAGCAGCATCACATTAAGGTTTCCGTCCGTCAAATGCTTACGCGTCATCCTCCCGGTCGTTCATTTATTATGGATGGTTCAGATTTTAGCAACCGGATTGATCGTGTCATTAGGGTGGAGTGGACCTGAATCCATATATAATTTTTTTTATTTTATTGAACTTTAATTTTTAAATTATAATAATTTTCTCTTGTCATCACCTTTATTTACCAAATAAAATACCTGTTCCAAAAATCTTTATCTTTTATAAGCGCCTGGCAGGAATCCCAATCAGGCAAGGATAAAAAGATACAAGAAACATGCATTTGTCTTTTGACTACTCTCTTTTTTTTTTTGGAACAAGACTACCCATTTTTTCTCACATCGGAGGAGTTTAGGAATCGTATATCACTTTGGCAAAAGCGGGCTGCGGGCCTGATCGTTGGGTAAGCTTCCGTTTCTGCTGTCTGTAAAATTCTCAGAGCATCGCTATTCTGTAGTCGCTTATTCACCATCGATAAGATGCTACGCATTTAAATTCAGCCACGTCATGCAAAATTAATCGCCTGATTCGTTCGCATACCAGGATCTCCTTCCTATTTGTCATTCAACCCTGTTATACTTACGTGGCAACCAACTACTGAGTACACAGGAAACACACACATGTAACAGATAATTGTCCCCACGCACAGGTGCAGCACATAGATCCAGGTAACACCCGACCTTCATAAGCTCGAATCAGATTGTGCCACGTCGCACAGAATGGTCGTCCCACTCGCACCGCGAGATTTTACACCGACTAGGTTCGGCTATCCTGACAGCGCCACCTGCCCTATGTTGACCGGAGACAGCCGGTGATCTCGAGGCCTGTCACTAACTCAGCCGGTCACTGCTCTTCTGCAATTACCGCTAGGTATATATAAGCAGCCTCACGAGTCTTCTCTCTCTCTATCTCTCTCTTATTTCGATTTCCAAATTGAGGGAAAAAAAATCAAAACAAAAAAGTAAATATTTGATTTTTCCAGCTCGCTCTATCGAGGTTAGTGGCTTCTTTTATTTTGTTACTTTTTTTATATATAATTATTTTCCTGGAATTATGTGAACGGTTTTTTTTTTGCTCTAGTCAATTTCTTTTTTAGTGTCAATTTTTTTCATTGATCGATCTTTGGAGCCACGAAAGCCCAAGATTTGAGTTTTTTTTTTTTTGGGGGGGGGGGGGGGTTGGGCTTGGTGGCAGCTTTTTAGCTCATCCTTTCTCTCGATCTTTCTTAGAAACTTCTCATGAAGAGTTTAATTAAGTATATACACTGGTAACTTCTTTTCTTGGATTTGTGATTTGGGAATTTTCGAGTCTCGAATTCGATTTTAAAGCCTGGCCGCCCTGTTGTGGTTACCAGTTACTTGTAATTGGCTTTTAGATTAAGCTTGATAGTTGTAGTTTAGCAGATGCGGTTCATTGGACACAAAATTGGGGCTTCCGCCGGCAGTTGATGCTGTTCTTGTTGTTAGCTTGGCCAAAGTTAGGGTTTTTTTGGGTGGGGGGGGGAGATAATAGGAATTATGTTTTTGTTGGTCATATTTTGACGGATTTGGTGTTTCGTCTATGCTATTAATCTCTTAATTTGTTTGTAATGGTAGTTTATTATGAAAAATTTGTAAGCTTTTTTTTTTTTTTTTTTTCTGTTCACATTTTTCTTTTTTTACTGGTGCTAATGCTGTTATTTGCATTCTTTATCGAATATTGCTTAGATCTGAACAAGAGCTTGTAGAATTTTGAAAGCCTTCTCATTGGCCAGTGACATTGTTCATTGAAGGAATCGGATTTTTGTTTCTCTCTGGTTGGTGGAGGGGTGTAGTGATTATAAAGTGTGGCTATCTGTATTTGTGATATCATTTTGGATGTTTATGGCATTGGTTTAGGTTTTTTAATGATACTGAGCAGATTGGGCTTATTTAATATTTCTAGTATTTGATAAGCCTGGCTCTGGAGAGCTACTTAGATTCCAGCCACCAGGGGTTGTTGCCGGTTATGGCACCTTCTCGGGTGGTTGGAGGGTTAGCCCAGTCTTCCTCAAGTTCAGGCATTTTCTTCCAGGGGGATGGTCAGTCCCAGGCTGCTGTTAATTCTCACTTGAGTTCATCTTTTGGCAACTCATCCAATTCAATTCCTGGGACTGGGCGTTCCAATCTGGGTCCAGTTTCTGGGGACATGAATAATGCAGTTGTGAACAGTGTGGCAAACTCAGGACCAAGTGTTGGGGCAAGTTCTTTGGTGACAGATGCAAATTCAGCATTTTCGGGAGGTCCCCATTTGCAGAGAAGTGCGAGCATTAATACTGAGTCTTACATGCGTCTGCCAGCATCACCCATGTCATTTTCATCCAATAATATAAGCATTTCTGGTTCATCAGTTGTTGATGGGGCCTCTGTAGTGCAGCAGGGCAATCGTCAAGACACAAGTGCACAGCAAGTACAGCAGAGTCAGCAGCAACAACAAGGGACTTCAAGTGCAACATCCTTGGCCACATCACAAACTGGGCAAGTTTCACTCTCCATGGGCCCACGAGCTCCAGGTTCCTTTCTTGAAGATCCTACTAATCTATCTCAGGTGCAAAAGAAACTGAGATTGGACATCAAACAGGAAGATATTCTGCAGCATCAGGTGCTGCAACATGTCTTGCAGAGACAGGACTCCATGCCATTGCAAGGCCGAAATCCACAATTGCAAACTTTGCTTCATCAGCAGAGACTGAGGCGGCAGCAGCAGCAGCAGCAAATTATCCAGTCTATGCCACAATTGCAGAGAGCCCATCTGCAGCAGCAGCAGCAGCAGATGCAGTTAAGGCGACAATTACAACAACAGGCCATGCAGCCAGCCCCTGCCATGAAGCGTCCATATGAAGGTGGCATATGTGCTCGGCGATTAATGCAATATTTGTATCATCAGGGACAACGTCCAGCTGTAAGCTTTTTTATTTAGTTTTTTTTTGGGTTTCAGACTTTCAGTTTTGTGCATCATACATGGAGTCATGCAATCATGTTCTCATCAAAATATGAATCTGTGTTAACACTTACTCTATTATAGGTAAATAGTTATGCTTTGAAGACATTATCTATCAACCTGAGTTTTAAAATGCACTTTTTCAGGCACAAGGGTGGGTTGAGTCTTGATAGGGTTTTATATGTTGGCAGGATAACACTATTTCCTATTGGAGAAAATTTGTGGCTGAGTATTATTCACCTCGTGCAAAGAAAAGATGGTGTTTGTCGTTATATGATAATGTTGGCCATCACGCACTGGGTGTTTTCCCCCCAGCAGCTATGGTGAGTTATTTTGTGGTGGATGTTCTGTTCTTTCCAGGCTTATCAGAAAAAAGAAAAAAAGAAATTGTTCTCTCTAGTTTGCCAACACAGGAAGATAAACTTCTATTTGGAGTTGATATTCATTTGCCTATAGTTTTAGGGACATGGGTGCCTGTCATTTTTCTCATTGTGTACACATCTTTATTTTGTGTTAATATATGATGATTTCATATGCATTTTTAATGTAGAAGTACACTTAGTAGCTTCAGCAACCATGTGTACTATTGTCTAGCTAATTTGTGTGTGTGTGTGTGTGTGTGTGTGTGTGTGTGTGTGTGTTTGTTTCCTGTGCTCTCATTACATAGATTATGTGGAAGCCTTCATTATTTCTTTATTATTATTATTATTTTCAGGAGGTTTTTTGCCCTCATTTCATAGCACATCTCGGCATTTACCTCTTGTAAATGCCCTTTTTTTTTTTTTTTTTTTGTCAGGAGGCATGGCATTGTGAGATTTGTGGCTCCAAGTCTGGCAGAGGATTTGGTAAGGGACTTTGTTGCTTTTATCTCATCAGATGTTTTTCTTCAAGACAATAACCATGGTGCTGTTATCCATGAGATATCACAGGTTTCTCTAGAAAGTTGTTGCTTTTGTTGTGATGAAAATTGCCTTTGGAGAGACATGCTTAGGTTGCTAGTTTAAGGTTTTTTTTTTGCTTCACTATTTCCTTTTCCCCCGTCCTCTGACGATAAACATGGTATTCAGCCCCTAATTGCCTACAGTGTAGAGTAGGTAGGCCTTACATTTGCACAACTTAAAGAATGGCTTGATTTTGTGCAAAAGCTTTTATGGCTTGAGTGTTGTAATTTTGGTATGACCATGTGAAATAAGGTCTGGCTACTGTAGTATTGCCATGTCAGTATCAGAAATTGGAAGATGTCAAAGTATTAGCATACAACTATCACAAAGCTGTAAAAAAGTAGCTCAAACTAGAAGTGCACCATTGATTTGGGGTGGCTTGTTTTTTCATGAAGAGGGATGTGAGCTACTGAGTTTTGTATTTCTCTTGGTATGGTCCCCACCTGTGCATGATGTTGTAGAGTCTTTGGGCTCTTTAGTAATAACAGATGGTTTCGTAGAATTTTGCATTTATGACTCTGTTTTAGTTTTTCAAACCCCTTGCTGTCCTCGTAAGACCTTCTCAAGATGTCAATTTAAGAAATAATGGTGCACTTAATGGCTTGAAGTTGGATATCTTGCACTTCAACCGTCATGTATGACCATAGGGCCTAGACACTTTCCTAGAGAGGGAGAGAGGAGGGAGTTATTCAACAACGAAGTTGCATATAGCAATGCCCAACTTTGTGTGTTTATTCTAGATGTCCAATTAGTTTACTTGCTTCATGATGCATGTTTGCAGAGGCAACATTCGAAGTACTTCCCAGACTAAATGAAATCAAATTTGGCAGTGGTGTCATTGATGAGCTATTGTTTTTAGAGTTGCCATGTGAACGGAGACTTCATTCTGGAATCATGATGTTGCAGTATGAAAAAGCAGTTCAAGAAAGTGTATATGAGCAACTTCGTGTGGTTCGTGAGGGTCAGCTTCGTATCATATTCGGCCATGACTTAAAGGTCAATGGAAGTACCTTCAGTGTATGGTATATAATGCATTGCTGAAATCATTAAGTTAACATGCTGTCACTACCCTCTGATGCAGATATTGTCCTGGGAATTTTGTGCACGGCGTCATGAAGAACTCCTTCCTCGTTTAGTTGTTGCACCTCAGGTACTGATTTTTCATTCTCCAGCTCTCTTGCTTTGGCATAATTATCCCAGATGTTATATCACTTGCTGAATATAGGTGCAACCAATAATCAAGATATTTCCCAATGTCTTTTTCTTGATCAGAATTCTATGAAGTGTTGCAACCTTTTTTTAGTTGGGAGAACTAAGTAGCAAAAATAAATGTAATTTTTTGGTCTTTTTCAATAGTAAAAATGTTCTGTCCAATTTTGATGGTCAAATTGACCTGGAGACTTTTGAATGAAACTTAGAAAATGAGCATTCAGCATCTAAGCGAATTATCATATCTTCAATATTGTTTATTGGATATGGAACTTCTTCCTAGAAATCCCCAAGATTGGAACCCTCTTCAAATTACTAACAAGGTAATCATGGTCATGTGAAAACATTAACTTCGATCTGCTTGTCAGGTAAATCAGTTGGTTCAAGTTGCACTGAAATGCCAGAGCACAATTGCTGAAAGTGGATCTGAGGGTGTTTCTCAGCAGGATTTGCAGACAAACAGTAATATGTAAGTATATTATGCAATCAAATAAATATTCCCTCTTATTATTAGATGTTAAGCCATTCTTTGTGGGTGAAACCCTTTTGCACTCTATATGTTTAAAATGAGGTGAAGTTATTCCAACTTGGGCTTTATTGCCTTGGAGTAGTAAACATTCTACGTTGAATGTGATAGTAATCAATCTAATTGTTTAATATTTTGATGAAGTAAGATCCTGCTTTGGAGCTTTCATTGCTGATTCTGCACTTCTGCTCATATGATGCCTTGAGTGACTTGTGGTTTTAATAAGGCATTCATAGTGTCAGTTTGATCCATATTGGTAGGGTTAATGGATAATATTAATTAAATATACATTATTCCTAGGGTCTTGACAGCTGGCCGACAGCTTGCAAAGTGTTTGGAGCTACAGTCACTGAATGATTTGGGATTTTCCAAGAGATATGTCAGGTGCTTGCAGGTAAGACTGAAAGCTGTTGCTGGATGTAGAATTGAGTGGCGAGGACACACTATGTTCATATGTTTATATTCTCATAAATTTGGATACAATTCATGACAGATCTCTGAGGTTGTTAATAGCATGAAGGATTTAATTGATTTCTGCTGTGATCACAAAGTTGGGCCAATTGGTAAGCCTCTGCCCTTAAATTGCAATGCATTCATATTTTACATTTTTTTGTTTATAGTGAATGTGCCTGCCTTTCTTGTATCAACGTGAGTTCCACTGTCTGTCATTTGCATTTTTGTTGTGCTTCTTCTCTTCTAATTTATGCTTTGCCAGAGATGGTAGTTCATATGTTTGAACCCTGGATACTCTCTTCGTTATTGTTTGCCTAAAAGTGTTGTGAGCAGAGATGAATCCATTATTTCAATTAAATGTTTGCTGAGACTTTGATTTGGACATGTATGCAGAGGGGTTGAAAAATTATCCTCGGCATGCCACTGCAGCCAAGCCCCAGATGCAAAAGATGCAGGAGATGGAGCAGCTAGCAAATGTTCAGGGTCTCCCAACTGATCGGAACACCCTCAATAAACTAATGGCATTACATCCAGGAATAAATAGCCACATGAACAACAACCATCAAATAGTTGGTCGAGGAGCTTTAAGTGGTCCAGCCCAGGCTGCTTTGGCACTGACTAATTGCCAGAATCTGCTTATGAGGCAGAACTCGATAAATTCAAATTCTAACTCACTTCAACAAGATGCCACATCATCCTTCAATAATTCTAACCAGAGCCCATCTACAAATCCCCAAGGCCCTGGTGCTTTTATGTCAGGATCCATTCCGAACTTACCTGTTAATGGCTTTGCAACTCCACATCCACCTCCACAACAGCCACAGCAGTTGCCGCAGCGCTCATTGATTACTACTAGCTTACTCCAACAGAACTATCCACAGCCCTCCTCCCAAGGTAACCCCGCCTTGCAGCAGCATATGATCCAGCAACTGCTGCAGGAGATGTCTAACAATAGTGGGGGAGCTCAACAACATTCACTGGGCCAGCATGGTACTGTCAATTTATCAAGGAATGGAATGGGCTTTGGAAGCAGCACTCCGGCAACACCTGCGGCTTCTTCCACTGTGTCTGGAGGTTTTGCAGGGCCTGCACCGAGTCGGAACAACAGTTTTAAAGCTGCATCAAACAGCGATTCTTCTGCAGCTGGTGGGAACAGTGGGTATACCCAAAAGATGCCAGATTTGTCTCAGAATCTTCATTTGCAGGACGACATGATTCAGGATATAGCCCATGAGTTCACGGAAAATGGTTTTTTTAACAGTGACCTTGATGATAGCATGGGTTATGGCTGGAAGGCATGACTAACTAGGTGGCCTTGTTACTTATTTTTGTCGAGCTTATTGATGGCCACATTTGTATGTACATAGAGTTAATTAGACTTCTCTCTTACCCATTTTCTCTACAATGAAATTTGTTGTGACATGGGGCTTGTACGTTACTAGGTAATTAGTCAACTGTTCTTCCTCTTTCATTTCCGTCTTTCTCGAGGCTTTTGTGTCAAGTCTTGCAAGTGTAATCTATTGAACGACAATTGGAACAGCTAGTATGATTTTTTTGTTTTATTTGAGTTTATCCTTTTGGTCACTCGTTGACATGGCTTTATTCAGACCACTGTTTTCGATTGACAATACCATACATCGATAAGAAATCAAGGCAAAATTGTACTTGGTTTACCGTCAAGATTATTAAGAAATTACTATTTGCTCCGATCCTCAACTTTTCCATGAAGCCGTTATGTTGAATTTATGGCAAGCTTCAAATAATCTAGGTCAATTCGGTCGGAGTCATGGACCCAATTTGACACTCAGCAGTGTGGTCGTAGCTATTTCAATGTCCTTGCACAGATGATTGTAGATTGAAACAGCTTATCTCCTTCACCCTGGCCAGCGGGTTCATCACAGTTGGTTAATTGCAGTTCTGACTTTTAAGACGCCAAAAACCGAGTTGGGTGAGTGTTCAAATGTGTATTGGTTCATCGCAGCCAATAAACTTTAGGCATTTCTTAAGCAAAAAGTTCTCCAGAGATACATTCGTTCCCGTATCTACTTACCCACACACCGTACATGTAAACTTTCATATGCTTGCCGACTCTGCTAGAAGAACAATGGAGTCTAATCCTTGATTAAATGAAGTATCTCTGTCCTTTGGAGAATGCTCTGAAGTTTGTTACAACTAATGTATCATTTCTCGAGTCCTTGGCTAGTCTCCACATGCGCATGTTCGTTGCTATCAGCTTTCCTTATCGGTGGCCATGTGCTTCCAAACGAAGACAGCAGCCTTTAGAGAAGGATTGGCTTTAAGACCTAAACCTTGATCATAATCATTCCAGTTTCCCCATGATGATTTGAAAGCAATAATTTTTTCAAATCAAATTGCAATTAGTCCAATCATAAATAAATTTCTCCTCTTGTTAATCATGCAAGCATTCTGTCAATTTCCAGGACACCCACTTCAAATCTAAAGAAGGTGAGGCTCACAGAAAACACATGCATGAAGAGTAAATCCATGACAATACTAGACAATGTTCTAATTTTGTAAGGACCAAATTGTTTGAATCCACATCAAGGTCTGATGGGTCAGATTCAAAGAAAGAGGAGCATAGCGTTCATTTTATGCACTGATACCAAACCATGCCTTTTAAAAACCCATCTCTTTATGACAAATGACCACACCAGACAATGAGACAACTCATCAATCCCCTCCCACTTGCCTCTTCCACGAGTCTTCTACAATCAACTCATCGACTCCCCAGTCCTCATAGCTGTGCGATCAGAAGATAGATATCAGTAAACTCAAATGAGCTAACAACAAAGCACATTGGCAAATCAAAGAGAAAACAGTGTACAAAATTACCAGACATTGCATCAAGCAAACATCAATTAGTTGAGATTGAAAGCACTACAATTTTAAGCTAAGAATCTCACCTTCCATCAGGCAAATAGCGACGAATGGTGAAAGGTATTTTCTGCTCACGAAGCTCCTTCATAGCAATCTGACCAAGAAAATTACAAAAGAGTTAGCAAGAAACAATCAGCAGTATTTGGCAAAATGAGACTAGACACAAAACAAGGGAAAGAAAAGCCAACCCAAAAAGAAAAGCCACAAAATCCAGTAAATAGTTCACAGATAAGCTTGCATAAGATACATTATTAAATGTGTGCTTTGTTTCTCAAGATAAAATTAATAGGGTATAGCTTCTCCTCCGCGATGGTACCTACACGCAGAAGATACTCATTGAATCATTTTAGGCAAGCATAACATGTCAAAACTAATTTTTATCCATACTATTTGCATCATAATTGAACAATGCAGTACTCAAACGTCCATATAAAAAAAATTCAAGTCTTACCTCCAATGGGTCAGTCTCACCTTCCAACTCAACCATCACAGGAGCATTCATGCTGCGGTGCCAAAAACAAAAATGTGATCACATCTCTCAAATTCATCAACACCAAGTTTAACTCCAAAAAAAGAAGATTTTTAATGATGAAAAGAACAAAACCTGATCTGCAGAGCACGGGTACCCAAAATTCTAGCACGCTCATATTTTGTCATATATTTCGAAGTTTTGCGAGGTCGATCCACTGGTTCTTGCTCTGTTCTGTCCTCAGTCTCAATGGGTTCCCCAGCAATGTCTTCATTAGCATTTTCAACATCTTCCTCCTCTGCTCCTTCCTGTCCAATCAATCAAAAAGACATTCATAACGCAATTTGAGAGAGGTTTTGAGCAAATAACAGGAACAAAATCCAAAGGAATCCCTTCTCACTTCAATCTCAGGCTCTGGTGGCTCATCATCATATCTGCATCACCAATTCAAGAAATCTCATACAATGTATTCAAAACCCGGATCCGGGGAACAGAAGAAGGAGAAAAATAAAATTCGTAGAAAGCACAAAATAAAAACGAACTCCAACGCCTTAACATCAATGCACCAAAAACAAATAAGAAGAAAATAAAGTTTCTTTTTTCTAAAAAAACAGAAAAAAAAACCCTAGCTAGCATTTGTTATCGTGCTTGTGAAAATGCGCATAAGGAAGGAAAGAGAGAGAGAGATAGATAGATAGATAGATAGAAATCTAGAGAGAGAGAGAGAACCCTAAATCCTCGTTGTAGTCGTCGTCGGCCATTGTTTATCGACTGAGACGAATAGAGCCTTTACACTCCTCTCTGCTTCTTCGTATAGAGCCTTCCCAACAACGAAACACTTTTGTTTATTTATAAATGACCTTGCAGTTTCGTATATTTATTAATTTTCCTTCTCTCTTCGCCTCCGCCGTCCCGCCGCCCCCTACAAATTTTTTGAAATCTCATTAAAGTACCCCTTATTTGTGTTTTTATTTTTTTCTGCCCTTTCCTCGTTCTTTCAGTTTGCACCTGTCTATTCTCTTCTCTTATGTCCTGTTTTTATATTAATATTTGTTGCTCGAATAATGTCAAATATCACAGAAAAAAAAAATTAATTTATCATAAAATTTTATTTTTATTGAAATAGATAAAATTTTGTGATGTTTTAATAAATAATTTTTAATGAAAATTATTTATCTCAATAAAAATAATATTTTGTTAATAAATTAATTTTGTTGTGATATTTAATATCATTTTTGTAAAATTATAACTCTAACGTTTATCAGGAAAGTAACAGGTTCAAAATAAAAATTGAAAAAAACAAAATAATAATGGTATGGAGGTCCTCTCCTCAACTCTCGTGATCATGCGCTTGATGAGATGGGATAACCCCGTTACACAATTAATTTGGAGTAATAAATTATTAATTCGGGATTAAAATTATATCCTGTCTATGCATCAATGCATTCACCTACAGTAGCCCTCTGCAGTTAGATTCATGTTGATGCATGCTCGTTTTGCCTGTGCGCTTAAAGGCTAGCTGCACTCCATTAACATGGTGAATTTGGCTAATTAGCAATTTGCAAAACGTATGGGTGATGCAGTGACCGGAATTGATGTTCCAACTGGAATTTCATCTCCACCGGATGTAAGTCAGGATACAGAGAACACTATAGAAAGCATTGCTTTCACGTACGTGGGTATAGAAAAAGTCAGCTAAGCAACTTTAATTCTTATTATTGCAAAGAATCTGTCATTAAAACTCAGACGGTGACCACTTTATAATTGCAATAAATAAAGAAAAGGTGCCGGAGAACAGAGGGATCGGGCGTCTTTGCTAAGAGCACTTCTCTGCACATGATCAACTTGATCCAAAGCCTGTTTCTCTTCGACCCTAGCTATTTCCCAAATCCCAAATTACGAATAGGGTCATGTGCAAAGATCAAGAACAAGCAGTTAGCTTGGCTAGACAGGGACTCCATAGCCATGGCTGGTAATGGCGTTAATGCGCAAAAACCACCAAATCCCTCACCACTGCCTTCTTCTCCTTCCAAAAAAATCCAGTCTTTTTTTTCCTCAGCCATTGTTCTCCTACTCTGCACTGTCTCCTACTTCTTCGGCGTCTGGCTACATGACGGCTCTTTTACCCTCGGAAGAAACACCTCCGCCGCCACCGACACTGTCATTTCAATCCCATGTAACCCCACAAATAAAGACACCACCACCACCACCACCCCAGAAAACGGCCTTGATTTCTCGGCCCACCACGTGGCGGAAGATGAAGGAGACACTTTTGTGTCGGAGGCCAATGCCTATTGTCCAGGCAACGTGAGCTCCAAGCGAGTACACCCCACATGAGGACGCCAAAAAGATCGCTGAAATTCGACAGGATCTAACTGATATACAGAGAAATTAACTTCCCGGAGAAAAGCGAGCTGTTGAAGATCCGCATTCCGGCGCCGCATGGCTACAAGAACCCCTTTCCCGTGGCCGAGAAGCCGTGACATTGCGTAGTACGCCAACGTGCCTCACAAGCACCTCCCGGTAGAGAAGGCGGTGCAGAATTGGTTCAGATACGAGGGCAAGCGCTTCAGATTCCCTGGTGGAGGGACCATGTTTCCCAATGGTGCTGACGCGTATATCGACGATATCGGGAAGTTGATCAATCTCAACGACGGGTCCATTAGGACCGCCATTGATACTGGCTGCGGGGCATCAAGTTCAACCCTTGCCCTTCGTCACCTACCAATCCTTCTTGATTTAGTGATTTAAAGTTCAATATTACACAAAAATGGAGACTTGTTTGTCTAATTCGCCTTTGGAGTCGAACACTGAAGAAGTTGCTGGTGGAGAATAGGCAGAGTGGCCCGAGAGATTGAATGCTATTCCACCAAGAATCAAACAGGGGACCATGAAAGGAGTGACAGCTGAAATTTTCCAGAGAGATGCACAACTCTGGAAAAAGAGATTGTCTTATTACAAGACTCTGAACAATCAGTTGGGACAATCTGGGAGGTATCGCAACCGGCGATGACCCACTTTGGGTCATTATGTGGTTCCCGTCCAAGCCAAAGTCGACACTCTCAAGAGTAATATATGAACGAGGATTAATTGGAACGTATGAGGATTGGTAAACTAGCGCTTCCACTTACTTATTTGGTTTCATTTGACTGGTAAACTAAATAATAGACCTTATAGTTGTCTCTTTTCCTAATCTCTTTCTTCTGTTTAGGTGTGAAGCAAAATGACTACTTATCGAAGAACTCACGACCTGATCCACGGTGATTTGGTGTTTAGCCTCTACGATGGCAGGTAAGTGATCACCTAGTGAAATGTTACGTATCTTGGAAACTTTAGGTCATCAATTGGACCAAGAACGTCGCCATGGTTCAAAATGCTGCCTAATAGCATGGAGATACATGTAAGAATACGAAAGCAGGAGCATGCTCTCACGTGGGGTTCCCGCAGCATATTGTTTTGGGTAGAACCGTAAGACTAGCTCACATCTATTTCAAGCGAACTGTACAGAATACATTAAAATCTCTGCAATAACCGATGTACATTGGTTACATCTTGCAGCTGTGAAATGGAAGATAATTTATTGGAGATGGACAGAATTCTGAGACCTCAAGGAAGTGTAATATCTTAGAAATGGTGTTGATATGTTGGTGAAGAACAAGGGAATAGCTGAGGCATTGAACTGGGATAGTCATAGTCAGATTGTCGACCACGAGCATGGACCCCATCAGAAGGAAAAGCTTCTTTTTGCAGTGAAATCTTACTGGACAGCTCCGGACCAAAATGGATTCAAGACTTCTCAGGAAAACCCCCTTTTGGTTTGTTTTGCGTTTAGACTTTTCTTTCGTTTTTCTAGTTGCTCAGCCTCTTCTTCTTTCTCCTCTTTTCACCTTTCTTGATCACGTTGATTCTTTTTTCACACAAGCAATAATTTACTTGGCCGCAGATTGAGGATCTACGAACCAATGGGAATACTGAGACCTCTTGAATTACATATATTTCAATGAAATTTTTATCTTGACTTCTTACTTAAATAATAAATTAAGTTAATTTCATATTATATATAAAATAAAAAATTTAAATGAAATTTAATTAAAGTAAAAAAATATGTGTGTAATTAAAGATAATAAAGTTATTATATTAAAAAATACAAATAAATGTAGTAACTATTATAATTTTAATCTGACTTTCCGCATTTTGCTACGAAGGCTCAATATTACAAGTTCAGATATATTCAAAAGTTCTTTTTTTCCTTTTTTTTTTCACCCATTTACTTATATTCACTACAGTGGTCCACAACAAACTAATTAAATAAAACAATTACTGAAAAGTGTAAGTTCATAATTATACACAAAGTTAGAATGATTTCCAATTCATAGTCATAAGCATTCTGGAGACGCACAATAGTTGTGAAGATCTCCAAATTGGCATTAGGTGACTCACGTATTAAAGACACAACATAACTCCAACTACGAAGACACGACTATAAATTAACCGTGTGGTCTGGTAAAACAAAGTATGTGGTTAAACAGAGAGTCTTGACACAGTTATGGCGGCTCCCAGATCCTTGGTCTCTAGAATGGCCTCCCAAGCTGCTGCACTACTGCTTGTGTTGGTCATTGCACTTGCAGTGCAGGCTCAACTGGGTAACTCACAGTCGCAGCAATGCACGACCCAGCTCAGCAATTTGAATGTGTGCGCGCCGTTCGTGGTTCCCGGTTCGCCTAACATCAGCCCTAACGCTGATTGCTGCAATGCCCTCCAATCGATCCAGCAGGACTGCATCTGCAGCACTCTTCGGATTGCAGCTCAGCTCCCTAGTCAGTGCAACGTCCCACCTCTCAATTGTGGTAACTGGTATGCTCTTTGTGCAAAACAATATATGCTCTAAACAAAGACATTCTTCTTTTCTTTGTCGATTATTCTACGCTATTTTGATTAATTTAAGATTCAAAATCAAGTAGATCAAAAGTTGGCCCAATCAAACGGAGATTAAAAAAAGCAAAATAAAAGGAATCTAATTAAGCCCAAAACACCTGTTTTACAGGTTTAATTTCAATTACAATAATATTTGTTCCTTCCTCTCTTTCTCCTTGCAGATGCAAATATAAGCATGAAGCCACAGGAGTGGCCAACGAATAATGGCAGAGCCTTGTGCTCCAAAAAAGGGAAAATGCCAGAGCTTCGTATTGTAGTTTTCTTTTTTTTTTTTTCTCTTAATTTCTTTTCTTTCGTTTCTTGCTTCCAAATGTACCCCGATCTGCCACCAAGCTTAGGCTTCATGCTAATGAACATTGCAGGCTTCCC
This sequence comes from Rhizophora apiculata, assembly GCA_037832385.1. NCBI lineage: Eukaryota > Viridiplantae > Streptophyta > Magnoliopsida > Malpighiales > Rhizophoraceae > Rhizophora > Rhizophora apiculata. Next base: position 8,598,515 of record CM075428.1, on the reverse strand, counting down.
TGTTTTGATAGGTGTAGGCTTGAGCAACGTTCTTTTAAGCTTCAAAATTGAGCGTCCCACCATAATGAAATTAAATTGCATTACTACTAAAAAAAAAAACCAAATAAATATATAAAGATGCTGATGGGGTTGGGAGGTGATATTAATTAAGAAACAGAGGGCATGGCGGACTAGCGCTTCACATATGGGTACGTGAATGTGAGGAGGCGTGTCAATAGGATACCCAGAAACCGTTGGCCTGCCCTCCGTGCGACAAATATTATTAGTATAATCTAATTGTTGTTCACTTAATAATATATATACGATAACCATCCACAGTTTTGGGTGCTCTCGATTCCACGAGTGGCAACAACGACATGATTTTCTCTCGACGACGCCGGATTTGTACCATTGTATGCCTATATGGCTTTCTCTCTCTCTGTATTGTGAGCTGCGAGAGGCTTGTGTGGCAGTGGTTTTATTTTGTCGTGGCATTTTGTTCACCAGCAAATGTATCGTAGAGACTCGATTGTGACTTTTTTTATTTTTTTAAAATCAATTATATATATTAAATTATGAGTAATACAATAAAAATAATCTCCTTTCTTCTCTTTCTATTTCTTGATATAATTACATGAATTACAGCTCCCTCAATGTGTCAAATGACACTGATTAATAATTATAATGGGGGGCCATGGCAAATCATCTGGACCTTGAAGAGGCTTACGGAATAATACGATTTCACTGTTAGGCCATCTCATTTATTAAGTGAAGAATGGTCAATCAAGTAAAGAAGCTCGTCCCCTAATCCAAATCCAAGCATTCTAGCCATATCAGATGTCTTCAATTTGGGCTTTGGAATGTTATGTTCCTTCAACCAAGAATACACAACAAAAAAGTTCTTCATGATGAAGAGTTCCAATGCCTCTGGATTGAAAACAACAGCCATTTTCATATTCATGTGCCCACACAGGAAAATTCAGGCTATGTAACCATGGTTTTCAGCACATGACAATTCAGTTTCAAACACTGTTTGTTACCCGGTGAGGAACCAACATGGCTGCATAACGTGCCAGCTCTCCTGCTCGCCAGTCCAACAAGATGGGTAGCCAGGGATAAGTAGCATCGAGTCTTACAAACCATAGTCTTATGTCGGGGAATTCAGATAGTTCTCGGGGATCGTAGGGATCTTCTCTAGTGTAGTTAATGGTGAATCCAATTGTTCGTTCAAGATACTTGTTTGGCTTAGCTACAACAGGTTACAAGAACACATGGTCAGGGTCTACATTTCTAGGAAGATCTTAGGATTATTTTCATCATGTTTACCGGATTAGATAGAAGTAATCCCTGTGGCCTTCTGAAAGGGGGATAAGTCAACACGACGAATGGTGTCATTATTAATGATGACTTCACATCGACCTTCAGTTGGGAGGCATTGGAGGTGCAGCTTTAGATGAATCTATCAATCAAGCAAGGAAAAAGATTAGATGGAATTTATCAATTCCACTTCTGGGTCGCTTTGCCATCACTAGCTACACGATCACACGGTCATTGGGTAGAAAAATTCTTAAAGTATCGTAAGGTCACGGCTGCATTTGTCTCAAGCATTTTTGATAATGCAGACATAAAAGTCAGATTCAAACCGTGAGCACTTGTGGCTCGGTTACTAAATGATCACTTTGAGTAAGATAAGAGCCGGAGATTAAAGTAGATACCGTGGGTTAGCTATCTGAAAATTAGTACAAGCCTGCTAACGAGGGAAAAGGCAACAGAAAAATAAGTGGCCAAAACTTCACTGAAAGATATACCAGAAAATCACAATAACGCTAATGCTATTATCACTTAGCCTTAAATAGTTCTTTTACATCTTTCTAGAGACCGAGCACCTGGTTTTGACTTTCCTAAATCATCCTGGTCCTGGATGCTGCTCTACTATTTCTCTTCCAGAAGATTTTCTATATCAAGTTAAAGAGTATTGCAACGCCAATTGAACGGACAGACTGTCAACAAAATGAAATTACAGGATTAACGTCTTCATCATCGTATAAAGAAAGGTCAAAGTTCCCTGATGGATTGAATGCAACAGAGACAGCAACTTGTCCTTTCTGTCTAGTGATGTGTGAAACAGGCCAACTGGCTTCTGAATCCGAGATGGGTTCGCTAATAAAAATCTTCAGCTATTCCTCTTACCAGTTCCTCCTGCCCGGTAAGAAGCGAAATTTCGAAAGATGGAAGTCCCGTAAAAGTGGAGATTGCTTTAAATTTACTATTTTTGCTACCTTTTGAGTTACACGAGACAATTATCATCTTAAATCTTGGGAATTCCTTTTCGCCTCATGGGTGAGGATCCGTCCCTTGACAATGTTAAAGTGCTAAGGAGACCTCTTGGCATTCTTGCCTGCCCACCCAAGTCCCCTTTGGGTGTTTGAGAAATTACCAGAAAATATATGACTGATTTGATTCATGGTTGGACCCCCTTGTAAGCCAATGAATTTTTTTTTCTTATCCTTTGTCTTGACGTTATCCGATATGCCAATTTAGGTGGGAGGTGAAAAGTGGGGAAGAACCTGTCAGATGTCCCGGAGCATTGTTTAAGTAGACCGACATAAAAAAAAAAAAAAAAGATCTGAACAGACAGGGCTAGTGTTAAGTAATTAAAAATTCATCTCTAGTGCGGTCCATTAATCACAATTTTGAATGCATTTTCTTATGAAATGTGACGAGCCATGTGTCGCTGTAGTAATTTTTCTTGATTTTCTGTAGATGGTAATGTTTCAACTTGGGTGAGACTGAACATTTAGAACTGAAAAGGACTGAACGGATGACTAGCAATTAACCTTATATTAAATCTGCTTCCTTCGACCCTTTTCTGGCCGCTAACTCATGCAATCACGGAGCCTTAATTTTAAAACGAGGGATCCAATTGGACCGCAATACCATCTTGTATCATAGCCGTGGCGGTCAGTACCGTGCAAATTGCACCGGGAACCGAACAATGATATTAGTATTGAGAAGCGTGATGCCCGGCGAGCGAATGGATAGCCTTGTGCAAAGTGGGCTTGAACAACTGATCGCCGTCGCTGGCAGCCATTGAATGGTTGAGAAAAAGAAAAAGAAAAAAAAAAAGGTGGAGCTAGAAACTGCCGAGAAGATAAGGAATAAGGAATTAATTTCATTATCTTCCGTCGGCATGAATAGGGAATTGATTTCCTTACCTTGTGTCGGAATGAATGGCTGTGAAGATAATAATGTAATTAATTCCCTATCTTCATGCCATATTTGTGGTACTAAATTGGTTATAAATTAGCAGTTTCAATCACCCGAGTGACAAATTCTTGTAAGTATTTTTGAGAAATTAATCAAAATTGAGTGACATGGAGTGTAGAGGAGAATTTGGGTATCGTCTTTGTTACAGACATATATTATATGCCTAGCTATATAAAATTTTGAATTTTTAAATTTCGTGTGTGTTATTATTTTTATAACAAATTATTATTTCATTCAAATAATTAATATAAAAGAATATAATAAATTTATCATAATGAATAAATTATTATTTTCTATCTCTTATTCTCACTTAATATGAGAGGTTGGTAGTAACTTAGTTCGTCTCTCTTTTTCTTGATTCAAGTTTCAAATCTCTTTCTTTGAACATGAAAATAAATTTATAATAAAATGTAATATTAAATTTCATATTTGTTACATCATAGTTGAATATAAAAAAATTCTACTTAGATTGATCATGGTTGAAATGATGAATTTTTCTTATCGAATAAGTTAAATGGGGGACTCTTAACTTTAAGATCACAAAAACAATATCTCTCTCTCTGTCTCTCAAAAAAAAAAAAAAAAAGTATAGCCCCTAAGCCCTTATTATATTAAAATCATTTGGAATATATATATATATATTGCTTAGTCATTTTGAAAAAAAGTTAAAAAGTAATTATTTTATTTAATTACCTTTGAAGAAAATTCAATTTTTATAATAAAAATTAAGATCTAAATTATCTTAATATAACAATCAAAAAGTAATTAATTTATTTAGTTAGTCTTTGAATAAAACTCAATCTTTATAATTAAAATCACGTTCTAGATCATCTTAATATATCAATCTTGATATGAGAGTTGCTCGACCCCTAAATATAATACATTGCTACTTGGTATTCCAAAGGACCAGGAGGAACAAGTATAATAATCGAAAGACACATTTGCGTGTGAACAGTCATGACACGAGCAGTGCTGCCACTGGTGGGAATCGAGACTGGTCCGTAGAAACTTATCAAGGAGTACAGTTTTTCTATATGGTGTGCTCGTTATCCAAAATTTGCCCATTGTTCACAAAATGAAAGTCTAGGTTCTGAGCTATCTGAGTGCGTGCTCGTGTACAACATTCACAAATTCTATCACTTCATAACTCAAGTTTTTGGTTATGAAAATGTCCGCCTGTCTCGTTATGAACTTCAACAGTCAAATACTATCTACTTATGTATCGCCCCGCCTTACAACGTTGTGTGACATAGTGCTATAAGCCCAGGAAACCAAGTGGAAATGCGGGCTGTTCTACTAAACATAGCAATAAGCTTCCTCTTACTATGCCTGACGTATTTAGTCTGGAGATGGAGGAATCCCGGGGGAAGTGGAAAACTCCCCCCACGTTCAATGGGTTTGCCAATTATTGGAGAGACGCTTCAGTTCTTCACTCCTCACACCACACGGGGCATTCTGCCTTTCATCGAGAAGAGAATAAATAGGTATGCGTTGCGTCCCAGTAACCATGATCATCACGTAATTGGACTTGAAGTCAATAGAAGCATAATTGCATTCGTCTTTCGGGTATGGTTCTGTGTTTTGGACCAGGTTGGTTGGTCATCCAGTTGTTATATCAACTGATTCTGAGCTTAATCGATTCATTTTCCAACAAGAAGGGAAATTGTTTAAAAGCTGGTACACGACCATTTTTGATGATATAGCGGGCCAAGACAACGTGCTTTCTGTTCATGGGTCTTTGCACAAGTATCTAAGGAACTTGGTTTTAAATCTCCTCGGTAATGAGAGCCTCAAACAAAGGCTTCTATGCGGAGTAGAGGAATTGACTTGCAAGCACCCGCAGTTGTGGTCCAGCTAGAGCAGCGTGGATTTAAAAGAAGTCTTTTCCAATGTAAGTCTGATGTTACTAGTATTAATTGTGGCGGGACAACGTTTTTCGTACGACAGAAATCTACATGGGTTATTGCGTCGGTTTTGCAGATGATTTACAATTTCAGTGACAGAAAGCCGTTTAGCTTGAGCCACTCAATGTCCACAGAGAAGCTGAGAAAATGCCATGCTGCTTTCTTTTATGGTTTAATCTCCTTTCCTTTGAGCATTCCTAGAACCGCTTACAGGAAATGCTTACAGGTATAATTTGTTTGCGAAATTTCAAACATTATTGCCTATGCAAATAATTCTATACACTCACTGATCTTTTCCATGACAAAATACTTGATGCTAGGGACGCGCAGAAGTGTTGAAGAGAGTAAAGAGTATGATAGATGAAAAGCGAGCGATGCTCGTTAGGCAAGAGAGATTTTTCTATCCTCTAATAGAAGAAATAAAGAAAGATGGAAGTCTCCTAACAGAGGAGACTGCTTTAAATTTGTTGTTTGCGCTAACGTTTGCTGCTTTTGAATCTGCTTCCTCTGCTTTTACTTTAGCCGTTCAATACCTTGGCGAAAATCCTGTAGCATTGGAAGAATTAACTGTAAGCGATTCAAAAATTTTGAAGCTCCACTCATGTAATTTATTACCAATGTGTGTTAAACCTCACAGAATTGTGTGTTTCCCATCAGAAAGAAAATGAGGCAATTTTGAGGGAGTAAGAAGAAAAGGAACCTGGAATAACATGGAAAGCATACAAGTCCATGAATTTACTCACACGGTTAGCCCTGTGTTAGCCATGTTCAGCAAAAGCTCTCAAGAAAATACATATCTCAGACTTACTCTCTCAACGTCTCTCTTGTTGCATATTTGCATTGCTGGTTATCAATGAAAACTCTCAGGCTTGCAAATATTGTCCCAGCAATTTTCAGGAAGGCGGTTAAAGATGTAAAGATAAAGACTACATTTCAGATTTTTCCTAACCTACAGTCTCTAGCTATTGTACTTTCTCACCTTGAAAAAACTAATACAAAACTGTCTTATGCAGGTTAAAACATTCGAGCAGGTTGGATGGTTATGGTCTGCCCCGCGGCTGTCCATCTGAACCCTGTCTTGTACAATGATCCCCTTAACTTAAATCCCTGGAGATGGCACTTGGATAGATTCAATCACGAAACAAGTCTTTGATTGTCATATATGCTTCTTTCGAGTATCGCATTAAATACAAAAACTCCTTGATGAACATTGTTTTATCTGTTATTTTTGCTATCATTTCCGTTGCCTTCTTTATTTTGTAGCTGCCCTGGAAACAGCGCCGAGAGCTGCATGCAGGGTCAAAGACTTTTTTGGCCTTTGACTGCGGCATGATACTTTGTCTTGAAGCCGAATTTGTGAAATTGCAAATGGCGATTTTTCTCCACCATTTGGTGACAAAGTACAGGCATTGTTTTTTTATTTTTTTTGTTAAACTAAAGAATTCACCAATCGATTCATTGTCGGCAAAGTATATGACAAGGTAGTTATACAAAATTTTATTCCTGAGACCCTATTTATATTAAATGTTCATCTATGATTGAGTATATTATTCAGACTGGCATGCGTCGAAACCAATGGTCTTTTGCCTTGACGTTGTGCAATTTACCAATTTAGGCGGAAGGTGATACGCGAGGAAGATCCAGTCAGGCACCCTGGAGTTGTGTTTCCCAACGGTTTCCACGTCCAGGTTGTGGAAAACGATGTCCTCCAGCTCCATGCGAAGTGAATTCAACCGTTTCAAGTACGCGTCTTTCTACCTTCTGGACTGTATACGAACTATTCGGCGAAATAATTGACTAAGCTCGGGAAATAAATGTGGGCCCTTTTACTGTTCGAGTTTCACGGATCAACCCATCATTTTGGTCCATATAGTCTTCGTCGTCCAAGGCACCAATAAAAATATTATTATCATTATTATTGTTATTGTTATTTATAATGGAGAAAATGAAGCTCAACGTCAAATTCCTATTTTTCGTGGTACTCTTTTAGACCAACCAGCTATTAGCTGTCGGGCTTCCACTCCGGTGAAGGCAATTCCCCTCTTGCTAAGTTAAGGAAGAGTTAGTCAACTCCACACCATGACTCTAGAGAGACTGAACCCACGAAGGCTTGCAGCCTACCCCTGATTAAACAAATTGGGAGCCTAGAACTTGGACGACGCCGTATCGTCTTTGTTTTGGAAGTCCTGCAGATTGTGGATCAACCAAGAAGGGCAGCGAACATTATTTCCCTACCAAGCTTTGTGCTTTTTATAAACAATTTTTCTTTTTGAATTTTGTGATGCTCAAGTCAACTTAAGTGTGTGTACTCATAACATATCTAATCGGATCAAAAATAAGTCATCAACACCGAAGAATTAATTTCATATACTTTGACCCGAAATTCCCACGTATAACTTTCTTTTGCGTGTCAGCATTGGCAGCTGCGATCAATTGATAAACAAATTTTGGAACGTACCTGCAAAAAAAAAGAAGGCTCCGCCATGCAGCTTGAGATCGACAATTCACGGGGAAAATTTTGTCGGGAGAGGAAGTGTATCACGACGCTTCATGGTTTCGTTACCCCATTCAAAATCGTGGTCCCCGGCGCGTACGGCACACAAAATTCTCTTACGCGTGAGTGCAAACTCTCTTCCGCTTCCTTTGCTATTGCCAAAAACTGCCCTTTGTTCCCTGCCCTTATTCTCTCTCACCAGTCCACTTTCCTAAAGTCTTTAAAAATACTTGCTTTTAGATCTTTAAGCCCATAATTAAACTATGAAACATGGGCTTCTTCCGGCGACTTTTTGGGGGAAAAAGCCCTGGCGGTTCGTCGCCGGCTAAGGAGAAGAGCAGGCGGAGCTTCGCCGGATCTTCCAATGCCACATCCTCACAATCCCAATCCAACAAGCGCGACGCCTTTTCGATTCACCATGAAGATAATTTGGATGCCAATAAGCACGCTATAGCAGTAGCAGCGGCCACGGCCGCTGTCGCAGAAGCCGCACTCGCGGCTGCCCGAGCTGCCGCGGAGGTCGTGAGGTTGACCAATGGCAGTGGACCTGACAATGTTGGCGGGAGACCTGCTGTCTGTGAGAACGTCGGCCAGAGCCGCCGTAGGTGGGTGGAGGCACTGGCAGCGTTGAAGATACAATCAGCCTTTCGTGGTTATCTGGTCAGTGTTTCTAATCTCCTGTTTTAAATTTTTATTCTCCCGTTGATTTAATCTACGTTGGTAATTGCCAAGAAAAAATAAAAAATAAAAAGTTGGAAATAATCTGGGATACAATCCAAATCATGTCCTGTATAATCATATTATTATCCTCCGTATCAAAAACAAAAATCAATATTAATTACATATCTATAATTATTTTATTTAATAATAAAAATCAGGAATGTAAATCTATTGCCAGTATCATTGAATTTAAGGCATAACTCTCCACCTTTGCTTTCTGATGAAACATTTTCATTTTTTTTTTTTTTAATTTTCAATTGTTTTTAATATCATAATTTTACGTTTGTAATTTTTGAGTCTCCGAGACCTCTTGGTTTTTTCTTTTCTTGAAATAAAATGATATTTATTTCGATCCACACGAACCAAAACATAACGAAACAGAAACAGTTTGCATGGTTGATGAGTTTCGCCGACAGTCCGACAACAAGCCGACTCTCCGAGCCTGTTAACAAATTGCTGCTAGTTTTTATATGTGTAAAAATAAATTAATAAATAAATGACGTCATTATTTCTTTTTTTTTTGCCGTTGTACGTCTGTCCACAGAAGGACCTACTCACGCGCTCAGTATTCGCGTCAACTTAATTTCTTCGATTGCTTTTTCTTACGTTCACTTCTTTTTTTGTCCCTCCTTTTCTTTTGTTTTTTTATCCTTTTTCAATTTAAATAATGACGTAAACTCACACCCGGTCCCACGTAAGTTGCGGAGGTTGACACATTAACCATGGCATGTGAAGAAGCCAACGAACGCGTTTGAGTTCTATGCCGATCCTCTGGGGTTGGGTCTACTTCTTCGCTTACCGCGGCCTATAATTGTCTGCCTCATGGGCTCCACAGTCCGTGATTGTACAGTGCGTACAATAACAGACAAGACATTTCGCCGAAAGTGGGTAAAAATTGTTGGCTGTGAGCCTGTGCTTAGCCATGCTTATTGGCGATGATGGATGTGATTTTTAAGGCGAATATTAACGTAGTTTAAGTCAATTAATCAAAATTGGGACCATATTCCGTAGGATTATGATGGTCCACCAGCTACCATAGAAGAGTTGCTTGCTGAACTAACCCTATGTGAGGCCATGAATTACATCCAGCTTGATGTTCCAAAGTTCCCTCTTAGATAAGCTCCTTGGCTCCACCTTTATTGAAACTCCAATTAATACCAAAATTTGTGCCAATATTCTATTTGGGTTTTGCATTTGTTGTTTTGGGATTGTAGGACTTAGATAGACTTCAGGAGGTTTTAACGTTAGCTTTGCACTCCATTTTCTCATCCGAGTTCGAACTATTCTTCCTATTATTTTGTTAAATTGTGTGTGTACATGACAGTAAGGATTTAGTCCACGCAAGTTCATGTGTGTGGACTTTTGTTTTTTTTTAAATGTCCATGTTAATTTGGTCATGCTTGCTTGAGAAAAATAATAGTAAAATTAGGTATATTAGATTTTTTCTTAAACTTCGTGCGTGGAGATCCCCATGTTAAATTGGTTGAAAACATTTTAGACTGTGGGAAAAGAACAGGACCTTTAGGAACTTGAAGCAACTACATACTATTGGATATTTTTGTTTAGTTTATTCTACTTTGCCTTATTCCCCAAGATTGGAAGGTGGTGCAGCACAAAGCATACGATTTGAGTAGTATTTTTATTTGCACTATCCTGGGGTTTGTTTTGAATCTTTTGATTTGTTAAGTGAAAGTGGAGATTCCATAGCCCTTTCATGTTTCTTTCCTCTCTTTCACTATTTTGGAATTTGCTAAAATTAAAGGCGAGGAGGGCTCTAAGAGCGCTGAAAGCATTGGTGAAGCTTCAAGCATTGGTGAGAGGTCACATTGTAAGAAAGCAAACAGCAGACATGCTTAGGCGCATGCAAACATTGGTACGACTGCAAGCCCGGGCTCGTGCCAGTCGCACTTACTTGTCAGAATCTTGGCGTTCTACCAGCAAGTCCTCTCATTCTCATTATCCTGTAAGCCAACTTTTGTTTTGTTCCGTTATCAGTTGAGGTCCTTGATAGGCCATGATTATACATGGCACTTCAAATAAAAATTAGTTTTTTAATGTGCTTTTAGGGGTTTGGTTATGCTTCTGCTCACTAGTCTTCGTGCAGCAATTTATTGCAATGCTGTATGAAATTCAAAGCTTATATATTTCTTCCTTTTTGGTATATGCAGATGTCTGGTTCAAATTCAAACATTAAAGACATCATTGATCAAAGTAAAACCGATATAGATTCAAATTGGTTTTACCATTGGATGGAAGAGAATTTATGGAACAACAATAACAAGACTTTGCTGAGAAATCAACATGCTGATGATGAGAAGAGCGACAAGATCCTTGAAGTCGATACTTGGAAGCCCCGTATGAAATCCCAAAGTAACAGGATTTTTCAGACACCGCAGCATGTACTGGCTTCGGAGCATGGCCAGCAAAGCTTCATGGCATTTGACTCCCCATCAAAGTTTTCCATGAAAGCATCAAGCCCTATGCCAAATGTCTCTTCTGCAGATGTTTCACCATTAGACTCTATCAAATTCCCACAAGGAAAAGATGAAGCAGTTGGTATTTCCGCAGATAACAGCCCCATTGTGTTTTCTGCTTCAGCAAGACCAGGAAGTAGTCGCAGAAGAGGCCCTTTTTCACCAACAAAGAGCGAATACTCATGCGGATTCTTTAATGGGTACTCAGGTTACCCGAACTATATGGCCAACACAGAGTCTTCTCGTGCCAGAGTGAGGTCACAAAGTGCTCCAAGGCAGAGGCTAGAGTTTGAGAGGTATGGTTCAACCAGAACATCTGTCCAAGGTTTTGGGGATGTAGATACCTACTCAGAAAGGAGTTTTGGTCACCATACCGACTTCAGGAAAAATGCTTATCCAACATCTGGCTGGGTGAATAGACTAGGGGGTTCGAATTTGAGGTGACAACTGCGTGGTTTCTCACTGTTTTTCTTTTTATCGTGGCTTTTCCTCTGTGACAATCATTTTGTAATTATTTGGCTGTGATCTCAAGAGCATTTTCCTTATTAAATTGACTTGCTTTCAAGTGTCCATATGCACGTTGTACCCAAACTCATGAAAGTATCTGTGTTGACTCCAACATTGTGCAGATGTTCTTATGCTGCTTCTCCATTCAAGTATCATGAGATTAAGCTTTGATTTGTCCAATTACTTCAGGTCACAAAGCAGAAGATTTTTTTACAGAACTATTCCTTTGGGGAGCGTCCAATTCATCGTATATACAAGCAAGCAAGATCTACAGTTCCAGGAAAAACAATTTACTCGAACATCTTATTGGTTTATATGTAAGTCAAGACGGGCTTCTAATTAGATCTCCCATGAGCGTCTTTCGAAGAATCAACATCCTCCAGTGAACTCCAGCCTGATTAGCCTTAATAACACTTGAGCCTTTCTCGAGCTCTAGAGAAGATGTTCCTGTGCAAAATTTTACAAATAATCCAATTCAACAAAAAACCAACCATAAGAAATATCAGAAATTCTTCCCAATAGAAGAAGCAATCACGATCTACTTTTAACAGTAGCCAGTTATTATGTAACCACTACCATAAGACAGCTGTTCTCACGGCGGTACGTTCTGTGACAGCAGATGCGATTGCTACGGCCCATCAGAGTAGCGTCAAGGCTCCCAATTAAAAAACTTTCTGGGTCCCCATTTCGGGCAAACTTCATTAAGTGGGACCCACACCTACCACCGACAAGTTCAAAACAACAAATAGTGCTCATAAAAAAAATAAAAAATGTTGGGATATTTGATGCAGCATGCATGTTTGCGTAATACCATTTTTATTTGTGTAACTAATTTAATTTACAAATTTTGTCTCTAACATTTTTCCTTTTTATAGTCTTTTTTGTTTTTTCTCCAATATGCTGGTAAATTAGGTCAGAAATGGCCCAAAATCAAAAGGAAAAAGGATCAGGGCAGGGTCAGACATGATACAAGAAATATTTGTGAGCAGATATGAAAGCATTTAGATATATCAAGAGTCGTTCAGGTTTACAGAAAACACAGCAATCCAACTACTTCCTACGACTACGCATTTACATGTGTGAGAACTAAAAAAGGGCCGTGAAGTTTCTTTCCCTCCTAGAGTTGGTTATCATTACACTTCCATCTGGATGTCGGCACACAGCTCAGGTAGTGACACCAACTGCAGTGATCATTCCCATTCTTCCCACGGAACAACATTACCAATGCAACTACAAATCTGCATTTCGGAATGAACTCGAGTTAGCAAACAGGAACTCTGGTAAAATACACAGGAGAGGGACTAAATTGCATCATTTCAATTTGCTAGCAAAACAGCGATGTGATAATTTTCCTTTATGGCGTGGTCCTCCAGAGCCTCCAAAAAGAATGACACATCCATGTCCCACAACCTCGCGAATTATCATTAGCAGCATATGACCAACAACCCACATGAAGTGAAACAGTATCAGTTGTTTGCCTTTTTCTTGACATGAAAATTGAGGCTACAGCTGGCAATTAATTCAGGGCTATAGAAGATATTTCCACTATACAGAAATAACCATAAAAATACAATTAGAGAATAATGATTGTCCTGAAAAGCTATACTTATTGAAATGGAAGTGACTCACCCTACAGTCAGTAGAACCACTGAAATCAACCATAAAGCATATTGGTATGCCTTATACTTAGATTTGACACCAACCCCTCCTGGGAGATTTCGACGCTCTAACCACGCATATTGAGGGCGTGGCAGCAAAATAAAGCCAAGAAGGAACCCTGACAGAAACCCTCCAATGTGGGCAAAATTATCAACGTATGGCAGAATTCCAATCACAAGATTGATGGCTATGAAGAATAGCAGTGTAAAAAGTGCTGCAGCCTGTGAAACAAACGATGGGACAGGAATTACCCATTAAGAGAAAATTGTTGCAACTTAATCTTTGATTCATCATCCATACTGACAGCCATTATCTCTCATTATAATGGTCCCTCTGATTATAAAAAATGATAGGTAGTACTGACCATTGAATATACTAAGATGTGACTATGACAAGCACTAAATTTAATTAACGGAAAGCATTTTTTCTTTTAGGTACATCGGAATCTAAAGAGAGAGCACTTCAAAATGTGAAACGTGTTAACGTCACTAACCTTGTTTGTATAAATGGTCCAATTTGTGATTAGTTCTGAAAGCATTGCTCCAAGAAGCCCAAAAAGAGCACCAGAGGCACCGACAGAGATGTTGCCTCTTATAAAGAGGGAGGAAAGCACACTCCCACCAAATCCTGATAAGAGGTATATAAATCCTATGCGTGCTGCAATATGTTACAATAGACATCAGATCTTAGTACAACTATTATTAAAAACTGAAATTCAAATATAAAGTACTTGACAACAAAAGGTAAGTTTCTCAATGCAAATCCACATCAAAGAAAGGTAATCAAGAGGTAATTCTAGTGTTTGTTATTTTACAGTAGGTTTGCTGAAACTACAAGTGGGTGTGTGTGTGTGCATATATCTGCTATATGGACCGCTTCAAGATGCACGTGAAGGAAAATTTTTATGACATACCAAATCCAAATTGCTGCTCCAGGCGAATACCAATGAAAACCAGGCTCAGCATGTTTGCAAGAAGATGAATAATGCCAGCATGCAACCAGATACAAGCAACTAGCCTCCATCCTTGGTGTTTACTCACAATTTTGGTCCATTCAAGGCCTCCCAACTTCTCCAATCTATGAATAATAACAAATGTAGAAATGCAAAATGAAAGAGAGAATGATTCAGCTAAATCGTGTTTCTCAACTTTCCAGGATTTGCTATATAGCACATAGGCAAGGCTGAAGACATTAAATAGTTTCGAGAGCGCAAATCAGTTATAACATAAAGCATTAAGATACACCAATGACCCAAGATGCATGCCAAAATAGCAGTTCCCCGCTAAAGTCAATACAGATGACAACCCCAGTAAGTAGCTTTCCAGAATTCGGTTGACATAGGCACATAAAATGAGAGTACTGTTCCAGAACAGGTACTGAACTTCTGTCAGCGAGCATTTAACCGATTCGCATCCATTAAAATTTGTAGGCAGAACACTTGTTACCCCTTTCCAATTTTCGATACTCTTCGACAAAATCATATAGAAAACACATATACGCAACCACACCCCAGGAGAAGTGTTGAAACGATGAAATTGAATAAAGCATAGAGTAATATGAGAATGGATGTTAAACAAGATCCACTGAATTCTCACATCAAACATCATTTCAATCAAAAAAATTTAGGAAATCACGTTGAAAATAGATCATATTCCTTAATTCAAGAGAAGAAATCCGAATTTTTGAATTCCCAGCGAACAATATGCAGGATTTTTGATCGGTTCCTTCTGCTCAAAACAAAGTCGATCAATGAACAAAGCCAAGAAAGCCGAACAAATACCAATAGCACAAAACCCCCACCAGCACTTCAATATCAACAGAAACGAAAGGAGGAATCAAACTAAAAAGAAAGAAGAGAGGAAAAGCCTAAAGGAGCAGAGGAGAGCATAGACAAACTTAAAAAAAGGAAGCAAATTTTAAAGGGAATTCATCAAAGAATAAGAAATTACGTAGCAGAGGAGGGACCAAAGAGAGGATTGTCTCTCAAGGGCTCGAACGAGAACCTCCCAAGAAACCTCGCCACGCACTTCCCTTCAAACTGGGAATGGAAATGCTTGGGACAATTGTTAATGTACATGGCAACAATAAAGACAGCAACATTTGCCACCACAAACATGGGCACGAGCCACGATGTCCATTGGGTCTCTGTGTCCTCTATCAAGTACGAAGGAGATGTGATGTAGCTATTGTTTGCTCTGCTCTTAACTCCGCCGCCACCTCCTCTTCCACTCTCTGTGTCTTCTCCGGGCATGTTTGTTTGGTTGTTTTTAGGCGTTTCTCTCTCTCTAACAGGAACTATTTGTTTGTTAGGTTATGTGGATAGATGAGTAGATTATCTGGAGTTAGGAAGTGGAGTCGGTGAATGTTTTCTGAGGGAGGTTTTTAGAGAGAGAAACCTGGGAAGTTTTAGAAAGAGAATGTGTAAGAAAGTGGGCGAGAATTTCCAGGTTCCTTACTTTCAATCCAGTGCACGACATGAATACACCTATGTTTCCTGGCAAACCTCGTTATCTGACACGTGGTTGAGGCAGTTTACACTGGCCGGTAATTTAAAAGAATCTCCCCTTCTGACGCGTGGCAACATTTTGGCGGCATTTAGGATTTGCTGATATAGTTCTGGAAACAGCAGATGATTTCTGCTTCCCTCGCGCGCTGTTTCCGTCCATCGTCCACTCACCGTGAGTTCACGCTGTTGCGGTTATTCAACTGTCTTTAAATGCTTGACAAAAGCAGGTGCATCAACGCGAAGCCTTGCAAAAAATTACGAGAATAATGATAACATCAACGACAATATTTACTAAATTAAATAACTCAAAATAAAATTAAAACAAAAAAAAAAAAAGACGTCAAAATTCCATAAAACAGGAAGACAACAACTAGTTGAGTAATTTAAATGCTTGTATGGTGAACAAATTAATTTTATGAAAAAAAAAAAATACAAATAATAAATAATATTTTTTATTTTAATTTATAAATATAATAATTAATATATTTATAATATATATTTTTTAATTATAATTTAAAGAATACAAAACGGTTTTGACAATGCCACGCATGACATGAAGTAACATCTGGGATAGATCCATAATTTTTTAACCTTCTGCATGGTTTAAGCTAATCTACATGTAATCTTAATATTTCAACTCGTTCAACAAAAGGAATACTTAAAATAAAAGCTTCGTTTTCACGAATACCAATTCGCCCATGCAAAGAGAAAGGGGAAAACGAGAAAATTCGTCACTTGCTTTGTGTGGCCCTTTTTTCTCATTCCTTGTAAGCTAGCTAGTCCTAAATAATTTGGCGCTTAAGCTTCATTTTCACAGTGTGTTCATTGTATACTTTTACGTTGTTGTTGACTTTATTATTATTATTATTTTAATATAATTCTTATAAAAAAAAAAAAAAAGGAATATTGGGGTGTGACATTAAAATAATCCCATTACTAGTTGGAAGTCAAATTTTTAAATGGTGAAAACCATTATTTTATGAAATAAAGATAAATCTAAAATCTTCTATAAACCAAATAACATGGGAATTTTTACATCAGAACAACAAATGACACTGTTCCCATGTGGGTTTGAGGAAACCACCAATGAACTTCTTGTGTACGAGGTCTCTCCAAGTCAAAATTCTTTCAAATACAGTTAACTAACTAGTCATCCATTGTTCGCATAACAGGAAACTCTCACCCAAACTTCTTTCAGGAAATGAATGCGTCATTATCTTGAAAGGACACCAGGTCTGCCTCGCATTCCATTTTACTTATAAGCTTAGATTAAATATCACGCAAAGTCACCAAAAAAAAAAAAAAAATGGTTTTAGGCCTCCATTAGTCAAAATAGTCGATTTCTCCTGTCAATACATGTCCCCACGGGATAATATCATCAACCAACCATGGCTTTAAAAATCAGATCAGTCAAATCGGTCAAACTACAGAACCGTCAAATATTTTAATTTAATTTAATATTCGATTCGATTTTTAAAACTTTCACGCACACGTATATATTGAATTAATTTCAACGCAGAACTGAAAAAAAATATTTTAAAAGGAGACTTGCCTGTCTAATTCTTCTGGCAGCTTCTTTGCTGATATGGCAACAATTCCAAACATGAGGAGTACAGCAATTTTTATGAGTGCATCTTAAAATCCTTGTTTTATGATTTACACTATAACCATTCCAGATTATCTCTTAATCTTCCTAAAGTGTTTTTCTATTCCCAGCGGCTCTTCCTCTCTAATAATAAAATCAATTATATTTTCATTGCAATTGCCTTCGTCCCTCATCTCTCACACAGGAACTTTGATTGGGTGAATGCAAACCCTTTGATCGGTAACCCCCAGTAGTTCAATCGCGGAGCAGACATCTTTTTATCAGGAAATTAATAAGGAATGTGATGCTCCGGTCGTTTCATACTCGAAATGTCATTCTTATTCCTTCTGTGTGTATCGTAGAACGTGCCCTTGCTTGAGCTTTATTCCTCACTTTTTGGCTGCACGGCTCTCTTTGCTTCCGTATTTTCCTTTTCATCTTTCTTACTGTAAGATCCAAGGTTCTTTTCTTGCTACCGCCTTCCTAGATTAGAAAATCTGAACTAATTTTCGTTGTTAATAACTCATTTTTTAAAAAGTCTGTGAAAAAGAAAAAGGGCAACTTCAACCCAAAGTGAATATTTTGTTGCTTTTCTTATTTGATAAATTGCAACTTGAACTAGCACAAATGGTTGTACACTTCTGACAAGTCTTTTTTTTTTTTTTTTTCTTCTTCTGGGGTTTTCGACCTGAGCATCTAGGTTTTTTTCCTTTTTGCTTCCGCGGAGGAACGAGGAATAAAGGGAAAGGAAAGCCATGTCGAAGCTAGTAGGAGTGAGTGAAAAGTAAGGCACTGAGGTAAGGCACCGAAGGTGACCTCCATCTCCCGGCTTTGAATGAAGTGGTGATCGCCTGATTGATTGGTAGGTTGCCTTGTTTGTTCAGGTTCAGAGAATTCCAGTGGGTCAGTTTCTGACAAGCCACTACACTCTCTTATCCATCATACCACCTGGCAACTGCGACAGGTTCCTAACCCCACCGAAATTATTGCCGCTAGGGGCCACAATATTTTGATTGCTCTATATCCGCCCATGGGTCGGATGGCACGTTTTGCAGAGTCCACCCTACAAAGGAAAACAATTAACAGAGACTAGGTTGAAATTACTTATACAGGGTCTTCAGAATACATGCTTCTCGATTATTGTCAACACCACATCATAGAATACCATTGCAGTATTTTGATACATCTCCTTAGATCAATGCTACGCTTGGACTGCAAGAAAACAGTTGGCTCTTGATTAGCAAGAAACAAAAAGTGTGATAAGCAGGCACTGAATTGACAAAGGAAGTTACATTCAATGTATGGTGCAGGAGTGAAGCTGAGATTTCAACAATTTGAATCATCAGAAGCGCAACCTTCTTGAGCAAGCAAGTCACGCCTATCTATTGAAATAGAAATATCAACTACTCGTGCTTATCAGGATATCTAGAACCAATGCCTTGCCTTCTAAGATTCCAGTACATAAGCCTATTAAGTTCCCCAAAAATGCAATCCATCATTTCATTTCTCCGATTGCAACCAAAACAAGCTGTCCATCATTTAGTTTATCCAATCAAAATAATGAGCTGCAAAACAACTGAAGTTGCAAAATCTCAAATACAAAAGCCAGCAATGAACTTTGATCAACGTGAAATCTCCAATAAGAAATTCTATGAGACAACAAGTCAGACAGGATCACAGTGAAAAAATGGGGTTCAGCGCTTCCCTCCACCCCCTCCTAGCTTAGGGCCCCTTGGTGCAGCGCCTTTTGGCAAGCTACCTTTGCTCTGAGTCTTTTGTGCCTTGGCCATTACCTCAGCCTTCTTGGCCTTCTTTTCATCTTTAGTTTTTTTAATCCTCTCTTTAATTTCACTGTAGATGAGATGGCAGAATTAGAAGATAGCAATACTAAATGCATAATCAATGCAATAATTCTAATTAAAAATTGAGAAAGAGTACCGGAGCGCAGCCTCGCGTGCGGCATCACGCACTTCAGGTTTCTCAGTTCGCCTCCTCTGTATTACCTCCAAAGTAGCCCCGACAATGGACCTTGAGTAAGGCTTTTTGGTAGTGCGACGCCTTTTCTTAACAGCTTCAGCAGCAATGTCCTGTGAACATAAATACAAAAATCTCAGCACTAATAAATTAAATTCTTGACTGTTCTATCCTATTATGGTACACTTCATTTCCTATTAAAATAGTTAGCACAAAATGGACTCGCCTTCTTGTGTTGCTTCCTGTACATAGCTGTCCAGGTTAGCTTTGAGGGCTTCAGCCGGTTATGGAAATACCTCTTGCATTTAGAATTGGCAAATAGGAATACCTAAATTCACAAAACAAAGATTATTAAGTTTTCTAATCTGTATGAACGAATGAAACAAATGGAAAACACAAAAAGCCTTTAATATCATCACATTACCTGCGAATCTGAGCGAACATATCTGATACCCTTACCAGGATATATTTTTGCACCACTAAAGCGGCAGAGTTCTGTCCTGAAATCCACAAAAGGGGCAACAATTACAAGAAGTAAATCATAAATGTCATCTACAGTACTGTCAATCTGTAAAGAAACCAAAACCACTATTAGAAAGAAAGGCGATCACTAAGCAAGCACGATTTTTTTCCCATTCCAAGCCAGTATGCTATGCTAATGGCTTATACATTGATCACCATTGACTATTTGGTTGCTTAATGACAGATTTCAGCAGTCTACTATCCCTAGACACCACAATATATATGCAATAATTACATTATCCCAAGAAAACGCATGAGACTGAAAAAAAAAAAGGGTAACCAAAATTTACAGCGCTGGACGCAATTCTTGCGATCGTGTTACAGAGGAAGAAGGTTCAAGTGCTGGTATAATTTACATACGCATCTAATGGAAATGAAATGTAGTTAACGAGAGACGACAGAAATAAATGGGATTAAAAAAAAAAAAAAAAAGAAAGAATCAAGAAACGTACTTGAGAACCATGGCGGCAGGGGGTGGGACAAGCAAGAAAGCAGAATGCGAGTCTTTTCTTTGGCACAAAGGCACAAGAAACCCTAAAAGGGTTTTTGGTTTAATTTTGAATAAATAAACGAGCGAAGGCCCATGTATGGGAGGCCCGATTAGTAAATTTGGGCCAGGGAGCCTGATATATTTGGCCCAAAAAACATTTATAATGACTTGATACGATGAGGGTATTTTTCGCTTTTAACTGGAATGGAATTACTTCTCCGCAACTTTCTTTTGGTCTCCGCCCGTTATTGGGAATGGTGGGGACCCACAGGATTTTGCGTCTGAGAAAGGTGTCATTGGTGCCAGAATTTACAACTTTTGTAAGTAAAACAAAAATGTCATTCTACGACATTTTAAGACAGTGCTGCTATACGACAAATACGTAAAAGTTATCAAACTTTCTCGCGGGGTCCTTTTTTTTTTTAATTTTTGACTCTTATACATTGCAAGATAAAAATACGATGGTCTTCAATGACGTGGAAATCCCTACTTCAATTACTGCGTCGACATCTTCGGATGCTAACTAACAATGGACATAAAAAATCGTATTATATTGTTAATCTTTGCTAACGGTCAACATTCTCAGTGCGTTTCATCACGTGGAGGCATTCATATTAATATTCGTCAGCCCAGCCGGGGTGAGAGGAACCCAAGCACGCTGCTCACCAAACGGCGCGGAAGGTCGCCCCAGACACGGTATTCATGCATGGCCAATAAGCCGTCCAACAGCGTTTTTGCAGCAATTTAGATGCCATTGCTGCTGCTGCTGCTGCTGGTGGTGGTCAAAGTGACCGATTCTAATTTACTCTTTGGGGACCCGTACTTATGTGGGCTATTTGGTTCCACGCCTACCACCATGCTGTATGCATTTCTTGAATTATGACCAACATTTGTGAGTGAGAATGTTGAAAAAAAAAAAAAAAAAACATATTTTAAAATTTCTGAATTTCATGTAAAAATAATAAAAAAAATTATTATATATTTATAAGATAACATTTATTTTATATGTTATAAAATAAAAAACTTTAAAAGAGATCTCGTGTATGAATAAATAACCAAAATCTAGTCTTGATATTATATGCCTAACTATTATCTTCTATAAAAGGAGCGTTCACTGTTTTTTGATTGTACAAAAATCACATTTTTTTAATTCTATTATTTAGCTTGATTTATATTATATCTATATTTAACATATTCTCTCTTCTTTTTTTTTTAAGTATACAAAAATTACAATTTGTTTATTGTATTATTTAATTTGATTTCTATTATATTTATATTTAATATATTCTCTTCTTTTATTAATAAAAAAACATTTTTTTACACAAAAATCTTTATTGAATTCCATGTTATTTATTTTAGGATACAAAAATTATATTTTTTTATTTTATTATTTAATTTAATTTTTATTATGTTTATATTTAATATATTCTCTTTTTTGTCCACAAAAAATGTTCTTCTTACATAAAGAAGTTTTTTTTTTTTGGATACCATGTTACTTATGATCCTAGTTGATTCGTTCATTCATTGTTTCACTGAGGTTGGCCAAGAGTTTACAGAGATGATGACTAGGCAGCAAAAATCTTCCTTCTCTCCCTTTATCTTTTACTTTATTTTCCCTAAAAATAAAGCAAATATTAAATTTAAATAAATTTTTTACATGCAAGCCTATTAAATTAAAAGATCGAATATAAATTTATTTTATTTATAACAATTTATAATTAAAGACAGAAAAAATGATTTTTAATCATAAAAACTTTAATATTATAACAAACAAATCATTTAATCTAAGAAATTTGATTGATAAATTTTGAGAGTCGCACTATTTGCATATTAAATTTTAACGTATCTAAGTTTATTCATGACAACTTTTGGTGCTTACGAATACAGGCTATTCTTGTTCACGACTTTCTCCCCTTTATAGCACGAGATTGGTTTACATGCAAGAATGAGAGAGAGAGTAAGAAGAATCAGAGGGCAAAGACGGGAATAAATTGTAACCTAGAAAGAACTTAGAAATCTCGGTATTACCGAAATAACATTTTTCAGAGAATCATTGTAACCCATTGAGAAAAAAGAGGTAACTTTCATCAAGCCCAAAAAAATAATAATAAAAAAAAAAAGTCAAAGAACAAAATGTTGTACTTGTGGGGGATAGTACAAACTAGTGCCACCCAATCCGTTTAGGGGCATCTGCAGGATTGACCTGGGCAAAATGAGGCCAGAACTGCGAAAACGGTTAAAAATGAATTAGATATAATTTAATTAAATTATATTTAACGATTATAGAGTTAAAAAAATTGTTAGAATTAAAATGACTGTTAAGCTTAAAAATATATTTTATAAAAACATGAATCACACAGAAAAATTTAAATATGCTTCACAGACCACGCACCACAAACGAATGGCAATTATGCGTCACTGGAAATGTTGTTTTAGTTTTTCTGGTAAGGTGTAAGAGGTTATATATTATTTGACGTTGTAAACTGGCTGCAGGTTCACAATTAGAGACAAGACTCATAAATTAAACAAAGATATTACATAGCCTAATATCAAAAATAAGGAAATTATATTTCTCATTTTTTTTTTATTCCTGAAAATTAATGTTTCGTTCAAGTGCTCTCAATTTCTTGTTCCTGGGTATCGACAATTCTATCTATCAAACAAGTCAATAAAATGAAAAAAAAAAAAAAAAAACATAGAACGATAATTTTCAAATAAACATAGTTTAAATTCCGAAACTAACCAAATTGATATGCAAAAGTTAATGATAGTTTAATTAATTTTATTTTTATCTTGGTCAGTTGTTGTTTTAAAAGTATTTAAAGAACATTTAACAATTTAGTTTGAATATAAATGTTAGACTCATCCATTTACACACTTAGCTTTGTAGGAAAAATGAATTCTTGTAATTTTTACCCCATTCTTGAATGATGTCTAGGAAATATACACTAAAAAAAAAAGAAAAAACTCGGTACCCACAAATTTTTATTTTCTTAATTTTATTTCTCATGACATAGTTGCATATTTTCTTTTGTACAAAATTTAATCAAAAATCTTTATTTGCTAAATCTTACTCAAACAATCGGGATGTGCTCATGACCAGCCTTGCATTGGTAGAAAGCAACCTGCCATGCTTTATCTTTTATCGTCCTTTTAGGTCGACCAAATACATCATGCATTATGTACCTACTAATATTCCAATTGTGGTTCTCTGATACTTCTTCATGAGGCACTTCTTCTACAAGGCAGGGAAATTATCTAGAGTGCATATCTCTATATCTCTGAAACATTTAATGTTTTTGCAACCATAAATATGGTTTGATTTTAGGAAATATATATATATGTGTGTGTGGGGGGGGGGGAGTTTTGAATAATAAGGAAATACATTAATTTCATGATTTTCTGCCAATATATTTAAAATTACACTTGTTATGCTTGATTTACATGCCATAAATAGGAGATTTTTGTTATTAGTAGTTATGAACTTAGATTTTTATCATTAAAGTCTTGGGTTTTAATTATGTAAAAGAGAATGTAAAATTTATAAGAATAAAAAAGATTACTCTCATTATATTGTTATTTATAGTCTAATAAGTCTCTCGATTAAAAAAAGAAAGAAAGAAAGAAAGAAGGAAAATGAGTCATCATGCTTCAGAGTCTTAGGGAGATGCTTAAATCGTTGCATTAAGAGAGTATTTGTTTCGGCTTTTAAGGGATACTGTTGATTTTCAGTTAAAAAAAATACAACATTCATTATCCGGGAAATTTGTTTAAAAGTTACTATTTGCTAATAAACCCCTCCTTTAAAAAGTAGTTTTGAACTTCTTTTTCAATGCAATAGTTGATAAATGATATTTAATTTAAATATTTTTAATAAAGATACTTTGAGTATTTAAATATTTTCTTTCCCTTTCTTTTTCTTATTTTTATAATAAACTGAAATTTGAATTAGTTATTTAAATAGTTAATAGCAATACACAATATTAATTTAATTAAATTTTTTATTTTATTTTTTTATTAATAACAGTAATTAACAATTAGTAACAATAATCAACAATATTAGCAATTAACAATAGGCAAACTAAATGGTGCGTAAGCCTGAAATTGCTCTCTTAGAGTCTAATGCAATTTTTTAAAAAATATATATATATAATGTAACGGGCTCTGAGTTCCATCTAACCATTTATTTGGATAGAAAGATAAATTAAAGATAAAAAAGAGAAATTAAGGATAAAAGCGAAAAAAAAAATAATTAAGAGTATCCTAGGATTTACTGGGATATAAGGAGGCAGAGAAAAATAAAATAATTTTTTTCTCCTAATAATTTCATTTTTTTAGCAATAAGAGATATATAATTGATTTACACTTTTTTTTTTGACTCCTATTTATATCAATAAATATTACCAACTAGCTTTTCTTAATTTTTAATCATCTCTATATTTGAAAAAGGGTTACATGAGAAAAAAAATAAATTAATTTTTTTTTTTTTTGAAAAAGAATTGTTGGGTAACAAGGTAATTGAACTTTTAAATCTAGCAATCATGGTTAAAATTCTAATACCAACAAACCCCAAAAATTATATGCCTTACAATTCTAGTTTGTCATTACACTAAAATTTATGAATATTAATCAAAATAGTTAATATAAGTAAATTAGTCATTTTATAAATTAAGTATAGAATCAATAATTTTCAATTCAAAATTGGAAATAATGTATTTAATGGGTTAAGGAGAAAATATTGAAATTTTTATTTTTCCCATTTTAGGTATTTTCCAAATACAAATTTAATTCTTTTTCTCCCTCTCCTATTTTTCCCTCTCCCAAACACAATATAAAAATATCATGGCAATAGTAGTGCCCTCCATAAATCTGGCATACGTTCCAATTACTAAGACCCAAAACCTAGATAAATAATTAATCAAATCATCAAATGTAAATGAGAGATCTTGAGTTTTAATTTTGCTTTGATTCATTTAGCTAGGACGCTAATTAAATATAAACTATTCTATACATTATAATCATTTTGTCAGTAATTACAGATGATTACCCCTGGTATCAATGTTCCAAAAAATAATCTGTTCTACTGAAACCAAATGTTACAACCACGCAAATAAATGAGAAATTATTACATGATTATACAATTACTAATTTTGATGATAATCTACTGTTGAATAATCTTCCAAAGAAAAAGTGTAATTAATTTAAACTTTTAATTAGGACGTGTAATTTATTATGTTGTCAATGGTTACCGATGATATTTTGGCATGAATAATCCAAAAACATTGCTCATTCTCATGAAACCACGTGGTACAACGACGCATTTTAATGAGAAATTATTAATTAAATGGTGTTGTGTGATCGACTGCTGAATAATCTTCAAATGAGAAGGCATAATTAATTTTTTGTTGGTAATTATTTAAGATGTTAATGATCCAAAAATCGTTTGTTCTTATGAAACCGCGTGTTACAATTACACATGTTACTACAACATGACACGGTTATTAATTTCAGCGATAATCGACTATTGGATAATCTTCAAATTAAAATGTGTAATTACTTTAAACTTTAAATTAGGATGTATAATTAATTATTTTGTCGGTGGTGCTGATGACGTTCTCGCATCAATGATCCAAAAAATTGCTCATTCGGGAATCATCAACCGTTGGATGATTTTTAAATGTGAATGAATAATTAATAATCCACGTTGGATAACCTTGTAAATTAATTTGTACAATTAATTTAAACTCTAGATCAAATATATATTTTTTTTTTGCCTAATTATTTAATCAGAAGAAAAATGTACATCTAAGAACAAACAATTAATTACATAAATAGAGAAATGACATATATATATATAATTAGACATAATTAATAAAACAATATAAAATTTTTACTCTGTTATCTTTTATTAATCCAATGTTTGTACTATTGTAAAGAAAATTGTCTTCTTGTAGACAATGAGGACGCGCAGAGTCAGAAAACCAATGAACTAAACAGCTAACAATCGGTGCAATGCGACCCTCGCAGCTCCGTGTATTGGCGGGGAGACCATGAGATTTGAGGTCTACGGGAAAAAGTGCTTTTCCGAGAAGAAGAATTTGCTGCACTGTTGCCCTCCTCGTGCGTACGAGAAAGCCAAACGTGTCATTTGCCGCGTACATAATTCCCACAACTTTGAATAAGATTTGTGTATGGATTCCCTAATGCTCTCCAAAACTGGCCTGGAGTCTTATCTCAATCTAAACTCGTGCAAAAGCCTCGCCTTTAAGCCAATTTAAGTCTCCGGAGAAGTTCTCAGAGTCTCGCTGCGAGGGCCGTGCGCCAGCCAATACAATTTAGGAAGCCACGGAATCATCTACCGTAATTGTCCTGTAGCATGCTTTTAGTACTTCCCATGTTAGAATTTCCTCGACATGCACCGTCTAAGGTTGAGCTTTACCTAAGATGGGCACCATACGCTTTTTAAGACGAGGGACTTTCTTATTAGTTAATGGATTCTTATTTGAGCATTCTCGCGGTTAAAATTGTTTCACTAAAATCAACAAATATGCATTAAATTAATTTTCTTGAAATTCACGCTTATTTATTTATTTATTTTTCGCTTCTACACTCTTAAATACATGATGACAAAAAACTGTTGATCACACTGCTTTGTAGATAACCTCAATCTTTACTTACGATGTTAGAGTGGGAGAAGCGCCTCCGCCACCTCTCCGAGTTTTGTCATAATACGACCCCGGATGTTTTGTCACCAACTGTTTTAAGAACTTTGAACTTAAAAAAAAAAAAAAACACTGGTTTTAGTGATTAACTACCAGTTGTTAAGCAGAGGTTTCAGAGTTGCCCAAATCCCACCCGGCCCCACCCGGCTTCCGATGACTTTCGTTTGCAGCAAGTGTTTTTCGAGAAAAAGAAGATGAAATTTTGGGGTCAAAAGGTCATTTTGATTTGTTTGTGATATCGAGAAGCTAAATAAAAAAGAATAATTGTTAGGTAGGCGACTTTATAGTCAGATATGTTGACGGCTCTGATGGATTGAAGAGTCTCCTTTAAAAAAACCCCCCAAAATCACGCGGTGTCGCATTCCTATGGGTAGACACAAGTCGGTTGAAGTTACAACGCCTAGGATCGACCGCACGGAAATATAGCTCTGAAAATCTAACGGACGCGCCGACGCTCAATGTAAATCCGCGTGAAGAGAGAGAAAACTCAGAGCCGAGGGCGGACATCACGAAACCCTCTTTTTGAGGTTAGGACCAAAGACGGTGTGGGACCCACCGGCTGTCCCTTTATAAACTGTGGTATTTCTCGCTTTCTCTCACCGTGCCAATTACCTTCTCCGTTGATTCGTTTCCTTTTTGTCCATTTTTGAGAGACGCCATTGAAAAGAGTGTGTTTTGGGTTTTGCTTTCTGATTGCTTGTAGCATCCCAATTAGATTTGCCAAGGACCCCTTTTTTGATTTCTGCATCACCCGTCATTCTCGTGAGTCAGTGTGCACTCGAAGCTCCAAATTTCCCATTGCTTCATTATTTGATTATTAGTGTTCAGTTCACTTGACTCTTATCACACCCGGTCACCAAATACTACAATGGTCTCTGCTCACATATTTTCACTGTATTTTTTTGTCGCTTAGTTTATCTTCAGACTGCTGTGCTTACTTATTGTATGTGTCTAAATATTTTTGGAGCGCGGAGGGTGGGTACATATGATCGACCATCGGATTGGGAAAGAGAAACGGGGCTCGGTTTCTCTCAAATTAAAGAAAAAAGCTATCTTTTTTCCGCCGTGCTGCGGGGTTTGGTTTATGTATTTATTGTATATTAAAAAATTTTTGTTTTTTTTTTTTTCGGAGAAAGCGAGATATCTCAACTGGGTCTTTACCAGGTTTGGTTAGGAGGTTATCATAGCACTTTGAAAAGTCTTTTAGTTTGTAGTTTTGAGTGAGAGAGAGATAAAAAATCTAGAAAAGCTTTATGACAGCTTTGTTTGGTTCACTCTTTCTCGTCTCTCTGCCATCCTTTTGAGCCTCTCTTTTAGTTCCTTGTCTCTTTTTGGGGGGTCTCTCTCAATGCCGACAAGCAGTTGGTCAAGCGCTAGACGCTAAAGAAAAGATCAGTTATCTTTTTGTTCTCTTTTATCATTTGTCAACCTTCTATGGCTTTTTTAACAGATTTCCCCTTCATGGATTTGTGTTGTAGAGAGAGAGAGAGAGGAATAAGGGTGTGAACGGCGGATCACAGTCAAGACTGTTTGAGAGTTTTTTTTTTCCTTCCTTTTTCTTCATTATGTGTCCAAAACATTTTCCTTTTTAAAGAGAGAAGAGTGACGGGTCATGCATGAAGGTGGACAAGGAAACAGCTTTTTCTTTTTTTCGTTTCTTTATCTCCCCCACCTCTTTCTCTCTCTCTCTCTCTCTCTCTGTGACGTCTGAAGAGAGAATACGATAGCAGAGTCCTTTCTCCAATGTGGAAGGGCCTATCTGAGGTCAAAACTTAGTAGACAAGAAAGAGCAACGCAAATCTGAAACTCTCCCCTTGTGAAAGCAATAGCGCTTTAAACCCAGTTAAACCAAGAGCCACAAAAGACTAGCTAGAGGGCTATCCTAAAGAAACGCGGCATATGATAATAGGAGATTGGGAAGGAGGGGTGGAGAGGAGAGAAGAGTAAAAGGTTATCTCGTTCTCCGTTTTTGATGAGTTTTGGGTGTGTCTGATCGATAATAATAGCGTTAATGGAAGTGGGGGTTCAGCTTTAGTGGCTGATATTTTGGCATGTAGTAATACCATGCCGAGTGGTGCCATTGTTCAACTACCATCTCTTATAACTCCATTTAACCCCAAATCACCCTCCCTCCTCTCTTTTGTATGCCCCTTCTACCCATTAATCCATTTTCTTTCTCTGTCATTGTTGTCTGCGCTTATGATAATTTCCTGTTTCCTGTTTTTGTCGAAAAGTCTTAATTTTTTATGGGTTTTCTGTGCAGAAAGGTAAGATGGAAGGTCAAGGTGACATGGGCCTTCCTGCTGGCGATAATCAGGATCTTAGTTTAGTGGCAAGAATTAGGGATGATGATTATGAGAGCAGGTCTGGTAGTGATGGTGCATCTGCAGATGAACAGGATCCTGGAGAGGAACGAAGGCCGCGGAAGAGGTACCATAGGCACACTCAACATCAGATACGAGAGCTTGAAGCGTATGGTTTTTATCCATTCTCATGTATTATGGCATTTAGTCAGTCTTATTTTACCAGGATTTTGTTTGGGGTCCTCTGCTGAGGTTTTGTTTGTTATTTTGTGTTGATAGTTTCTTTAAGGAGTGTCCTCACCCTGATGATAAGCAAAGATTGGACCTCAGCAGGAAGCTTGGCTTGGAAAACAGGCAAATTAAGTTCTGGTTCCAGAACAGGCGTACCCAAATGAAGGTATTTCGCTGAATCCTTTTATGCCTTTTCATTTTTTTTGCTCATTTCATTCAACCTGGTCTCGTCCTGCGAGTGCTGAGGAATTTTATGGTGATTATTTTCGTATCAGACCCAGCTTGAACGACATGAGAACATGATCCTTCGACAAGAAAATGATAAGCTTCGAGCTGAAAATGAGCTGTTGAAACAGAACATAACAGACCCAGTTTGCAACAATTGTGGTGGCCCTGTTGTGCCTGGACCCGTGTCGTTTGAGCAACAACAACTAAGGGTTGAAAATGCCCGATTAAGGGATGAATTAAACCGGGTCTGTGCTTTAGCAAGCAAGTTTTTGGGGAGGCCAGTCGCTTCCTCTTCCAATCCTGTCTCTCTCTTTGGCCCAAGCCCCGATCTAGCCCTTGGAGTTGGGAGAAATGGGTATGACAGTTTGAGCAATATGGACCCCACGTTGCCCATGGAACCTGGTTATAATGATGGAGTTGCAATGCCTTTCATGAAACAAATGCCCGATGCCATGGGCGATG
Source organism: Rhizophora apiculata (assembly GCA_037832385.1). Lineage (NCBI taxonomy): Eukaryota > Viridiplantae > Streptophyta > Magnoliopsida > Malpighiales > Rhizophoraceae > Rhizophora > Rhizophora apiculata. Next base: position 8,568,488 of record CM075428.1, on the reverse strand, counting down.
TAGAACCTTACAATAGATCTAGTTTTGTAAATCTTGCACTGGTAGCTATGGGTGAATTAATTAAGTTGGCTCAGATTGATAGTCCCATTTGGACGAAAAGCATTGATGGAGGGAAGGACTTCCTGAACCACGAAGAGTACATGAGGATGTTTCCCCCTTGCATTGGCTTGAAACCCAACAGCTTTGCTAGTGAGGGTACAAGGGAGACTGGGATAGTACTCATCAACAGCTTGGCTCTTGTTGAGTCATTAATGGACGTGGTATGTCATACAATACTTATCATATCTGATTGCCAAATGACATCACTTTGATTAATTCACTTGTTAAGATTGGTGTTTCAGATGCTAAGATATTTCAAAAATTCATGTTCACTTTATGCTTGAAATTTAGCATGTAAATATTTGTTTGTCTGTATCTTTGCATATAGAATCGGTGGATTGAAATGTTTCCCAGCCTGATTGCTGGAGCTTCCATTATTGAGATGATATCAAGTGGCTATGATGGGACTCCAAATGGTACTTTGCAAGCGGTATGATAAACTTCTATTTGTTTTGTAGTCTATAGCAATAAAGTTGGAACTAATGGAAGTTTTATTTCTAGATGCATGCTGAGTTTCAAGTGGTCTCACCTTTGGCTCCTGTGCGCAATGTGAGGTTTCTCCGGTTTTGCAAGCAGCAAGCAGAAGGTGTGTGGGTTGTGGTTGATGTTTCTATTGATGGAAACCAAGACACTTCTCCTGCATGGGGAGCATGCAGGAGGCTGCCTTCTGGCTGTATTATACAAGATATGGGCAATGGCTGCTCTAAGGTAACTGCCCATGACTAAGATTCTTATATTAACTATAGATTTTGCATTCAGTTGAGACCACTTTCTCAAAATCATGGTCAAATGGACTCAACTCTACCTTATGTTGACTTTTGCTTACTCAAATTTAATTAATCATTATTGGTACATCCACTTTGCTGCCCGTGATCATATTACTGCAGTTTACAATAGGAATTGGTATGAGAACCTCAACAGAAATAGTATTTAGTCACAAGAAGATCCTTTCTTTCATAAATAATTTAGGCTTCTGAATTTGAAAGCAGACTGATTGCTAGTCTACAGTTTTAACTAAATGCTACTTTTAAAGACAAGGAAATCAATGCTTTCGGCATTGGAGAGAGATAAATTTATATCAATTTATATATATATCTTATCATTAATTGATTCTTGTTTCTGGAGTTTAGTGTATCCATAATCTTTCCATCCAGTTAAGTCCTTGAAATATTCAATCTTTGGTATATCATCTATGTATTTGATGCTTCTATTCCAGTATCCTATGTTTTCTTATTGTCAACAATGTGATATGGCTTGGATCCAGCTTTATTTTATAATCATCTATACCCAATCAAACCTTCCTTGCATGCATTCTTATCATCAGAACGTCCCTGGAAAATAGAATTCAATTTTTTTTTTTTTGGATAAAAAATCGAATTCAAATTATTTAGTCACTTTTTAAATGGTAATCTTGCATCCCCAATTATGCCAGCCAGGTGTTTATCATTGTAAACTAAAGGTGTTCTAATGAAATGATTTTTCATCTCAAAAGGCTTTTGTCGATATTCTATTTGATTTCTTCTTCTGTCACTTCGTTATGTTAGTCTCAGGTCTGTCTTTTCTCAACTCTAGTCTTCTATACATCTATCAGCATCTAGTTGAATGAGATATTTTTGACTCTCATTCCTTTTTTCCTTTTTCCTCTTTGCAAATTGACTCGGGTTTTTTTTAATGTCTAGTAAAATTCCAAAAAGTTCCAAGATTGTGTCCAAACTGTCTATGGTCCTCTCCAGGACTTACTGTGGTAGGGCACATCTGGATAAGCAACTTCTTAGTTGTTTATGCCTTTTATCTTCCTTCTTGAATTTCTTATTATGGTAATTGCTTCTGCCCAAGACCATGAGAAGCAAAATTAAAGCCATTGTTTTTGGTAGAGCATTTTTTTAGAGGACTGGAGTACAATGGAGCTTTTAGTTATAAATCAAAAAGTTCTTCATAAAACATTCAGAGGATGTAAATGGAAATGCAGTGAGTCCCTAACGTGTTTTCTAGCTGGGTAAAGGAGAACTATAGATGGTAGGAGTAGGTGATGCACGCTGGTATGTTGACCAATGATAAATGCAGGTTACCTGGGTAGAACATTCTGAATACGATGAGAGTGCAGTTCACCAACTTTACCGACTGGTAATTAGTTCTGGTAGGGGTTTTGGTGCACAAAGGTGGGTTGCCACTCTACAAAGATACTGTGAGTGCATGGTGTTCCTTCTGTCCCCCACCATTTCAGGTGAAGATCAGACAGGTCTTGCAATGCTGTCTTAGACATCTTATTCACAGAATCTTTTTGGTAAAAATGGTACAGCATCTGATATGCCATACCATTTCTGCAGGGATGAATCTGAGTGGTACAAAAAGCATGTTAAGGCTGGCACGGCGCATGGTTGATAGCTTTTGTTCGGGGGTCTGTGCTTCATCCTTCAGTAAGTGGGAACAGCTTCATGTTGGAGATGCAAATGGGGATGTGAAAATTTTCAGCCGAAAAAATATCAGTGACCCTGGTGAGCCATGTGGTATTGTCTTGAGCGCTGCAACTTCTCTATGGTTGCCAGTAACTCGGCAGAGGTTATTTGAGTTCTTGAGGGATGAACACTCCAGGAAGGAGTGGGATACTCTATCCAATGGTGGGTTTATGCGGGAGTTTGTGCATATCTCCAAGGGACAAAGACATGGGAATTGTGTTTCTCTTCTGCATTCAACTGTAAGTAGTTATGACTATGTAGACAAATTATTATCGTCATCTGGTTGATTGATTTTCCAAACGATATCCATTGTTTATTTCTACATTTTGTCAAGTATATGTAGTTTAATGTCTGTGTATTAATCTGTGTGCATCTCTGCAGGCTGCCAATGCCAATGCAAATGAGAACAGTTTAATATTACAAGAAACATGGAATGATGCCTCAGGCTCTGTGATAGTATATGGACCAGTTGATGCTCAAGCTATGAACATAGTGATGAGTGGTGGGGATTCTACCTATGTGACTCTCTTGCCATCAGGATTTGTGATCATTCCAGATGATTCATTCAATCATGGTGGGCCAGACAGTTCCACCGGGACATTGGCAGAACAGGACAGTGATGGTGGTGATGGATGTGGATCTTTTCTTACAGTTGGACTCCAGATATCGGTAGATAACCAAGTAAGAGGAAAGCTCACAAAGGTCTCTGTTGAGACCGTAAACAGACTCATCTCCGGCACAATTCAGAGGATCAAAGCAGCCCTTCGTGTAGCATAGCTCGAAGGGATAGATAATCATATGCTTTTCTAAACTAGTTTTCTTTAGTCATTGTTTTTGAACAGCAAACAATAGAAAAGGAGTATAGGAGTGGAGAATAGCCAGCTGGAGCTTGACGTTACAGGCATTAACAGGGTTTCGAGTCAAGAACGAACCGCACATGGGGGGGGTGGTTGTTACCAGGTGGTAAGTAGGAATGACAATTGTGGATCTTAGTGGTCAGGAGCTACTTTTCATACTCTGGCATGGAAATGGTTAGTGGTTCGGGTATTGACTTGGCTGGACCCGCGAGGCCGTCACCTCTGGCTTGCCAAGCTTTTTCCTTCAATTTCGCTGAATAAATAAAAAAGTCGAACATTGGAGCGATAGCTCTTTTGGCTTTTTTGTGTTTTGAAAAACTTTCAGAATCTTTGGGAATTGTTGTCATTAACTTTGACTTAAGTTCCTCAATATCGGTTTGGAAATCTGTCTAATTCGTTGCTCTTCCTGCCTACTGGCAAGAAATTCACATCCATGGCTTGCCTGTGGTCTGACCATGGAAGGTTGTCTGGATATCTTCTCTGGAGTATGGCTTGAGGATAGTGTGAGGAACCCGTTAGAGTAAGGTTGGGCCAATGGACTGATGGGCCAAGCTGGTCTGTGGGCCGAGTTAGTCTGTTGATCTGGTCGGGCTTAGTAAATAGTAACATCTGTAGGATTAGCTAGGATAAATACTCTTTCTGTTGTAACAGATAGCACAAAGCTCATCTTTATTTTTTTTTTTTATTATTCATAATCTTATTTTTATTTTTGGGTCAATTCTCTGCTTTCTCTCTATTCTCACTCCAATCCCTCAATAAATTTTTAGCCCGATATAAAAACGTATCCGCGGTGTGACAAATTTAAAAGAATGGATATGTGAGCCGATGGCGAGGCCCAAGTGACAGGAGTAGATCAAGAAGGACCAGGCCCACCAATTATCATCGGGCCCTGAACCTTTCTCCACCCAAATCCAGTTCCCCCCCCCCCCCCCCGGGGCACAAGACGTAAAGCTGCATCCCTTCCTCTGCCTTTCCTCTGCTTCAGTTTTCGACGCTCTCTATTCTGCAAGGTTGTTAGAATAAATCTTGCTCAAAAAGGAAAAAAAAAAAAAAAAAAGAAAAATTGTTAGAATAAATCTCTCGGTAAGCCCTACACACCAAAAACGCAAAAAAATGTGGATGCTTGTATCTCTTAACTCCTTGAAACCCGAAAGATCAAAGTCTTTGAGAACCATCCAATACGCACTCCACAACCTCGTACTGACCAAACCTATGTCCAAATCCACCTCTATTCCCAAGAAGCAGGAGCGAGTGCGCGACCATGGTTTCGACAATTACATGGAAATCGAGAAGAAAACCCGAAAAGTCCTCAAGTTTCAGTCCCTGATTCTCTCCCAAATCAATCAAACTCTCCAGGTTTCACGCCTCGACGTCCTCGCCCGCCGCCTCGGCTTCAATCAGTACGAGGCCGGGGCTTTTATCCTGAAATTCCCTCACGTTTTCGAAGTCTACGAGCACCCCGTTCAGCGTGTGCTGTATTGCCGTTTAACCCGCAAGGCCCTCCTCCAGATTCAGCAAGAGAACGAAGCGCTGCTTGCCCAAGTTCAAGACGCCGTCACCCGATTGAGGAAACTGATTATGTTGTCGAACACGGGTCGGATCCGCTTGGAGCACGTTCGGATTGCCAGGTCAGAATTTGGGTTGCCTGATGATTTTGAGTACTCGGTGGTTCTGAAGCACCCGCATTTTTTTAGATTAATAGAGGCCAAGGAAACTAGGAACAAATACATTGAGATTGTTGATAGAGACCCTAGTTTAACTGTTTGTGCAATAGAGAAAGCTAGGGAGAGAGAGTATAGAGAGAAAGGGATGGCCGCTGAGGACACGAGGTTTTCTTTTATCATCAAGTTTCCACCGGGCTTCAAGATAGGAAAGTATTATAGGATTGCGGTATGGAAATGGCAAAGAACGCCTTATTGGTCCCCCTATGAGGATATTTCTGGTTACGACTTGAGGTCTCTTGAGGCTCAGAAGAGGCTGGAGAAGAGGGCAGTGGCAACAATCCACGAATTGTTGTCGTTGACCGTGGAGAAGAAGATTACGTTGGAGAGGATTGCTCATTTTAGAATGGCTACGGATTTGCCTAAGAGATTGAAGGAATTTTTGCTTCGGCATCAGGGGATATTTTATATTTCGACTAGAGGGAACCATGGAAAGCTTCATACCGTGTTTCTTAGGGAGGCATACAGGAAAGGCGAGTTGGTGGAGCCAAATGATCTGTATTTGGCAAGGAGGAAACTAGGCCAGTTGGTGTTGTTGAGTCCAAGGAAAGCAAAATTGGATACAGAGTTGGTTAATTACAGTTGGGATAGAGGAAATGATGAAATGGAGCGTTATAGGAGAGACTATGCAGAAATTGGTTTGGAGGTGGAGGGCCAGAAAGATTGGAAAGATGGGGAACAGGATGATGGTTCGGTCTCAGACTTGGATAGTGATGTTGGCTCTGATTCTGCTGATGAGGAGGATGATGTTGATGACATTTGCAATACGTAGGATACCTATGACTAATATTTGATCTAGTTTATATTGTGCATGTCGGGACTTGATGGAAAATGTTGATTATCACTTGCAAGCATTGGCAATCGATTTATAATCACAGGGTCATTTGGCCAGAAGAGCTTTATTGACTTGAATATACTAGAAGCACCCAAGATTGCTCAAACTATGTCACATCCTCTTAAGAACGGTTGTGGGTAAACTTTGGTGCTTCAAGTGATTTTTGTGGTTGCTTCTGATTCAAAGAGTTCTTCACTGTTATCTTACCACTCATGTCTTTGTAGAAGTTGAAGGAGTTTGCCCAGAGATGGTGTTCTTGCGTTGTTGTAAATTAACTTGAATTGGCATCGTGGTTTCGAAAATTATGTGCTACTGACACAGTGCCGAGCAATGGTGTGCTCCTCCTATTTAAATGATCCAATAGCTTGCATGTTGGTGTACGTGCATCTCCCTGTAACGCCATTGAGAAGCTTCTTCGGAGTCTTGGCGGGAGCTGATTGTTAATGGCCCTTTCTTGCTTGCATAACTTTACATGGCTACTTGATTAACATCTTGCTGCTGTTTCTCCTCTAGTTCTCAACACTTTGAAGAAGATCAGCAACTGACGTCAGGATTCAAGCAACATCAGATTGCATGATGGTCTTTTGCCCTTGCCACACCTGCCCTCTAGGTGGGTACAAAGTCTCGTCAAATAATGGCTCCTCGCATTTGAGTGTAAGTCACTACTCGACTTTCGGCGGCCATTCTGATGTTCATTGGGTGCCCAAGATATCCCAACAGGCTAATGCAACCGATAGTCGGTGCTGGATTTGATTTTCAGAGAGCCCATTTTCTTGGGCGGATTGGTGTTTTTGGGCCCAACTCCATATGATACGATGCCAGCCGTTGCAGCTGCTAAAATAACAACTTTTCTTCAGACAACCCACTTCTGAGATCAAACTGTTCCATATGGCTTGCGCATAGATGATGAAGCTACTGAACGATTGTTAAAGATGATGTCAGCCGCAAGTTTTGTCAAGCACTTTTAATCAGTGTTGCTGTGCTATTTTTTGGCGTCATGAGTGTGAACAATAAGTCTGTGGATGACGACTTTGCATGAACGACTTGAAGTTGGTCTACCAAACGATGGTGTCAATCTCTATAAGGGACGTTTGAGACACGCAATTGATAAAAGGAAAAAAGTCTTTTCCTAATCTCTAATCCATGTGGTTAGGTTACGTTGATCTTCTTGCGTTGCCACTAATCCATGCGATAGCTATTTCTGCGGGTAGTTGCACGGTTGGGGGAGTGCGGGTCAAATCTGGTACATTATATATATACCCATTTTAAATATGTTTTGTGAAATACGCATTGGGAATTTAATATTTGTAGGTAAGTGCTGTTACGTTACTAGTCGGTGACAAATGGATGTCAATGATTAGATGTTCGTGGCCAGAAAAGCATAATTCACTCTCTCTTTTGTTTTTTAATTATTTTTTGATTAAGTGGGAGGCAAAACAGCCTAATTTGACTCTTTATCTGAGGTTTAAGGAAGGTGTATTAACCTAATAAACAGTACTTTAATCCCATATGCACTTCGCTAGTGGGTTCTAATCACAATCTTAGAGATGTAAATTATTTTAAAATTTCGTGAATGAATTGGAATTAACCAAAAAAAAAAATGGAGGAGGGGGGGGCGTGGGGAAGGGGAGAGAATCTGACCTGCATCCTTAAAAGGGTAGGAGCTAGAAGTCAATGACCAACGGTAGATGTTCCCATGAAACCCGATTGTCCACGAAAAAGGTGAAAAGAAGAAAAATGTCACATCAAATCTCACCTTAATTTCATCGGCATGGCTATAAGCTCTGACGAATCGCATACATGATTCCAGGCACAGCTGTGCAACGGATATTTAAACATGGCAGTCCATTTTACTTCTCGACAGTTTCTCCGTTTTGACACACTTAGCCAATAATTGGAGATTATTAATGGTGGCAAGTTATCTACCATTTAAAATGATCACGAAAACGTATCACCAATTCTATGCTGACCCCCTTTATATAAACAGTCTCGAGGTGTTTCGAGTTCTTGGTTTTACGGTTTCTATCAGTTAGGTTTGTCATTTGTCCTTACTTTGGAGTTTTTTCTCTCTGTTTTTTTTTTTTTTGTTCTTTTTCTAGTCCAAGTGGCGGCGCCGATGAGTCAGCCCACATGGGCCACATCTCAGCGAACCCCACCTAATGCCGTTCCGTGTAGGTGCCGAAGTCAATCGACGAGCGTCGAGACTAGCCAGCTAGTTTTAGCTGTGCTGTGCATCTCAGGCGACTGCCCTTAAAAGAAGAAATGAGGTCCCAGGATCAAGACCCCCGGCAACTCTCCTCTGGAACGTGTTTCAATTGTACCAATGCAATGGGAATCAAAACCATGAATGCAGAAACAGGAGTTCACTGCGAGAGATTATTAGATCATTGAGATCTGTTCAGATAAATTTAATACAAAAATCGACAGAGAATAGACCCGACTAGGTGGTCACAAGTGATAAAATATATATATATTAAAAAATAATCAATAAGAAATAGGGAAAAACAAGGCTTATTCAAAAATTTCATCTTCAAATTTTCACAAGTTTAACCATTAGACAGTACCGAATTCAATTCAAAAACCTGATTGTTATTAAAAACAAAAAAAAAAAAAAGGTAGCAATGGCTCTGGTAGTATCTTACCATTAGGAACAGGCTGCAGCTTTTGCTAATAGTCGTCTCCTGTTAAAAATTGTAATGGGGTGTTGTTAAAACAATCATTAACTGGACTGGGACTTCCGAGCGCTCATTGGCTATCTACCATTGTATAGATGAGGTTTTTACGGGATTGAAGATTTTAACTTTAAATTTCAATTAGTATTATAAAAATAAAGAAAAATATATATTAATAAAGTTAAATTTAACATTATTAAAATTAAATGAAAATTTCAAACTCGAGTTTTAGTTACACCAATAAAATCTTAAAACAAAAAAAAAAAGTCAAAAAGATTTCTTAAAATTAAAAAAAAAAAAAAAAAAAAGAAAGCTAAAGTAAAACAAACGCATGGTCACAATCGACGGTGGATTAAAGATTGAAAAGAAAGGTAAAGTTACGGTAATGAAACAAACGGCCTTCCTTCCAACATTTGTTTTCCAACCCCAGCGAAAGGAAAACCAAAGCGAAGAGCATAACGAGAAAAACGACACGTAACCCACTCCGGCCGCCGCGAAAATGCAAAGGAGATGTCAGTTTTTTAGATAATAAACGAACAAACCGAAAAGCCCGAAAAAAGAAAAAAAAAATCCAAAAATTCAAAGTTTGTTTATCTTCTGTGAATTTCATTGCTCAGGTCTTTGCTTTAGAATTGTCGTTTCCGAGACAGTTGACCTAATATGGGGAATTCGTTCGGATGCTCGGCCTCCGGCGAGAGATTGGTGTCGGCCGCCAGAGACGGCGATTTGGTAGAGGCGAAGATGCTTTTGGATTGCAATCCTTGTCTAGCCAAGTACTCCACCTTCGGCGGCCTCAATTCTCCTCTCCATTTCGCCTCCGCTAAAGGCCACAATGAGGTTTTTGCTCTCTCTTCTTCTCTCCGTCCTCTTTTGTTTTTTTTTTTTTTTTTGGTTTCTCTCAATAATTTGTCGTTTATCTTTCTGATGCTGTCGTTAATTGCGGTTACGTTTGCATAGATTGTCTTGTTGTTACTTGAGAATGGAGCTGACGTCAATTCGAGGAATTACTGTGGCCAGGTAGCCGTCTTTCTTAGTTATGCACCAACCTCGTAATCGTCTTTGAACTTTGATTTTTATTGATTTTAATTCATTTTTGTAGTCTTTTAAATGTATATCTGAGTTTAATTTTGATGCAATTCATCTGTGAATTGCGAATTCCAATAAGATCAAAGTTGTTTCTGTAATCAGTTACAAATTCGTGGATCTAGCGCCAACTAACTACTTAATCATTTTCCCCTTCTTTCATTTGAAGACGGCATTGATGCAAGCTTGTCGATATGGGCACTGGGAGGTTGTCCTGACCCTACTGCTCTTTAGGTGCAATGTAAGTTTCATTTTTGTATTCTTTTCACACTTTACAGTCTGTTTGCTGTTGTTATTTCATTGTATAGCTGGTAGGGTAGGGTTTATTAGATGGTCAAGTGGGCTGCTTATTGCATATTTGTGTCTTGTGTTTACTGTTCTCTTTGAATGTTTTTTTCATACATAAATTTATCATTGTGAATATTATTGTTTATGTAGGTTACACGAGCAGACTATCTGAGTGGTAGGACTGCTCTACATTTTGCAGCTGTAAATGGCCATGTTAGGTGTATGAGACTAGTTGTAGCAGACTTTGTTCCCAGTGTTCCTTTTGATGCTCTGCATGCTCAGAAAGAAGGCAATGCAGGGGATGGTTCCTCCGTGAAGAACAAATTTGATCAAAGGTAATGATTCATTGAGGGCTGTGAAGTAACATATACCTGATCAAAGGTAATCTAGTTGTGTACTTCATTCTGAATTACTTTAAATTTGATGCAGTGCACTCTCGAAGTTTGTAAATAAGGCAGCTGATGGTGGTATCACTGCTCTCCATATGGCTGCATTGAATGGCTATTTTGATTGCGTACAGCTTCTGCTTGACCTTCATGCAAATGTGTCAGCTGTATCATTTCATTATGGAACAACAATGGATTTAATAGGTTTGACTCCCACTTGATACATTGCAAATGTAATTTGTTTTATGAATCTTTGTCTTGTGCATTTTAGTTCTGACAGTACAAAATATGTTTCCTTTTAGGAGCTGGAAGCACCCCCTTGCACTATGCTGCTTGTGGTGGAAATTTAAAGTGCTGTCAGGCAAGAATAACATCCAACATAAACTGGTTGCATACTTACATATATGCATACTTTTAAACATACATGTGTTTATATGTGAAAGTAATGGTTTTCCTTATTGTGCAGATACTTCTAGCAAGAGGAGCCAGTCGGATGTGGTTAAATTGCAATGGGTAAATTGCTTTAAGCTCATTTTAATATTCACTGTTTGGCTGATTGGCTCAAGGTTTTTGCTGTGTATGTGAAAAGTAACATGGAAGCTCATGCATTTGCTTCAGGTGGCTACCTGTTGATGTGGCTAGGATGTGGGGGCGTCATTGGCTAGAACCATTGTTGACTCCAAATTCTGATGCTACCATACCGAGATTTCCTCATTCTAATTACTTATCCTTACCCTTTTTGAGTGTACTTAACATAGCAAGGTATTTCCCACAAAGTGATATATCTGGAGATGCAGTAAAGAAATGCATATGTGTATAGATACATGTGATAAATTCACATAAAGGTGCTCTTAAAGAATGCATAAAGACTAAAGAGTTGCAGATTGAAGGAGATTTTCTTGGTATGAAGAAGGGGTGGTGACTTCCTTAGTTAGATGCAAATTGTACTATTGAATAGCTAACTTTGGAGTCTTAACACTTAGAACTAATGAGTGGAATGCTACAATATAAAACAATAGATGGAAATTAACAAGAATGATGACTTTGATGTGAAACATTCTGTGCAGAGAAAGTGGAATGCATTATTCAACAACCTCATCTGATGAACCTGATATATGTGCCGTTTGCCTTGAGAGAGCATGTAATGTAGCTGCTGAAGGTTTGTTCTTATTCTCTTCTTCTTCTTCTTCTTCTTCTTCCTTTTTTTTTTTTTTTTTGAGGTTTGCTTTGTGTTGTTCTTCTAGCCATTGGGGGTGGGCTTTCTTAACCTGTTATGTAAAACATTTGCCAGTCTCTCTTTCTTGGGTTGGCCACCGTCTTCCCTTCCATCAACATGTATGCCTTGGCTTTAGGGTTCTAAGTATTCTGTAGGAGCTCTTGATTTAAATTTTAGTTGGGTTGTTAATGCTGTTACCCAGGAGTGCTTGTTGATGCTTTCCCTTTAAGTAAAAGTTCTTGCATTTGTCATAGTTTTTGACTGCTATGATATGGATTTTCTGGTCTTCCATTTAGAATCATTAATTTTGAAATAGTCTAAGATCCTTGAATCAGGTGTTGTGATAATTAAGTTGAAAGATGGCTCCAATTATTGTTCTGGAGTCTCGTCTAGAGCAAATCCATTTTATGCAGGAGTGCTTCAATAATGATTCTGATTCTGAATCCTCATTTTGGGTATCGTGTATCAGGGCCAGCATATATGGAATTCTTATGCCATATCATCTGTGACATTTGTGTCATTAATGTAATCAATGCCTGCTAACTGAGGCAGACTGTGAATGGACATCTCTCAGTGCCATGATATTGGATTTTTTTTCTCTTGGGTTTTGCCCTTGGAGAGATCACAGACTTGGGATCCCCCTACATAATTGCTGGAGAATGTTACCACATATTTAACAAAGTACTGTAGTTGAAGAATCATGACTAAGACAAGGAAGAACCTCATTTGAATAGTTTGCTATAGTCTAAAGACAAGATTCTTTTTTCCTGTCTTGTTCCTCATGGTCTAACATTCATTTCTCCTCTTCTTTATCTGTCACCTACTTTGGTTCTGTTTGATTCCCTTAAGTCAGAGACTCAGGCTATGCACAATTTATCAAACCTGATCAATTCTTTTAAATCTCATAAAGATTTCTTTCATTAACGTGTTTCCCTATTCCATATCGTAACTATCTAGAATTTATCCCTAGCATATAATGTTATCTTGGGTTAAGGCTTGCAAGAATAGTTGAGAACAATGTCAGAGACCCATCTTCTCATTCTTTAATGTGAAAAATTGATCTAAAACAACGAAGATGGTATCTTTCTTGTATCTATTGGACATCAATATTCAAGATTATGTGAACACTATTATTAATTTTGCCTAGAATTGTATATAATCATTGTAGCAGTAAATTGCATGGATTATATTTACTTCAGCATGTTTATACTGGGAAGACAGAAGCAAGTGATTGATTACAGTTATTGTCATCGGATCTATGCACTATACACTGTTTATTATGGTGCTAGCTTCCATTTCAGTAAACATGAACTCAGATCATTTCAATGCATTTGTGTTGATGATATGCAGGGTGTGGGCATGAGCTGTGCGTGAGATGTGCGCTGTATCTTTGCTTAACAAGCAACATAACTTCTGATATGGTGGGCCCACCTGGCTCTATACCATGTCCTCTTTGCAGGCATGGCATTATATCTTTCGTTAAATTGCCTAGTTCCCCAGCAAAAGAAACAAAGATTCCACTATCCCTTGGCTTCTGTACCCCATGCATGCTTCATTCTCGTGATACAGATGGGGAAGCTCCAGTTTGTGTGCCAGAGATTCGAAAGAATCGTGTGGCTTCAGTTACTTCTGATTATCTCTGTCCAGTCACTTGTAGCCCATTTCCTTCTGTGGCGATTCCTTTGTGCACTTGCAATGATGGCCCATGCCCATCATTTGAAACCCGAGTGGTAGAAACACAAGATGAATCACCTCGTCATTCACAAACATCGGTAGACCAGGACAAAATGGAAGAACCAAGACTAGAGAAAACAAGCTGTTCAAGCATGTTTTGGGGTAGAAGAAGCTGCAGCCGAGAGCATCAGTGCAATTCAGAAATAAATTCATGACTTCTCTTTTGCTGAATGGTAGGAATTGGATATTTGATTGAGATCTACGTGCTCACGTCAGTGATATTGGATCACCAGTCTCCTGCACTAGAATGTTTCAAAACCATGTTCGCTTCTGGTTTTTGTTTGCCTTGCTTCATGGTGATGGATCTGGGTTTTAAAACTTGGCAGCTGACAGCCTTTGGGCAACTTAAAATATTTGGTGAGGCTTGTAAAAATTGTACTGGGTTCGTCTGCTAGTGATTCTTTAACCGGTGTTAGCTTCCACTGATTACAGCGTTAGCAGTAGGGAGAGGAAAGCAGAAAAAGTTGGGTTATGTTTGTTTGTCGGTTCGCCTGGGTGTGGAACCCTCGTTAGGATGTAAACTCTTTCAAGGCCTTTTCAATGCTGTACAGGACTGTCTGGTGCGAAAACGTCAGCTAAAATTTGTTCGCTTTATTTGCCGAGGGCTAACTCTTGATTATGTACGTTACCATTTTTATAGCGAAAAGCCGAGTGTTGTGATCTTTTGTAAAAGCATTTTGCTTCCTTCCATTGACTTGCTTGTTCGTTTCCGCTACTAATATGATTGACGAAGTGTCTCTAATACGATGCCATGCCCCTGGCGACAAATCGTGAGAGGGCTTGATGGGCATTATTTTTCTCACAGAAAGTATGGCAACCGCCCACAGGCACCCGATTGTTGTGGGGATGCTTTTGTTAGGAGTGCAGAGTGCTTCAGTTGTCATATTAGTTTAATTGGTCATACGTGCCCCCGTTTGCACCTTGTCGACGGAACGTCTCTGTGCTATGGTGCTATTAGAGACATCATTTTATTTTAAGAGTGATAGGACAACAGAAAGCGGAGAACTGATGATCGGATGTGACCAATCACGGCAAGAGGTTTTCCCATGCCTCGGTTCGTACCCACCGGAGGTTAACATAGGCTTACACACAATTTGCATGCCACCGCCCATGTTTTCCTTTGCAGAACCCCCAAGGGAAAAAACAAAAGAAAAGAAAACCTCGAAGTATTGAAAAAAAAAAACAGTACTTTTGGCCAGTGCACTGTTTCCCCAGGAAACCAGGAGATACTGCTGGTTACAAGTCGCGTTCCAACGAAGGACAGAAAAGTAGAGAATGAAAGCTGGTCAATTGGCTTGTCCATGAGAAAAGTTACTTAAGTTCTTCTGTTTGATCATCTTCTTCTGGCAGCAGTTTCTCTCTGTGCATTGAAATACACTGCAGCCACAGGAAGGCCCAGTCCGTTATCTTCTGAGAACCTCCTTGTGTTGAAGGAGTCTCTTGAAGCTGGGGGCCTCACCGTCTGCCTTCCTCTCTGCTTGAACAGGATAAACACAAAGCGATGGATGCCCACTGCAGGCTTTGGTGTCTCATAGTTCACAATTTCTCTTCCTGTTTTGGGATACAAGTTTTCATTTATCAAATTTATGCTGCAAATGTGTGTGCACACACACACATATCACCCGAGCCACGGTCTTGGAGCCTGTGCACAAGGTACGTTAATTGAGACTAGAAATCGAAAATAGTAACTTACCAAAGGAAGCATCAGTTGTCCCAGGGATGTCAGTGACCATCCTAAAAATTAAAGTCAATATTTATATAAACTCTACGAGGAAATTTGCATTGCAAATGCAAATATATATATATATCTATGTTTGCACACAGGAATCTGAGTCGGTTCAGTAAATACAAACCAGTGAAGATGTTCTTTTAAGTATGGATCACTTGGGTTTGGAGCGTCGGGATCTATCATAAGCTTCAGTAAAATAGAGAAACGGAACAGAGAAATTGTAATGCTAATAATCACAGAAGTTAAAATGACAATTAATAATAAATCAAACAGAGAAATTATAAGAAGAAAATGTCAGCTAATTTATAAATATATAGACTCTTACTAGCGTATAAGCAGCTCTCATGTCCTCACCGCCAATATCAACTCGGGGCCTAGCGCTAATAACAGAAGGCATAAGCTCGCGCCCATTAGAGACTTGCTTGTTGGAGTTATAAATTACGTTCATTCTCACACTTGGGGTGAACGTGTCTATTACATCTCCTACAACTCTCTCGACAGTAAGTGGCTCCATGATTCTTGGCCTATGGTATGGAGAAAGAGAGGAGGAATATAAACAAAACAGGGAAAGGTGCAATGGCAAGAGGCTTTTTGTTGTGCCGGGATAACACCCTTATGAGCCCATACGGAGCTTTTTATAGGCGCAAAATAGAAAGCGACTTGAGAGGAGTGCTTCAATAGTAAGCACAAAGAAATTCAATATGCTTCGGACCAAAAGCCATTAAAAAGGCTACCCCTTTTCTATTTAGGGAAACGGTGAGTGCGATGAGCTTTGAAATTGATACGTGTTTTTATTCTCAAACTTGTATAGAGAGAAGAAGCCTAGCAGGATAGGTTCGCTAAGTTTGCCCCTGGGGTCTTCAAAAGGCTTATTCAAAGATTGGTAATTTATGTGTACATGTGAATACATCATCTCATAGAATCTAGCATGTCATGGGCTCATTGGCTGGATGAGAATAAGAATACAGCCCTTCCAACTTTATTACAATATCTCTTCAAGCAAATGGGAATTCAGCTTTTACAGGTGCTCTCCGCCGTACAAATTACTGAGAAAAAAAGATCTTGTCGACAAGCTCAGTAATGTGTAGTTCATTACAGAAAACAGGGCAACAGGAAATGGTTTAAAGGGTGCGTGCACATGAATTACCCCTATAGCCCCGAAAGCCCCAGAATTGGAAAATCATGGCTGATCAGTTTCTAATAAGCGAAATCACTCGTTGTATCTAATCAAAGCAGGCGTGTGCTTACGAAGCCAACAATTTTGATGCAACCGAGAGCTTCACGGGTTATCCTGTGGAAGTTTGAACAATGATGTATACAAATCACAAGGATTATCTATACTGTCCAATGCCTGGGGATGGGATATCTCTTTGGAAGCGGCATAACTCTCCAGGAACGTCATTTAAGCAGAGATATTACTAATGCGAGTCCAGCACTCGGGACCTCCAACTCCACCCTGACAAACGATCCAATTCATTCTCTCTATTGTATATTTTTAGGGCAATTTCAACCGGCTTAAACTGCACATGCAAGTTAACCAAATAAACGATTCCGATTGTATGATTTGTTTATATCAATCAATAAAATGACATGTTGGGTATTTGATGACGACATTAAACATTCCCTTTAAAAAAAAAATAAAATAAATGTACATCTTGTTTAATTCATAATGCTGTCATATCGAAACCAATCATTTAACGGGCACTAGAGCTCTCGTTTGAAATTATATCGAGGCAAATTGTTATTAATCTCATTATTTTGTAAGATTGAGACGCATCAAGCTTTCGTTTGACACAGCAACATTTCATTACTCAAAACAGAACCCAGGAACCGGTACTACCCATACAAAGAACCCCATCTACATAACAGCATACTCCAACACGGGGCACGGGTCACACCCCTCCCCCAAAGCTATACTTACAATAAAGTCACCATATCCACTGTCCTGTCCTGTCCCGTGACTCTCTGAGCTCCATCCACAAATTTAGTGAATTTACATTGCACGTTAACATTTTATGCTGATATAGTATAAAATCTTTTGTATCAATTAGAGCCTATCAAATTAATGTGCACCCATAATTTTCTACTGTAGCAAATTCGGTGTTTTGTTCCTTTACCAGCTTAACCATCGAGTCGCCCTTTTCCGGCAGGACAGTTGGCGACTTTATGATGCAATAAAAAGGGATTCACTCCTTTTTCCCGTCTGGACAGAAGTGTCAGGTAATGCCGGCGTGCAGTAGAGTAGCCTTTTCTGGTCTTCAACCAATAGATTGCAGCCAAGTGCCCCAATTAGTTATTTCTCATTACGATGATATATAGGTATAATCTACACCCGGAATGCGTGGAACTTCAGTAGAAGCAGCCAGGCCTCCATGCCCATGCCATGTTACAGGCTACAGACCGATGGAATTTCAGGAATGTACATCCCCGTGACCGATGGTTCTGAACGAATGGATGGAATAAACCTCCGTGGACTTGACACGTATTTGATTTTGAAAGTTGACAGAAAAATTAGTTAACGAATGCAAAGCAAAGCAAATGTTCCAAATTAATTTTTTAACTTATGGACTGACACAAGTAGTTTCTCGAACGATGAGCACAAATTAAGGAAGAAAGTTTGCTTTTTGTTTATTCTTTAGGACATTTTGACACGTCGGCTAGACTTAAATAAGCTCAATTTTCTTTTTTAAGTCAGAAATAGCCCGTGTGTCGTCCTCCTGGTCGTCTGGAAGTTCAAGCATTGCAGCCAGATTAGCTGTAGATGTGTCATCCTCCTCCTGGCGAGTGACAATAATATTATTCACCACCGCAGCCTGCAGTGCATCTTGGACCTTGGGAATTAGAAGCAAATCAGGCGACACACATGGCTTTTTTTTGGTTTTTTTCTTGTTGTCTTCTTAGAGCACGAACCTTACAAATCTTGGTGTAACATAAAAACTATTGTGTGATGTGAAGTCATTTGTTTGACCTAAATAGTAAATTAAAAGTTTATTTTGGGAATTTTAACTTGGCCTCTTCGATGATACCGCCTCTCTGGTAAATCGTGATGCCCACAAAACCACTGGGGCTTCACGGAATCATAAATGAATTATAGTCCTAAAAGTTGGAAAAGGCCTTTGATCTAGGCCAGCTGCTCCTCTTTGGTCCAATCTAAACGGATGAGCAGTGAATTTCCTCCTTACTGAACCCAGAGTAAATGTTTGACAAGGATTAAGCTGCCCTTGTAAATTACAAAAGGCCCAATCTACATGAGTTGTGGGTACATCTTGCAGGCCCTCTGGTCCAAGTGAATTCCTACCCATCAAAGCCCAAGTGGATTAGACCAAGGTCATTCGCTACTCTTTGGATTAGAGACCCACCTGGCTTACCATCCATGGACATGGACTACCATGCAATACAAAAGTTATAGTCTACGTTGTAAATGAATCTCAAATTTTGCCAGAAAGAAACCATTGCCCAAATCGACTTAGCCTGATTTTCTCCCCCTTGGAATAGGCTGTGTCCCCGAAACAGAAACGTGTCTGTATCCAAATTCCAAAAGCTCCTTCCCGGAAACCAACCTTGTCTCCGAGGGTTTCTCTCCATGGAGCCAACCCCAGTTTTTGTTAATGGGATATTGGGACAACCCCAAAGTCCAATGTCTCTTTCATCCGTCACATTTTTATGATTTCTTTAGGAGATCTTCGGCTTTCCAGACTTTCCGCGCTGGGATATGTTGGGTTTAAACCGTTTCAACCTGGTCTAACCAAAAATCAAAACAAGAATGTTATGTATTTTATAATAACAATACCATCTTCGGTCTTTTTTTTTTTTTCAAAATGATATGTAGACTTTAATTACCAGAATGTAGCAACATCAGTCTATCAACTATCCATATATTTATGGATTTATTTTTTTTTTTTGGGTTAATTGAGTCTGAATGATCTCGAACTCGATATATTTTAGGATTTTTGTGTGAGGTATATTTCCTTCTTTTCACATATGGGTCTGGGTCAATATTGGGCTTAATTAACAAAACCTAAAATTGGACCGACTAGCCTACCTCAGCTAGAGCCCAACTCTGGGAGACCCAACACCCAAGTGACGCCTTCGCTTAAGGTCCCGCGGGTTCGGGTACCGTGGCTCACGGGGGAACATGGAGCAATGCCACCCCTACCCATTCACCTGGTCGTGCTCTTACAGAAGATTGTTACAATGGAGACACCGAAGTCCAGAAACAGTAAAGCAAACAGTCCCTAGAAAATTTTGGCTCACATGCCTTTATATTTGCTCACGCCACCGTCTTTCTCAATCTCTCTCTAGTCTCAATCTACTCTTTTCTTCTTTTTTTTTCCGTAGGCAGCTCAATCTACCATTTTGGCCGTTCATTTTCAGAAGCCCCCCACAAGAAAAGGCCGATTTTCTTGTCGCATTTCCAAAACTGATCACTTTCCCTTTTGAACATATTTAAGCGTGCGCGCAGGCCTCTCTCAATCCCCCCAAAAAGTTAAACCTTACTTCAGTTGAACTGACTCTGAAAACTGCATACAGAATTTTTACGATGAGTAAATGACCCCTTTGCCTTGGGAGGTGATTGATCAGCATTTTTAACTGGCCCTCCCTCAGACCCTACAAATGTGAAAATCTCATTTATTGGGACGTCTTTTATTGTAATTTGAAACGTTGGCATACCTCCCATTTGTTCGGCAACCATCGCCATTTTGAACCTACAGTACAATGGGGGGCGACTTGTGGAGAGTAGAGAAGATTCTCAAAATATGCAAAGCAAGGACCCATAGCTTTCATTTTTGCATTCTACGCAGCACATGTGAGACTGACATTTACTGTTCTGTTCAGTGTTTTTACTGAAAAAAATATATTCCACAGCAAAATTAATCATGCAGTAACTATTTTTTCACTTTTCTCAAAGTGTGTCTGATAGATTCTCAATTTGTAAAGGCTTTTCGCGTCAACGAGGGCTTTCCCTACAGCAGCACACACAGTCAGTTACAGTTCGCCTGCTTTTCCCAGGAGCAATTTGCAGCCTCTATGCCTGCGGCCAAGTCCTACATAAACATTATCAAAACCGTTTCCTCTGCGACTTAGACCACGATTATGGATGGAACGAGAAGCACTCTTACACTTCGGCTAATTACTATCATAAATATTTGGTCAAGTTTGGATAACACTGTCATGGGCTGTAATTTGCTGGCCACAATACCAACAAATCCTGCTTTCTTCCACCAATAAAATTAGGATTCCAGAAAAAAGAAACAAGTTTTTTTAACCAAAAAAAAAAATTGATGAAAAGGGTACTATGATTGCTTTCGCAAACTCGTAATTTTTGTGCACTTTTTTTTTTTAATTTTTTTTATCAAGTTAATACATCGATTCAGTAATTATTTAAGGAGTACAAGTATAAATACTTTGCAATTAACATGGACGAATCTGACCAACTACGACCCTCATGAAGAAAGTGGGTCTAATTTTGGGGACTTTGAAAGTGAAATTCAATGCACTCTAGCTATACGACGAAAATAAGGTCCTCGGGGAAAAGGAGCTGAGATTGAGAAAGAAAAAAACAAAGAAAACACACGGAGAACTTGATGTTATAAATCAATGCAATGCAGGTGCATTAAGTGCAAAAATTCCCAAACTTGGTTTGCTTCCCGTGAAGAGACAGCTCATTGCTCAGGTCGTTTCTTTCTTGCAGGGGGTGTACCAGCCAACTGTTTTCCTGCTGCTCTTCCCACGCCTCATCATTATCGTCCCGTATCTCTTTCCCTTTGATCAAGTCAATATCCACAGGATTTGCAGAGACCCAGACAGCCCGTCGTAACCCAATGGCAATGCATACAGAAGAGCAGTTGACACAAACAGAAAGTGCCTTACAATTTAAATGCCCTGGCAACTTTTTCCCATTGTCGAGGGCCAGTTTCGTCAATTGACAGATTTATGCGTGCCCCGGTCCGAATCTGGATTCTGGACAAAAGAATGATGCCTACAATAACTCGCAGCACAGGCATCGCAGGGTCCCCACCAAAACAAAAGCTGGTTAGGACTACTTAACATCCACAGTACCTGAAAGGGACCAAAATTTGAGATTTTGTACCCCTCCCTTGGGATCTCAGATTTTGAGAACACGAAATCATGTAAATCTTTTATTTAACGTAATATCCACGGTGAACGATGTATCCCGAGGCGAATTGGGGTTTTAAGCGTCAGAAATGTTTATCTTGTTTGTAAATTTATTTTCGAACTGGAATTATTTATAAACTGAAGCTAATTGTAAAGTTTCTTATTAAAAAAATCAACTTTAAAGTTAAACCGTGACACCCACACACCCCCCCCAAAAAAAAACTATATTCAAATTACAACATCACAATTTAAGTTGAGTTTAGAGTAGGGTTAAAAGCTGTTAAAAGATTATTCCAGTAATTATTAATCTCGTTTGTTTTGGGACTAGAAGTTGACCCATATATTCAAGAACGTGCTCTCTTAAACATTGCTGGCTGTCCACCATGCTTATAACGCTGTATTACCTACTTGTATAGAGGCTAGGTGGTGGGATCTATCTCCTGCTTTTGGGCAAGTAACCACCATCATCCATGGTGCCAAATCGAAATTAGAACTCATTCAAGTATCTAGCAAGGTTTATCCAGAAACAAAAGCTCTGGATAGAGTGGAACTGGACCGTTTGGAAAAGAGAGACAAAAACCAGATTCTCAGAAGCAGGGGGGCCTTCGCGGTGTGCTTCATTCTTTCATACACAGTGCTGTCTTTCTGCATTTCAGTTTTTTGCTCTTTTTTTTTTCTCTTCTTCCTTAATTACAGAAGACTTTGAATTAGACAACCACGATAATTAATCACCTAATGTTTTTAAGTTTATTTTTCGAATGTAAATCAAAATGAAATGCAACAGGAATCGCATTTCGGGGCCTTGTGAAAGAAAAGGACATTCTAAGAAGCTCAATAACCAAACAGAATTGCCGTTAACAAACAATAGTTCAGGTCACGTGACCAGTGTGTCGTCCTATCTAACACGAACTTCTTTTGCCAGAGTGCGAAAACTGTCTCCCTTTCCCTCTCAGACCACCAAGGCCTTTCAGCTTCTCTACCGCCATTTTCTCTCTAGCTCTCGCTCTCTTTGTCTCTCTCTCTCAAATGGGCTTTGCGTTCAAGTTTTTCTTGATCACTTTCTCTGTGTAGAAACTCTTCTTTCTTCTTTTTTTCATCCCAAGTCGTCTGCTCTTTCACTCTGTAATAATGGGCATGGCGTTTAAGTTTCTGCTTTTTGGCCTCTTTCTGTTAACACAACCGTACATGTCGCTCCCCGAGGCCGTAATCATGGCAGAGCAAGGGCAAAACCCCGAAAGAGAAAGCCTTTTGTCTTTCAAAGCTGCCCTGAAAAACCCAGAAATCCTTTCTTCCTGGAACCAATCAGTCCATTACTGCAACTGGGATGGCGTCACTTGCCATTTAGGCAGAGTCGCCGCAGTACTACTCACCGGTGCTTTGCTTCAAGGCCCTCTCTCGCCTTCTCTTTTCATCCTCTCCAGCCTCAAAGTTCTTGACTTGTCGTCAAATCTTTTTTATGGTGAAGTTTCTCCGCACATTGCCAATCTCAAACGCCTGGAACAGCTTTGTCTCGGTGATAATCAGTTTTCAGGTGAGATTCCGGGTGAAATCGGTGACTTGACTAGTCTCCGTACACTGCAACTCGGTCCCAATTCCTTCACCGGAAAAATCCCGCCGGAGCTTGGGAGGTTAGCCCTGCTCAATACCCTCGACGTTTCTGGAAATATGCTTTCGGGTGCAGTACCGAGAGAACTCGGCGAGCTGTCTCAGTTGCAATTTTTAGACTTGGGTAGTAACCTTTTGTGGGGCTCTCTCCCCGTAAGTCTCTTAAACAATTTACGTTCTTTAAACTCTCTAGACATATCAAACAATTCGTTTTCTGGTCTAATTCCACCGGAAATAGGCAATCTTACAAACCTCACTGATCTTTATATTGGGATTAACTCGTTCTCCGGCCAGATACCACCGGAAATTGGTTCCCTTTCGCACCTGAAAAACTTCTTTGCACCTTCCTGTTCCATCACTGGGCCACTGCCTGAAGATATCTCTAAATTGCAATCACTAACCAAACTTGATCTTTCTTATAACCATCTGAAATGTTCAATTCCTAAGTCAATAGGAAAATTAAAGAATTTGAATATATTGAACATTGTTTACTCTGAGCTTAAAGGCCCTGTGCCTGCTGAGGTTGGAAATTGCAGTAATCTGAAGACTCTAATGCTGTCCTTCAATTCGCTTTCCGGGTCTTTGCCGGAGGAGCTCTCAAAGCTGCAGTTATTAACCTTTTCTGTTGAGATGAATCAGCTTTCTGGGCCATTGGCTTCCTGGATTGGGAAATGGGATGAAATGGACACTCTTTTGCTTTCGAACAACGAATTTTCGGGGAAGATACCTCCTGAAATTGGGAACTGCTCCTCTTTGAAGCATGTCTTTCTGAGCAATAACTTGTTAACTGGTGAGATACCGAGAGAGCTCTGTGATGCGGGAACACTCATGGAGATTGATCTCGATGGGAACTTCCTGTTAGGCTCTATTGAAGATGTATTTGTGAAGTGTACTAATTTGACCCAGTTGGTTTTGGTTAAAAACCAGATTAATGGGTCAATACCAGAGTATTTAGCAGATCTTCCTTTGACAGTTCTGGACCTTGATTCCAACAATTTCTCGGGTATAATACCTTGGAGACTTTGGAACTCCATCAGCTTGATGGAATTCTCTGCAGCAAATAATCTCTTGGAAGGTTCCTTGCCTGCAGAGATTGG
This sequence comes from Rhizophora apiculata, assembly GCA_037832385.1. Lineage (NCBI taxonomy): Eukaryota > Viridiplantae > Streptophyta > Magnoliopsida > Malpighiales > Rhizophoraceae > Rhizophora > Rhizophora apiculata. Next base: position 8,544,593 of record CM075428.1, on the reverse strand, counting down.
TAATGCAGTTCAATTGGAAAGATTGGTGCTTAGTAATAATCAATTGAGGGGCACCATACCCAAGGAGATTGGAAATCTCACGGCTCTTTCTGTTCTTAACTTGAATTCTAATCTGCTGGAAGGAATTATTCCTGTTGAACTGGGAGACTGTGTTTGGCTGACCACTTTGGACTTGGGAAATAACCTGCTAAATGGGTCAATCCTGGAGAAAGTTGCAGATTTGGCTCACTTGCAATGTTTGGTTCTTTCTCACAATAATTTATCTGGGTCCATTCCGTCGAAGCCTTCTTTGTACTTTCATGAGGCCAATATTCCTGATTCGAGCTTTCTTCAACACCATGGAGTATTTGATTTGTCCCATAACGTGTTGTCTGGTTCTGTACCTGAGGAGTTGGGAAATCTCGTGGTGGTGGTTGATCTTCTTATCAATAACAACATGCTTTCCGGCGAAATTCCAGCTTCGCTCTCGAGGTTGACAAATCTGACAACATTGGATTTGTCTGGAAATTTGTTGACGGGTCCTATTCCTCATGAATTTGGTGACTCAGCCAAGCTTCAGGGCTTATATCTGGGTAACAATCAGCTCTCAGGGGTCATTCCTGGAGCCTTGGGTAGTTTGGTTCGTTTGGTTAAGTTAAATTTGACTGGTAATAAACTACATGGTCCAGTTCCACACAGTTTTGGTCACTTAAAGGAGCTTACCCACTTGGATATAAGCCACAACAAGCTCGATGGCGAGCTTCCCTCATCTCTGTCTCAAATACTAAATCTCGTGGGGCTTTATGTTCAAAACAACAGGCTCACGGGGTCTCTAGATAAGCTATTATCCAATTCCCTGGGATCGACGATAGAAGATATGAACTTGAGTAATAACTTCTTTGATGGGGAGTTGCCACATTCATTAGGCAATCTTTCATACTTGACATATTTGGATCTTCATGAAAACAATTTTACTGGAGAGATACCTCCAGAGCTTGGGAGTCTGATGCAACTAGAATACTTTGATGTATCCAGTAATGGATTATCTGGGCAGATTCCTGATAAAATATGTGCTCTGGGTAATCTGTTTCACCTGGTTTTGGCTGGAAACAGCTTGGAAGGCCCTGTACCCAGAATTGGCATCTGTGGAAACCTGTCAAAAGATGCACTTGCTGGCAACAAGGAGCTCTGCAGGGAAGATATGGGTTTGATTTGCAGGACCAAAGGCTACAACAAGTCATCTTTGTTGAATGCCTGGAGGCTTGCTGGGATAGGCGTTGGATGTATGATTATCTGTTTTGCCATAATCTTTGCACTACGGAGGTGGCCTGTGCGAGGCAGGGGGCAGAGTGATCCTGAGGAAATTGAGGAAAGAAAACTAAACAGTTTTGTTGATCAAGACCTTTACTTTTTAAGTAGCAGCAGATCAAAGGAACCTCTGAGCATAAATTTAGCTATGTTTGAGCAGCCTCTTCTGAAAATAACCTTAGGTGACATACTTGAAGCCACCAACAGCTTTAGCAAGACAAACATCATTGGAGATGGAGGTTTTGGTACGGTATACAAGGCCACACTTCATGATGGGAAAACAGTTGCAGTCAAGAAGTTAAGCCAAGCCAAAACTCAAGGTGACCGAGAATTTGTTGCAGAAATGGAGACTTTGGGCAAAGTGAAGCACCAGAATCTGGTCCCATTACTTGGATACTGCTCTTTTGGCGAGGAAAAGCTTCTTGTTTATGAATATATGGCAAATGGGAGCTTGGATCATTGGCTGAGGAATCGTACTGGGACCCTTGAAGTCCTTGATTGGACCAAGCGGTTTAGAATTGCAACAGGTGCTGCTCGTGGGCTGGCTTTTCTTCACCAGGGATTCATTCCTCACATCATTCACAGGGATATCAAGGCCAGCAACATCCTTCTCAACGAGGATTTTGAGCCAAAGGTTGCTGACTTTGGGTTGGCTAGGTTGATAAGTGCTTGCGAAACTCACGTCAGCACTGAGATTGCAGGAACACTGGGTTACATTCCACCAGAGTATGGGCAGAGTGGGAGGTCCACCACAAGGGGAGATGTTTACAGCTTTGGTGTAATTTTGCTTGAACTGGTCACTGGGAAAGAGCCAACGGGACCAGATTTCAAAGAGGTTGATGGGGGGAACTTGATCGGTTGGGTGTTTCAGAAGATCAAGAAAGGGGAGGCTGCCGATGTCCTTGACCCCACTGTTCGTAGTGCCAATTTGGAGCAGACGATGCTTCAAGTGCTGCAGATTGCTGTTGTTTGTCTCTCTGATAATCCTGCCAACCGGCCCACCATGCTTCAAGTGTACAAGTCCCTCAAAGGTATCAGAGAAGACACATAGAGCATGTTTAGTGAAAAGTATAATAGGTCTGTTGTCGTAATAGTGGCTGTAAAGTAATAACAAGAAGTGTTACCAAAGTTGTATGAGTTTCAGTTCATCCACTCAATTAACAGTTCTGTACCTACCTGTCGTCAATCATTGTTTTAGGCAGTTCTCACATCCTGGCTCAGTGGCTGAAGTGTAGAAAAAGAAAAAAGGGGGTTTGGAGTCATTAGTTGGCCATCCATTGCCAACCATTTATTTGAAGGGCTCTTTGAACAAGTGAGGGAAAATTATATATAGAGATTGGGCGGCTTTAATTGCATTCTCTTTTCCTAGTGCTTGAAAAATAACTAAAACAACGAATGACAACTCAAACCTTTAATCATTAGTGTCTATAGAAAAAAAATTAAGTGAACTCAATAGTCTCTTTCTTTGTGTTGGGTGGGGGTGGGAAGGTGGTGGGGGGGAATTTTCAAAGTTGAAAAATGTACCAAAACAAAAGGACTTTTGGTAGATGAAAACACTTCTCAAAGCTGTTATTATTGATAATACAAAAGAAAAAATGAACCATAAGCTTCATTCTCTCGCAAAGCTTAGCTTGGCTTTAATAAATCATGACTACTAGAGTTGGATTTCGCATCCACTCCACTCCCTAGCTTTCTTTTCGCCTGTTTGATTTAATGCTGCGTTTTGTCCAAACAAGGAAGGATGCCATCGGATCGCGTAAAGAATGGAAAGGGTTGACCGTTGACCGCATAAGCAAGAGGATGTTTACTTGCTCCGGATTGCAGGGTTGCGTTGCAGTTCGACAACTGCCCTCATCAGTTATCGGGCCACAGAAGGAACCGTGTCTCTCTTGTCAGAGCAACTACCCTTATCAGGCCAGGCCACGGCGGAAGGAGGCCGCCCTAGCCCGGCATCTCTGAATCTTTGATATTATATCTGAAAAACAAGCGCAACATTTTTGCCGACCATGGTCCCCTCACTCCCCCCCCCCCCCCCCCCACCTTTTTTTTTTCTTCTTCTTTTAATTGAGGAAAAATATCCTAATAAATTTTATTATAAAATATTTACTAACGGAATAATATATATAATTAAATTCATAAACAAAAAATTTAGTTTTATTGATCGAATTTATAAACATTTAAATTATCAAAACGAGATTAAAGCATTAAAACTAACAATCTTGAGCCACTCTCCATCCACCAAAAAAGAAAACAGTTGAAAGGAAAATGGGCAATCAAATCTCTTTGAAAGTTATAGTATAACATTACAGGACAACTATGAAAATAAAAGACAAAAGTCTACCACATGCTCCGAATTTTCTTTTCTTTTTTATTGTGGAAGTGATGAAAATAAAAAACTTCAAAGTGAAAATCACATCACTTTTTCTTTGAAAAAAAAAAAAAAGAAGAAAAGAAACACAAAAATCATCCCGGTTAGCTCAAGCGATGGATTAGTAATTAATGTCATAATCTAATTCCACTGATAGCGGAGACTTGCAAGAGATTTTTAACAAGTTTTCTACACCAGAAAATATCAAAATATTAATCCCATGTCAACATTATTTTTAATTCAAAATTAGAAAATGAGGCCCACGGGCTTCAACCTCACGCTAGCCGCGTAGTGCCTACTCGTGACAATATCACCAGACGACAAGATCGCGACCATCTAATTCGATATCCAAACGATCACTTCGTAACACGATTACGCAGCCGCCTGTAAATGAAAGTCAAAAAACCAAGCTCACGAAAGTTGCTACATCGGTCCCCTGGAAATTTTGACTGATGGGTTGCGGAGTCTGTCGAAACCCGCCGAATTTGACTCAAGCTTTACCGTGCAATTACTAACTGACCCAGTTGATCAATCCAACCGAATTGTAGGGCCGGGTCAAAGCGCACCATCGAACGTGGGAAGAATGAATAAGAAATGCGACCAATTGATAACTTTCAGTGTCTCAAATTCTACATGGTGAGCAAGCAGTATGTCTTGATAGTATCATCACCGTCAGATGAACGGCTAATCCTTTCTCCCTTAATTATTATCATAGAGTCTCATACATATATGGATTTATTTAACGATCACAATTAAAGCTTTAAAAAAGAAAAAAGAAAAAAAGTCTTTTGGAAGAGAAAATGGTAATAAATAGAACATATCGTCCGTACACCGTAATATCATCGAAAACATCTTGGTCTTGGTGTACGTTCAAAAGTCTTTTGTTTTTTTTTCTCCCCGAAGCACGTGACCTCTCATTTAGCACGTGCATCTCATCGTTCCGAAATTCGGATCTTGAGTATTCATCCCTGGCCAAGCGTCCACACCTAACCCTGCTTCTCAACCAAATGCGTCTCCCCGAAATTTCCAATTTCCAGTCAATTGTACACCCTCTGATTATCTCTTCTGGGCCTGTTTAAGCCACTGCGTAGCCTGATTATCACCGTTCGAGGCACCGTTTGGACAATCAGGCGGCTCAGCTTTCACTGCGTCGGCTCTCGGTTGGTGTAGCTGCAACAGCGTCGATTTATCCGCTGTCGCCGCTGCACCTTCCCCATCTCTCCCTCTCTTAAAGCCAATCGCCACTCCGAATAGCCTTGCGCTATTTTCTTCTTCGACGCTGGGGAACTGCTTCATTGGCAACAAATCCAACGGCTTCACGGCCCGCGAACCGTCCTCCGACCCCTGATGCCCACCCCCCGCCGGCCGACAACTTGTGTAATTGGATACCAAACTGAAAATATTATTGCAAAGGTTCTTCATTTCCAACAACTCCTTCGTCAGCAGCACGTTCTCTTTTCTCAACCTGTCGTTCTCGTCCAAAAGATCGGCGTTTGGTCCGCTACTCTGTGGTAATGTTGATGGAGAAGAGTTAGTTGAAATCGCCTGCTCCTCTCCAGAACTCGACGCAGATATTTTCGGTTTCATATCCGTTGGGACCACCGCAGCGGCTGCCGTCACTGGCGCCGGCAACGTCACCGCGGCTGTTTGGTGCGGGAGTTTTCTCCTCTGAATGTCGCACAAAAGCCGCTTCTCGCCTCTGCGAAAACACTCGTTCAAGAATTCCCATCGATCAGGTACCACCTTTCTAAATCCCTACAATTAAACAGGGAAATATAATTATATTCGCACGCAAAATTCAATCAAACCATTAAAATAAATAAATCAATAAATAAAAAGAAAATAGTAATTTGATCTGAAACTCACATAAGTGTTTAATTGGCGAACAAAGCTGGAGAAGTTGTTGTGTTTAAAGTACTTGGGGAGCAAATCTCTGGCGAAAACCGTAGGGTTCCAAACGATGAACGTAGATCCGTCGTCGTTCCACGATATCACATCGTCTATTGTGCTATCCTCCACAAGCTGGAAAGTCTTCGTCAAAAACGGCGTTGGTATGGATCTCTGTGATTCTCCCAGAGAAGATTCTCCGTTCTGCTCCATCGGAGGCGGCGGGGCCATCGCCGTCGCGCCCCTGAGAATATTCAGAATACCTGATGAGTAAGCCGTTAAACGCTAACAAGAGAAAATTCTGGGAGAAGCAGGAGGCAGAGGATTCATATGGTAATTCTAGAAGGTTCTTTTCTTGAGAGAATTTAAATAAGCAACGGTATGAGAGACAGAGAAACAGCAACGTAGAGAACGAAGGAAGAATACTGGTGTGAAAGAGAGAGAGAGAGAGAGAGGGAATGAAAGAATGAAGAAACAACGAGAAGCTATGGTACGTCTCTTCGAGAAACTTCCCTTGTGTACCTGTTTTTATCCTTTTCCTTTTTTTTTCTTTTTCTTTTTTTTCATTTATTTTTTGTGCACGTGTCAATAAAATCCAAAGTGGCTGTTGATTGGTTAAACTAACATGGGATCGCGAGTTTGAACGACAAAATGCCTGTCCAATGCCAAAAGAAAACCTTGTCAAGGCTTAGCTCTTTTTTCCCGATTTTATATTTATCAATGGATAATTTTTACTGTATATTTATTTATAATTTATCACGTACAGTTTCCGTTAACAAACTTAGGTTAGGCAGAAATATTATAACAAAAAGTGAGAGGGGACCACACCACCTATTAATAACAAAGTATAACAATTTTAATTTAATCAAACTTAAATTTGAATCTCAAATTAAAATTACAATTTTTAAAATTATTTAAAACAATTGACAACAAAGCTTGTAACATTATTAGTGATATGGCTGTTTATGAGGAGTGTTCATCCAAATAGAACATGATGTTTTAAATTATGATGTTAATATTCTGACAATCAAATTCGTAAATAATAAAAAACTTCAAATAGATAAGTAGAAAAAAAAAAATTATTATTATCTTTTAACAAACATTAATCTAACGCGAAGGAGTTGATGTTGTCAGAGCAGCTTGGAGGGAATCTGTGGGCTTATTCTAAACCCCTAAATGCTTCGCATTCCACCGCGATCGTTTTTCTTCGAGTTTCTTTTTCTTGTTGGCCATTTACTTTCATTTGCTAAAAACGTTGGACTTAAAACCGAAAGTACCACCCGCCTGTCGCCTAAATTCGTTTGTCTGCCATGCATTATTGTCCCCTGCTTCGATTTGCACTCGTGCAGGCACCGAACTCTCTTTACTTTTTCTTTGTCAAATTAAAAGTCCCTTCTATTTTGTTTATCCATTACAGTCCAAGTCTCCCAAGGTGTTAACTGATTTCAACGGACCTGAGAATTGATTTGATTGTGCACATGCCCCGACGAGAGAAATCCTAACCCCCTTCAATTTTGTACGCACAGCCCGTGCTTTGGGGGAGGGGGGGAGTCAAAAGACAAAAAAAAAAAAAAAAAAAAGGAAAAAAGTACTATGTGGTCCACCACCGCAAGGATAAATCTTAATGGTGTGATGTCGGTTTTGTAAGATTTGTTTCTAAAATTTGTAAATGAATATATTGCGTTTTCCAATATATATCGTGATGAAGAAAATTGCCAACATCGTTTTCAAATTTGCAGACCTGAAAGTTACTGATTAGCATGTTGTTTCCCGAACTAGCGGGAAATCCCTTGGGGATTTCGGTCCCCTCAGATAGGATCCAAATTTGCCGAATGAAAATATGACTTTTTTTGGTTTTTTTTCCCCGTCATGCATGCTATATCCTGATGTTTTATCTGAATGTCTTTTCTACGGGATTGTTTTTCTCTTACGGATTTCTCGTGGTTCGTATTTTTTGCTCATTCCCGCAGGTTATATCCCCAGACTCTCTTCGGTTGGGATTTTCGATTGTCCGTTTGGCACGTGTTTAGAGATTACCGGTAGAATTTATGCGCTCTCTACTTGCTTGTTGTAATCACAAGATTAGCCATTTAATTTTTATTTTTAATTTTGGGATCAGGAGATCGGCAATTAAATCATTACAGGTGACAGGTGGCTGTTGCAGCACTGGGCCTGGGCTTGGCGGAATGTCCGACTGAGAAGTAACCAGATCCATGTCCAAGAATGCTCGTAGCGTTGATTGGCACTAGACTGATGCACGCAGCAGGAACAGCCATATAAACTAGAATCCTTAATTCAAGAGAGTTGCATTCGCCACATTGATCTCATAATTCCAACTAAGTACAACCTGAGATAAAGAAATAATTGAAAATGTTGCATGATCATCTCCAAGATCATAAATGGTTAAGTAGACGTCCAGACTGGGTACCAACCCTGAAACCCCAGCCCCAGCATCACCTTCACCCCACTTGCTGCCGGTCTTGGCCTCTTCCGCGCCCGGGGAGAGGGAAGGAAGGTGCCCTTGGCTAGCCCAGAGAGTGCTAATACTAAGCATTTATGGCAAGCATTACAGCCCTTGGAACCGGGTAGAGACTCGATGTGTTCATCTGGGATTAGAGCCCTTAGAACCAGGTGAAGACTCGATGTGTTCATCTGGGATTATATTATGCTTCAGAGGCACTGATCAACGTGTTCATGTGGATATACCACAGAGGAACTTTCCCAGCCTGCTAAAATTCAGTGAAGAGAACAGGATGCTCTTTTGCTGTAGTTTGTATCAAACCAAATGGAAACCTAACAAATCTTAAACGGAAGTAAGCCCTCGAGACTTCTTTGGCAACACAAACCTATGAAAGATGGACCAACAACATTCCTAATGTTAATATTTTATAATTCTCAATCTTAATGCCACCTGTATTGCATTTCATTCTCACGAGGAATACTCTGTATTGATAATTAGCCTATGCCAAGATTTTGGCTAGCAAAATAAAGATGCATAAATGTTAAGGATAGTTATAACTGGGTACTCATTATTTGATAGGAGCAAGGACTCACCCCGATCATCTGATTCGGCTTTGTGTCGTTCACTGTAATCTCATCATTACATGTCATGAAAGCCTCAGAACTAATTTATAGTCCTTATAACATTCTGAAGTCAATGAACATTAAGAAGCAGTAGTGGCATCTAAAGTTGCAGATGATATATAAAGATATCATCGTTAAGATAATGCCAGCACTTATTATGGACACAATGGACACAGATACATAAATGCTTGTTAACCAAGTGAATTGCAAGGCACAACAAATGTTAGTTATACGATTGATTGTTTAACTTGGCAATGGCTTCCAAGTGAATGGCATGATTATTTCAAAATAACCCTTCTGTTCACATTCGATTGATTGTTTAACTTGGCAATGGCTTCCAAGTGAATGGCATGATTATTTCAAAATAACCCTTCTGTTCACATAATATTGATAGATTGAAGGTAACAATATGGGAAATTCCAACACATTTCTCTAGTTTCCATACCTTGTAACCAATTATAGAGGAGGCAAACAATAAGAAATTTAAAAGCAGTTCTAGTTTCTCCAAGTGTTCCAATCAATTGCTGATAGGAGAAATAATGCTTTAAAAAGGGAAAAATGTAAGATCATCTTTGATCAAAACCATCTGAATGTCTAAACAAAAAAATCAAAGTCATTAAGAAACATACAAAATTCCACGACGATACAACAAAAGGATGGCTGAAGTGAAAATTGCCCAAACAAATACAACCCACCAAGCTATAAACAAAGCCACTTCTTTGGTAAAAGCACTGCAAGGGAGTAAACGACAGAAAATTTGGAAATTCTTAACTGAGTTGCCATCAACCTGAGATATGCCAAGGAAGAGAAGTACCAAAAGCGATGGTGCAAAAAACTGCAAAACTACAAGACAGAAGTAATGATTGTGCAGAAAAACCTTTGCTCTACTAAAGTCCAAATCTGGAACCCTGCTGGCATGCAACCGTTGATACCAAGATAAGACTGCTTCGTTCAAATACATTTGCATGTTCGGTCGGAAAGCCAAAATTTGAAGGAGCCCTGAAAGCAGCAAGCACCAAAGTCTAAGCTTTATGAAGTCTGATTCTGTAAAACCTATATTCCCTACTAGCTTCTCAGCATCCGCAGCATTACTATTCAAATGCGTTCCTCTAATCTGATCCATGATCTTCCTAACAAGCATGTCAGACAGTGGATTAATCCAAAGCAATGCAGTGAAAAAAACCAACAAATAGTTCGCATAAAGAATCATTCTGGCAAACCATCCACAGGAAATTATGTCCAGATTAGACCTAAGCTGATCTGTTCCAAGCCAAAATGACCTTGCGTTCTTGGTAGCAGGCAAGTACAAAAACCCAGCCACGCAACCCACTAAAACAGCAACGGAAACTTTTCCAAAACCATCCATTGAATCAAAATCAAAATCTAAAACCGATCTACCAAATCCACAACAAATCAGAAACCCAAAAACAAATCCCAGAACACCGATAAGCACACTCCACTGCTTCTCGGACCTCTTTGACGCAGATTTCTCAAACGATACTCTCACCAACGACAGCATGACTCTGCACAGACTAGTTAACCCAAATATCAGCGGAATCAAAGACCCATTCGCTAAAATCCCACGATCTTCTTCGGCCACAGTCAAATGGTTGGAAAGCAATAAACAGGAAAGGGCCACACATGAAAGAACAGACAAAGACATATAATCACTGAAATAAATCCGCGATTGAAGGTGACCTTCGTCGAGCTTTAGCCTAAAGATCTGGGCATTATTTTCATCAAATTCGAACCTCTCCTTGGACTTGTTCCTCCTCTTAAGCTCGGCACCACTCCTTGACGACACATACTGATAACCCTCGAGCCCAGAACCCGAATCGGAGCTAGAGGGTCTTCTAATGGCGGCTTTTACGCCATTTTGTTGGCCAACACTTTCAGGGAGTATATAAGTGTGGAGGCCACGAAGCAATAAGATGGGAATCTTGAGAAATGATAACAGGAAAGCGAGCAAGACGCAGAGCAAGGCTTGGAGTAACGGATTCTTGTAAGTTTGAAAGAATTGTAGCATTGTTCTTTCTTTTGTTTTCTAATTGCGTGTAAGGAAATGGGTTTCGAGAAATAGAGAGCTATTGAATCACAAACGCATGCGAGACTTCCAGCAGAGGGGAGATCTCAGACAGGCTCTCTCTCTTCTCAATTCATAGTGTTCGTTTGTTTTTGCGATTTCTCCTAGGTTCGAAGTTCCTCGGCAATTGGGTTTTGGTTGGATACTTGGATCCGAACTCCCCGAGTCCCCCCAGATCCAAATGCTCTTTTTTTTTTTTTTTTTGAAATTGGGTTCGGCCGATCATTCTTGGAGAGGAGGAAGTACGGTGAAAATACTTGAATGCGACTGGGAAGATTGGGCTTTGGTGTAATGGTGGTTAACGTATTTAGGCAGCCTGTCTGTCTGGGCCCAGATTGTTTCGTAACAAGTCATGATCGGCATACCCAATTGCCGACCCGGAGCGCGTAACCTAACATAACGCAACAGGCAGCGGATATTATTTTATGTTAATTACGGATTTTCATATATTATATCAATTAATTCGGCCTTAGAACAGGGAGTAGATTGAAGAAGTCAATGCAACGGATAACCAAACTTATAATACAACTTTATTTATTTATTTTTTTAAATATAATTTATTTGAAATTTTTATATGGTATAAATTTATTTTATTAATTTTATTTTAAATATATTTTATTTATTATGTAGTACACTCGTAAATAAAAATCCCTTAGAATAGTTAAGAAAAACTATCTAGCTGCTTGCTACCTATCTGTTTTTTAAATTGGCCTACCGCATATCCATGTTTACGGTTGTATTAAATATCTTTGATCAAGGAAGGGGCACCACTTGCAGGCAATCGATGAGGAAATCACCGTAAAACTGTGAGTAACCCAAAATTCTATTGTAACCGTGCAACGACTCACACACATTACTAAACACAACCACTGTGTGCTACACATTGGAAAGGTTAATCGAGTCTCTTCCATGAAGTCACGGCTCGCATGAGAAATCAAGATCGACATCTCTTTCCTTGTCTCCTCGTGTCTATCTTCTTTTTTCTCTTCCCTTCACCTTTCACCATAAAGGGTATTTAATATACCCAAGAAGACAGTCCACAATTAACAACAAAAATCTGGACTCCAAACCCATAAAATATCTTCCGTTAAATCATCGGCATTTCCACAAAGTCAATTTAGTTATGCTGACGCGACGATTCCTACCGACACGCCATTATATAAAAATACTAAAACTCAATAAAAAGAACACAAAAATATAAATATAGGGAGAGAGAGAGGAAAGAAAAGTAATTAAAAAAGGAAGAATCTTTATCAGTTGACGGGTGCCGAGGGGGCAAGAGTTAAATTATGAGGGTCTCTCTCATCTTTATCACCGCTTCTGTTTCCAAGCTGTGGGACCACCTGCATTAGCGAATTACGATTAGTGATTGATGCAAAGAGACCAAGAACTACAAATGCTTGATCGTATGATTCGAACAAGCAAATTGCATTGCGTTACACAAAAATCTGAACGTCCTTGAAATATCAAGAACAGTTCATGAGGCCAAGTAACGAAAGAAGAAACCCCAAAAAAAAAAAAAAAAAAAAGCAGAGAGAAAAATATTGGAACGTAGCAGGTGAATCCCAAATGGGGTCGGGGTAAAAATTTTTCTACCCCACAATCCTTTTCCGCAAAGAACAGCTTAACATGTCAAAACCAGTAAAAGGTGTAACAGACCTGATCTTGTGATGGATCATATCGCTGAGACGATATTCTCCTCGTTCTCCTGTCGGTCTGGCCAGCCATTCTGGTTCTTGTAACAACATCTGCTACCAAAAACAAAATGCCAAAGAAACAATACCATAATAAGCGTACTTGACAGAAGAAGGAAAAGTGCGCAAAAGAACATGAAGTGAACAACATGCTAACCACATCAAAATATCTTCTAAAGCATATGCTGTATTTTCCATGTTATCTCTTGTTGTTTGTACGGCGGGTCATTAATTTTTCAGCCCATCTTGCAGGTTAAGCACCCGGGACCAATAACTTTTAGCATTAATCTGCTTATAATATCTCCCACATTTCCAAAAAAAATCTAGCTTCCAGATTAGTGTTCTCCTGCAAGAAACAACGTTGTCTGTTGTTTCCAAACGCAGGCAACTCTCTCACGTCCCAAACATCTTTCAACTTTTCACATCCCACCGTAGTCATAAGACAGTGTAATAAAACACGGACAAGATCCACAAAATACAGTATACATTAGATTTTAAAAGATTAAGACATGGGTAAGTCTGAAAAACTTATCCTATCAAATATAATTACAAGCAAAAAAATAAAAATTGTTTTATATTTGGACCAAACAATCAAAATTAAGTACTGATCAAAGCAAGCTTATTCTTATCACAACAAGGCAGTGCTACAAGTTATTAAGCATAAATCGTAATTGGGAAATGCGGTGCCTTAGGTAGCCCATTGCGAAAAACTTATCCTATCAACCATCAAAGCAAATTATTATTATTATCTAAGATGATAATTAAAGAGTAAGAACTAGGCCAGAAGAAGGAGCCTTGAGCCCATCCGAAGAAAAAAAAAAAAAACTATGGAAAGTTGATGACAAGATGGTCTATCCAAATGGGTTATACTGACAGATTATGATTCACGATCCAGATCGATCGTAGGCAGAAGCTAGCACCTTAAATATAAACAAAGGGGTCTATCCTAGGCAGAAAATGAAATGTGCACCGCCAAATCTGCACATTGGAGCTAACTCTAGAAACTCCCCACGAAGCAAAAATGGCCCAAAAGTACACACACACACACACATTACCTGAAGTGCTGGCGCAATGCTTTTTAGTACGTCTCTGATCAGATTTCAAGTCGAGGGTCGATTCTGAGCTGTCCGGCAAGTAACGATCGAGACGGAGCCAGCGGGTGTTATTTTCTAGCATTGTACGGACGAAGGATGCCTCCACTGAGTTCAAGAAGTGCACGTGCTTCTCGTTCGTCCATGGCTCCTTTTGGTTGTTGGGCACGTGTGGTTCCATGCCACCGGCAAAAATAGCTTTTCTTTGGCCTCCGGCCGACGTGGTTTTTAGTTTCAATTTTCGCGTTACTCTCGGGGGTTTCAGCCGTTTCCAGGCTTTACATCTCTCATGGTTGTGAGAATTCGGGGGGTTTTACTTATGGGTATTTAATAGTTGCATTAGGATCTTTGAGTGAGAGTCCTCAAATCCTATACTCGCTGTTATCTATCAACACGCACCCGACGTTTTGCTTCATTTCAATGGTCAAAGAATAATCAAAACTCTCGCTGCTACAGACACATTGCCTAAATGACATTATCAAGTGACACAATATTTTTGAGTAATTTAATTTAACCATAGTATTTTGTGTTTAATTACATTTGCTTATGTTTATCATAATATTTATTGGACTTTGGATAAACTTTGTCTCATCCTATTGAATATTCAATTAACCATAACTATAAGAATTTAATGGTTTTTCACAATTATTGCACATAATGTTTTGTAAGGAAAAATGAAGGAGAAATCCTAGAGCGAGTATGCGAGTTTGAGATACTCGCGTGGGTAGAATAAACAAATAGAGGGACCAAGAGGGATGAAAATATCTGGAGGTGTTATTTAAAGATTAAATCCTCCGAACGAAGAAGCCAAAGATATTTTTGCTGGGATCGACGAAGATTCCAGCAAGAAAAATATACATGCCAACAAAAAATCTAGGGGCTAGAGTGATTGTGACCCTTATCCAATTGTTGTGGTTTCGATTTTTTATTTTTATTTTTATTTTTGAAAAAATAAAAAAGATGTTTTATAATTTTGTCAAAAATTATTATACCCACGTATCGCTGTTATGTTAAACTTATTTTTCATGATATTTAACAAAATTTATCAGTTACTCTTAGAATTTAAAAAAATTAAATATTTTTTTTTGATCTCAAACGAATATTTTGACGTGAATTTAAATTTGAATTATATGAATTTGATTTTTTTTTTTTTAATCTTTGCATGAAATTTCAGTTATTTAAAAAATTATTGACTCATCTTAAAATTTGATATATATAGTTGAATTCTTATAATTTAATATTTATTTTTATCTAAGTATAATATGATATATTATGCTATTTATATATAATGTGAAGATATTAATACCCATATACTTCTAGAACAAAAATCCCACGGTTTTTGTCGCAGACGGGAGGATTGTTTTTAAAAATAAAAAAAAAATAAAAAATTGGGTGTCTCATCTTTTGTATGTTGACCTAGTCCTCTTTTCCAATTCGTCCCGTGTGTCTACAAGTGGCCAAAATGCGTAAATTAACCATTGACTCGGCGCTTTTGGCATAAATGCAACGGAGGAAAAGTAAAAAATTAAAAAAGGGCTGCTCTTTGTCGCCCGGCATTAATTCCACCACAAAATTTTCAGTAAAAAAATTGTTGGTTAAGTAATTTAATCTCATAATATATTCTTATTTAATTTTTTAAATAATTTAAAAATATATTTATAATCTCATTCTCAATACTTACAAATTTAAATTTAAATTAATTAAATTAAATAAAATATTATTAAATTTACTATATCTAAAAAATATAATTTTTTTTTTAAAAATTGTGTATATTTTGATAATTACACTTAAAAAATCCATTACACAAGTATCATTAATTGAAATGAGTTTTTATCGTTTAATTTTAATATTTATAGAGATTACTTGATATAAATTATTTATTTATTTAAATAATGAATAAAAATAAAAATATTTAAACTTAAATTAATATAAAACAAATAAATCGAATCACCCTTATATTTTCACTTTAATAATAGAACGTGTACTTCAAATATAACGAATTTGTACGGTTACATGAATTCTAAAGTTCTAGCAAACGAAAACGCAAGTAACCGGAAAACCAATTACACTACGGAATGCAACAACTGCCATAACGCCACGGCAAATAATTCGCTCGGGATTGGCACGTGAAGATCTGCTGGGCTCCGTCGCAGGAGCTCAAGTCCTCTCCACCGGCATCAACAGCCGACAATCCGCCCGCTATCGTCATTGCAATGATCATCCGCCGCGGTATATGCGCTGGGACATGGCGAATTGCGCCGGCATTACTCTCTCACGGATGATCCCGCCTCAGGCCGAGCTGTCAACAGAAACACTCTTGACAACGTTCGATGTTGCCACGGAGCACATTGCGTCGACACGGTGGAGAATCCCGTTACATGGAGCTGAGTCACCAGATTTAAGACAGGTCGGAACTTGAAAATCTTGAAAGTACTTGTTCTAACGTGAATAATCCAAATACTAGAATAAATTACATATACCCTAAAACATTCCTAGAAAATTTAGACAGAACATATAATGAAGTAAGGCCGTCAACTTTTGTTGACTTCTTAGAGCCCATCCGGGCCTTTGATCATGTGAATTGTGAAACATGGGTTACCCGGAGGCGTGCGTCCCACCAAATGGAAGGGCAGTATCGGAACGAAAAATATGCGTCAAAATCCTTCATTTATTTTTTTAAAGGTAAAGGTCTCAAGCTGCGAATTGGAACCCTGCCTCCCCGAACGTTAAAAAGAGCCTACATTAAGAAACACCGAGCGAGCGCGAGCTTCGCGTTGTCGTCACGCATTCGCAGGTTGCAGGTAGCTTCGATGTTAATGACGTCCGTAGTCTTTTGTCGTGCTACATGTGTGAGCTTTTGTTGTCTGGCTTTCAGACATGCACTTATGATCATCTATTTCTTTGATCTGTAATGCGATCTTCAATTTCGCGGGCTAAAAGCACCCGGATCTTTTCCAATTTCCATGTTTATGTTGGATTTGGATTGTGGGCCACTTTACTTGCATGAATTTCAGATGAGATCTTAGCTATCAGTTCCCTAATTTCACTTGAAAATTTGATTCTTTCATCCGAATTTTACGGTGTCAAATGAACTGTTCATAAATTGAAGAGAGGAATAGGCGTGTTAGTTATCTGTGAATGAATCTGCACCAATGAGAAAGACGAATGCATCGTGGGGTGAGGTCATGATATTTGTGAGATCTAGGCCGATAAAATAGTCAAATAAGAGCGTGTAGATTCCTCAGAGGGTTAATCTGATTCTCCTTCATGGTTTTTGATTAGGATATGCACTGTGTAAACTATCATGGAGGATAATCCTCTCACTCTTTAGATGTCAACTGTTTTGAATTTCTCTTGCTTTGTAGTTTGACATTATCTGTCAAATATTCTTGTATTTCACCGATTTTCTTTTCATTGACTGTCTTTTGCTTTCGAAATGGAATTATTTGGTTTATGCTGTTATGTTTTCCCTTGATGGACTGTCTCTGTTGATTCTGATTTTTAACAGACTTGAAGTAACATCACCATGTTGTTTGAGTTTCTAAAGAAACAATTTGGTTATTGCACATTGGGGATTGATTATGCAATCCATGCGTGGGTGCTTGCTAGGATATCTTAGTTGCATGCATAGCTATAGTAATAATAATAGAGAGGGTGTTGAATATTGTTAGAGCTGCTTGAATCGGACTGTTTCCCCTAGTTTTTCTTGAAGCTGTAGTGTTTCATCATATCTCACAAATTTGATAATTGCTCTTCTATTTTACAGGCTTGCGAATCAACAAGTATGCAAGAGATCGAGTTAGGATTATAAGTTTTGTTAGCTTTACTGCTCAAAGCTTGGAAGGAACAGTAGTACCATACAACACAGAAATGTTTTCTTTGTTTTATGGCCTTTGGAAATACTTATTTACTAAAACAGAGTTCCATGTGCTTATTCTCGGAATTGACAAGGCTGGGAAAACAGTAATACTTTTTCTTGTCTTTGCTGTTGAACACTGGAATTTTTCTAACATGATTTAATGGACTCATGTTTCTTAGTCCATTTACTTGTTTCAGCTGGAACTTCCTTTTGTTGGCTTCATTAATGCTATACTTTTTCTTGAGAATTTTCATTTATCTTTCTTTCATCTGAGAACTTGTAGACTTTGCTAGAAAATTTAAAATCAACATACTCAAACCTGGAAGGCCTGCCTCCTGATCGAATTGTTCCAACTGTTGGACTGAATATTGGACGACTTGAAGTATCAAATACAAAACTTGTGTTTTGGGACCTGGGAGGTCAGGTATGTGGATATAGTTGTCATTCAACATTTCAGCACTAGGTGGGCATGATAGTGTCCTGTGCCCATAATTGGGTAAAATTTTTAGCCTTGGACAGTGAACTGTATGCGTAGCTGATCCCAGCCAAGTCCATTCCCTAGATGCATTTTGTGAAACATGGGCAATTGTTTCACAAAATGGTTGAGATTAAACATTAAGCAATAATGATAATTAAACTATTTCATTGTTGTTATTGGCTTTTATATAGTGTGCTCTACTACTTCCTCTTGAAGTTCAGTCACCGAAGCATCTGTTGCACATTTTTTCCCTTGTCAGCCTGGTCTTCGGTCAATTTGGGAGAAATATTATGAAGAGGCACATGCTGTTATATATGTAATTGATGCTGCATGCCCTATGCGGTTTGAAGATTCAAAATCTGCATTAGGTAAGTGGAGAGGATACAAAGATTTTGTCTTTGACAATACCATGAGTTGCTAATACTCTGTTTTTAACAGAAAAGGTTCTTAGGCACGAGGACTTGCGAGGGGCCCCTCTTCTGATACTAGCAAACAAGCAGGTTTGATGAACTGTACCCTTTGTAGGTTGAAAGAACAATATGAACCTTGACTTGGGATTCTAATGAACCCATATGTAGCTACTTGATTGTATCCGCCTAAAGAGGAAGAAAGTATTCACTTTGTAGACATCTTTTTGATGGCAGGATCTTTCTGAAGCTGTATCAGCGGAAGAACTTGCTCGGTATCTGGATCTCAAGAAGTTGGACGAAAGGATTTACATGTTTGAAGCTGTTTCAGCATATGATGGGTGAGTAACGTACATGGGAATCAGACCCAAGCAAGTGGGTTAAGAAAAGATTATAAACAATAAGCCAATTTGACCTTTTGTGAACACTGATGTTGGATGATATATGAAAGACACAAACATCACATCTTGGAATTTTGATTGCAGGATGGGGATTAAGGAGAGCGTAGAATGGCTTGTGGAGGTAATGGAGCGAAGCAAAAGAACTGAATTGTTGAGAGTTCGTGCAGGTGCAACTGGCCTTGGTGCTTAGAGAAAACTACGTGGAATTGCTTTTTTTCCCATCTTCTGCCTGCTTTTTAAGATTATGTAGATAACCATGTTTACGTTTGATTCTACATACCAAAAAGGCAAATCAATTTTTACATAATCCTTTTGCATTGGCTGCCAAACATTTTAATATTAATCCATTCGTAGACTTGTATTTACTTGTGGGTTCATTTCAAGTTGATGGATAATAATGCTATTACCTCAAAGCCTGATCTTGCACCGGAGTGCTTTCGCAGTCAATAGAATTTTCCAAACTCTATGTCTCGTTACGATCAGGTTCTATCTCCAGGATTGTCTCAAGAAGATGTGAAAGCCACGTTAATGAGATCTCCTTGGAGAGGAGGAAATCAAATGGATGGGAACTGTGAAAGTACATAGACTTAGAGCACATCCCAAGATAGCCATCCAAAACGTAACTCTGAAACGGACACTGGAAATTTTGGTGACAAGCAATGTTTAAAAAAGAGGGTTTGCAGTCCGATCTCGAGATTCTTCAGCGATCTGGAAAATGACACTGTGCCTCAATCACGCCTTGCAGTGCTACGATTGCCCATTACGGACAGTTATAGGCCTCACAACTGTCAACCGCAGTCTGCATTTTCGCCTACCCCAGAGGGCCCAGCCTCCAGTACTGCCCTGTTCAATTTACTGACCGGTAAATGAGTGAAAGGAGAAGGACCAAAAATTCCTGTATGCATTTAATAGTTGGATTCAACTGGTACCCTGGATGTAGCTGCGTTTGCCAAGTGTAATTTTAGACACTTTTTCTTCTTTTATAATCTGGGCCTTAAATGTTACTTATTTCTTGTCAATAATAACTGATTTAGTGTCCCTCTTTGGTTTACTTCTAAGGTTTTGTTACTCAAGTGCTAGTTACCTTTTACGTGAGAGAGACAATAGTAAAATAATACTGTTATGACCATTTATTACCAGCTCGTAATTTCATTATTATTTCTGTTGACATGGAAACATTGTACGCGCATCAAAAGAACTAAGTCCATGTTACTATTTTATTGCTATCGAATTCAAATTATATTTGTTGTTTAGAGCCACTTGGATCCAAGGCAAGCTGGCTTGCCCTTGTCACGGGAGGAGCAACTCTCTTTCAACCGTTTCTCTCCATAAATGAATTCGCACAACACAGCAGCAGAACCAAGAGAGAGATCTAAAAGCTGCTGTGCCCACCACAGCTTGAAAAGAAATCTGATCACAGTTTGGGCACAGCCAAACTCCCCATTGATGAAATTATTCTAAGAAACTCTCACATCTGGTACAAAGCTCAGTTCTTTACCATCTAGTCTGTAAGCTCAGTTCTTTGTCTACTGTGTACAGTTGAATCAATACAACTGACTGCTTAGCATTGTTACTTCTGTCTTCAAAATGTTGGTGATGACTTCTTCCGCCTGAGAATCCTAAATTTACGTTTTCACTCTCTGCTTATGCAGGGCTCGGCCGGAGCTGCTTGATATAAAAGAGGCTTTTCAGAAGGAAAAAATTGCTGGCACAAAAATTCAGTTTATCAATGGCCATCCACATTTGGCAAGGTCCAGCCACTTCTTTCTTGAGATTGGGGAGAAATTGCTTGCTGGTGATCCTGAAAGATTATATTGTAGTCCAGTGGAATTGCATCTGTCAGGGTTTTTATTGCAAATTCAATGCAAGGGTCTGCCCATGCATCCATGGAAGGGGAGTGAAAGGGAACCTCTGGCTGTTTATTGCACTTATCAGTAGTCTCAACCACACGTGCAGGGTCTGGAATTGTTAGGTTACCAAGAGAAAGAACGACACCACATCCTTGGTTTTGCTCACGTCCCTTCTCTGCATCTTCGATCTGAGCATGCTCTTTTGAAGTACCAAAGGCCTCAAATTCACTATTGTTTGACCCTTCAGATGCTTTCATGCTATCAGAATTGTTTTCAAAGGACATTCCTGTGAGAGTTTTTATTGCAAATGCAATGCAAGGATCTTGACATAGCTCCCCAAAAGGCAGATCAAGAGGTAGTCCTAGCATCTGATCAGAATTATTAGTTGTTTCAGACTCTGATGAACTCATCAGAGGAGAAATATTTGCAGTTTCATGCTCCTTATAACCCTCATTGTTTGTCTCTCTCTTTAAAGCTTGCTCATCTGGGGTAACCACATTCATAATAGGATGGTTACCCTTATTCGAATCCGGTAAGGCTACTTCACTTTTAGGTTTGTCAGATGCATTAACCATATCAGAGGAACCTTCACTTGTACAAGCAACTGCCTTATTGGACTCTCTAATGGTAGCAGTACTTGTGACTGCCTTATTGGACTGATCAATTGTATCAGTACTCACAACAGCATAATTGGCCTGTTTTTCTGCAGCTCGACGTGCTCGATTTCTAGTTTCCAATTCTGGCATAGGATCAAGGGGAATCCCAGCAAGTCGTTTTGAAGAATGACGAGGCAGATCAAAATCTGTTTTCTTCTTGGATCTACTCATTTCAATTTTTTCATTTGTTATCCCACTTTCCAGTGAATGCTTCTCTGGGCCTCTAACTGCAGGAGCTACACCCCCTATGCTTCTAGCACAATTAGACATGAGTTCTGCTTCAACAGGACCCCTGCCCATAGGAAATTCTGAGCTGCTCGATGCAGTTTGTGATCCACCTCCATCATTGCGAAAATTGACAATGGACACAGTGTTTGTTAATAGAAGAGTAAAAATTAGTAGCCTAAGAAGCCTACACTATGTATCCATAAGCAACCTCAAGTCATGTAAGTACATTTGACAAGTTTCAATGCAGTCCCCATTAAAATACACAGAAACATTCTTGGATACAGCTTGTTGATGACTCACAAAGACACAAATCACCAGTAAATGAAAAGGAAAGTTTGAAATTAGACTTACCAGAAGTCTCATCTGACAGTGGCATGCATTCTCTAATAGAGGCTGAATTAAGCATCTCTTTCTCCTCCACATGTCCAGATAACTTTGAGCTACAATCACTTTTAATCAGACTACTTGTTTTCTTGGCAACAGCTGTAGGCTAAACGAGAAGGGGCCAAAAAGAAAAGTCAAATCATTGGTATTAAATGAAAATGCATTTCCTGGATCAAGGAATCGAGATTGGAACATGTTCTTATGGTGGCAAAAGAGTCAGTTGATGCCAGATATTGTAGACAAGGCACCACTTTGCACGAGTGATTATGCTGTCTTTAAGTGAGAACAAACCACAGGTTGTAAATTTAAGATGCAAAAACAAGAAGATGTAACCTTCAATGATTGAAGTCATTTGGGGACAGAGAAGCTAAACTAGCCTTCAAAATGAGCAAGAACAATTGTCATGCAGTCAAAAAGATGCAATCGTTTCTTCAAAACTGTTGTCTCAATGCATACTAGCATGTTAACAAATGTCAACCATCTTAAGGAGTGGCAGTTCATGTTGACAAGTCATGTTCAAGTATCAAGTCATGCCAATGTTTGACCACACAATCACATCGATTATCATCACACAATTAAACAAAGAGTTGCAATATGCATTTAATAAACTGACATTACACAACCAAAGAAGCAATGTCACCCAGAACCCAAAATCTTTCCACAATATGCACAAAACCTGGGGGAGCCCCAATCAAAACCAAAAATTTTCAAAAATATTTGAACTTATCAGCAAAAGGAACAAACATTTTTAATAATTCACTAAACCATCAGAAGAAGAGCTCCAAAATGCAACCATAACCAAATATCTGGATAAACTATAATATAACCATATGAATTTTAATATCTAGCATACACCCACACAAGTTTTATTGTCTTCCAACTCCATGTCACCATCGCCTCTGTCCTTGCGCTTGAATGTTTGACTTCCTAATTCCCCAGTTTCAAGATAACGAAGTGCATCCTTCATAGAGCGGAAAACACATCCACTAACAGGATCAATGTAAAACTGCAGAAAGTAAGGTTCAATCCAAATATTCATGAGTCTCCAGCAGATCAGATGGGCAAGCAACTCATAGCTTTAAAAGAAAAATTAATTTGGAATTTCCAGTGTTATAGCCAATCAAATATACAAGAAGAATCAATAACAAAGAGGTGTTGCTGAAGCATTATAGGTTGAGTACCGGATCTCTTCTGATTCGACCACCCTTCGTGGTCACTCTGACTTCTTTGGTCCATCCTGGAGGCAACCCTTCAGGTATAGCCTTTTCAACTACAACCTGCGTTGCTTGGCCACTTGAAATTTATCTCAAAAGTTGAAATAAAGGTAAAACATATTGGATAAACAAAAGCGCAGAATGTGTGACCAGACATTTCTTGATGACTGCTGGTTAAAACATTTCTCCTCATCTTCTGATTCATGATGGCCATTATTGAGATAGCGAGATACCTCAAGCTTGGAGTAGAATTTACCTCCACCCGAGGGAGGAAAATAACACTGCAATAAACATATGTGACCACGAAGCTACAGTCATTTTTCACCGAAAAATATATTGTAATTAATCCCTTTAACATTCTCTCCCTGTTGTGCCTACATTAAAAGAAAGAAAAAGAAACTAAGTTAAATATGAATTTTGCCCCATGAACTGATGATTAAAACAGCAGCAACCATGAATAAAGAACGGTTAATGTCCAAGGATTAAGCATAGCATTAAAGAAAGCTTCTGGATCCCAGAAGTCTTGCAATGAAAAAGGCTTTCCTTTTTATCTCAGACACGTTTTTGGCTTACTTCTAAGCACCCCATGTCATTCATAGCCAGATATACAAGCAAATAAACATAATTTTCTTTCTTTCTTTCTTTCAAGGATGGAAAGCAGAAAAATGAAATTAAAAAGCATGATATAACCAAACAAGCTCACTTTGCTTTCAAAGAAGAACAAGAAAAGCAGAATAATAATCATAATAATATTTTTAAAAGAAAAAAGAAAAAAGAAAAAAGAAAAACAGTTCAAAGCCGACTAGCCAAGACAAGAACAAAAATCATGAAATTAAAAAAAGAAGAGTAATGAGTAATTACCTTGTCTTTTTTACCGTTCTTTCTCACTCTAACCTCCACCCTCCATCCCTCCGGTAGCCAGTCATCCGACTTCCGTTCACCCACCATCCCCGGCAGTCCCCTCCCTCCTTTCTGTCGCCTACCACCCGAAGCTGAACAAAATCTCTCCAAAAATCACCTCTCCGTCGTATTCTCTCTGTCTCTCTCTCACATCTCAGTACACACAATACTAAAGAGGTCGTGGATTAAGAGAAACGTGACAGAAGGCGGGTGCAGAAATCACGTGTTGCCCAAACTAAGTAGTAGGAAATGCAATTGATCTTTGGTCCAAAGTCCAAAGACATTCTTTTGAAATAAGCGTCTTGTGTTTTGTTCTGCGGATGTAAAAATATTTGTTGTTAAAATTTTCATGAATATTCATAATTACAACATAAAATTTTTATATTTTTAATTAAATTTTATATTTATTTTAACTCAACTTTTTCTGTATAAAAAGTAACTAAATCAATAATAATTTTTATTTGATCAAAGTGATAATTTAAAAAAAAAAAACAATTTTAAACAAATTTAAAATATATAAAATTTAAATAAAATGTAAAAAATAAATTTTAATTATTCAAAATTCATAAAAATCTTTTTTTTTTTTTTGTTTTTTTCTGTATATTCCGTTTTGTTCTGACACAAGAACGACCGCTGCACGTTTACCCCTGTTAATGTTATCTTACTAAAGTAGCGTAAGAGTAAAAGTTGATGTTCAGCTTTAAGCGAGCCAGGTGGTCAAAGAGACTGTTACGTCTGGGTCCGGATAATACTGGAATTAAAAAAAAAAAAAAAAAAAAAGGACTGAGATACAACCATCCTTTTCTTTTCTTCGTTAACTTAACCAAAAATTCAGGGTGGAGGGTACTCGTCTAGCTCTACCTACTCACCTTTTCTTGGGCTGCAGTTGCATTATTTGTAATGTCATCTGGAAAATTGCAGCTTTTTCTTCTCTCTTTATTTCCTTCCCTTTATGGTTTCAGGGATAACATCGTGGATTGATGGTAACGTTTTTATTGAATCAAAAAAATTTTGAATTTTCAATACCTTAATTGATGGTCTCGAAGCCTTTCTTCTAATAATTCGTACCTTAAAAAAAAAAAGTCTGTTTGTAGGATCCATGGGAGAAGGAGGCTTCGGCCCGGAGGTCAGCCATGCAAACCTGCGTGGTTTGTTTTTTACATTTTAATTTCTAGGCTCCAGCCACGCACTCCAGTCCCGCCGTCGTCCGCATTTATTCTGATTTTTACCCACAGCCGATCCCGTTAGTTCCCGGCCCATGCAAGGAAGGCTTTGCTTGTTATTTGTGATCTAAACGACTGAGCTTGGATCTTTATCTCTGCAGAGGAGAGGCCCAGGAACCCAAAAATCAATAGGCCTTTTAGTTTGGACCTTTCCAGTAACTCTATTCTCTTCATTTTGCTCCTTCATTATAATTGAATGTCAAAACAAAGAATAAAAAGGCCAATAAACTGAGCCCAAAGCCCAAACATAGAGAATATTGGGTTAATAACAATTGTAATATTTTATCTCTCAGAACCCTCGATCTGTTAGATTTTAAAGCTTTATAGTTTAGAAGTTTTAAGTTTTAATTTTAAATAAAAAAATTATGAGATTTATTTTAGAAAACAGTTATTCTAAATAAATCTTCTAATAAATCAACAATAATTGTAATATCTTTTTTATGAGATTCTTTTTTTAATTATTTTTAAATCTTAACGGAATGGAATCTAAAATCTATCATTTTAGGGCATTATTCTCTCAAATTTTACAAGGCTACGGACGTCGGCTGCCTAACTTTAGCTAGTTCATTCGCTAATTCTGCACAATACCAAGGTTCAAGGTTACGTAGCCAAATCGATTTGATGAAGTGCTTCCTACGGTACTTTCAATCAATTGAGAAAAATAAAAAACGTGTTTTCCATTTCCTTTGATATTTATTTGTTTCGTCAATGTCACACAACTCATGCTAAACCTTTTTTTTTTTTGTGCGTAATAAATAATAACAGGCATCAAGATAGCTGCACACGTTCCTTCCTGGTTCCATGATGTACCTCAATTTCGTGTCAGGAAGTAATGGCTCCACCGTACACCTGCAAACAATTAAAATCAACCCAATATTAAAAAGAAGTCAACAGAATTTTTTTTACTCTTTATTTTTTGGATTAGGAAGCCAACAATTTTTTAAGCCCTGGAAAAGCCAAGAGCTTTTATGTTGCCGTCATTGTGCAGGCTACCTGCTGCAGTGAATCGAATTAGGTACTTGAAATTGTAAACCACTACAATAAAGTTTGAGTCAACTTATGAAATGGCTTGTTAAATGCAACTGGTCAGCAATGCTGCTTGTATTGCGAATGACTTTTTCTCATGACATCATGGAAACTATAAACTAGGCAGAATTGATAAAGAACTCAATATTGAAACCACGCAATTGATAGAAACGTTCCATCCTCCTCTTCTCTGGAGATCAAAACCAATGAGAATTACCAGTTGCCCCCGAGCAGGTGGTCAGTGGATTCAAAGCCACGGCTTTGGCGAGGGTCGCCAACTTCAAATTAGATTGTGTTCTCACATTTTTGAGATTTGTGGTCATTCCATTCTTATAAATGTTATTAAATTTTTGTGGTATCTAAAGGGCTCACATCCTCCAATTCTTCTTCTGCAACGGTATGAATTTCTGTGATTAAGAAAACAGCGGCCCCCTTGAAAACACAATAAGTTGGTGGGTGTGCTCTCTCTCTCTCTCTCTCTCTCTCTCTCTTCAGGAGTAAGTGGGAATAGGATGTCTCTTCCAACTTTTGTAAGTCCTGAGTGGTGAGAAAATGCAACAAATATGTTGGGCCTTATACGCAGGGAAAAAAAAAAAAAGCAGGAGGGGCCTAAGAGGGAAAAAGAAACAAATATACGTGAATAAAGAGAAGACCGTATGCGGGCAGGGCGCCCTGTCGTGTTCAATCAAAGCCAACGAACTATAGCTGTCCGATGGTTGAAATATGGTGCTTTCTAGTACAATAATCAAAGATTCGAATCAATTCATTATAGTTCAAGAGTTGCTCACAAGTTTCGATTCAGCGTGAAGATCGTCAATTTTGATAAACACGACTAAACCAGAATGACAAAAATTGGAAAAGTTCGTAACGCACGGCCAATTAGCTTATAATGGTTACCCATGTGTACGCCACTACAAGTATAGGAATTCGGAAAAAAAAAAGAAAAAGAAAAGGGTAATTCAGCTTTCATTTGCTTAGAAGAAAATACCTGCAAATCTGCGCTCCTGGAACCTTGATTAGTAGAAAATATCTGCAAATCTGTGCTCCTAAAACCTTTTGAAGTTGTGGCTGCTTATTTTACAAAGCAAAAGAACATTTTTAAATAGGGAGCTGTTAGGGGCCGGACCCCTTGCTGTAGAGGCAGAGGGTCCTTTTGCTCTCTCTCTGTTACTCATCTTTGTTTTTTTTTTTCTTCCCCGGAAGTCGAAGAGTGGGGAGACTATAACTTCCTGTGCGATTTCACAAAAACAGATTGGAAACTTTTTGGATTCCTCAGTTGTGAAGTGGGTTTGGTCCACTTGGAACTAGTCGACGGGAGACGGTATGTATTGTGTTGATCTTCTTGTGCTTATTGGATTCCACTGACCTGAGAATGGCAGAGAGGCTTCGTCGGAACAAGGAAGAAAGCTTGCTTTTCACTCCTTGTTCTGTTACTATGTTGGGCAAGGCTCGGCAAGTAGTACCATGGACCAGTGCTAGCAGTATCAGGCAAACAAGAACCGATCTATAATTTGTAACTCCCATGGTAGGAATGGTGAGGAAAAGGAAATAGGATAATAATGGGATTAAAGCTAGATAATGATGGGATTAGAGCAGATGGAAATTGTGCTTTTCTTGTTTAAGTTTAGGCAGGTGGGGAGATTTATACGAAGTGGGGCAGGGCCGAAGGGCCACCTAGAAAGCAAAAGGTTGACTTTCATTAGAAGTTATTTTCAGGAATTAGACTGAAAATGTCATCCTCATCTGAGTGCCGCCTGATTACTGCTTTCATGAAGTTAATCTCAGAGGCTACGCTTTCAAAACACATGGCCCTGGAAATTACCCGTTTATCAAGGTATTTAACTTTAGCCGACTGGAGCTAAATGGGTGGTGTCAGGCTGCAGGCCAATCTGTAAAATATGCGAGAGAGAGATTGACACGAAAACAAACAAAACGGTACCCTTGGACGTGTCAAAAGTTGATTCTTTTTATTTGCCTATTATTCTACTGCAATTTTTTTTCTTTTTTGGCCATTGACTTGTCCTGTTATGAAGTAAGCAATGGCAAAGAGAGCAAAACTTGATCACTCAGTGGCAAATTTAACTTCTTGGCTCTTTAAGCATGAACTGCCGTCTGGAATCATGAAGCCGCAGGAGGATGACCGCGAGGTTGGTGGCCACGGCTAAATGGGATTTTTGCATTCCTCACGGTTATGATAGGGGATGTTCCGACAAATTTCTGTTAACCTATTATCGTAGTTGGTGCACTATGTCTAAAGATTATTCAGCACAACCTGCCCCCGCATGCTGCTGAATTGTTGTCTCCATAGGTCCTTCTCTGTTTATCATGATATCATTATGTTCTGATCGCAGTCAAAGTTTGTTGTGCTCCAATTCCTCTTGTTCAGAAGATGCCTTGGGTCCTAGCGTTCCTTCGATTAGAATGCATCAAAATCTTGAGTCTTGAATTTCAGACAGGATTTGTTTCCATGTTCTAAAAATAGCGGATGGTTGCTCTTATCATTCTTATTTTATCAGATGAGCTAGTTAACCTAAAATCCCTGGGATTTCCTCTTTAGAAAAGAGAGCATTCGTCACCTGACAGCCTCATTCTACAAATCAATCCGACACCTATGGTTGTATTCGACAGCAGAGTAGGATAGCATGCAAGCATGACACTCTTGGTTGAAAGGGCAAAGGGAATGAGCAGACAAAGTTGGAATCGTTTACCTAACAGGTCAACACATCCCAGACCAGTTTTTTGGTTGTGGGTCTTCAGCATCCAAGGTGTCGTAGTTGTTGTGCGCCTAAATTATTTGAACATCAACATATTCAACGGCAAACTTCTTCTCTAAAAATTTTGACAAAAAAAATCAAACAATGAACATGTTCTATTCTTTTAAACTAATAGTCACTCTCTCGTACGAATTAAAAAACAAAGAAAAGAAACCGTGGTGATATACTCTGGTAGTTTAGATCAATGGAAACGATAGCTGCAACATAATCATGACATACACAAGAATGAGTTCACATTTCCCTTCCATCGAGACTATTTCGCACATGTAGCGAACTAGCCAAGTATTTGACAACTCAAACTAAGCTTGGTTCGCAAAAAGAATGAGCGAATTCTCCAACATCCTTTATTTGAGGGGCTGCATTTTGATCTCCCTTGCTCTGACTTTCTCTTCTCATTCTTTCCGGGAACCAAGCGGGTGTTCTGACTCAAAAACTAGACTAAAGATCTTCCCTTGAAAATGGATCGAGGAAGTGAAGAAATCTGATCAATTATGAAGTGGGTTTGGCCCATTTGGCACAACTTGATTTGATGCACCAGAAACTGCGCTGGTCTTGTCATCTTTGAACCGCAGAGCGGGAGAAACAGCAGACAGATGCTGAGAAAACGGAAAGGAAAACCTGGCGTTTGCTCTCTGTTCTCTTTCTTGATAGCTGGCCTTGTCGATGGGCCGACAAGCAGCATCATGAACAATCAGCAGCAGGATTGTGAGTGCTAGAAGTGGAAGTAAACGCCTATGAGCTCTCATGGTTTGAGATGATAGGAAAGAGCTTGGAAATTTTAGAGCAGAGAAAGCAAACAGGAACCTCGAGTCAAATGCTGTTGTTGGGTCTCAAGTTTATTTCTAAAGTGTTCAGGCAGCCTTTGGGTAAGGTAAGAAGAACAAACCAAAATTCAGAATCGATCAAAGAAAAAGGGCATGAACGCCCATTTTCTAGTCTCTGTTCGCCCTACCTTCATATGATTAATTGACAATATTCAATTATGCCTCAGACTTTTATGTGTTAACATTGGGATAATTAACATTGGCCATGTCTCCAAGCCATTAAATTCGATGTGAACTTTTATCCCAATGGGTGTTCGGTAACCGAGTTGCGTTCGTGTATGTATGTGTATATGTCTAATCAGTGTACTGCCTAATTTGTTTGTAGGCGATACAATAATTGCTGTGATTTAATACGAAAGTTGCAACAGCATCATTAATGGCAAATCCTGATATACAGTTGTAGAAGGGCCAATCATTAACGTAATGGACGCGTCGGATCTGTACGTTTGATAGGATTGCACAATCAACCACCGCCAGCCCAGGAAAGCGAAATGTGCAACTCCAAGTGTCTATGGCCTTGGATTGGCCTCGTGTTCCAAAGTCTACCAAGCAACAGGGGGACGACCCCATGATTGGCATGAAGTATAACTTCAAGGCCTGCCATGTCTATGACTATGTCTGCCTTCAACAATGCTTCCCATTCCAAGCAAAGATGGATGGGCAGGGTCTTCCTTTCCCTGTCGGAGAATCTGTCAACGAACAACCTCTTGTGTTACATTTTCGGCATGTCTTTGCATCAAGCAAATAAATGTAGGAAAACATCTGCAAGGTAAACATCGGTATGTCATATCTTGCCATGGTATTTTCAAATGAAAAAGATGGTATACGACACTGATATTTTTACCTTTCTGTGCCAGTGACTGGAGACGCAGGAGTATCGTAAAACCGTGCATGGGAAAAATCGAGGAAGATATGATAGGGTCAGGCTCCTTAAAAGTGACTTCTCGAGCTCTTAAATTATTGGTCTAGGTATGCAATCCGTTGGCCAGAACTTGCAAAAATAAAAGTTGAACCTTCGCGAGCCAGCCAAGCTGGCTGGTTACTGCCAACGGCTTAAAGCTTTAGGTGGGGAAGACGTGGGTTTGATCCATGCCTCCCCAGAAAACCTGATAATTATGCGTCAATTGCAGGTTTTGACCAAAAGACAAAAAAATCAATCTTTCCTTGCAAAGTTTGACCCCAAAAGCAGTCTCGTTCCCACTCTTTTCAATCATTTTCTTGGAAGGATTAATGTTTTAACATTGTAGGGGCTACATGATTGTATCAAAATTGGGGCCTTTTGTTTTTTTTTGGGTCTGAAAAGTTATAAGACTTGATATTGTGAGCGGAAATTATGGCCACACAGAGGACTTTTCAAGTTTTTTTGCCCGAAAAAAGCAAAATCAGTGCGAAAGATTGTCATTTGATGCAGTTTGAAGAGCATTGGAAGGCGGGGAGGAGAGAGGAATCTTTGCGTTATAATGGTTGCTATGTGGGGATGATCGCGAATGATAACAAAATCAGTGGCCCATGGGCCTCTTTCTTGATCCAGTTCTTGGGCCTCCCCACTTTGTCGAACTTTGTTGTTGTCCTTATTCGATTTGGGTCAAGTATGTCAGTATTAATCACTTCCGCCAACCCCTCCAAGCTAGGGGTGCCCCCTCCCCGCTAGGGGTGTCCCCTCCCCACCTTTTCTTTTCCTTTTATTTTTCATTTTTCTGTTCCAACTCTTGATACTAAATTTTTTGATTGACGGAAATATTGACAAATTCTAGCAAAACTTTTATCTTGGCGTCTAATGAAATTACTAGAGGCATTTTATAGTTTGCTTTTAATTGATAGCTGCCTTAAAGCTAAAGATTCGACTGACAAAATAAATACATAAACACCCATGTTAAAACTTTGTCGTTTCCTCAATTATTGAACATTAGGCCCAAGATAAACGAAACAGTGGGATGTGCTCACGATGGAATTAGGGACCTAAGCGGACCCAAACAAAATATAACAGGCAGGTTAACACCACCGGTTACTGCTTGAATCTCCCCAATAAAGCAATACAGGTTTATTGTTAAACCAACTAAACACTCAAGCAAGTCTATAACAGTCGGTCTTCCAAGCTCAGAAATTACACCAACAAGAGAAATCTGGTGCGAGAAGTTTTACCCAAATCTATAGGCAGGCAGGATAATGCCACTCTCCGTTCAAAGCTTTTTCCCCAAGCAGCAATTGTGCAATTTCAACCTGCATGTTCCTTCTCCTTGGATTCTTCCCCAGCAGCAGTTTCCACCACATCGGGCACCACTGGTAGAATGTCTTTAGTTGGCATAGCTGACGGACTGTTGTCAGTTGGCTTCGCAACATCACCTTCTCTAACTTCCCCAGGTTCACCAGTGGAAGCTCCTTCTTCTACTGGAACAGTCTTCTTGATAGTTCCAACCTTGATATACTTGCTCATGAAGTTATATTCCCAGTCCTGCAATGTGTCCATTTCAAATGGACCAAGCCCAGAGATATCTCCGGTTAGATCTTTATCCTCAAAAGACATCTTTGCAAGAGCTCTGGTAGCATCCTTTCCAGCAAACAATGCATAAGGTCCACCAGGTCCATAAAACATTCTGCAACAGTGGTTTTACAGAACAAAGTAGACTCATCAGTAATAAATATATGACTGAAATGAATTCACGTATTATAGAGGAAGCTCACTCATAAGAGCTCAGAATCCTAATAGACAGAGCTTGCTAAAATAACCACCAAGCCTCGGCCCTCAGAAGCTGATTTGCCAGAAATTGTATAATCAATCCTTTCAGACACACAATAATGGGGCATTTCCTCAAAGTGGAGAATGTAACAAATGAAACCATTTTTTGCCATATTAGGTTGATAAACAAAGAAGCAGTATATGCTCAGGATAGATAGATCAGCTAAAAAGCATACAACCAAAGAAGTCTTATTAGTTCCTAGGTGCTCATTGCATTACATCATATTATATATCTAAGTAGCAGTAAGTTCAACAAGTAAGTGAAATTGGCTTTAAAAGGTCAAACCAAACAAGTACAGTGGAAGTTGTTGAAGGGCTTGCAATTCACGTCACAACATCGCATATCAAATATACAAAAATAAAGTCACATGTGCATAGTACTACAGAAGTAAGACTTCAGAACTTTCCAGCTTAATATCAGCACACTGCTAGTGTGAGTTACAAGACTCTTGGCTAGCATATCTGGTTCACAGAAATAAACTAAGTAAGGCATAAATAGCAAGTGAAAAATAATCCCATGATTCCCAAGATCACACTTAGAGGAATCAAGGCATCACAGACCGACAAAAGGAAGTTACAACAATTCCTTGGCACTCATATCAGTCACCCAGTATCATGACTAAACATCTAAGCTCAAGAACAATTGGCAACGCTAAGTCTTCCTTCCAACTTGAAGTATTACAGGTTCTGAAAAGAACTCCCAAAATGAAAAGGTTTGGGCCCTTTTTGTCACTCACTGTTGAATGTCCAAACGATCCAAAGAGATTTTTGGCAACAGAACATGCGGAACTAATTATGATACTATATTGCATCAACATCTTATCGCCAATGAAACAACTAGATCATTCAACTCAGATCTTAATCAATCAGCAAGGAAAGCAACGAAGAGTTATTCAAAAGCCCCATAACACCTGCGCTGAAAATCCATGAGGAAAATGCAAGATCCCATGCTTTTGGAGGATATACCCATTTAATTCAAACAGAAAGATTTTAATTTTGCAATCTTCGACCAGTTGAACTCAGAGAAGAAGCAACTTTTTTGTTTGAGCTCAGAGAGTAACAAATAGCCGGCTCAAAAGGATAGGAAAAAAAAGAACCAGAAAAAAGTCGTCATCCAGCTTAACCAAAAACATCAAAAGGGAAGAAAGTGAAAGAAAAAGAATCATTTTCCGAATCAACGGAAATCTCGGAAAAAAGAGAACAACGAAATCAAACACAACTTCCCACAAAACATCGGAAAAAACTAATATAGCCAGAAACCAAAAACCCAAACAACAAATAACGTTAAAATGTTAAAGATAGCGAGAAGGCGGGGGAGAGAGAGAGAGAGAGAGAGAGACCTGCTCTGGGAGACATCGTATATCTGGCCCTTGATGGCCATGAGCAAAGGCTTCTTGGGATCGGAGCCATCATACTGCCCAAGCTCCTCCACCGTGACCTCCCCGAGCTGAACCGGAGGCGGCAGGGGCTCCATCTGCTCCTCAAGTCTCCTGGGCGTCTGATGCCGAGTCGGCGACTCAAACAGCCCCGAAATTACATGGTAGGAGACCAGCACCAAAGCCAAAACCGTAAAGAAAGTCGCCGGAGATAGCCCCGTGTACGCAGTGATCGCTTCCTTCAGTGTCTCCCATAGTTGCAGACCCATTTTTCCTCCTCTTCCGTGTGAGAGAACACAGAGATTTTCTTTCACTTTTATCTACACAATCTACAGACGTGGTCTTAAAGTTTCAATCTTGCGATGTAAATATTGTTCAAAGGAAAAAATTTTCCGTTTTTCCAAAAAATAAATTATTATTATTTTTTTCTCTCATTTTTTATTTTTTTATTCTATTATTAATTATTATAATTTTTAATTATTTATCTTAATAAATATTATTAAAAAATATAATATATTAATTAAAAATTAAAAATTTAAATATTTTTTTTTGTACTTATCGTCTATAAATTTTTTTTTTAAGTATGAATGATATAATATTTTATTATTATTATTATTTATTAATGCGGAACTGGGGCTCCGGACCGTTCTAGATGGGGACGTCACATTGTCCTTATCGTTCATTTTACCTAATTGCCA
The DNA here is from genome assembly GCA_037832385.1 of Rhizophora apiculata. Lineage (NCBI taxonomy): Eukaryota > Viridiplantae > Streptophyta > Magnoliopsida > Malpighiales > Rhizophoraceae > Rhizophora > Rhizophora apiculata. The sequence continues at coordinate 8,510,064 of CM075428.1, read as the reverse complement.
TTTAGGCAGTAGGTGGACCGCCTTCTTAGACTTGTAAGGACATTTAAGGGACCCAATCGGTCTGAATTCTTCTAGACTTTTGAGTAACAGCGCACACAATTTTCCTCAAATTTAGCAGCCTGAAATTAAAAATTCAGAACGCACCTCTAGAACGCTTTTTTTTTTTTTTAAATAAAAAAAAATTTTCAAAGTCACATTTTAAATTTACTCCCAACAAGGGAATTTCTACCGAACCCCATCAAACTAATCTTATTTAAATCCAAACAACGGAATTGTTAAAAATGGCATGGTGCCACGGTCACATGCACACAGTCCGGATTCGCGTGTGGGAAGAAAATTGATGAAGCTTCTTGCAATACACGACATGGGATCTCTTGGTTTCGAAGTCTTAATTTTATCGCTTGTTTGAATTTAAAGTAGGATATGGAAGAAAGTCGTTAAAAAGGAAATAAAAAATAATAATTTTTTAATTATTTATTTGAATTTGTTATGAAAAAAAAAAAGAATGGGAAATAAATTGTTTTTATTTAAATTGAATAAAAAATAAAAAATTAAAATTTAATATGTATAAAAGATAATTATGATTCTGATATAATTTAATATTTTATTTGAATTAAAAATAAAATGTAAAAAAAAAAAAATTATAAAAAAATGTGAGAAAATAATACAAGTTTTATCCGCGATGAGAGTTACTTTGACTTTCATCACAGACTGATTTAATTTTTGTTTTTTCGTAACAGAGTGGAACTTTTCCTGAATAAAAAATAATGATATTTATGATACATTGCCCCCAAAAACCAAAAACATGCTCTGATTTGGTTTGTTTCTATTTTTAACAAGAAAATTAGACTTCACAAAGGCTAGCAGTTAAAGGCATTTTGGTAATTATAAAAGTAGTGCCATCACATCTTCTGATTTTCAGCAGCTTTCTTAATGAACTGGGTTGAAAACTTTTCAATAGGCCCCATGTGCTATTTTCGCACCATTTTCATAAGCTTTTCTTTCGCACCATTTCCATTTACATCAATTTTCTTTCCCATTCTTTTCTTTTCTATGATTTTCACACAATCCAAACATATTGTTATTCTTATCAATTATGATATCATACATGAAACAGACGATAATGATCTATATATGTTTTTCAAGCTTTCTCAGTCAAAGCAATTGTCCGGCTGGACACACGAGTCCTCCTTCTTGCCTGTGTCGTTAGCTCATAAACTCAAGGAATGATAAGGTTAAGAGATGACAGTAAAAGAGGACCCATGTAATAAACAACCCATCATTGAATTACGAGGTAAAATTTTCCTCCACAGATGAAATCGCTTATGAACTAAGTAGAAAGTATCAGCAGACCAGAATATCCACAACTTGCATCATTTCTTACCAATGAAGAGGACAATCTCAGAACAACGAAACAGACTAATCTTCGTATATGCAAACATGATGGTCACGAATTAAACATCTGCAAAAGCGTATCATTCCAAAATCCCAAGACTCCCCCTACCAGCTACCCACACGAGGGATGTCTTTTTATGGCCTCAACAAACAAAAATATTACAGGGTTTGGAATATACCTATATTCTATCGCTGCTTTATTCCGTTTCTAGCTAGCACAAAGGCAAACGGTAACCAGGAAAAAGTACACATGACTGTAGCTTCGAGTCCACCTAAATACCCGCTTAAAAGGCTCCAATCAAAGAGTGAGGGAGCTGACCTCGTCTGTCTTCCACAACCCTTCTTCATACTTATACCACCGCATGAGCCCTTCATCATCTTCTGTTCGCTTGCACATGGTGCACGAATTTTTCATGCAAGTCCAGAATTCACGTAATCTGGAAGCCTTCTCCAGGATAGTCTTATCAAGCTCCCTAATAATTTTTCTATTTTCAGGAGGTGGCTGGACGTCTATCAAAAGGCAATGGGATATATTGAGCACTTCTAAGCCTTGCAAACGATCCAAGATGAGGACCAATGCATCCTTATGCAGCCTTGAGCATCGAAGGCTCAAAGTCTGTAAATTTGGGAGATATGAAACTAGCGTCAATGCAAAGTAAATGTCAAAAGGGCCCATGATCTTGAGTTTACTGAAGTTTTTGCAATTCTTAGCAATCTTCTCAATGACATAAGGTGGACTTGCTATGCTAGGCATTGTTAGGGACTCAAGATCACTCCACATTCGAATAGCTTTGCAAATTCCAGTCTCTTTTATTCGATTCCATGCAGGCAGGACAAGTCTTCTCAGTCGTGGACACCTGGGAGGCAGGAAATAGCAGCTTAGATTTCAATTCATATGAAAATAATCCTGACAGACAAGGATGATGAATATCCAACTAGAACCAACACCAAAAGAGAAGACACCCTTACTTTGTGAATAAATTGTTCACAGAGCAAAGCATTGTCCAAGCTATGTGTCACTAAAAAATATCAACAACCAAAGCAAAAAACAAGATATGCTTGTGGGGATCCTACCGTGACATCTGCCCACATTTATCATATCATGGAATACGATGTACTTTCAAGGTGCCCTGGTGGTGAAATGATTGAGAAGCAAGACTCAAAATCTCATGCTAAAGAATGTGGAGGTTTGAATCCTCTTTGAGGCATTATTACAACAAAGATTTTGTTAACACACATTAATCATACAGAAACAGCAAAAATTAATTGCCAAGTAATGCATTACATTAGCACACTAAGCTAGTGCCAAGCTCGATGAAAAGTAAAACACAGTCCTTAAATCATCAAATTTCTTGAATGTGCCACACCCAACAGGCCCTAACAATATCCATTATCCTCCTACTAACTGGATTTCACGTGGCAATCTCAATTAAATAATGCAGACACAGATTTTACCAAAAAGGAACAATGAAATTATCAAAAGCTTTGGCAAGATAAAGTTTCTAAAATACCTTTCAGCAGTGTAAGTCAACTGCTCATCGTTAACATATAATTCAAAGTGAAAAATCAGTGATGTTATGTTTCCTCGGCTGAGATTCAAGGATCTCTTAAGGACATGGGTCAATTTCTTGTCAGATGGGCCATCTACATAAACATAAGGCTCCAAAGTGGTTTTGATGAAATTAGATCTCAGCATTGACAAATCAAGTGTTTTCCAAAGTAGAGGATCACAGCAGGCCAAACGCCATGCACTGCAAACATGAGCAATGCCTGAGGTTAACTCAGAGATGTTAAAAGACTGGAATATTTTCACCAACATATCGGTATCCAGGTCTTCCCATCTCCTTCCAACAGAGTAACCCTCTTCCATGGTATCTCTTAAAGAGCCTCCATGCAAAATAAAGCCTGCATTAAAAAAGTGGGGGAGGGGGGGGGGAGATCAGTATTGTATTCCACTGCATAATACCCATTAATATTAGAGTTTCAAAGAAAAATAAATGAGAAAAGAAAGGAGGGGAAAAGAGTCTAAAGGGATCCTGGTTAATTTTTCACTGATCATAGGGGTTTGCAAGGTCAAAGGAACAGATATGGTGTGTAATGGTGCTGTTTTCCTTCAACTCAAAAATGATAAATACATGATCATGTGCATGCCTCTTTTTCATGCAAACTGGTTCTCTCATTATTCTCAATTAACCAATCTGTATAAATGAAGTGTTCATGATGAGATAATTCAATTGTGGATAGTTGAATGCGGTTGGAATTCAACACATGAATCACAAAGGAGTAAACAGAATTAGATAAACCTAACACATTCCAATTATATTAACACCCACCGACACATGATCCATATCTGAGTTAAATACCTACCATAAACAAGAGTATAGAAAATCAAGTAACAACAACGAACAAATGGCGGAACCAATCTATGAGATAGTTGTAGGATCAGTCATAAGAGTGTGAATTGAGCCCTAAATACCATCTTAACTAAAGCTGAGAAAGACCAGAGGCAAACAAGTCGTGCAGCACTGACTAGATTAACTACCACATTGATGACTAACTTACCCAAACAATCATTTTTAAAACACTTCCAAAATGGTGAGACAAGTCAACCTACAACGGGTAAATGAACTTGATTGACACCCTGATTTCAAATCAAACAGGCAAACTGTATCACATCAACACGACAATTACAAAGAAATTGGATTTCTTGAATATTTCAAGAATCATACAGACATTGAAACCTCAATAAGACAGATAAGATAAATCAAATGAACACGGGAGTTTGAACCCACAGTGTGAGAGTCTCGCGCACTGGGATGCCCTAACATGGGAGTTTGGATGAAAAGAATTCAAAGCCGATTGTCTAGTTTTGACTGAGAATGGCAGAGTAGATACGCTCACCACTCATCACCAACATCCATTGTCTAGTTTCAAGAAACAAAATACAACGGTCTCTAGCAGAACTGTTACTTCCATAAACAAGACATTCAAAAAAGCCTCAACATTAGATTCCTTATCTCAATTCATATCTGCTGCAAAAGAGATAAATTAAAAAGAAAAACAAGAAATTAGGGAAGAAGCATAATTCAAGTTTAAGAAGACGACGAAAACGACAACATCGGCGACAACTGGAAATTCAATTAACGTTTTTGGGATTAATTTCGCGTGAGATCTCTGAATCGATCATATTACAGACACAAGACTTCAATCTTCGATCCAAACACATCCAATTTTCACATCAAAGATGCAAACACATTTACGTGCATAAAGACAGAAAGCAAGGAAGACAAAGATGCATCGTGTGTGACCTTTAAGACATGAGTCGCTTGTAATTGTCTGTGTGGTCATCTTCCGGCAAGAGAGAGAGAGAGAGAGAGAGAGAGAGAGAGAGAGACGATGAGTTTCAGGGGAAATAGAAGAAGCGGAATCCGGAACCTGAGACGGTTAATTTACCATAAAAGCCTCCCCTTTATCATCCAGGTAAGATCAGAATTACGAATCTAGGAAGGTAAACGTATTTTAATTTGTCTTTTTTATTTTGCTCGCTTTTAATCTGCTTTTAAATAAATTATACTAAATATTTTCATAAATAATTTATCAACAAATATTATTTTTATTAAATAAATAATTTTTTATTATCTTAACAATTACACAGTACAATAAAATATATTATTTTCATTTTAAATCCATCTTTTTAAAAAAATATTTAACATTATTTTAAGAAAATTAACAGTGACAAGAGAGTTAGTTGCAAACTAAACCGTACCAGTCAACCTTTTAAGTTGCATTACAGTGCAGTCTGCAGTGAGTTGGCATTGAATATTCAAAGTGTGAAATGACTGTATTGACCGGGAACCAAAACCGGAAATGTCAGGTAGGGGAGGTGTACTAAATCAATTCAATCAGACTCGAGTTCGTTTTGATATTTCTAACGAGGGGCTTTTTTTTTTTTTTTTTTTTTTGTGGTTTTCTTGGCCTCAAAAAGAAGTTATATATTAAGTTAAATTTTTTTTAAGAATATGTACTTTTATCCCAAAAAAATATTCTTTTTAATTACAAATTTAAATATGAGTATTGTGCTATGCACATTGGTTAGTATCATTTTTGTTTAAATATCTTTGATAACATGAACTAAATGTTAATATTATGGAAATTAGGTTTCATCCAATAAACATTAGCTATTAACAATTAATAGGCAACAAAAATTAATTGAATGTTGGTTATGTATGCGTTAAAAAGAATAATAGAATAATTATTGTGCATAAAAAGTGATAAAGATAAAAAGTTAAGAAGTTTATATTTTAATTTATGAAATAAAATATAATATTATGAATACATTTTTTTTAGTAATTATGTATGCCATGTACAAAATAATTCTTGCAAACAGGCAACCAAAAAAAAAAAAAAAAAACTAAAAATGGAAAGTAACAATTCAATGCTAATTGCAATCTCTTAATCCGTAAATAAAACGTCAATGTCCAAGCAAAACGACGTCGGATGCCCGCTGCTTCCTTTCCCTTCCGCGCTGCCTTCTGCAAAAACACCGCAAAGTTGGTGCCTTTATTAACGGAATGCGAACTGAGGTCATGTTTGTTTCGATTTTCAAATTCGACCATCCAGAGTTTTCCCTCTCTCTCGCTCTCTCTCAATCTCTTGTGGCGATATCAGGCAGAGATGGGGGTGAAGAATTTGTGGGATATCTTGGAATCATGCAAGAAAACTCTGCCACTCCATCATCTCCGGTGAGTTGAAAACTTTCTCTACTCTTCTCCTATTCCTCCGCAACCAAAGAGGCCACAAGTTTTTGCCTTTTTTTGTTTGTTGTATTTAAGGAACAAGAGGGTGTGCATAGATCTCTCGTGCTGGGTGGTTCAACTCCAAAGCGTGACAAGATCACATGGTGCCATTACAGGGAAGCCTTATCTTAAGGTCCTCTTTCACCGTCTCAGAGCTCTTCTCGCCTTGAATTGTAGCCTCATCTTTGTTGCTGGTAATTCATTTTCTCAGTGTCTCATTCTTAAACACTAAAATTCTCTCTGTGGTTGTGCTCAATTTCAGACCTCCGTGTGTTGGACGCGTCTAATTCACCACGTCCATGTAGCATTTCTTGGAAGTGTGTGTTATTCTGTTTTTATTTATTATTATTATTATTTTGTATATGTAGTAAAGCCGAATTCAAACAAGCGATATTTTTGTTATATTGTTATCTGGTGCAGATGGTTCAATTCCAGCTATTAAACTAGCGACCTACAAGCAGCGCTTAAAGTCAGGAGCTGAGGTACGAAAGAATTTTTTCGTTTTTTCCGTGCAAACTGTAGTATTGAACTTTTTTTTTTTTTTTTAATCTTCTTTGTGCTGCAGGTTTCCCAGGATGAAATGAACCTAGAAAAAGTATGCTCGCTGCGAAGAAACATGGGGTCTGAGTTCTCACGCATGGTAAAGGAAGCAAAAGTCCTCGGGCATGCACTTGGGATCCCTTGCCTAGACGGGTAATTTCAGTAAAGCCTTTTTTTTTTTTTTTTTCCTGTAGTGGACTTGAGGATACTTGGGGAACTGGCTGCCTTATTTACGTACATTGGGAAACCATTGATAATTCCCACGTCCTTTGTATTTTGGATTTCAGCGTTGAGGAAGCTGAAGCACAGTGCGCATTACTCAACTCAGAATCATTGTGTGTGAGTAGGAAAATTTTACTCTGAATTCAGCTAGTAACTTGATATCCTCTAGAGATGGACTGTGAGTCTATTTTCATGATGATTATCAGGATGGATGTTTCACTACAGATTCTGATGTGTTTCTTTTTGGAGCAAAGACAGTGTACAGAGACATTTGCCTTGGTGAGCAGATGGAGTCTTTTGCTTCTAGAAATATTTATGCGAGTTTTTTTTTTTGGTACATGGGAATTAAAGCCTAGATTTTGTGGGAATTGGGGGGAGTCAGAATTTGAAACGTCAACCTGCCCCCTAGAGCTTTGCTCTTGTGGCCAACCAAGCTAATCTTAGTGGGTTATTTCATCAACATTTTCACATTGAGTATAACTATTTCTAACCATATTTCTGATGAATTAGGGGAAGGCGGCCATGTTGTTTGTTACGAAATGACTGACATAGAGAGGGACCTTGGGTTTGGGAGGAATTCCTTGGTAATTTTCTAGTTTTCTTTAAACAATTATTGAATCAAACTAGCATGAAACAAGTGTATTTTTATTTGTTTTGCCATATAGTATATAATTCTCTATATGTAGTCAGCCAGGTTGTAAGCAAGTTAAAAGCATTTGTGCTGGTTATAAGCATCTTTTTTAAGTATTAGCCTTGGATAATCTTTTTTCGTATGATCAAAGACATTCTGGCCTCAATGGTGTCGCCTGTGCTTTATGGAAAATTGCATGTGATTTGTTTCACAGTTGAGTGGGAACAGTGGGAACTCTTTGAAGGTCTGCTTTAGTCTCAATTGTCTATCTTTTGTGTACTTCATGTCTATTTTATGTTTTTCTGATTCACCATCTTGCTGTCTTCAGATTACACTAGCCCTTCTTCTTGGAAGCGACTACTCACAAGGAGTTCATGGACTGGGTCCAGTATGTTTAAAAAATTCTGATGTGTTAGAACGTTGTTTGACTCTTTCCTATTTTTCTTCTTCTTTTTCCTCTCTACTCCACCCAGAGAGACATACCATATAGTACAAAGCAGGTAACTAAATGCTTATGCCATGGTGCATTCCCTGCATACAGGAGTCAGCATGCCATGTTGTTAAGTCTGTCGGTGACAACAATATCCTTCAGCAAGTTGTGTCACAGGGGCTGTCTTTTGCAAAGAAGACAAAAATTTCAAAGAAACATGGTGGAAATCTTGACTGCAATAAGAAGCCTAGCTCATCAGATCCAGAAGTGGATTTTATGGGTAACGGAAGAAACCTCTTTTGTTGCATACTATCATATTTAGCTGTATGTAAGCGTTTGGTTGGGCTCAAAAGATGCTAGTACACAACTTCTGTAGTCAAAGTTGATGGCCACTAACAGAAACATTTGGTCAAATGCCTATTGATATTTGAGGTTGCTTGTTCAATGTCAAAAGTTTTTTCTTGTTTTATCAGTGAGATCCATTTAGAAATTATACAGTGAGAAATTATGGAACAGAACAATATTTGATGTTATTGAACTAGGTGGGCTCAATTTCTTCAAGGTTACTACCTTTCTTCTGATCTTAAATCGCATGTAATGTTGAATGCTACTCAAGTGGACAAAGTCAGCAGCGTAGTAATCAGTTACATGACATGATAGACTGATTTTGTCAAATGGAAGGATTCATCTCAATTTGGGATTAAGACTTTGTTGTTGTTGTTAAAAGATTCATCTCACTTTTGACTTTACATGGTTGATGCCTACAGTAGGAAATGACAATGTTCCAGAAAAACAGGGTCAGTTTTTACAAGTTATTGATGCATATTTAAAGCCCAAGTGCCACTCTGCAGATTCTGATGCAGTCTGCAGGTAAAATGCATTAGTTCTATTAATTCATGAATCATGCAAATTGCTGCTTGTGAATTTGTGTGCCCTTTTTGTGCATACTAGGTAATTAGGATTCTCAAGCACTCCCTGGTGTTTGTGATCTTGCTTTTCTACCATTTCCTCTTCCACAGGATTCTTGCACTGCATCCATTTCTGCAAGCTGAACTTCAAGAGATATGTGCCCAGTTTTTTGGATGGCCTCCTGACAAGACAGGTCTTTCCTTTGCTCCTTTATTGAGAGAGTGAGAGGCAGCAATAGATGTAGCTCTATGTACATGCACCTGTGGACATCTATGCATATTTGGTTCACATGCCAATGGCTTTTCATTTTTTCTTTTGTCTATGGTTCTTAAGTTGCTGAGCTGTAAAAAAAATTTTGTGGGGGAAAAACCATGCCTGGATGTTAGACTGAGGGGGAGCATGCTCTACTTCTTTGTGGCACAAAGCCATTTAGCTTGGTTTGTTTAGATAATTCCTACCTATCCATCCATGTACTTGGATTATATGCCTCCTGTTTCTGCCCCTAATCTCCTGAGAAGAGAGAACCTTTTTGCGGCTTTATCTTTTTATCTTTTGTTTTTTGCCCAGATGAGTATATCCTCCCAAGAATTGCTGAAAGAGATTTACGTAGATTTGCCAATTTGCGTTCGACTTCTGCACAATTAGGAGTCAATCCTTCTCCATATGAGGTAACAGCGTCAACACAAATAAATAATTATTCTCTGGGAAGTTACAAATCACTATCAATCTTGATTTCCATTTCCTATGTCGCGCATTACTATCAAAACCTTCTGACAGCAGATGCCAGTTAAATGCCCAGTATCTGAAATCATCAAGACCAGAAAAGTTCAGGGAAGAGAATGCTTTGAGCTGTTGTGGGAAGGATTAGATGGTCTTAAAACATGTATCCTTCCAGCGGATCTCATAGAGAGGTACTTCTATATGATTCTGAATTTTCTCATTAGACTTTATATATCCATTATAAATTTTAGTTGCACTTGATGCATGCTCTTTTTTCTTTTTATCTAGTGCTTGTCCTGAAAAGATAGCGGAGTTTGAGGAAAGAAGAGCTTTAGGAAAGAAACAAAATCACCAGAAACGAAGACCAAAGACATTAGAGAAGATATCTGCCATGCCCGACATTAACTCGAAACTCCAAACTTTATTGTTTGACATTGAATTAGGAAGTGATACTGCCAATTGCAGTGCCTCCTTCCATACAAGCACCAAAATATCAGAAACTAGGACATCTTCGACAGCAGTTAATTTCACAAACCAAGACCTACTTAATGCAAATGCTATCACATCTCGTTATCATGGTGGTGCAAGCATTGCTAAGAATGAGGTCATTGATCTTTTGAGCCCCTCTCCACCAAGACGTGACGATACCGTCTCAAGATTTCAAGGGAATGACCCATCTATTGACCTGGTAGAATTGAGTGAATCAGAGACTGAAATGTCACCTGAACATGCAAGGAAAGCAAGAGAGCTTAGAGTGTTTTTAGCCAGCATTAGGGGTGAGATTTCTTAAAGCCCACCAATGAAGACTGGTATCCAATTTGGTCTATATCAACGCAAATCATATTTGTATTAGTAGCAGAATTTCTCTTCTTCCCTCCTTTCTAACTTCTAAATTCTTGTGGTTTTCAAGAGGGAAAATTTCAAGAGTAGGAAATTTTTTTCGGTTTGGTTTCACTTTTCAACCGAGCAATGTATTTTCTCGGCCCCATTACTGAAAAACTGATGCTTAGGCCTCTCTTGTAACCAGAAATGAAAAAAAAAACACATTTCGAACTGAAAAGTTCGCTTTATAAGGAGAATGCTAGGGCCACAGAATCCAAATGGGTTACACGGAGGATTACTGAAATAGTGGGTTGGCTCTAGGGTAGGCTTGGCCCGAAAATCTTGTGTTAAAAAGTTTTTATTGTGAGCTCTACTGCGCAAGGATAACTCATAAATTGTTTTTATTCTATTTCTTCACCGGATTACGAATGTCTATGGCGTTACCAGTACTACATTTTCACAGAAATTTTGTTTATTTTTGTATTTATTTTCATTAAAAGAGATTTATTAGGAGCAACGAAGACGCTATCCCAAATTCTGCAACCGCATATCGAGATTATGGGTACGATACATTGACATCCCTGATACGACAAATATTACCGGACAAGGCAAAAAGTCAACGTTTGACTGTTGTCCACCGACAATCTTCTTGATTCAACGGATTCGTATTTGAAATTTGAACTCTCCAATCCCATGGCCAGTTGACTGATGACCCAAAAAACGGAAAAATAAAGAGAATTAGTGCATCAATCATATGGATCGATACAAAATAGATGCCGTGTCACTTTCAGAACCTGCCCTTCCCATTTGCAAAATTACAAAAAGGCACCCAAGTATCACACAGAAATAAGAGAATGAAATATAGCTAATTGAAGCTTCTTGTCAATTCCTTTGCAATGCTTCTAGCATTCTCCAGAAACTGACGGCATTTTGTAGGATCACAATCATTCCTCACAAACTTCAAGTTTGCAAAGAATTCCCTGTAAGCATTATTCAATTCTTCACACTTTTTATTCCCTTTTGCATGAAAACAATCAGGAGATTCAAAGATGTCCTCCGGTGGTTGTTGTTGATCAGTGGGTAGTGTTTCCACCAATCGCCATTTCTGGGACTTGTTTTCCGTTCGGCTGCTTACAACTGCTTCCAGCCTTGCCGCCATGACAATGGCCTGTCTGATACATGATGTAGGTAGCTGCAACAGAATATAGAGAACCCAATCAACTGAAAACAAGCACTGAATCATATAACAAGCAAGCATGCAAACAACAGAATTCAATAGTCGTAAACTCGAGCAGAAGCAACTATGAATGTCAAATGCATTCTAAACTCAGCCCAACATCAAATTGTACAATTTCAATCTTGAATGTCACATGAATTCCAAACTTGGCCTGACTTGATAATTTCCAGTACTCAAAACTCTGATTTTTTTTCTTTTTTTTTTTTGGTGGGGGGGGGGAGGGCAGGGGAGGGTGCTGTGGAGGGAATAGAAAGGGAAGGAGAGAGATTACCTGTGCAAGTTGAGCAACCTTAAATCCAAAGCTCTTCTCTGAAACACCTGGTACCAGCTTGTAAAGGTAGGTAACATCCTCGTTATCAATTTCTGTGTCCACAGCATCTGTGTTTTTCTCTGACGTCAGATAAGAAACATGATATGCCCCTACGCAGCCTGGAAATTCAATGTTGATATCGGCAATTTTAGGATAGTGAGTCACAAAGAGGACCATGCTTCTTTTCTGCTCCAGCAGATGGTGAAGTGTGGCATAAGCGATGGCTCCACCATCATGTGTGCTGGTGCCCCTGCCAAGCTCGTCAATAATAACCAGTGAACTTGCCGTGCATTTCTGAAGTATGCAAGTAGTCTCACTCAATTCTTCAAGAAATGTACTCCTCCCTTGTTGAATACTGTCAGAAGCTCCCATTCTGGTGTATATTCCATCTAGAACATGCAGTTTTGCTGATGATGCTGGCACAAAGGAACCAACCTAGAGGGATCAGAGGGTACCTTTGAATGAAGCCGCCATAACAGATCCATTGAATGGAAGCCACATATGTTCATTCTGTACTTAAAGAATTACAAGAAGCTGGGAAGGGAAAGCCCTCAAAATTCATAATTTTTAAAGTATAAGAAATAGGATATGATTGGAACATAGTTTCCCACAAGGACCTACAATTCAACACTCCAGCAGACCATTGATAACTAGGAAATTGTAAGGCATAAACTAAACATACCACAAAAGACTCCCGGAAGAAAACAACTTTTGGGTACTTTGATAACTAGGAAATTGTTAAGGTATAAACTAAACATACCACAAAAGACCTCCGGAAGAAATCAAGTTTTGGGTACTTTGATATGGTTAGGAAGGGATGAGGCAAAGGGATCCTATGAGACAGAATAAAATGCAACAATTAAGAAGGTTAATAGATCCTCACTCTACCTGAGCCATCATGGCAATGAGAGCAACTTGGCGAATGTAGCAACTCTTTCCTCCCATGTTGGGTCCAGTAACAATCTGACAATACTCTCCATCCGCATGCAAATTAGTGTCATTTGGTACAAAATTTTCTTGTAAAATGGTCTCCAAAACCTGCACAAAAATAGCAAGCCATCAAAAAATAGGCCATGTGAATGAAACTTAGCACAAAATTACATGGCAGTAGGGACAGAGTGAGAGCTTGGCCACTCCACTGACTGAACATTAACAGGAAGAATCAGTCAGATCATAAAAAGCCTCTAATATAGTCTAGTCATCTAGTTTAGGGACAACATAACCATGCTTTAGCCCAGTAACAAGAACTCAAAAGGGAATTAAGTGGATAATCATGTAAAGGTAAAAATCAATGCTAGTTTTATGCACACCTAAAATTTTCAAAAGAAATTTCATCCAGACTCAGAACCAAGATGAATTTCTCCACCTTACTAGAAGGGGATTTGGACAATAGTTTCAATCCATGCTGCAAGCCTACCATAACTATAGCAAATGCACACACACACACACACTATAATCAGATCTTGATAGATTATACATACAGGGTGACGACCAGAGCAGATCCGTATCTGAACAGGTTCATCATCATCCACAAACACTGGTCGAATGTAATTCTGCAGAGATAGCATGAGACCAAACTGTTGGAAGTTATAACATGAACGAACTTGATATTCTCCAAAATTACCTTATTTTTCAAGAGAGTGGCAAGTGAGTGCAAACAATCCAAAGTTGCTAGTGCCTGAACAGCAGCTTGGAATTCACTATAATATCTTCCAAAATCCCTTAAAAAGCTACTCCATGCAGCTTGACAGACAACCATGAGCTCCTCGTTAGCCAGTGATAGCTGGTCCAAGGCAGTCAATACTTCTACTGGGTGATACCGAATCATTTTCTTAGTACTGTTTACCTTGACCCAGTTTAGTGGTACCTTGACCTCTAAAGGCAACTGCAAAATTAAATCCAATCAAGGAGGCTGTGTGAATCGGAGATAACACATAGAAAGATCTTTAAAGAAATGTATACAATATGGCAAATTAAGTATAAGCAGATTCCATTATGTGACATGATAATATATAAAGCAAAAGCATATTTACAAAGAAAAGTCATTTCCATAGTCCCAGAACATATCAACACTGCCCTACCTCAATCAAATGAGTGGTCCCAGACACACTCACAAATTCCAAATTGCGCATTCCAAGCTGCTTGCGATACAAATTGATTAAAGAATCTAATTGCTCCATTGCCAATTGAACTGCTTTCTGGGCTTTTGCAACCTGTTGGTGATGATGATTTAAAAACATTTCAGAGACAATGCAAAATACAGGACATAATACAATACGGAAAAAGAGAAAGCAGAAGTGCAGAAGACATTGAACACTACGAGGTCTACAAACCTCTGGAAATCGGCCATTGGATACAACGAATAAATTTGGCAGATTCCCTTGTTTTGCTGCTTCCTTATTCAGGGTGGACAATAGTTTGGCAGCGTTACCAACTACACTGGATGATGAAGCAGTCAAAATTAATTTTCTCAATAGAACTGATTGTACAGCCTTTGTTCGCACTCCCTCATTGTTCTCTTCTTCAATTTCAAGTCGCTGGAGTTGTTTACCAGAAAATAATAGAGCTTGAATGACTGCAATAAACTGTCATTCAATCACTTAAATCTGTCAGCACTGAGTGCAACGCAAGAAAAATGGGCATCAACATTTCATGGTTATTGTCTGGTGGAATGATGTTATTGTGCTTTACCCTAAAGAAATTGAGTTCAGAGAACAAGGAAGAAAAGGCATGTAAGGCAGAATAAAATAAGCAAAGGTCAGGAGAAATAGGCATAAATATCTCCTATATATATGAACACATGCATGAAAAGTTTCAAGGATGAGGCCATTATAACCTCAGATGCACTGGCAGTCTGATGGAAAATTCTGGTTATCCCACGTTGAATATCAGGTGATCTTCCCAAAATTGTCAAAACAGTAGAAAGCAAATGATAGAAGTCAGGCTGCACAATAGTTACATCAGCTTCCTCATCAAGCTCATCAACAGTATGAGAAGCTCTATAAGATCCCATTGATTCTGCAATCTCAGAAACAGCATCAAGACGAGCAGATATCATGTTTCTATCACATAAAGGGTGAGTCACCTGTATCATGCAATATAGCTCAAACATAAATATTGGGAATGGATGAAGTTGCCACCAGAACACAGAATTGAGATCATTACCCAATGTCTAAGCAGCCTTGAACCATATATTGTAAGTGTATTGTTCATAATATTTAGCAAGGAGCTGGATTCAGTTCCATCTGAGTTATTCCTCAAGACCTGAATAAAGTTGCATATCCATTTAGCAAGGAGCAAGGAGCAAGGACTAACATGAGAAGTGGAAAGTTTCGAAGGACCAAAATGTCAATTTAAGAGTGATTTTACTACCAAAAGTTTTACAAAACATGGTAAACTGATTTCTCCCAAAACAGGGAAGAGTTTCCAACATCACAAGGTCCTCATATTTCAACTTAGGATGAGGATCCAGAAAATTTGTCTCTTGTTATTCCTTTCACAGAGCTTTCTATTCAGACAATATAAAAGTTACGAAGCAAACCAATTCAATCACAAACATGCTCAGCAAAAGAAAGGAGTTTAAAGTTCATGGATTGTTTGTGTGTGTGTGTGTGTGTGTGTGTGTGTGTGTGTGTGTGTGTGTGTGTGTGTGCCCATTCACCTCTAATTGTTGAAGAGTGTTAGCTGAAATTTTCATCTCCATGTTGCTTGAGAAAGGTCGAAATGAAGCTCCAAGGCACAAAAACCTATCAAACCCAAACTGTTTGAGATGGCGGGCGGTTAAGGCCAATGCTTGCACAGCCAAATCTGGCATGTTCATTATTGCCTTCGAAAAGAATGAAAACAAGGTGGAAAAACATCAAATAGTGTAATTAATGAAACTCCAAAGCAGGAAAGTGTAAGTTATAGCAGTTAAAAAGACTAGGTTAACAAGATATCATTTTTATGGCATAAAGCAGAAAAGGAAAAGGCAAGAAGAAAACGACTTGTATGTTCTTTTTTCCTTGAAGGGGGGGGGGGGAGGAAGGAAATGGAAAGACAAACTCAAAAGAGATCACACCTCAATGGCCACTTTGTGATTAACACTTTCTGTCACCTGCATAAGTTGCTCATCATGATCTGCTAACTTGCATTCACCCATATTCTCGTACAAAGACATCACTTCAGCAAGCGCACCACCATCACTAAAGCAATCTCGTGAGGCACGCTCCACACGAACGTTTGAAGCAGGTCCAGCATATGCTGCTAGCAGCTGAAAACAATGAGCCCATTCAATAAGAACTTATCTTTCAGATAATTAATAGAAATTTGCAGCTAAAACACCAAAACACCTCTCACATTTAACAACAATAAGCCCAAATTACACTGTTCTTATAAAGGCACACAAGCAAACATTTGTTTCTATTTCCTCGTTCCTTTGTTTTGTGATATAAAAATTTTTAAAACGCAACTAACAGCTACCTTCTCTGTTTGTTTCGAAAGTGGGCTAGCTAGAAGCAACTCAGCAGGAGCCAAGCTCAAGACCACAGCCTCAAGGCCGCTCCTCATATAACCATCGTTAAACTCACCATAAACGACATCCCCAGTCGATATCTCCATGGCAACGAATCCAATCTTCACATCAAACCCACTCTCAATCCCACGTAAATCAGCATTCTCTGCACAAATATTCTTTTCCACAACACAACACAAGTAATTACTCTCTCCGCCGCATCCTTCTTCCTTTCCCCCAATATCCTCAGCAGCCTCCAGAGTAGCTTTCGTATACAGAGCCGATAACCCTCTGCAAAAGGGGCCCGCCTTGTTGTCACCGTGGGCCTTAATCGCGGCAGTCTCCGTCTGCTTAACGACCCCAACTTTATAACCTTCACTTACAAGTCTTCTCACGTGGACATTTAATCGAAAAGTTGGCACGCTTGCTGTCATAAAGTTGTGATCCACGTGGGCATAGATTCCCAGCACTCTCGCAGCGATCTCCGCATCCTGCCCGAAAAACCGGTACTTGTAACCGACTTCGATCATCAAGAGGACGTCCGGATGCTTGTTCTTGAGGTCCACTACTTGCTGCTCCAATGGGGTGTATTTCTTGTTGTGGTTTGAGATATCGGAGAAGGGTTTTGGGGATTCGGCGAAAGGTTCTAGAAGCTTGTCGAGGAATTTCCGGTGGAGAGAAGGGATGGGATTGTTGGTGTGAGGAGAGAGTTTGGGCCTTTTGGGAGTGGAAGTGAGGTGGGCGGAGAGGAGTTTGCGCTTGGCAGGAGAGAAGGAGACGGTGGCTGCGATTTTGGGTGTTGGTGGAGTTGGCGACAGACGAACTGTTGTCGACGGTGGTTGTGAATCGGAGGCTTTGGGTTTGGGAGCGAAGAAGCGGGAAATGACTTGTTGCTTTTGCTTCCCCATGGCGGGAATACTGGGCAGTGTTTGGCTGAGCAACTGCGCTTGTCAAGATTAGTGACAATTCAATCACTCATATCTGCTCCATAAACACCCCAAAAAAAAAAAAAACAATACAAATCCCCCGCGCCTCTGGACGACGCTCCGTATTCTCGGATGGCGCTAACAGTGTACCACGAAGTGGCGAAGTGGTAGACCAAAAGTTCTGTTTGGATGGGCCGATGGGGATCGTCTCACCAAAAAGTGGCAATCAATATTCCTTGTGGGCTTGGCCCAATTTTGAGATCATCGGGTTTTCTTTGTTTTTCTACTTAATTACAAAAACTCTTTTTCGGCCCTCTTCGTTTCGTTTCTTTTTAATTTTAGATTGCAATATATTTTTTTTTATTAAATTTGGTTCTTACGTTTCTTTCCGTTCATAATTTTGATTTTCTTCATTACTTTATAATTAAATGTGTTGTATTAATGTTTCATGTCAACTAATCTATGTTGAGTCAAATATTACTCATTTTTTAATGGCATAATATTTTTTAAAAAAATTTAAAAAATTTGAAAAGTGAATTGCAAAAACTTTATATATATATATATATATATATATATATATATATATATATATATATATATATATATATATATATATATATAAACTCAGAAAAAAAAATAAAACTTTTTTTAAAAAATTAAAACTAAAAATAAAATCTGAAAATATTTTTAAAAATCTACAATTTTGAATTTTAAATTTTAAATTAGAATAGTCAAGAAAAATCTTTAAAATTTTTCAATTTTTA
The DNA here is from genome assembly GCA_037832385.1 of Rhizophora apiculata. Taxonomy (NCBI): domain Eukaryota; kingdom Viridiplantae; phylum Streptophyta; class Magnoliopsida; order Malpighiales; family Rhizophoraceae; genus Rhizophora; species Rhizophora apiculata. The sequence continues at coordinate 8,491,870 of CM075428.1, read as the reverse complement.
AAATTTTTATTATAAATTCAACATTTCATATTTTTAAAAAATATTTTAAAATTTTATTTTGAGCTTTTAGATTTCAAACAAATGATTTCTTTTTTGGGAAATTTTTACAATTTTTTTAAAATTTTAGATTTCTTTAAAAAATGTCGTGTTATTAAAAAATGATGATATGACATCTAAAGTGTCGTTGATTAACTAACGTAATATATTTAATAGCAAACTAATAAAAATTAATTAAAACTATTGATGAAAAAACCTGAAAGGACCAAATTTAACATATTAAGAACAATAACTTCCTATAATTCGAAAGCAATCCAAGATTTTACTATACTTACAATTTTTTTTTTTTTCCAAGCTTGAAAATCAACCGTTACACCTTAGTTCATTGATTATGAAAATTCGCAATAATGATAGCTTGCATCAAGCTCAATTTATAATAAAACAGAATAATAAAGAAAAAATTATATACTTGACTTAACTAGATTTAAATTTAAGATTTTAGTTATTATTATTATTATTATATACAAAAAGTAATTTGTTCCAATAGTTTTTGTGTTGTACATGGGCAGCACCACTTAATATAAAAAAGTATTTGTTTTTTAGTTATGAATCACAAAAAAAAAAAAAAAAAAATAGTGTGACTTTGTGTATGACTGCCGTTACTCAACATTTATAGCCAACCATTTGTATAATATGTTCAAAAACTGGATACAACTGTGCGATCCAAAAATCTCAGCAGACACTGACATCCGCAGATGCCAAGAAGTTAATAGAAAATTTGAAGCCACAAAAGGCTTGGCTTAAACCACGTCAGCGACAGGCACAACACATCTTGTATCCACGCGGACCACCCCATTCCATCCCTGAAATTGAGGCACAAAAGCAACCAGCATTTCTCCTTCGCCACCCCTGTCGCCCCCGCCAGCTGAATAATTCTTAATTTTTGTATTAAATACGCTGCCCAACGATATACAAAGAGAGAAAAAAAAAAAAAAAAAGCAATGGATAAGGCTTATTGTACAATACCATAACTACCCATAGCAAGTAATTTGACTGTAATAGGAAGAAGAGAACGATCCAAGACTGCCCTTTCAGTGTTGTATAAATCTTTGAACTTTATTTTTTTTTTAAGTAAAATAATTACTCACCAAAAAATGAAAATCCCGTTGATTTTGTTCAATGTAAAATTACTCATGTCAAGTTATAAAGAGACTTTTTTATTCGATGTGGAACAAAGCTCCTTTTTTTATCAAATCAAAAGAAACACACATTGAACTACTATATTATGCACGCGGCGTTCATTATTTCAATTTAATTTTTAGAGTGAGCCAAAAAAATTAATTACAAAAAAATAAAAATTATTATTATTTATTTTTGTATTAAGTTATTTTGACGAGTCAAAATATACATAAATATAATGTGAATAAATAGTTAATTCGAGTAATGGCAATTCTGTTATTCGAAGCAAGACCGGGCACTTATTGCTTTGAAACAAAAAGGCAAGAGTATTGTAAAGACGAAATAGGAAAAAAAAGTCATTTTAGTACATTACTATTATATATCACATCGGCGATGGCACTCCCAGATTCATGGGAGCCTTTCATTGGTTCAAAACTCGGAAAAACTCGAAGATAAACATCTGCAATTGCTACCTTGAATGGGCAATGAAACACATCCCTACCACCGAATTCCATCCTCGTAGACAGCACGCGCAAGCAGAAGAGCAAGAATCTGCAGAGCTAGAGAAACATCAAGAAGATGGAAAGGAAGTGCAGGAAACAGAAGAAGAAGAAGAAAGGGCTAGATGTGAATGGGATTTCAGTCTCCGCACGGTTGTTTCATCGAGCGGCAGCGCTGCGTCCACGTCACCAGATGCACTTGGCGTCATTGAATTCGACCAATCTGACAGCATCTTTGTCACTGGTGGAATAGCAAGGAAGATTAGAATTTATCGCCTCAAGTCTTTGCTGCCCAGCATCGACGAAGGCGGCCAAAGTGAGCAGTACGATACCGTTTTGCTAGACCACGCCGGTGCATGTGAGTATTACATATGTACCCCGGCTAAGCTTAGCAGCCTCCGGTGGAAAGCACTGTCGGACGGGCGGGTCGTAGGGTCCGGAGACTATGATGGGGTTGTGATGGAATATGACCTCGAAAAGAGACTGCCGGTCTTTGAACGAGACGAGCACGGCGGGCGCAGGGTCTGGAGCGTGGATTACTCCCATTGCTATCCGAGTATGGGCGCATCCGGGTCGGATGACGGTACCGTGCAGATGTGGGACCCACGTTGCGGAGGTGTAGAAACCGTGGCTGCTGTTCAGCCTAGCGTAGCGCGCAGTACCGTTTGTTGTGTGGAGTTTAATCCGTTTGGTGGATCAATGGTAGCCGTCGGATGCGCTGATCGAAGGGTATATGGCTACGACATTCGAATGATGGTCGACCCGTTAGTTGTGTTAGATGGGCATGGCAAAACCGTGACCTACGTTAAATTTTCAGACAGTCATACATTGGTATCCTCTTCCATTGACGGGTGCTTAAAGCTATGGAATTTAGATAATAGCCGTGCGATTCGGACGTATAGAGGGCACGTGAACAATCGAAACTTTGTGGGGCTATCGATATGGAGGAATGGAGGACTTTTGGGATGCGGATCAGAAAACAACCAAGTTTTTGTGTATGATAAGAGATGGGGCGAGCCCATATGGATGCAAGGGTTTGAGCCAGTGGCTAGTGGTGGGTGCAGCCACGCCTTCGTTAGTAGCGTGTGCTGGAGGCAAGTCGGGGACGACCGGTGCACACTGGTGGCCGGTGGATCTGATGGGGTCTTGCTGGTTTATGAGGGGAGAAGGAAGCCATTTGCCTCTTAAAAATGGCTTTATTTCCCATTTTATTACTTCCAAATAATATATTCTTTTATTATGCAATGGAAAGCCGGTGACAATTTCCCTTTAAGGGTAATGGCCAAATATTAAATTTTGCGAAGGAATCGGCCAAGCGGATACTGAAAGCACAGCAGTACTCTTACATTTCCTCTCCATCGTTATCCTGCCAACTGCCACTTTGCCTTACGTGGAGATTCGGTGACAGACACGTACACTCTTTTTCCCCGTTTTAAACTATATAGACGGCACCGTTTGGGGCTGTTAAATTGGTTGTAGAGTTTTTGCATTTGTTCCTTTCCTCTTTTTTTTTTGTCCCCTTCAATCAAAAAAAAAAAAATAATAAGCCTCTCTCTTTCATTTTGTTTTTACTCTTTTTGGGGGGAGGAAGGGGATTGTTCAAGATGTGTTAAAGATCCAAAAGGTCTTAGAAATTCAATTATGTGACTACAATTCCTCATGCTCATAAATTAGTTTAGCGATTATAGTTTCTCCCATACAATTGTTCCAACAGTCAAGGAATGGAAAAATACTTATGACAACTATTAAATTTTACAATTAATTCCATAAAATATATTTTTACCGCATGAAGTCTCTTGTGTGATTTTTTTATTTTTTTCAAACAAAATAAATTTATTTTGTAGATCTCATAACCAATATATTAACTATTATTGCAATTGAGAGATTTAGGATATTCAAGGACTTGAACTTTAGCGTAACAAGACAAAGTTGATGAATGCGTATTTTCTACATTGTTGCTAGTTAGAATCACCACTCAGTTTGCATACCTTGTACTAAGTCTAACTTCTCATCTGATGGGAAACATACCATCCATGTTAAATTTCAGAAATTCAAGAAGAATTAACTTTTTATGGTGTGAAATAACAATTCTTTAGTTATTATTATTATTTAATAAGAATATTGATTTATTATAATTATTGACTAAGATTAAAAGTCACTTGTTGGCGTTTTCATTCAATCTCCTCTCTTGGGAAGACCCACCACCTGAATATTATTAAATTTAAATGAATCTTTCCACGGTCAATTTTGATATTAACAAATTTACAATCTAACATTCTTGATATAAATCCCTTTTGATTAGGTTAGACGCGAATAAAAAAAAATAAAATATAAATTAATGTATATATATATATATATTAAATTATCACTTCGACTGTTCAATTATTCAATTAGTTAAGTTAATATTTAGTCATTATGGTTATGATTTTAAGTAAGTTGTTCCCCAACTTTTTGTTTTTGATTCCTGAAACCAGATGGATGGTAAGTCACGCAATAGAGATATATCTCTCCTTTTATCCTATCAATAGTCTCATATAAATTAATTGTTATCATTTAAGTACTACAACAATTTTGAAAAATAGTTATATTTATATATTACATCAAGAAATAATACTATTAAAAATAATTATTTGCAATAAATAAGTATAATTAACCCCAAAAATATATTATTATTAGTTATTTTGATAATTGACAGTAGGATTAAAAGTGCCATTAAGAAATACTTTCAACGACGATATCCTCCCGCTCCCAAAGGCTTCGATTTCTTGTTGCGAAGGCCTCTAATATAAGTTCACGCTCAAGCTGGACTCTTGAACAGGCTAACAGAGAGCACGAGACAACAACTTGGAGAAAAGTAAAATGTGGTCGGACGTGGGCTATTATCCATAAAAAATTTTGGGTGAGAAAAAATGAATAACAACGGTTAACTGGCCCTCAATGTGACTAACATCATTCTCAATGCCCTTTTCTCTGTAAGCCTGGATTGATTTATTAACCTTTCTTTTTCAAACTTTAATGGGATTTAATTCTCCCTTTTTGGGAACACCAATCGGCCGCGTCTACCAGACAAATTGCCAGCCTCATGCATTGGCCTCTGCTCAGGAATTAATCACCGTCGATTTAATCGAGGTGCCAACTTAATGCAGATGCATCGGTCATGATAGGGGAATCTCATCCGTCGGTTCCCTCGGCTCCACTATTTCTAATTGTCCTTCTTTCCTATTTCTAACCGAACATTCTTCTGCTGTTTTCCGGAGGGAAGAAGCTGGAGAGGAACACAGAGAGAGACGGTGAGCTCGCCTGTGGTGGCGAGCACGCACCCGCTGTCGAGTTACATCTTCGGCACCAAGGAGCCCAGGATGGAAAAAGACAGCTCCGTCGCCGATCGCCTCGCTCGCATGAAAGTCAAGTAACTCCTACCCCCACAAGCCGGTCTCTCTGTCTCTTTCAATTTTGTTCACATGCGTGAGTATAACTTCAAAGGATGCTTCGTTATACTTATAGTCCCATTGGCACTTTAGTTATTCTTTGCCGACCGCTCTGTTAAAGGTGGGAAATTCAAAGTTTGTTTTTGCCGGCCTCTGTCTCGTCGTTTCAGAGCCAATTAGCTCCATTTTCTCAGTGTAAGGTGCGTGAAATTCTTGTGGAAGAGGATATATATATATATATATGTATGCATTGCAGTGTAACTAACAGTTATGGTTTGAGAGGGACAATGTGTACGAGGATTTCTGTCCTTTTTTTTTTGTGTGTGTCTCTGCTTATTGTGCTGGGGTTTGATTGTTTTCCTTAATTCTCTGGTACAGCTTAGTGGTATGTTGGTTTGCCCCTGGTTGAATGTCTGTGCTGATCGAGCAATTGCAATGTGAAGTAGTTATTGTAAGGTCTGTAGTTGTGAAGTTCAAACAATCACCGCTGCTTGGAAAACTGAATATATGTTTTGATTTCACTTGGCATATTTTTTGAAGATCGGTGAATGTGTGGCCGTCTGGGGGAGACCAAACTTCAAGACTCTTACGTATCACTATTTGCCTCCTCACATAAGCCCAAGGTTACCATGGAATTTTGTGAATGGGTTTTGTGTATTCCTTTTGCTTCACGTTTATGGCTGTATGGATTACACTTATCCCATTTGTCTTCTTCACTGTTTGTGATGCAGGAGTGCAATAAGATTTTCATCATTCACTTGTCCGAAATTTTGACTTTTGAGATTTTTGAATTTTAATCTTAAAAAGAATTTATAATTTATAAAATTAAAAAAAATATTACTCTTATTAAGTAAATGAATCTCTAGGTGAAAAAAAAACAATTGTGCTAGTTAAATTAAGACGGTAGAGCTCTCGGTTCCAATGAGGCTACAGTTATATCGAGGCGATCTTGTAATTAATACAAAGACGACTTGAACAGCTCACCAAACGCAAAATTTCAGATACGTTTACTATGTACGGGAACGATTTTGTTGGTTTTCAGCCTACTTATTTCTTTGTAGCATTAGTTGGGCCCAGATATAAGCAACAGAGGCGCTTTCACGAACAGTATCTGTCAGTTCCAATAGTTCATGGAATCTGCACAATTTCAAGAAGATGCAATATTTTCTAGGGATGTTTTCCCAGCTGCACGTGAAATGTTGTTTCTTCTCCATTATGATTTCTCTTCCCCTCCATAAGATGTTCTTTAGAAACACAAGTTCTACTCCCTGTTTTCTTTTGTATTTATTTCTTCTCCATATTTGTTCTCATTCCTGTGGACTTTTGCCATTGAACCATAGAGGTAAGCCTATTTGATAAGGGCGCAGGGACTCCGCCCAGTGCCTTTGCTCGGAGCTTGCTTCTCGTACAGTTGTTTCTACCAACTTCGAGTCATTTCTTATTCTGCAACCCGAGCAAAAGCCCCCAAACAACAACGAACAAGTTTAAAGGGCATTGCTTTGACTAAAACGCTGTGCTTCCTCTAGTTGATCGTCTTGGCTCAGCAAGTCAATCAAAGAACTGAAATTTTCAACGCTTGGACAAATCTTACAATCTTTCTCCGTACCGTAAAAAATTCTGCTAACTTCTTCCACCAAGCGTCTATGGCTGCAGGCAAACAAAACACCATTAAAGGGGAACTCATTCGGCTTCCATTCCGTGATGTTCGTCCAAAGGAAAACTTTCACGGCATCATCTGATCTGCTATTGGTAGCTAATGACTCGATCATGAATGTCAAAATAGAAGCAAATTTATACTCGTTCAGAATAACCTGTTTAGATTCCATTTGGACAAAAAGAGCCAACGATCCCATGTTTGACGTAGCCAGAGATCACACAAGTCCAAGAAACCACATCCCTGCAAGGCATTTCCTTAAAAGAGTTTTCTTGCTGTTTTAAGATCGCGTATATTAACGTACGCTCCAATCACCCTAGTCCCAGAAACAACATTCTACCGTGTCATCGAATCAAACAAGGCTCCCGCATTTGCCACTTCTCCAACTCGGGCATAACCGGTAATCATAGAAGTCTAAGGAAACAACATCTCTTTTTTGGCATAGTATCAAACATCTGTCTGGCGGACCTCACATCTCCTACAATCGCGTACTCGGCGATCAAGCGCTTCAATAATCTCGCGGCTCCAACAGGCAAATATCATTAAAAACTTTGCGAGCAACAGTTATCTTGCCCAATATGCACATCCGAAAAAGCTGGACTCCAATGCAGACTTTATGATCCCGCAATGCAACATCTTCCCCATTCTTTTATACCATCCCAGTTCAGCGCAACAGTACAACGCATATGGGTATGCGACGGTATCGGGTTTTAGTCCTCTCTGAAGCATTTCGTCGAGTATATACATGCATTTCTCAAAAGGGATGATGAGCATTTTGGCATAATTTTTAAATTTCTCCGCTCTAACTCACAAGGCATAGATCTCCAATCGCTGAACGTCACCGGCACCGGTAAAACGAGCAGCTGCTGCCAAAAAAGGGGGCCACCAGCCACGTAAAAGCCTTAGAACGACATGTCCAATACTCACTGAAATTGGGCCTTTTTTTTGAGGGACCAAAAGGCCATTTAGCAGCCCATAAAATTGGGCCTTCTCGAACCGACAAATGATGAATACGGTCCACCAAGTATTCTGGAACGGAAGAGCTTTTGTACCGAGCGAAAATAGCTATACTGCTTACTATAGTTTTTATTTTTTTGAAAAGGGGGAAAAAAAAAAAGTAAAATCCGTACTACGTAGGTCAATCAATAATGATAAGATTACCAAAGTTTCCAGCTAAATAAATGAGAAACTAGAAGCCATACAAAGCAAATTTTTGCCATTTGCCGGTGTGAGTATGGTGCAGCGGCAAATGGGCATTAAAATATGCAGTGATGCCGCTTTTTTTTAAGGTACACATGCAAATCTCGGGACGGGAAACAAAGGAAGGTCGAGCAACTTTGATGTGGATTAGCAAACAAATTGGTTCATCAACAAATAAATCTAGGCGTTTTTGTTTTGGTTTCATCAATGTATCAAGTAAACGACAGTTACGCCATTATGCTTCTTAAAAATAAAAATAAAAAAAAAATTAAAAAACTTTCTTTAAGACATATGCATCTCTGTTTCAGTCAGACAATGAAACCGACGACATTTCTCTTATACTGCTCGCTATCTGCCGACAAACTTCCAACGTTATGCTACGATATAATTTATTTAGTGGTGTCAAATCTACATAGATACACGTACATACCTAAAAATTCTGTTTTGTTGGTGTGTCTAATGTGCACACGTAACACAAGGAATTATCAACCATTGTTTAAGCTAGCTGATGTGGCACTATTATTCAGGACTAATCAATCTGGGACTCATGCTTTAATCTATTAGTTTATTAAATATGTAAAAATGCAAGTCTATGTAATCCCTATATATATATATATATATATATTAGCAAATCTATATCAATCACAAGTTCACGATTATTCATTTATAATATAGTCCTCGATGATGTGTACAGGGATGCTCAATGGCCCTTCAACAGCCCAACAATTTGTTGACAGACGACAAGTGATGATCATCAGAAGAATATCTAAATTATATATAATTTAAGGAAAATATTGTAACCTAGCAAAAGGTAAGAATGTTCTTCCAGTTGATTATTTCTATAAGCAAAAGATTTATCCTCTTTAGCAACGTTTTCATCAAGCTCACTGTGCCTTATTTATTTATTTTTTTTTTTCTAATATTAGTGTTTAATTCGTGATACATTATCTAATATCACCAAACAATTTAATTTTTTAGATTGAATAATTCTTTAATACAGTATATTCTAAATAAGAAATGTCAAACACAAATTTTTTTGGGGGGCCAAAAAAAATGGTTCCTCTTCTTTGTGATAAGGAAGATAAAAAAGATCAAGAAAGGAGAATAGAACTATTACAATTTGAATGCAGAAAAGTAAAAAGTTCTAATAAGTTATTCTCCTTTCTTATGGCACGGGATGTAGCAAATATATAAATTTTTTTAAATTTTATTATGCGGCAATAATAGACTCGAACTTGATAAAGTGGTCATAAATATATGTTTCTACATAACTCAGGCGGTAATAAAGAACTCCAAAGCCATGAGCTGTAGGAAATTACTGTTAAAATTCCATTAATGTTGTGAGAAAACGATTTGAAAGAGGAAAAAGCTAGAAGGCAGCGTCCCAAAAAGCTAAGAGTCCTATCGAGAGGGGGAAAATGGGAAATTCGACTTGTACTTCTTTCGTTTCGGCTTTACGCGTGTGCTGCATTCCTTCGAAAAGCAGCCGCCCCGTGACTCCGTCCAAATAAAGAGGTTCTAATATAATATAAAAATAATTAAGAATATATAATTTCGTAATTTAAATTGGCAATTGATCTAGGCATGGTATGACATCTGCACCTTGCATAATCCTGTAGCTCTACGCTCCCAACTTCCAAATGGGTATCGACATGCCTAAGTTTATTAAAAAGACTAACATATAATTTGGATTAGAGATAGGCCGGGAGTACCTGTCAGCAGAGAAAATAAAAGGCTGGCCAGGAGCATGGGGGACAAGTCGACTTTTAATTTGCATGATTACGCAATTCGATTCCTAACACACGGAATGACCCCATTAAGCAAATGCTATATGATATTGAGATTTAATGTTATCACTGATTCTCTCCCAATTGACTCACTTCGTCGAGGCCTATGCGGAGCAGCATAACATGTTGCAGTTACATATTCTCTATTCGAAGGATCGGGGCCAGTTATCAATGTTCAGATCTGTACGTTATACGTAACTACAGATCACTAACAAGAAACATCCAACGGGCTTCGTTCAAGTGTTCCTGAATAAACTAGTGATGTGATCTTGATTTTTAACAATATCAATTTAAAATAGGTTTATATTAACATACTCTGCGTCTTTTAACCACATGCCTGCGCAGAAACTATCGTCTTTCGAATCTAAATAACCAAATGGAAGTTTGGAAGTTCGTGCCTTGTCAAATTATTGAGACAACGATGACCTTGGTGTGAAGAAGTACCAGTGCTTATGCACTCGGCAACGACCTTGTCAGACGAGCATAAGACACAGTCAATTGATTCAACACCTAGACGGTAGATAGTACCCAACAAGAAATCTAAACAGTAACTACGTGGGGCTGTTGCACCCCGATTACATCATGAATTCGCGGAGGTTTTGATTGCCTCTGTACGGAGCTGAAGAATGTGCAGCCCTCAATTTAAAATGCATATGGAGCAATCCAATCCGTTGCTCTATTGCCTTCACGGTAGACATGAGTTATGCGTCGGTAGCCCGGGATCTAGCAAGCCATTCCCCATGCTCTTTAACTAGATCCCTTTGTGGGTGTGAAATAGGCACACCTCGTTTGATAACCTCCAGCAGAACCTTGGACTCCTCATCGTCTTTTTTTTTTTTAATAATAATTAAGAAGGAGACATTATAATAATGTTAATCATTGTTTGTATGAAATCAAATAAAGAGTCATTTGTTAATATTTTAATTTAATTTTTGAGGTTATGATATGTATATCATTGACGTTTACACACACACACACACACACATATGAATCTCGCAACTTACCTCATTGGCAGGGGCGGATATAGAAATGTGAGTCAGCGGGGGCAGAGTTATCAGTAGTTAATAAAATCATATTAAAAATTAAAATAATATAAAAAATATCAACATTATTTTTTGCACAAAATTATTTTAATTGGACAAGTATGAAAACCTCTAATAAAACATTTAGAATTAGTTGACGAAAAAAATTTTATTATATATATTTGTTATATATAACATGTAAGAATATTTATTTTATAAAAATTGTGATATAATCATCTATATTTTTTCTTGCATAACTTTTTAATGACAAAGGAATACTTCTATTCTTGTGGTAAACATGTTCTTATAAATTTACATATTTCTAAATCTAAAAGTGTCATTTACATGCCTTTTAAAAGTACTAAATATGTAAATAATTTTATTCTATCATCCACCAATCATTTAAATAATAATTAATTTTTTGAATAAGATAAACATCATCAACTTCATTTATCTTAGACTAAAGAGTGGAATAAAGTTATATAAATTGTGTATGATTCAAATTAGATTTATTACAATCAATTATCTAAAGTAATATATATTTTTATTCTTAAATATAACACACGTAGAAAATTAATTTATTGAAAAAAAAATATAAAAAAATCCATAATAACTCCAATAATTAATATTAATAGAAGCCTTTTAAGTCACTAAATCTAATAATTTAAAAATTTAAGACAGACAAGTAATAACTTTTAGTGGAAACAGAATAATTTTTCTGAAAACAACTTTTAATTTTATATAAAAAAAAATTTGTGTTTAGTGGGGCCAGTGTGGGAGACTTGCACCCACTTGCCTCTGCCTCCCTCAAGCCCTGTATCATATGTTATTTTTATTTTTATTTTTAAATTTGATAATTCAGATAAGTGTCTACTTATTTCATATTTTTTACGAGTGGCCCTTAAAATAATCATGTTTAATTGCCACTTGCGTGCGGTACATGCCTTTGAAGAAGCGAGATTAATGCTGATCCGTGAGTTTGTGCTGTCAAAACTCAGAAGAAGAGCCAACGTATTCTTTTCTTCTGGAATAGGTTTGAAGAGTGGGCTTTTTAGCAGACATTTTTAATTCATGTGCATAATATGTAGATCTGTTAGTGATAATTCCGTTAAAATGGAAATGGAGTCTCGCTTGATCCTACAAGACAATGATTTGATACTAAATTAACCAAACTCTCGCTGACTTTGAGCAAGCTGAGAACCGACAAAGAATAACTTTGACACAAACATGACAACTCCTGGAGGTTAGGATGCTATGAATTAAATTAGACTTCAGTTACCTTTCAGATCAATTATTTGCAGGAGGATTACCCCGTAGGTTTATGGTTGGGAGGCGTGCGGTGCCAATAACCTGCTTCTTTTGTAACAGAAAATTTATAGTACACTATTTTTTTTTGGCAATTTGTACATTACACGTTATTCTGAATATAGGTTTTTTTTTTTAAATTTTTTTTTTATTTTTTTATGTAGTCGAAAAAAGGAAGAAAAAAAAAAAAGATTATGGTCATCTAGTGCCGGCCCACATGGTCTTTTCCCTTGCTAACTATGGCATGGATCCATATCTCCCCAACTCAATTGGTACGTGAATTGGGAATCGTTCGAACTCTATAACGTTAAAAGGCACTAGCCTAGCACTTAAATCTGAGATTTAATATATAAAACTTAAATTTGAATTTATTAGGACGTTTATTTTCTCTATGTTCATAATATATATATAGGAAAGCATTTTCAAATTCAATATTAATTAAGAAGGCCTTTTTCTTTTGGTACATGGGAAAAAACGATAAAGCTCTTTGATGGGAATTTTTTATACTATGTTTTTATATAAAATAAATGGCATTTCTTACAGCATCTTATACTTTACCCTGTAATTCTCCAGTTTAACTTCTCTTTTTATATTTATTTTTTCCCCGAACTTTTACCTCTACCACAGAGAATCATGGTCTCAGTTAAAAATCTGAATAGAAGTGGGAACAAACAGAGCAGTTTCCTTAAAGAGAGAACAAAACGCGTCCTGATCAAGAGAATAATAAGAAGGATCCAATGGTTGCAGCTCTACAAGTTAAGAGAAGAGCTATACGTATACACATTGAGATAATAATTGAAATATCCGTAAAATGTTATTTTATTAAAAAGAGAAAAGGAAAGTAAATCCTTATTAATTATACATGGAATCTCAAAGTCATCGGCTAGAAAGCAAAGCCATGTAAACGATAGTAAATATAACGAACAGAAGATATATTCTTAAACCTTTTTTTTTTTTTATTTTTTTTGGTTGTTGCTATTTTAATAAGTAGACTGCAACTAATCACTGCTTTTTTATATGTATATATATCAAAGCCTTTATGATCGGCTGTTCATTGTAGTAATCGCGTCCGTCTCTCTTTCTCTCTATCTCTATCTCTGTACGGTCACGAATTCTATCGAGCACTATTTTCTTTTCTGTTCGATTTCAGAATGAGCTGCAGGTCTGCAGACAAGCAAAAGCCAAAGCACAAGAAAGGCTTGTGGTCACCCGAGGAAGACCAGAGGCTCAGGAACTACATTCTCAGCCATGGCCATGGCTGTTGGAGCTCTGTCCCCATGAACGCCGGTTAGTTTCCTGCCACCCGATTATGAATGCATTGCATATACAGCCACAAGTCATATCGCGATTCATGGATGCAAGCCAAGTTTGGCTCGAGGGAGAGTGGTGCAAGAAGCTAGGCACGTAAATTAACATAATGACCGTCATTTTGAAAGAAAATTGCAATAATTCAATTTGGAAAACTATTAATTAGTTCCTTCAATACACTTCAATGGTTTCAATGGTTGACACTTTCAAATATTAACTCTCTTTTAAATCTCTCCTACACCTTAATTTTCTTTGGAATTCGCCGAAGCAGGCGAGAACGGCCGATTGCCGCGGACTGCTGTTTGAAATGACTAAAATATCCTCAATGGCTGACCTGTTTCGGCCCCCTAACTAATGACTGCTGTGTAATTTTACATGCAGGCTTGCAGAGGAACGGGAAGAGCTGCAGGCTGAGGTGGATTAATTACTTGAGACCGGGGCTGAAACGAGGGCTGCTCTCCGCACATGAAGAGGAGACGATCCTCACCCTTCATCGCCAGTTAGGCAACAAGTAAGAGAAAAGGAATTTGGTGCACTGCTAATTAATGAATTTGAACGTGTACACAATTTTATTTTCACTTAAACTTTATTTTTTATATATATAATATTAAGTTAATTTAAAAATAAATCAAATTGAAAACCTCCTTAAGGTAAGTAATACACCACTAATACTGGGGGCTCTGTCATGGGGACTCAACATCCCTCCTATTGGGTGGGTCTCGCAAGTCACATCCACCTTGATGGAAAATCAAGGTCGACTTCAGGGTCAACGATAAAAGCTGAAACGAAACTGTAACAAATACCGTGTGTTTATTCATTGGAGATAATTTTTATGGGTTCGGTATTCCCCTTCTTAGCAAGAAAAAAAGAAAAAAAAAAGGTGATCATTGGGGGCCGCTAGCACCGCATTGCCAAGGGGCTTCTTGCCCCTAGTGGATCCCGGATGAATTAACAAAGCAAGAAATGTTATCATATGCTTTTTACACCAAAAAAAAAAAAAAAAAAAACTATGGTTTCAAAGGTGCTGATTAAAACCCAACTATGTTTTGTGTCGACTAGGTGGTCTCAAATAGCACAACAGCTACCTGGAAGAACAGACAATGAGATAAAGAACTACTGGCATTCCCATTTGAAGAAAAAGGTGCTGAAGGCGGAAGGAATGGAAGCTCATAATTACAAAAGTGAAAGTGCCAGCTTAAATTCACGCGCTAAGGAACCTTCGAATTCTCTCCAAAGACCCATGAAGCAGATTCCAGGTCATGAATCATCAGAAAGAATGGGAAAATCGGTAATTGATGCTGACCAAACCCTTCCACAAATCTTTGATCAGTATCCAAAAGAAGCCTGTAGAAGCTCCTTGCCGAAACTCATGTTTGCCGAGTGGCTTTCCCTTGATGGGTTTGCTGGTCTTCCTGGTTACGAGAGTTTTGAAAGTGTTGCTGATCACAGTCCAAGCTTTGAACATTGTTTCATGGAGGGTTACTCGGTGAACAATGGACAACTCGGCGGCGAGTATCATAACTCAGTGGCCTGTGACTTGCACGGTCCTGGCGATGACATGTTCCAATTCAGTTCACAATTCAAAATCGAAGACCAGAGTCGAGGAAACGAGCTTCTTGGTTTTGTTACGGAAGACTATTCGTGGAGTGACTTCCACATGAATGATGACGTAATGTACTTATGAGGAAAATTTTTTGAATACTTTTATTTGCTGCAAAATAAATTGTTCCTGTAAAATGTTTAATTTTCTTTTACAAAAATAAATTATTTTTTTATTTGAAAATTTTTAAAATTGAATGGTAATCACAAATAAATAATAATGTCGTCATGGGGAAAAAAAAAAAAAGACCTCAAAATCTGATTTGAAAGGAGATTGAGAGAGAATAGATAAAAAAAAAAAAAAGTAATTATTTTGTCTTTATGGTTGCCTTGCAGTCTTTTTTTTTTTTTTTTAATTGTTAATTTTCTCAGGGAAAAAAAAAAAGACTTCCTATTATACTGAAGTGAAGTCATTTTTTGTTTTAAAAAAAAAACCTAGTCCTTTTCAGTTGACTTATAAAATATTTTTCGTTGGCTACGATTTTACATTGCCCCAAATACTAGAAAATAAGAAAAATATTTTTTAACAAAATATTTTACGGAAACAAACAACCTAAAGGAAAGGAAGAATTAGCTCTCATTATTACTGAAATTATTTAGATTGGCACTCAAGCAGAAGGGCCACCAGGAAAATTAATCTAGATCACTCAACCTAAAGTGGTAAATGAAATAGGCCTTTATTAGAGAGATGAGTGTGATTAGATCTTATTCTTCCGCGCAGAGTTCCGCCATTTTCTTTTTAAAATAAAGAACCCGCCAGCTTGTTGCCTCCCGAAGACCCTCACGCATTGTTAAGTTTATGGATTTGCACCGCAGCATTTGGTTGATAATGGTGGATTATAAACTTCTGCAGGAAAAATATTTTCAGCCATTCCAAAATCCATAGGGACTTTAGCCTCATTTTAGCATTTAATATAAGTCCGTCCCCGCCACAAAATATAAGATCCGCGTACCAAAAAGGCAAGAGGGTAACCTGGTACAAACATCATGCCCTTTTTTTCTGGTATTTGGATGCGGGAGATTCGGCCTGGAGACCCTATATTGAAATCTCCGGAGCACTTCCATAAGTGCATCTTTCTTATCACTTATTTTACACCTAAAATAGGAAGATATCTTCAAAATCATCAAGGCCGAGTACACGAGTATTTTTGTCCAACATGGTCAGGACTCGGGAGACATTTGTTAATAATGTTCGAAGTTCGAACCACTGTAAGGAAAAAACAAGCTCTTTCTTGAATTTTGCATGAAAAACAAATTTCATTTAGATCTTAATCCTCCTTGCAGGGGAAGAACTGCACAATATTTAATTCGTCTTCTTCCGAATAGGCCTCCCTGGACATGGGAAGAGCTGCCGCCTTCGGCGGACTAACTATCTTCGGCCCAACATTAAACGCCGTCCCTTCTCTCCTGAGGAAGAGGCCAGGATTATTCAACTTCATGGCACGCTTGGTAACAAGTAATATGTCGGTTTCCACTTCGATTACGTTTATGTAGGGGGCTAATGCTTTCACAAAAATTGATTGGAAAGATGATCAAATGGTATCTATTGCTGTTTTCTGTCACCATTTCGTGGCATGCCATTGAATTGAGGATTATGGTGTGTTTCCACATGGTCAGGCTGCCCTCTGTCTTGGTTTTGTATCTTCTTTTCCGTTCCTTGTGTCAGGTGGCTGCCATAGCATCCCAAATAACGGGAAGAATGGATAACGTTGTCAAGAATTTATGGAACGCTCATTTAAAGAATCGCCTGTCTTCAATGGCTCAAAAATTGCAAATCAGGCATTCTTTCTCCACTTTGCAACCGGTTGACATAAAATGCGAGTCTCCATCGACCCGTCACATGGCACAGTGGGAGAGTGCCAGGGAAGAGACCGAGGCCCGTCTGTCGATGGAATCATCGTTGCTTACCACACCATCCTCGCTTAATGTGGAATGTGTTTACTTTCTCCGGCTGTGGAACTCTGAAGTTTGAGAATCCTTTTGCAAGAAGAAAGGAAAATATGGAAGACAATGTGAGAGTCCTGTCTCTCAAACATCTGTATCGGCAATGTTGGGCTCTGATTCAGTTGACAGCAAAGTTAATGCCATGGCCAACACAAGTACCTCCAATGATGCCACCAGCTCCGATGAATTTACAAGTTCTTCGGATATGGAATTGAAGCTGCTGTTCGACATTTCAGGTGGGAAAGATATGGAATTCATACAAGGTAAGAGAGAAGTCCTTTCTGAATAAACCTGCCTTCTTTCTCCGGGCCCAGCATAATGTGGTCCAGCAGTGTAAGAAGGCCATACTTGCAACTGATCAGGGTCATTTCGGCCGCCAATTTTCCTTTGACTTTTGATTATTGACATAATATCTATCTAGCTTTGAAACTGAGTTACAGCCTTTATTTTTGACCTCTAAGAAGAAGGTTATGGAGATGAAAGCTGAGAACCAGCTAACAGGCGGCCATATTCAACGCTTCCTTCCCTTAAGTCTACGACCTAGAAAAAATTTCGAGACCAAGGCCAAGCAAAGGCCAAACTATGGAAGAAAACCTTCGAGGTCAGGGTCATATGTAGTAGCATAAAAGAGCTCGACTGGTACTGCAAATGTTGCTCCTTCGCTAATGCTCTCAGTAAATACAACCAGGCAATGTAATTGGTTGGCTTCATAGTTTCCTCCCAGAAGTAACCATATTGGGAAAAGAAAAAAGTAAAAACCAACTTGCCCAATCTACAAACTTATGCGAGCTCCATTTGCCAAGAATGATGCGACATATCTGCATATACTAAATTTCACGCCTCACAGGAAAATAATGACTTTAATGTCATACATACATTTCCTTCAAATCTAAGGTCAGGATCTGAATGTGTATCGCGTCCGTCAATCCCCATTACACCAATCTCCCAAGACCACGGACAAAAGCCAGCAACAGTCCCAGATAAATAAATAAAACCCCAGAATCTTATTATTAACCACAAAACGGGATGTGCCAACAACGAAGTGGCCCATTGCTTGCCTAACCCGTAAATATACTAATAAACTGATTTTAGTCGGCCAGGCACAAACAGGATTCTCAACAGTGAAGCACTGGCCTAGTTCACTTCATACCCTATGGAAACAAACACCCTTAGACCATATTAACAGAAAGCTATCAACAAATGCACAATAAATACACCTGGTGCAGTTTTCAATCAGATCTGAGGAATCTTAACCTAAAAACACCCAAAGAGCTTCTTCGGAGCTGTTCCGGTGGCACGGTATTTTGCAGCCGACTCCTCTGCCTTGAGAACTTCCTCCCCTCGTTTGGCTTCGATTATTGCTCTCTTTTCTTCAGCGTCTTTGTGAATCACTGCCATTTTATTTTTAATTTGCTCTGCATATTCTGCTTTTTTCTTCTCCAGTTTCTCCTGCTCATATGCAAGCACCATGGCAGATCAATTGTGGATTCAGGATAAGGATAGAAAATATTTGAGTTGTTTAGTTTCAATATACAATCTCCATGCTAGATTAAGTACTCACGCCACAGAGGTTGGCCTCCCCTTACAGATTTAAGTACTGGATATAGACTAATTGTCAAAATGGAAACTTCCAGGAATTAATTGAATCATATTAGATTATCTCTGTGACGATTCAACAACTACGTATCCAGAATAATCACTTTGATGGTTGACTCAATTTTCCGTAACTTAGTATACGACATATAAGCAACAACTTGATACCTCAATCATCTTCAGCTCAGCCTCTGCAGATGCCTTCTTGCTATTCTCCCATGCTTCAACAACCGATAGTCTTTTGTGAGCTCTGCTCAACAGATTTAACCAAGCATGTTTAAGGCAGAAAAACAAGCAACTTTATCAAAAAGAAGTCAAATAATAAATGCAAAAAATGGCCCTTTTGGAGGGGAGGCATGTCATGGTTTGTACTTGAGCCAAAGAATCTGGAAATGAGCACTCTACCGAAAAAAAAAAAAAAGCGCCATCCAGCCCCAACCCCAATGCACGAGACTCCCCATTGTTTGGTGCATTTGACATTCTATCCATACTCCATAAAAAATCATAGGTACAAAGAACCATCATTGAGCTTAACAACTAACAAGTTAAGGGAACCATTTGTTGACCATAGAAGAACAAAAGAAAAAAAAAAAAGTCCCAAACCAAGAATTCATCATTAAAACTTGATCAAAATTTATCTTCAGGAAACGTATTTACATGTCAAAACCTTGCAACTACTTAAAAGAAGAATATGAAGGGATAAATTTAGTTCCTACTTGTTCTCTGCCTTGCTCTTCTCGCTCTCTTCCCACGCCCTAATAAGTGACAGCCTCTTCTCTGTCACAACCCTTTCAAGCACAGCATCTTCACAAAAAAACAGAAACCCCAAGTCAGTTATATGACTATTAATGCATGCATAACCGGAATAGCAAAAAGTTGGGAAGAGACGATATTCTTAATAACTTATATGCAGTACCTCGATTAACAGAACCTTTGGTGCTCTTCTTGCCAGAATCAGGTATCCCTATGACAACCAAAGAAAAGAAAGATAGAGTCAAACAGGGTTCAGACAAATTTTACACGATTTTATATCTTTGATCTATATTTACCACAAATTCTGTAAGAATCCTTTGGCCTCTTCTAATAATTGCTCAAAATTTATGGGCAGACGGGCAAAAATTAATAGAGGAGGGCCTACATGATATCAGAGCATTACCATCTAAAGTTTATATTTCAGTACAATATTATTTGATTCTATTCTCTTGACAGCTATCAGATGGGCTAAGTAAAGATTCATGGCAGTCTTCATCACCCAAAAGCAGAAATCCAAACGTGAAATTCTGTCTTAATTTGTTCAAGTATCCAAAAAGATGGATCAATTCCTACTAACCAAGTGATTCAAGTGACAGGCAAAGAGAACTAAAACCTTAGTTTTCTTTTCATCTTGTGATTTTCCAAGTCTCGTTTAATTGTCCCAAAAAACAATTCTCAATTAAAAAAAAAAAAAAAGTCTCACAACATATCAGTCAGTCGGTCTTAAGCAATCAATTAACCCAAAAGAAAAAAAAAAAAAAAAGGGTATGAGTTGTAGTCCACATGTCGACAAGATAAAAATATCAAACCAAAAGAAATTGATAACAAAAGCCAATCCAAAAATCTATACAAGTCAATAAAGAAATCGGATTACAGAGAACTTGGCAGCATATTATTTTTCTTTTTCTGCTAATTTTTCTCATCGATGAAAAACTAATAAAGCTAATTATAAAAAGAAAAAAAAAAGTAAATAAAAAGTAAGGGAGAGAGAGAGATAGAGAAAGTTTTCTGTTATTTTTTACTTTCAACAACAGCCAGTGCTTTTGACTCATCGGCCTTTTCTTCCGGAGGAGGAGGTGGCGGACTTGAGGATTTCTCCTCCGCAGCGTCTTTAGTAGCTTCGACAGGTTCAACTTTCGGAGCTTCAACAGGCTCCAGTGGAGGTTCTGATGAGAACTCGGATTCCACCTTTGTGGGCTCCTTCACCATCGCGCTGTAACTAAACTTGGAAAATGACAATTTTAATTCGCTGAGAAGAGATCGAGTAACAATTCAGGGTTGCATCCACAGAGTGAGAGAGAGAGAGAGAGAGAGAGAGAGAGGCGGACAGAGAGATAAGGAGGGTCGGTTGAGATATTATGGTTGGAAGTTGGTGACAGGCTGAGCTGCAGATTGTCCTCAATTCTGTGTGCTGGCAGAGAGTCACCCGTAAATGTGTGTTTTGTCTCCCCGACACATTTCTTCTTTGCCATTTTGAAGTTCAGACTTTCCCAAGTTTGTCCCTGCCGTTTCCGCTGGCGTTAAAAGAAAATATATATACAAAAATTGCAGCTTTCCCATCTCAGAATGGAACTTGTTGAATTGCAAAGCCTGACTTCGCCCCAACCTTGAACAAGAGTAATGCGACATAGCCTTCTTTCAATTTATCCCAACAATTTCCTGGTAACTTCAATTTTCATAGAAGATAATTTCATGCGATGCCCAACTAGAAAACTTGCCTCCCATCTCGAGGGATCATTTTGTAATTAAAGAGTACAAACCTGTTTGATAAAGACCTGTTTTCCATTAAAATATTGCAACTTGTAATGCAGCCCTCCGAGAGTCCGCTGGTCACTGAAGATTCCGAATTTTCAACTCGTCTACAACTCTCCGTTATCCAAATCCCAATAGAAACGGCATCGTTGGTCTGGCTCATCGCGTCTTAGCCCTCTGATTCGTTCGCATTTCGTCTGCTTCACGGATTCTTAAGTGAAATGCCTAATATCCCATTCACATTTCACATTTTAATCCGATTTACACGTGCTCCTTCCTTTTACTCTGCTTTCAGACTCCTGACATAGACTGCAAGTAAAAAATTAGTTTTTATTGTTCTTCAAGAAACATTTTAACGGTTAAAATTTTAAATTTTTATTCTTGATGTCTCAAATTTTAATTTTAAAAAATATAAAAATTAATAAAAATTAAGAGAACTAGTTCAGTAAGTCTCTTAATTGATTAAAAAAATCTTCATTATTGCATAAATTTTCAAACCTTGACTTATATGAAAAAGGTAGATAAAGATAGGCTTGCATTCAAAATTTCCATAAATTTTCAACCACACAAAGCACTATAATGGATTAATATGCAAGAATTCAGAAAGTTGCAGACACAGGCTGTCAAGGGGCATCGTCTGAAAGCAACGTATGACCCGACTACTTTCCCAATATATAAGAGAAGCAACGAATATGTAGGGCATGGCTTATAGGTAATAATTGTTCCTAATTGGCATCAAATATAGAGAATCATAAAGGTGCAACTTGCATAAAAAAAAGGTTCCCGTTTCCTCTTGTCTCTCCCTAAACAACTTGATTTTTTTTTTCTTTTTGAATTAACTGTTTAAGTAAATGCTTTAGCCCGAATTTTTTCTTATAGAGAAAGACTATTTTTCTGGTGGGGAAACTTCATTAATTGCCATATCTTTAACTGAAGGGGCTCTCTCTCTTTCTATTAGGAAATGAAGCTTGATTTCTAGACAAGCAAAGCAAGGGACGACGTGGTTAAGGACAATGAAGTCTTTACAAGTATAGATTTTACCAAGCACACACCACCTGCGACGACATGGCCAGTATCCGTCCAGACAAAGTGTGTTGGAATGGTAGGAGCGAAGGTTGTGGCTGCTGTCAGTGATACAGACGTTACTTCTTATCTTGGGACACAAAATTATAGACGACACAGCGCAAAGTAGTTGGTAACTAGTCCATTCAAATGTTTTATTTTAAAATCTAAGCTAAATTACCGACCAAGTTTGATTTTGATACCGTAACACAATACGATATATGTGTGTGCGTGTGTGTTTGATAGAAGGACTAGATTTTGTACGCGTGAAAGTTAGTCTGATGCAAAAGAGAAAATTATTATGGCCAAACTGCCAAGGTAATCACTGGCGTCAATGGCGTTGGGGCCGTTTCAATCATTAAACAAAGATTAAGGATTGCACGTGTAAAGGAGTCGAATGCTACTTTCACTCGAAGTGGAAACTAGCAAGCTGCCCATTGCCCTCAAGGAAGCATTGCAACTTGCAACAAACAAATTAAACTTTCATTTTTGATTATGGAATTGATGTAGATGAAGCCGTATAATTTGCATATAGATACAACGCTCGCTCAAATGCATATACAATCCCAACTACTAAGAAGACTTCATAAATCCAATATGTTACTTGTGATAGCGTACATTAAGTCAAATGAAGCATAAAAGTGTCTGCTTTGCAACAGACATTATGGGATTACCGGACTGAATTTCGGTTTTTCTTGAAATTGGCTATAGTCTCTGGTCCAAAAGTTAACTCGACGCCAACAAAAGGAGATGACGGAGGTCGAAGACAAAAGGCATGTCCGAAACGTTTTAGACATGAGCGTCATCAAGAAGCTCATAAACTTAACCTTCTATATAGACACCCATGAACATGAGCATGAGCATGTGCATGCAATATGATGCTATATGTGTCTCATGTGTGTTTGTAGTGCTGTAGATGAAGCGTGGTCTAGTGACTAGTATGTATACTGTTAACGACTTGGCTTCTGCTTTCTTCCTAGGTCAGGTGAGACGTTAGTAGGTTTATATTGCTCTCTGTGGGAGGTAAGTGTGGGACAGATGGTTAATTACTAGATTGTGACGACTGGCAAGAACATGAAAGGCACCTTATCCGCTGGACTTCCATATCGACCCGACCCCACGGAACCCTGCCACGTATCATCCTTGATGAGCTCCTCATCAGTTATGTTTAGAGACCTGGACTTAAATCTCGTATGTTTAGAGACCTGGACTTAAATCTCGTCCACCTTGGATTGGATTGGATTGGAGGATTTATGGATATGGGAAGACTTTTCCCTCTTAGCAATGTAGCCCTCTTTGATAATTTTAAGAAGTGTAAGGTTGGTTTACGATGAGGATTTAGCAACCCATTTAATTTTTTAATGCGGGTATTGCAGATGATATATATGTGCAGAGTTCCAACCTTAAAAAAGTGCGAGAGTATAGTATGGATGGGTACAGTAACGTGATTAAGTATACATATGGGTAAGAGAAACGACTATAGCTGCTATACTTCAGCTAATAACCCTGTACGAAACATACCATGAAGCGGTAAGAGCACATTCTTCCCTAATTTCAGCCGTATTGTAGCCTTCTTAATCTAGTGAGGAGACTCAAGACTAGTGCTAGTAGCATGTAAGTCAACGAGAATTTTATACCTTTTTTTATTGACCATAAAAAGACACCCTCCAAATTGTAAATTGATAACCACCAAAATGATCCTGCGTTCTTCCCGAGCTTGGAAATCCACTTTGAAGTACGTATCCCAGCGTAAATGACCGATAAAATTCCTTAATTGAGATCCCTTTTATTGCACCGGTTGCGGCGAAATTATTCGTTTATTCATTCATTTATTTTTGGGTGGAAGCGGGAAGAGCACATGGCATCATGCGCTCCCACTCAATCACGGAGAAACTTGGCTGGGGTTTGACTCCAAATAAAGCAGAACAGTAAATGGGGCACCTTTCAATATAGAGCGGAACGCTGCGGGGACAAAACGAGGATTTCAACTTTTTTAGCAGCTTCTGCGCCAGCTAAAGTTGAGTTGTCGGGAGGGACACTTAGGTTACACCCTGGCTGGCAAATCAACCATCGGGCGAGCCATCACTAGGTGTTTCTAATCCCTAGCTACCAAATATCCTGATAGATGTCATGGTTTCGTTCGTCAGTAGCACTGAATATTTTGATTTAATATTTAGTCACATTTACACCAAAGCCTATTATAATTGAGTATACAAATTGTGGGAGGGACGTGAAGGGAGGAAACCTAGACAGGAAACCCTTTTTTTTTTTTCCCAATAAAGCTCCTTATTCATTTCTGTTCGAAAAATGCTATCTATTACAAACTTACCATAGTCAACTAAGAATCCTACAAAATTAAGAAAAAAAAAAATAAAAGAAAATGGTTATACTTCACCTCCAGTAGGGATTTTTTGATTTTAGGATAAAAAAAAAAAAAGGAGGGGTGAGTGCTGCTGTTAACATCTCTGTTTACAATTTCCGTAAGAATAAAACATTATAAAATTAAGTGTCTAAATTAAACACTATTCTTGTACGAGACTGTTTGCCGTCGCAGCCACGGTAAAATTAAAACTTCTAGATTCTATAAATCGGGTTACATAAGAATATAGTGATTACTGGTTACTAATTTTGCATTTACTTTCCATGAGTTAAACAAACGGGGAGCACATTACCTATCATATCATTTTTGGAGAAACAAAAAAGTTCAGCCATCAATGCTTTTCACTTTTTATCTTCCCCCGTGGTTTAAACTTTTACGATTATCATTCCTCTCCTAGTGATGCAGAAGTCCAAAAGTGGGGAAAGAGTTAGTTAGATCTAGTAGTCGGGTAGGCATGCATCCAAAAAACAGAAAAAGGAAAGAACAAAAAAAGGCAAGATGGGCCAGGTACTTGTTTTAATCACATTAATCAACGCAACTTCTCTGGCAATATAATCACCAATATTCTTTCCCACTGCAAGCTGTTAGTCCTCTCACAACAAAGAAAAATATCGGGGCTCTACAAGAGTTCAAAATTAAAATGCTTTATTATTATTTTTTTTTTAAAAGGTTCAAAGTTTTTTGTGAAAAAATATATTATTTAAATACTATTAAACCATAATAAATCTTCATTATACTTGGTATTATCGAATTTGGGAGCTAACCTGGCATATCTTGACAATAATCCCCTGTTTTTGGAAATAAGCAACAATAAAGAAACTTAAATTTAAGTAAACATGGAGGAAGATAAGTTGAATCACCCATCAAATTACCATAATGGGTGACGCCACTTGGTTGACTAAGACTTATCACCAGAGTGTAGGGTCAGCTGTGTCATTTTTAAGGTCCGCACCTCGTGCCTTACTGCATTAAAAAGAAAACTTTTAGTATGCAAAGCTGTATTACTTCACATGGGATCTGAGTTATCTTCGCCTTTCAGTTCGCATTTCCAAACTGTCTTCAGTATCTTCGTTAGACTACAAAGAAAGCAACAAAATTTCACTGCTGCACGCCTTTTTGTTGGTTTCAGATTGCTGCTGGATTTCAGAGTTCTCCATAAAACCATACATTCTATTTGTAACAATCGTAGCTAGCTCAATTTGTCACGAAGATTCTCCGAGAATCCAGGACAAGGTCAAAAAATGTTTAGATCATGGAGAAGCGAGAAGAAAAAGATCAAAGCTGTCTTTGAACTGCAGTTCCAGGCTACTCAGGTAATAATTTGACAGTATTCCTTGTTTGCTGAATTAAAGGCGGGTTGACTTTTGGCTAGATTGCAGTTGAATTACAAGTAAATGCAATGGCATGTAGAATCATATACTTTTGTTAATGTGACCAAGAAGTAGCAACGAATTCTCACCTTGGTTTACATCTCCATTCAGGTGCCACGGTTGAAAAAACCTTCTTTGATAATATCTCTAATGCCAGAGGATGTTGGAAAGCCAACTTTCAAGTTAGAGAGAGCTGCAGTTAAGGATGGAACTTGTTCGTGGGAAAATCCTGTTTATGTAACAGTGAAACTCGTCAAGGAGCTGAAAGCAGCAAAGCTGAATGAGAAAATATACCATTTCATAGTCTCTAGCGTAAGTAATGACACCCTGTTCTTTTTCCCCATCTTTTTCCAGGTTTAGGAGGTGTGCAGCTCATGTTTGCTCACTAATGCATTTGGGTTCTTGCAGGGATCCTCAAAATCAGGTTACCTGGGTGAAGCTTCTATAGATCTTGCGGATTTTGCAGAGGAAACTCAGCCATTGACTCTATCTCTGCCGCTTAAGTTTGCAAACTCTGGTGCAGTTCTTCATGTTAGTTCTGCCTCCCCCAACTCTGACATGAACCCTCTCGTGCATATATGAATTTATGCAATTCTATCGATCTAATTTGCACTGATTGGCCATCTCATCTGAGCACTGTCTCTTAGGCTCAAAATGAATTCAACAAAGTAATTTGAACTTGCAGCTAATGATGCTTACATAAAGTAATCATTGAAACAGGTCACAATCCAGAAGATGCAAGGAGGAAACGATCAAAGGTAAACATGACCATCAAAAATTAATTCACAATATACATTTTCTTCTTCTTATTCTCTGTTTCAATTATTATTTTCCCTACTCCTGTTGAATTTCTACCTTTAGATTTTAGTTTCAACATTTTCTGATAGTTGACTGTATAACAGGTTTGTTGAAGATACTGGAGAACCACTACTTCCTCCAGATACAAGCTTGAAGAACCAACTAAACATTAGCCATGAATTTGGATATAACGAAACTTTTGCTGAAGTAAGGTCTAATACCACCTATTATCAGTCTCTTCTAGCACACTTCAGGGATGAAAAGCTTACAGCTACCTTGTAGACTTATTGTTTGTTTTAGAGTGTAATTGAGCAGGTTCCTCTTAATGTTGCAGGACAGGAACTTGGAGGATGAAGAAACAGAGGGCAGCTTCAAAGAATCTATGGGCTCTAATGCTCATATGATGAAGAAGCTGCTGCATCAAAGATCAAGCACAGATCAGTCAATGGGCTCAGCTTCAGATGGAAGTTTATTTGACTCAACAAAGAGCCCTGAAGACAACCTCCCTAGGGGATCACAAGAGGCATTAGAAGCATCCATTGAACAACTCAAAACAGAGATATCCAATCTGATGAGGCAATCAGAATTATCAGAACTAGAACTGCAGTCTCTTCGGAAGCAGATAATCAAGGAAAACAAAAGGGAACAAGATTTATCCAGACAAGTTGCAGACCTTAAAGAGGAGAGAGATGAACTCAAAACAGATTATGAACAACTCAAGTCCTCGCAAAGCTATGTTGATGGAGCAGAAATTTTGAAGCAATTGCA
Organism: Rhizophora apiculata; assembly: GCA_037832385.1. NCBI lineage: Eukaryota > Viridiplantae > Streptophyta > Magnoliopsida > Malpighiales > Rhizophoraceae > Rhizophora > Rhizophora apiculata. Next base: position 8,464,471 of record CM075428.1, on the reverse strand, counting down.
AGCAGACAATGAGGATTTAAGAGTTCAATTAGAAGAGATCAGGTGGGAGCTTTGTCATGAAAAGGAGATGAAGACCAATCTTGAGTTGCAACTCCAGAAAACACAAGATTCAAATTCTGAACTGCTTCTTGCTGTGCAAGACCTGGATGAAATGTTGGAGCAAAAAAATATGGAAATGTCTCGTCTTTCCAGCACATTAGACTTTATAAAGAGTGCTGATGAGCTTCGGGAGATAGAATGCAAGTGCAATATGAAAAAGGAAGGAGAACATCAGGCAACTCCTCCACTGCAAGAATTAGTTCAGGAGCAACATGATGTTGGTGAGTTAAATCACCTAAAGCAAAAAATCACAGATCTATACGATGAAATAGAGGCATACAGGGAAGAGAGGCAAAAGTTGGAGAATTACATAGAGCAAGTCACCCAGGACTATGAGGACCTAAAACAAGAAAACTGTGATATCTCTTCCACTTTAGAGCAGAGGCGACTAGAAAAACTGAAGATACAAAGTGAATATTCAGAACTTGAGTCTCAGGTGCAAAGATTGGAGGAAATATTAAAGAAGCAGACACAAGAATTATCAGAATCTATGGTTTCCATCAATGAACTTTCCAGTCAGGTCAAAGAGTTGGAGCAAGAACTAGAGAAGCAGGCACAAGAATTTGAAAATGATCTGGATGCCATGACACATGCTAAAATTGAACAAGAACAGAGAGCCATCCGTGCAGAAGAGGCCTTGAGGAAGACAACATGGAAATATGCTAGTACAGCAGAGAGACTACACGAGGAATTTAAAAGGCTTTCTCTGGAAATGGCAACTAAATATGATGCGAATGAGAAGCTGACAATGAAATCATTAACAGATGCTGATGAGCTCCGCACAAGGAACAGAAAGCTGGAAGATAGGCTTCAGAAGGTCAACGAAGAACTTGTTTTAATTAAGGGCCAGAACCAAATACAAGTAGAAGAATTATCAAGCCAATTAGATTTGAAAATAAAGCTCATAGAACAGTTGTCAATGGAAGTCAAAGATAGATCCAAGCAACTGATATGTGCAGAGGAGGGTGCCAGAGAAAAGCAAGAGGCTTTCTCAAATGAAATTCAAATGCTCAAAGGCAGGATTGAAAAGCTTACCCAGCAGAACAATGATGTCCCTGAATGGACAGAAGAGGAGATTAAGCTGACAAATGAAGTGAAACAAAAGAAGGTATCATGTGAAGAAACCGGGACCCTGTCAGAAAGTTTGAATAGAGAAAGAGATGAATGGGAGAGAAAATCTGTGCTGCAAAAGAAGGAAGAAGGAAAAATAAAAGAAGAATTACACAACTTGAGGTCTTTACAGAAAGAAAAGGAGAGAATGATCGATAAACTGTTATCAGAAAACAAAAGCCTTAAAGCTCAGCATAAAGAGTTACAATGTTGCTTGTCGGTGGAAGAATCACAGAAAGAAATCCTAAAGAAACAAGTGTTTCAGTTGCTGGGTGAGATAAAAAAAGAAGAGGAAAGTACTAGTATGGAAAAGAAGCACAAGTATGACAATGGAAAAGCTACAATTTCAGGTGAAAAACACTTGATTACAGCAGACAATGGTGTACATCAGATTGAATATGCCAAATCTAATGCTGTGAGTAGCAGCAAACCTGAAGAAAGAAGTACTAGGGAGAGCATGCTGCATTCTGAGTCAAGCACTAGGAAAAGAAACCCAATTGAGAAGGAAATTAGCATAGCAATGCCTGAAAGGTATGATTTCAAGTTTATTTTTGTACACCTCAAGTCGTTGTCTTTGCTTATGTTTTCTCATCAACTTCCTATCTCTCTGGTAAGTCCGGGTTCAGCTCATGTTAGTTGGGCTTACTTAGAGGTATTTTAGGTTTATGATTCTCATTTCTGCATATTAATTTCATTCTTTTACTTGTATTCTGACAGAGATATCAGCAGTTTCCATTCCAAGGATGAAACTAACCTGTCTGAACTATTAAATGAAATGGCACTGCTAAGGGAAAGAAATAAATCTATGGAAAGTGAACTAAAAGAAATGCAAGAGAGATATTCGGAGATCAGCCTCAAATTTGCAGTGGTAGAAGGTGAAAGACAACAGCTTGTAATGACTGTTCGCAACCTCAGGAGTGGTAAGAAAAATTAACATCTCTAGGATGTGCTGCAATTATCAAGAAAGTAGATGATAAATCAGAGCTTTATAGAGCAAGTTGTGAGGCTTAGCAATTCCTTTACAAACAATGTAATTGGCTGGTTAAACCAGAAGGTCCATATGTCAAAAAAGCCCTAGATCTTGTAATGCAAGGTGACCAATTGACATGCTGCTCTTAAGCTGGGATTTTGAAATTGTTTGCGAGAATCACATGAAATTCACATCACTTTAATTTTTTTTTTCTTAAAAAAGAAAATCACTTATATGAAGCATATTGATTTGATCTCTTACCAATGTGTGTCCCTGCTCAAAGGATGGAAGCTGAAGTTCTTCCAATCTCGGATGGGCTCAATAATAGGGCAGATTGCTTCTGCTTCTTTTGCTGTTGAATCTTTAATGGGGCACTGCCTCCCTGTTATTTAGAAAAAGAGTCAAGAATAGATGTTCTTCTTCTCTTGATATGTTTGGATACATTTGACTTTCAGAGCTTGGTAGGCAAAAGCTGTCTGGGTAAGTTCTTCTTCCTCTTCATAAAGCACCTCAGCTTCTTTCTGCATGAAGACAAAGAATATGCACTAACTGGGGGCCGGAGGAAAATAGGTTGTTTAATCATCCTCGAATTCAATCTTCAAAAAATAAGTTAATGTCCAAAACTAAATGTTTACTAGCATTAGCAAACAGAATTAAACCATAACTCTCCAAGAGGACCAAGTCTACACTGCCAAAATAGGATCCCCTGGTGTCCAAATGTCAATGTCTACAAGGACATTAGGCAAAACCAACCGCTAAACATTGCACAATCTTCAGCGCCTAAGAAGAATTCAACTACGATTTCACATTAGGCAAAACCAACTACTAAAACTTCAGGTGACTGCTGCTCTGCCTTGGCTACCAGCTCTTAACGGTTTGCATAACAGGAACATTTTCTTTAAGAACTACAAAGAAGAAAGGAACTTAAAATCATTGTAAGACTTTCAGATCCAGATGTAGAAATACATTTGAAAAAATAACAAATGCGCGCAGCTATGTCTAAAGTCAATAGCGCTTTCATTCTTTTGGTTCTTACTTCAATAAACAGCAAGATCTTCAGCTTCACAAACAGTTTCTTAGAAAGAAATCACATTAATATAAAATAAATTCCTCAATCTCTGCATTTTTTTTTAAATTAAAAATTTCAAGAATCTCTTAATTCTTTCTGCCAATTGTTATTCTTGTAACGAAAATCAATTTAACTTTTATAAAAATTTTGCAATAATATAAGGAATGTGATTCTTTCATTAGAAACATATTTAAAGATTCTGATTCTTTGTTTATTGAAGCTAAAATCAATTACCCAGGATAATGCCAAATAATTAAATAAAAAAAAAGAAAAAAAAAAGAATAAGAAATAAAGAAATAACAGTGTAAATATCTAAATAAAGTCTTCAATGTCTGCCTTTTCTGAGATCGAGCAATGTTAAGAATCTCTTAAATCTCTGGGTAACTTGTTTTTCTTGTAACGAACTCAGAGATATGTTTTCAAAAATTTTATTAATAATATAAAGAATCCGGTTCTTTCACTAGAAGCTTGTTTACGCATATTTTAAAGAAACTGATTTTTTCCTTATTAAAACTACAATCAATTACAGTCAATAATGTACCTGCCGGGCGCTAGCATTCCTACAATCGGAAATCTCTCGATCTCGATAGAGATGATTGGGAGGGGATCGAAGCGGAGGAGGTCTTCTCGGAGCATGGAGTGGGAAGACAGAGGAAGACCATGGTCTCCATCGGAGAAGTAGAGGCGGCGAAGTAGTCGAGATTATCGAGATCTCATTTTTCAGGTAAACAACTGTGAAGGGTTTGAATAAGAGAGAGAGAGAGAGGGAGGGAGAGAGCAACGGACGGATATTTGGAAAATGAAATTGAATTGGCGCCTCGCGATCCCTTTCTGGCTTTAACTTGCACGCACAACTCACGTGGGTAGGCTTTGCCTTCAATTAGGCTATTAGAACATTAATCTTTTTGTTTCCAATCCCAAGCAAAAGTCGTTGTAGTATAGTGGTGAGTATTCCCGCCTGTCACGCGGGCGACCCGGGTTCGATCCCCGGCAACGGCGAATTATTATTTTGCCCATTCATAATGGCTGCTGCATTGCCATGAAACGGAGAAGTGTCTTTTGGTTTACACGTGTAGTGTAGACACCTCAAAAATCCACCCCCATGTCAATGTGGCAAGATGGCGACATGGATTCACGAGTGTCAGTTCCACATGGACATGAACACGGCCGTAGCAACGAGCAAGAACCTCGAAATGTTGGGCTTTACTCTGGTACGAGCAGCCTTGGTTCTTGTAAAGGGTTGCAAGGGAAGTTGAAATTTGTATTTTTATATGTTTTTGCTATTTGATGATATTATTAGTTTCACTTTAGCGGCAGAAGGTGAAGAAGAAAATCATCATGAAAAGAAGTCTGTTTTAAAGAAATTGAAGACAAAGGCCAAGAAAAAGGATACGCTCAAATTGCATGGCAGTGATCAAAACCATGAACTCCAGCACGATCCAGATCACGAACGTCACGTGCTTGATGACCATGACTTGGATGAGGATGAAGAAATGGTCGGGGACCCAGAATTTCATGGAGCATCAGGTCTCTTTCTCGTATAGGAAAAGTCCAATGCAAAAAGGTTTCAGTCTATTTAACTTGCCAATTTTGAACAATCCATTTTGTTATTAATAAATGACCACACATTAATCAAAAGAGGTATGGTAGCCCTGATATCTAGCGAAATAGTTTACCATTTTTTGGGCAAGGCACCGCTGGTTGAACCTATTTTTGTGGATTGAACTGTATATTAATTCTGTGCTGTAGTATATAATGCGGCTGCTATGAGTAGCACTGCGTTTGGGCAAGAGGAACTGTCAGGCGTACCCCAGATTGGCAATCAGTGGAAAGGAGAAAAAGGACAACCTAAGGTTGCTATTGACAGGACAGCCGGCATTAAGGAAGTGCCGCCTGCGCCAGTTAACACGCCAGCGTCCACGTCTCCTGGAATTGTCGAACATACCGAAGATACTGATCCAATTACAGGTTTTGTTCATGAGCAAGGGCAAACTCGAGGACGGCCTGAACTTAATTCGGAAACATCAACAGGGTTGAAGGAAGATCCGCATGCTCCAAATGATAGGCCTGGCAATTATACTCCTTCAAATTATCCGTCCAGAATCGCTGATCCAACGGGTTCTGGTAAGAGCATCTGGTGGACAATTTAAACTTAAAATTCAGGGTCATTTTTCTCCCGAGTATAGAACGGTACCATTTGAACTGCTTAGGTGACGACTTTTTGTCAATATTGTTACTCTATTTACCCCTAATTGTATGGTTCAGGACTTGATTAACTCTAAATGCATTCGCAGTTCAGGTGGTGAAGGAGGATTTTCTCAACTCCTTCGATCTTCAATCAAAATGAATGTCTCTGACGAACTAAAACAAGGAGCAAAAGAAAATTTTTCCCCCGTTACAAATGATCAGCTCTTTATGTTCCCCACTGGAAGTCATGACCAGTTCTCTCCCGGGCCAATGCCGCCAAGACCTATAGAACAAGAGAATCCTCAGTCAAAACTAAATAATTTAGACACCCCAACTCCTGAGGACAACATCCATTGTGACACAGCCGAGAAACCATCAAACCACAACGGCAAAATCTCCTCTGCCACCCCTGCAATTGCCAATAAAGCTATCTTTGCAAAAGAAAAAAAAAAAAAAAAAAAAAACGTAGTTGCTGCTAAGCTTACTCCAGTATACGAGAAGGTGGGTGAAGCAAGCCGCACGATTGTGCTAAAAGGGCATGGTACCAGCACGGAGGCTGCCTCTGAAACCAGGGCTAAAGGACAGGATAAAGGGATGTCAATGAAGGACTATGTTGCTGAGAGGCTGAGGCCCAGTGAGGAAGGCAAGGCGCTATCTGAAGTGATTTCAGAGGCTTTGCATAAAAGAAAAGCAGTTGCGGAAAATGAAGGTAGGCCGATGGGAAAAGTGACAGAGTCAGATGAAGTCAAGAGGCAGTTGGGAAGCACGGATGCGACATCTGAGGAAAGGGTGGATCCAAGTTCCATGCGTACTCCTGGGAGGGCCGTGGTTGATAAGCTTAGAGATGCAGTTGGTTCCTGGTTTGGAAAAGTCCAAGAGACTCCGGCATCTCAGCAACTACCTGGTTCATCCAGTGGTAAAGATTCCGCTTTCAAATGATGCGAGAAATCCGAGTTTTTGATCACTAAATAGAAAACCGGCACATAGACTAATAAGCTGTTTTGTCTAAGAGGTGGCGAAGGGTTTTCTGCTTCTGCCAGTGGAGAAGAAACCGGGGACAGAAGGCTTCAGGAGACTGGAAACTGAGTGAGAATGCTCATTCTAAGGAGGATTTTGCTTTCAAATGTCCGACAGCTGTTGTTCAGTTCAGTTTTGTGTGATTAATGCTGTTATTTGGGTGAATGGACAATGTATCCACAACTCTTGAGTCTTTGCATTGATTAAGGTGACATTGCATTCTCTTAATTTTTCGTCTCCATTGAAAATTGGTATTACCCATCTACAGATTGGCCGTCACGTTTTGTTTTTGACTGGTCCAGGTTTATTAAATCTTGTTAAAGTAAGTTATGTTTTAGTCATAGAAAAAATGTCACAACCCTCGCTTGTAATTTTTTGAGGAAGGCTTTAGTTTTCCCTCCCTTGCTAATTTTTAAGGTAAAGCAGGCTTTTCAAAGGCCAATGGGAACTGGATGTTTACTTTAATGCTCCCGCAAGTTGAGTTTTTTCTTCTTCTTTTTTTTCCTCCCTTTGCACAGCTTCTCCCTTAATATTCTCTTGGACTTAATTGCTGCCATGTTGCAAGAAACTGAATTTGACAATTTAAAAAAAAAAAATTAATTTGACTTACTCTTTTGAGTGAATTCAATTAATTTAACATTATATAATGAAAAAAATAAAAAACTAAATGATATTTAATTAAAATAAAAATGTATTTAATTCAAAATTATAAATTTTTTATAATAAAAAAAAAGTGTAATAACAAGCACCTTAAAAAAATAAATTAATATGATTTAACTGAAAAATTTATTTGCACAAAGTGTTGCGTTCTGTTTGCAAATCCTCATTCTGGGTTTGCGGAGTTGGAATATGCAACCAGCAAGCCCACGGGCCACCCTAAAAACCCAACGCAGAATTTACACGAGACAACTTAAAGTTCTGTTCGGGTTGCTTGAGCTGGTGCTATGTCTTTCGAAAACTCGTGTCTTGGGGTCTCTTTTGTCTTTTTGCTCGCCTTTGTGTTTTTCTCCCGTCCCTCCTTCCGTCCGTCCGTCCGTCCGTCCGTGTCTTGGCTTACGAGTGACCAAAACCCCAAGAGCAGGAGTTTAGAAGCAGCTTAAAAAGGCTCTATTTTATATCTACGGTGAGCTTTAGCAAGTAAGCCAATTGTTTCTTGTTGTAGTAGTACTATTTTTGTTCTCTCTTCTCACAAAGAGGCGTGTTTTATATAATGGGTGTTGCTCAATTCGATTCCATAAACCTTATAAAGCTCTGTGCTTCGAGAAGTTCTAGCCTTTTAATAGATTTTTTTATTTTTTGATTTATTCTTTAGCATGAGGTTCCAGAAATAACTTGTCTACTAGAAGCGGACAATGAACTCTGTAACTTTATTTGGTGTCCGCATGGTTCGTAAAATTTCAAATGTTGTATTAGTTTCGAGAAATTTATGTTACCGTAGTAGTCTTGATGTCAATGCAAGTGATAACGGGTATATGTACATTGACGAACCCTTGCTGAGATCGTGGGGAGTTTCATATTCGTATCCTGATGAGGGCAACTTCCCGGTGAGGCGGCGTTTTTTTGAGAACGCGAGAATGGACGCTACCAGAGTTCTTGATATACTACGTCAAGATGGGCCTGGGTTTGATTCCAAAACGGCTCTAACTGAGCTGCATATTAGGGTTTCGGGTCTTCTCGTGAGGCAAGTTCTTGTAGGCATTTTGACAAACATCAATCATGAAAATAAAACAAGGTCTGCCAAACTAGGGTACAAGTTTTTTATTTGGGCTGCTCAGCAGGAAAATTTCAGGCACACAGTGAATACGTATCATTTGATAATGCAGATATTTGCAGATTGTGAGGAGTTTAAGGCAATGTGGAGATTAGTTGATGAGATGATTGAGAATGGCTTTCCAACTACAGCTCGGACATTTAACATATTGATATGTACATGTGGAGAGGTGGGGTTGGCGAGGAAAGTTGTGGAGAGGTTCATTGAGTCGAAGACATTCAATTACAGGCCTTTCAAGCACTCCTACAATGCGATGTTGCATTCGCTTCTCATTGTGCGGCAGTACAGATTGATTGAGTGGGTATATCAGCAGATGTTGGCTGATGGTTATACCCCAGATGTTCTATCTTATAATGTTCTTCTGTGGGCAAAGTATAGATTAGGAAAGTTGGATCAGTTTCACAGACTACTGGATGAAATGGCTAGAAATGGATTTTGTCCAGATTTTCATACCTATAATATCCTTCTCCATGTCCTTGGTAAAGGGGACAAGCCACTTGCTGCACTTAATCTTTTAAATCATATGAAAGAAGAAGGTCTTCATCAGCCTACCATTCTTCACTTCACTACGTTGATAGATGGATTGAGTCGGGCGGGGAATTTGGATGCTTGCAAATACTTCTTTGATGAAATGATAAAAAATGGATGTGCACCGGATGTCGTCTGTTACACTGTAATGATAACAGGTTATGTAGCAGCAGGGGAGCTTGAAAAGGCTCAGTCTCTTTTTTATGAGATGAACACCAGGGGCCAATTACCAAATGTATTTACCTATAATTCCATGATTCGTGGACTTTGTATGGCAGGGAAGTTTGAGGATGCATGCTCCATGCTCAAGGAAATGGAATCCCATGGGTGTAATCCAAATTTTCTTGTGTACAGTACCCTAGTAAGCAATTTGCGGAATGCCGGAAAGCTTTCTGAAGCTCATAAAGTAATAAGCAAAATGATGGAGAAGGGCCAATATGTCCATCTAGTTTCGAAGATTAAGGGATACAGGAGATGCTGAACTTAGGTTGTGTATTTTGGGCAATTTTTTGTTGTAACTACACTAACGGGATTCCCTTGTTTCAGCTTAGTTGACTCATGAAAATTGAAAGGGTAATTATGCCAAAATTTTCCCCATCAACCTATTTTCTTCTGTGTGATTGAGATGTTATAGACAAACGTGTTTTTACCTGTGATAATCTTTTTCATGTATGGTCGCAAATACTCAATTAATAAAAATGGAGATACTTTTCTTTACTGAGATTTCGTGTGAAGTTTGCCTATCATCAAGTTTTTATTGTTGTAGTCATGCTTTTGTTAGTTTTCTTTTTCCCAGGCACAATTGCATCATCTAATTTTTTTCTGTGGATACTGATAGAAAATTTGGGTAATTATGTAGGATATAAAAAACTGACGGAACTTGACCCCTGGAAAAAAGGAAAAAAAAAATCCTACGGAACTGCTTCACTAAACTTCTTTAAATCCACTAAAATGACTATCAACACATCATTTTACATACGATACAGAATATGAGTCTTGTAGGTGGGTGCAGACTATTTACTTCATCACTAGTTTGTTGATCATGATCTTACAGATCTTATCAATTCTCCTTGTTCTCTATTTGAGTTTATCTTTACTTTGTCGCTTCTGGTCTTGTAATTTCTGATTGCAAGCAGAGGGTTGCTTTCATGGCTTTTCACTAGTTGGCTTCATATCCAGTTATAGATGGGCAATGGATTTCAACTCTTCTCTTGTGTTGATTCAATGTTACTGTGGTGGGGATCAGGTGTGGGAAAAGAAGAATATTTAGAATACAAGTTGGGTGAGTATATATCTTGCAATTCTGTGATATATTTTTTCTTCCCTGGCAGGTGTAAAATAGGCTACATCAAGGATCTAGAGAATCAGGGTGATCAAACATTGTTCCAATGGTTGTAGATTATGTGATCTTTGACTTCCAGCCCTCGCATTACTTGAGCTTTTGTTTGCTCCATTGTACTTGAAATTGCATTGTTTTAATCTAGTTCTACTGAATTTTAGATCTCTTTTGGTCCAAATAGTTTATTATTTCCTGTTTTCATTTGCAGCCAGTTGAGGCTTCCCAAGTGACATTTATGCTTCATGTTGAGATTTCACAGCTTCGTCTGCCTTCCCCCAACACCAGGGGCCTGTGGCAAAAATGTGGCTGCTAAGAATGGTTGAACTGTTGTGACATGTGACCGGCCTATAACTGTGGAATCCTGAGATTCAAATCAATCCTTATTCATGTTTACGGGCATTTGAGTTCTTTGAGAATGGGATATCTTGTATTGATTTTGTTGTAAAATGCATTTACATTTGTGGATGCCTTACGCTCCCAGTTCTAATGAAATGTCTGGCTCTGAACCTTCATTCTCTACTCTTTGTGGTGTAGCTATTTCATATGCTAGCACCTTGGTCAATTTTATTTGCTATAATCCCGACTCTTTATGTGTTTCAGGAATATTATCTCGACTCGTAACTATTCAAATGATCTGACTTTTCTTCTTTTTTTGTTTTTTTGAGGAAAAAAACTCTTATTTGTTATATGAAATTAATTTTGTAGTTCAGATTCTTTCTTCGATGGCTAGACTTGCAGGATAAATTTATGAGTCAGGTGAATGATTAAAAGACTTTGTCCCATCTCATTACACAGGAATCATTTGAACCGTCTTTGAAGGAATTAAGTCATGAAGAAGACACTAAGCCTGTGAAGAATCTGGCAGAAGTTTCATATTGGTCATCGTAGGCGAGGTCACGACCTTGCCAGCATTATCATTTTGCACTGAGAATCACAGTACTCCTGGTGACAGGAGGGGTACTTGCATTTTCGCTAGCTATTCTCTTGCTATCTGTCCACGATTATCACTCTTGCCGATTTCCAGTAAAACGAGCATAGGATTGATTGCGGAACTTCATGGTCAGGAAGGCGGATAGGGAAACGAAATCCTTCCATATCGGCAACATTATACTGGTAGAGTGCAGCCTGGAGCTTCCAAAGCAGGTTTCACTTTCTTTCTAATGCTTGGTCCCTCACATTCTGCGAGTTACAGCGCAATGAGAAATTTCAGGGTTCCTAGTTTTGAACTGAAGACCGACAGGGTCCGGATCCCGTGACGCGGAAGGATCTGCCAGAAAAACCCTTCACGTGGGTCCTACAAATCTTATTGCAGTCATTAAAATCAGTCTCTGTTCAGGCCACCTGACGCTCTGGGTGAGAATTGTACTAACTAGGTAGAGTTAGCTTGTTAAGAATTAAATTTTGATTACCAAGAATTGATCTTTAAATTGAAAGTGGGGTCTCAACCCCTGACTTTTGCCTTAATTTCGTCAGATCCAACTAAGCGGTCACGTCCCCGCTTGACGTTCCAACATCTAAAACGCGCCTGCTTGCCAACTTTCAAGCTTTTATAACGTCAGACGCACTTCATTCGTCGTTGGAGCCTACCAAGACAAACACAGCATGCCTTTTTGATTTAAAAAATGCTTTGATTATTTTCTCACGGGTTGGGATCGTCGATATAGAGTTATTTTCCTCCCCTCCTCTGGCCAGTGGCCAAGCACCCGGCTTTGTCAGCACCTCTCCCGGACCTTCTAGAACAATACCTGCGGCCGTCTTTAGCCCCACTACTAGCAAACAATGCTGTAAATACAAGAGGAGAAATGTAATTAATGTACCTTTTTGTTTTTTGGGCTCCTCTGTTATCTATCCTTTTCTCTCTGTTTTTTTTTTCTTTTTCCTTCTTCTTCATGTCTTTTAGCAGCACGCTAAAATTGCAGATTGGAGCCTCCGGAACTGCGTCCAACTTCGAAGCAGTTTAGAAAATACCAATGAATCTCTCCATTATGAATTCACGAATTGTCATTTTTATTTTTCTAATGGGCCAAAAGTTTTTTATTTATTACCATATGAGTATGACTCCAGTAATATGCTTATAAAGGAGGCCAGCATCTAAACAAAACCATAAAAAAAAAAGAAAAGAAAAGAAAAGAAAAGAAAAGAAATTTTTTTGTTTTCACTTTTTCTCTTCTTTCTTTTCTCCTTTCTTTTCCTCTTTCTTTTCTTCCTTTTTTTCTTCTTTCTTTTCTTCTTTCTTTTCCTCTTTCTTTTCTTCTTTTTTCTCTTCTTTGGCAGGACCAACCGAGACGATGTCCACTTTGCCCACTTTCTTCAACTTCTTGATGATTGCCACCGTATCCATATTCCCTGTCACTATAAGCTTCTGATCCTTTAGATCGGCGGCAATCGAATCCACTCCTGGTTAAGAGCCAGAAACACCAGACCAGTGAACCAATAAAACATCCTAGTCCAATAAAAGCAACAAAGAGATTGACAGATCATTTGGCAGAAGCCATAAAAGACCGAAAAAAAAATCAAAAAAAAAAAAGAAGGAAGGGGAGAATGGAAACGAGACCAGATTGAATTCAGAATTTACAAGGCTGCTAAGGAATGTTAATTTGATCAATACCGTAGATATCAGCAGCAGCCTCTATTGCCTTCTGCTTTGTCTTTTCATCATTCATGGTCAAGACCTTTAACACCACCTTCTGCTACGAAATCCCAACGAGGTTAAGAAAAACGAAAAAAAATAATAATAATAAGGGAAGGGAAAAACGGACAGTATTATATGAAGAAGGAGAGGTTGTGCCTGAGCCATCAGAAGAGCAGACGGTGGCAAAGCTTGAACAAGGCTGTAAGATACGAAATCACTTCCGAGTACGCGAGACCCCCTGGCTCCCTTTAGAGAACGTGGTTGGAACCAGACGTGAGGCGCCGGGATTACAGACCACAGTCATAGACTGCAGCACATGATGTTTGCATTGAATAAATAATTGAGTACATTGAACTGTTTAATGTTTATGTCCACAGGGCTATTGTATTCATTGTCTTTAACTTACGATAAAATGAATATTATATTATTTTTTTAAATAAAATTCATGTAATTATATGTCTGAAATTAATATTGTATCATTTAATTTATTTTATTTTATATTAGTCATACAATAAATTAAGCTCGAGTTTAAATAAGATGTATGTAATAATGCGTTTGATGCATACCGTATGTTGTTTAATACATTGTATACATCGATGTCGTCATATTTTTAAGCCCATGCCAACAGGGTATTGGGTTTGAGCCATTAAAGACTCTCGACCCACAGAGTGGTGCTTTTGCCGAAAGTGGTTTGGGTTTGGGTTTGGGTTTGGGTTTGGTTTATATAAGTAATAGCAAGACCTACAAAGGTTGCTGGGGGGAGACAAATCTATGTGTGAGCCCGGTTAATCTAGTCAAGTCAAGCCCGATATACAGTGTACTATGCCACTTTGTTTTCACTATAAGTGGGCCGGGCTGAGTTTCGGTTTTTCACAGTGTCCTCAAGGTATTGGATAGGAATACCCACAAAGCCCATCCTGCAGAGTACAAATGGCCGTCACAATCTAGATGACCGAAATGAGGCCCATGGAGCCAGAACTCGGGGTTGATTGCGAGCTGCGAATGAGGTTTCTTGTCCATATTCCAACATTATTCGCAGCTGTCAAGAGCTTCTGCAAAGGAATTGGAACGTGAAACTAATGCACGTGTTTCGTGAAAGAAATGCAGTGGATTTGGGTGTCCATGTGCTTGAGGCTCCCTCCTCCAGGTGTTTTGCCTTTTCTGCATGTGGTTGGGGTTGGCTGGCCCCGTTTGATAGCTTAGCACTACTCTCGGTTTTGTTTTGGGTTTAAGCCTCCTTTTCTGATCAAAAAGAGAGAGAGAGAGAGAGGTTTCTCATCAGTTTCCAGTCTCCTCCAAAACCATTAATCTAAAGATATTGGGGCAACTTGCCTTCAAGGCGGCAACAAACAATTAGTAGATGACTAGGTGTAGCCCAATAAACTCACGTCTCAAAGGGGTCTACCTTTGAGCTTGAGGAAAGCTTTCTTTAACTTTGCAGAACAGCACTCCTAGTCCAGGTTTGGAATTCTCACCTGCAATACTAAATAGTTCACTTGTGAGAAAATCATCTTCAACATGGCGTATGCTGCGAGTTAGCGTGAGAGAGAGAGAGAGAGAGAGAGAGGACTTACAGACATATTTGCTTAAGCTTCATAGAACAGAAACAACGGTTATATCAGTTTCATGTAAAGTTGATTCGGTCGAATGAATGAACTGAAGTATGAAGAGATGCAAACAAGCGAATGAGAGCATTCACGCGTGGATTACAAACGAATGAGATGGACTTCTCCCTGTTTCCTGCGCAATGCTCTCTCTTTCTCTTCCTCTCCCAATGCTTCCTGCCGCGCCATTTCTAAAAATGTGACAGTTAACGTAGGGCCTTACACACTTATCGAGATTGCATGCGCTACCTCTTGAGCTTTAGTTCTTAATCATTCACATCCTTATGTTCACATCCTCGTGGCCTTGTTATTTATAAAAAAGAAATCGATAACTGATGTGATACATCGTATACGTGAATTCATGGGGTTTATTCATTGATACACCGGGGAAAAGTAAAAAAAAAGGAATACGACCATGACTAGCTTGGAGAAACCAATCGGGCACGCAAGATTAATCATAAAATTAAAGAATAGTCAATATTTGTTAAAAAGTAATAATGAATTTTTTGCATTTATAAAAACAAATAAAAGAAGTTAGAGAGAGAGAGAGAGAGAGAGAAAAAAAAAGAAAGAAATGCAATAATAATTAGGTTGAAAAAAAATTAAGCAGACAAGCACTGTGAATCATAGAATTAAAGAATAGTCAATCTATGGTAGACAATAATAAATACTTCTATACAATATCGATATTACGTGTTATTTTTTTGTCCTTATAGAAACAAATAAAAGAAGTGTCATAATTGGTCTTGTGAAAAGAGTTTAACATTAAAAAATAAAAATGAAAACGATAATAACTAGTTTAAGAAAAAAAAAAAAAAACGGTAATGACTAGATTGAGAAAATTAACAGACAAGAATGATCAATCACAAAATTAAAGAATAATCAATTAATGGTAGATAAAGACAAACATTCTTAAAGGTTAAGAAGTAATAATGGATATTTATATACAATATCGATCTTACATTTTATTTTTCTGTATCTATAGAAACAAATAAAAGAAGCGCCTAATGGGAAAAAAAAAAAAATTACAAATAATGACTAAGTTAGGAAAATCAAGTAGACAAGCACTATTAATCACAAAATTAAGAAAAAATCAATTTACGGTGGACAAAGGTAAACACCCACTAAGAAGTAATAATGAATATTTGTATACAATATTAATCCTATATATATATATATATATATTACCTTTATAGAAAAAAAAAAATCATAATTGGTCAGGGAGTTTAATATAAAATAATAGGATAATGACTAGGTAAGTGATAAAAAAAAAAAAAAACAGTAATGACAAGCTTGGGAAAATCAAGCAGGCAAACATGATTAATCGCAAACTTAAAGAATAGTGGATCTATGTTAGACAAAGTCTAACACAGATTAAGAAATAATAATGAATATCTGCATATAATATATTTTTCTGTGTTTATAAAAACAAATTAAAAAAGCGCCTAATTGGAAAATATATATATATATATATATATATATATATATATGATAATTACTAGATTGGAAAAATCAAGTAGACAAACACTATTAAACATAAAATTAAAGAATAGTCAATATATAATAGACAAAAACAAACACTTTTGAAGGCTAAAAAGTAATAATGAATATCTGAATATAACATCAATTCTACCTATTATTTTTCTGCCTGTATAGAAACAAATAAAAAAAAAAGTCATAATTGGTATTGTATATGGGGTTTAACATTAAAAAATATATATATGATAATGACTAGGCTGGGAAAAGGAAAAATATGGTAATTACTAGATTGAGAAAATCAGGCAGGCAAGCACGATTAAATGCAAAATTAAAGAATAATCAATTTATGATAGGCAAAGATAAATACCTTTAAGGACTAAGAAGTAATAATGAATATTTTTATACAATATCGATCTTACCTTTTATATTTTTGCCTCTATAAAAACAAATAAAAGAAGCATTATAATTGGTCTTGTACAGAAAATTTAACATAAAAAGAAAAACAATAATGACTAAGTTGAAAACATGAAGCAAACAAGCACAATTACTCGCAAAATTAAAGAATAGTCCATCTATAGTAAACAAAACAAACAATACTAAAAGCTAAGAAGTAATAATAAATATTTACATATAATATTATTTTTATTTTTTTATTTTTTATTTTGTAAAAACAAGTAAAAGAAGCACCATAATTGGTCTTATACAAGGAGTTTAACATAAAAATTTTCTTTTCCTTTTCATAAAAAAGTCAAAAGACAATAGGAAAAAAAAAAAGAATAAAGTTATTAAGACTTACATAAAATCAAGAGATTGTGCAAGGGTTGCTCAATTAATGGTAATAAAAAATACGGGACAACAAGGGTAAGACGTATACAATTATTAGCCACGTCAACAGCGGAAGACCTTTTTTTTTTCACTGCGACTCAAAGCCACTGCGGACGCCCGCAGGGATGGGGAAACGACGGATATGTAGCGGCATTGCATTGATGAAATGAAAGCAAACAACACAAAAAACACCAAAGTGAGAGCGTCAACCAAAGATAAGAAGATGGATATTGGACAGGAGGGGAAGGACAGGCCAGGTAGGTGTCTGCTTTTACAGGGAAGTGTCCTTTCTCTTATTTCAAGAAGCAACAATCGTCATCCAGAAGGCAACCCCCTTCTTCTGTCTCTCTTCCGCTCTTGAAATAATCACATCTTTAGCTTCAACAATTACTGCTCTGTCGGTGACCCTACACAAGGCAACCAACCCCCCTGAGTTGCTATAGGGAGCAAGGCATCCCCCCACACTAATACAATTAACAAACACATAAAATAGATAGATATTAGCCCTATATCATTAAATTTTAGATCTAGAGAAAGAAATGAAAGAGAAAGAGGGGGATGCAGGTGTTTTTTGTTGGCTTTCTACAATGGATGAAAGTTGTCAATCTTCTGGTGACTCTGCTATCAACAGCAGAAACAACAGCAAGAACAGCAACGGCTAGAGAGATCACTCTCTCAGACACCCCAGCAAGCTCTCCCACGAATGTCTCAACCCATCCTTAAAGCTTCCTATAAAGGCGATTTTTTGTTATTACATATCTGAGACATTTTTTTAAGAAGAAAATTTAAAATTTATAAATGACGATTAAAATTTTTAATTATTAAGATTTTAAATAAATAATAAATAAATAAAAGTAAACTCCGTCAAAGTTTTGAGCCGACGCTTAAAACACCTAAACAAAGTTATATTTTCGGCGCCAAACTTGAGACTGGGCCCAACACCTCAACCCTAACAAATTTCTTTTTCTCCCGCGCCTGACTTGGGTTGGGCCGGCCCTACAACAAGGTAACTGGCTCTAGCTCCAATCCCTACAAACGACGTTGGCATATCAACCCAAGTGGCAATAAATGCACGCCATATGAGCAACTTCTTAAACAGTGCTTCTCATTTGGCTGCATGCATGCTGCTTCCTTTAGTTGAAGGAGAATGAGCCATTGAGCCCCCGTCATTCAACACCGCTCTGGACATTTTCACCAGATGAAAAAATCTGGTCAATAATGTGCTCGTACGTACCACGTATACACAGGCACAAATTCGACAATTTTTCTAATATTTGATCAACTGGTTGCGACATATCTTTGTTTGTGCTTGTGACGACCATGGTCGCTGGTCCGGAACCCATGTGCATGCTACACTCGAACACAAAATATTTTTTTTAATTTTAATTAACTACGAATTTTATCATTGCAACTATTGACCACACGCCTTGATCGTCAGTTCGTCGCGCAACGTTCCTTGACGTCCCAGTTTTCTTCACCGTTAGCCGTCGTGTCGTTTCACTAGTTCTTTTATTGTTTTTTCTTTTTTTTAATCTTTTCGTTCTTGCATTTTCAAAAAGAATTGCTCAAGTAAAGAAGCTTCAGCCTGACATTTGACTAGGTTTCCACCACTGTAACTCTCTTTTATATCTACCTCTCGCCTCGCTTTCTTCTCTTTCCTTTCCATGCGCAATCAACGAAAAGATCTCTTTTTTTCAATTCGGGTTCTCCTTTTGCCATCCGCATGTGAATTTCCCGTGCTATCTAGCTGTCTTTTTTATCGTGTTCTGCTCTTTGCAGCCGATCGAATTCCCAAGGCAAGGTCACTGGCAATTGTAAAATATGCCATCGGTGCTTAGTTTATATTACTGTGTTCTTATAGCAGTTGATTTGCTTGTATCCGTTTTTTGCCTTCTTGACTTGTTTCTCCCTTATACAAGATTGATGGCACTGAATTCAAAGGGAAGCGGGGACTTGTTGACTCGATCTATAGTCTACATGGGTCCTTTACGGAGATGAGCTTCTTTGTACGCGCTACTCAGCTCAAATCAATGAAAATTGAAGTGCCCATCTGATTAGGATATTTGCCAAGTACTGCAAGTTAAGAAGATTATCAGAGATTAGTAGGAAATGGTTTGCAGTTGACTTTTAACGGAGAGACACCGACAGAAAGAGAAAAACGTGCAGCAGTGGTTGCAGAGGTACTTGTCCAAAGGACCAGTTAAGGTTCTTGGTCATTTCATGGAACCGATTTGGCGGCCGTTTGTGAAGCTGCCCGCAAGATACTATGCCGTCTGGCTCTTCTTCTTCTTCTTCGTTCTCGTCGGCGCGCTTGTCTCCACGCGCATCCGGGATTCCAATGTAAGTAGCGCGTGCACACCGTCGATTCTTGATCTAATTTTCCAGCTCCTCATGTCTAATCTGGCATCTTATTTTTTATGGTGAGTGAAATTACAAATTTTTTTAATAAAAATACACTTTTTCTAACTTTCGTTTAGCACGCAGTTAGTTTCGTTGACTAATATGACTATTCCTGTGATTATATAAGAAAAACAATTAGTTTAGCTTGACGCAAACGGCACCGTTCGTGGTTAGCCCTTCTCGTTTCTTTTTTTCTTTTTTGGATATTCTTTCGGAGGCCTCCGTATCGCGACTTGACTCTTAACATATGCCGTGGGTGTCGGTTTTATTGGAAAAAATCCACCCATGTCTTGACTTTGTTTGCCTTGCTCATATGTATGGTTCCCCGCCAATGGTTGGTTTGTTTGACCTTTCTTTGATTGAGTTTCGTGCGAGTTGCAGGCCATTTCGGGCGGTTCGACTCAGAAACCAATCGTAGCCGAGGAGTGGATCCGCGCAAATCCTGATGAAATTCCCAAAAAGCCCCGAAAATCAATCGAGATCCCACTCAATTGCAGTGCTCCCCACCTCACGCGAACATGCCCAGGAAACTACCCCACATCTTTTTCTCTCGATTCAGACGGTCCACAGCCTCCCACGTGTCCAGAATACTTCCGTTGGATCCACGAAGATCTACGCCCGTGGACCCGCACAGGCATCACAAGAGAGACGGTAGAGAGAGCCAGAAAAACAGCAAATTTTAGACTGGTGATAGTGAACGGTAAAGCTTACGTGGAGAAATATCGGAGGGCGTTTCAAACCAGAGATCTTTTTACGCTGTGGGGGATCCTACAGTTGTTACGGAGGTACCCAGGTAAGGTGCCCGACTTGGAGTTGATGTTCGATTGCGTTGACTGGCCAGCCGTGAAGACAAGAGACCACACTGGGCCCGAAGCTCCGGCACCGCCGCCTCTTTTCAGGTACTGTGGAGATGATGATACGCTCGATATCGTGTTCCCTGATTGGTCCTTCTGGGGATGGTAAGGCCTTTTGACTGGTGGTCTTCTTCTTCTTCTTCTTCTTGTTTTTTTTTTTTTTTTTTGTGTTTGACCATTGCCGTTCTTTACTCGCGCAAAGCATTGGATCACATTTGATCAATGGCCGTAGTGTTTCTGAATTTGTTGCTGGTTTGATTAAAATTATATAGGCCTGAGATCAATATAAAGCCATGGGAGCCATTGTTGAACGATTTAAAAGAGGGCAACAAGAGGACCAGATGGAGGGAGAGGGAACCATTTGCTTATTGGAAGGGAAACCCAGCTGTCGCTGCGACAAGAAAGGACCTTATGAAATGCAATGTCTCGGAAAAACAAGACTGGAATGCTCGTGTATATGCCCAGGTGCATGCATATGCTCTCTACAATTTTTATTATTCTATTACAGCCCTTTTAACAGCCTTTAAATTTGCTGCTTGTACTTTCTCATTCAAGTTACCTGCAAATATGTTTCTTCCATCCTAATTATAGGATTCCCCCATGATTTCGTTTTTCAAACCAATATTGCTGTGATTTTGGTACTTCATTTTTTTCTGTTCTGCATGTATTTTGGGACATGTCGTCAGTAATGAGCCCACGATGTTTGTCTCTCTTGCTTTTTGTCCTCTGTTTTTGGTGTCATGGACAACCTAATAAGTAATAAGGCAGCTTTAATGAAATCTTGGGACTTGGAATCTCTTTTTCAGGATTGGATTCGAGAATCGCGAGAAGGATACGAGCAATCTAACTTAGCGAGTCAATGCGTTCACAGGTTTACAAAATCCAGGATTTTTCATTTTTCCTGTGCTCAATGAGTTGCCATTCTCTCTGACATTTTCAAATTCATTCAGGTATAAGATCTACATTGAAGGGTCTGCATGGTCGGTTAGCGAGAAATACATTCTTGCCTGTGACAGCGTCGCACTGCTCGTGAGACCCCATTACTATGACTTCTTCACGAGAAGCTTGGTGCCAATGCACCACTACTGGCCCATAAAGCATGATGACAAGTGTAGATCCATTAAGTTCGCCGTTGACTGGGGCAACAGCCACAAACAGAAGGTAACATTCTACCTAGGATTAAAAAATTTTGTGGATCTAGTTGGTGCAATAGTTAATTCTAGCTAGCCACCACAGAAGACAAAAAAAAACGTAGCTTTGTTTATGTTTTGGCCTCCAAAATATACATTTAGATGAACCGTCCATTGATTTGGCAGGCAAAGAACATTGGAAAGGCAGCCAGTCAATTCATCCAACAGGACTTGAAGATGGAATATGTCTATGACTACATGTTTCATCTGTTGAACGAGTATTCAAAGCTGTTGACTTTCAAGCCATTTATTCCTCGTAAAGCCGTTGAACTTTGCTCAGAAACAATGGCTTGCCCAGCCCATGGGTTAGAAAAGAAGTTCATGATGGAATCCATGGTCAAAGGTCCTGCAGATTCAAACCCATGCACTCTTTCTCCTCCTTATGATCCCGCTTCCTTCAATGCGATAATAAGGAGAAAAGAATATTCAATAAAACAAGTGGAGTTATGGGAGAAGAATTATTGGGATGACCAAAGTAAGCAGCCATAGAGAGGAGTTTGTACCTTATGCCATCAGTTTACTTCATGTATACAGGACAAAATACATATTCTTCAATTGCACAATTTAGATATTCTACGTGGCATAAGCGTAAATTTCGTTGAAATCAGAATGCCAATAAATTATAATATTAAGCTTCAGATTGGAATCCATTCAGTTTCTAGAAGCAAAATATAGCATATTTGTGCATGGTAAACAAACATGAGCTTTAGCCTAATAATAAAAGTCAAGAATATGTTCAAGTTTGAACTCTGGGCCAATCAAATAAAAATAAAAAGGCAACACACTCCAATTAAGTGTACCAAGGTATATGCTTAACCTGTAATGTTGCTTTATGGGTCGTGCGATCGTGAAGACGTCCGCATATGTAAGCTTGATCATGACCGTTGATTTACAATGATGAGCGTGGGTCCTACACATGATTTGGGGCTGACAAAGGTTTGATGAGGAAATAACAGTAACAGGAAACGCAGCATAGCACAGACATTGGCATGCTGGGCTTTAAATTTTATTTCAATTAAATCTTTCACTTTGTTCTTATTAATCGCTAAAATCTCAATTAAATATTGGTTAACATTTTCTAATTTATGCAATTGAAGCAACAAAGTTCACCAAGAAAAATCACTCTTTGTTCCATTGATTAGTCTTTCTCTGGAATTTTTAATTTGGTTTTTTATTCAAAGATTTATTAAGTTATAAGTTACACAATGATGATAATATAAATATCACACTTTTTTTTCTCTCAGGAATTTAAATTTTTAATTATTAAGATGTTGTAATTCTTGATAAAAAAAAAAAAAAAAGATTACAAATAACATGTAACCTTGGATCGGATGGGTCGAGTTTGGGTTGGCATTCTACACTTCTCTCTTTTGGGTTATTTGCAAGTTGGATTCGAATTTGGGTCACTTTTAAGATCAGTGACAACTCCGTAGAGGGGGCCGATTTAAGACCTTACAGGTATCCTTGTTTTGCTAGCTTAAACGGTATGAGTACGGTTGAGTTCGAAGTAACCCATCAATGCTTGTTTGGGCCCAAAACACAAAAGCCCTAATAAGGTATACCGCTCTTTTGGGAGGCAGAAAACCAAGAGAAGCAAGGAGAGAGGTGGCAGACAATAGTGCAGGGAGGGAGGGGGAAGGAAGCATGGAATCCAAGGCATTGTTAGAAAGAAATGGGGTTTCTTATTCTTTTCTCTAGTTTCTTGCTTTTCTCTCAGTAAATTCCTGCGGCAAAAAGTCTAACAACCATTCTATTCTACTGTTACAGGTGAAGAAGATTACAGTGGATTTTGTTCAAAATATGTTCTTTTAGGCGGCTTTTTGGGTTCTTGAAATGTAAACTCGATGAAGTTACTTAAAAAACCTGTATCTTTTAGGAACATTTCCAAACAAAAGTTGTAGATACAAGAAGGGCAGAAGAGCTTGATGTGGTGCTGGAAATGGTAATCAAGTGTTTATATAAACAAAGTTAACAAGGTCAGCGAAGAATATTTTCCAAATTGAATGTATACGCTGTTGACGTCCGATGGGACCTATCTAATGTCCTTTATCACCCATTTTCTGCAATTGCTTTCCGTGACTTGAAACTAAACGGCATGCCCTCGCTTTGGGCCATACGAAAAATCTAATGACATTGCGGGGAAATTTCCAAGGATTAGAATGATGTTGCGGGAAGACAATGGACAAGACCCTTGGCTTTGAGCATCATACCTTGGGGAAGAAAATTAGACCTTTTAGGATTAAATTGGCTATGAAATAGAATTATTATGAGGACCATGGGTTGGTTTTCCATTCTGCGGGTAAAACGCGAGAATTTTGTCGTTTTTGTGCTCTGTTATACCCAAAGAGTTGTGTGGACGCACTGTGTCATCGGCTAAGGACTTACAGCCCGTTAGTCTTGGACTACAAGACCATGATTCTGTCTTTTACGCAAAATGGTCAGGCCATTGTATTTAGCGGTCAGTTTCAGGATGCAGGAACCGCATTGAAGACAGAAAACAGGCTGGAGAATCTGGTTCGAAAGGCAGACCCTGGAACCCAGGCCCACCTCTCGGCTACTGTCACACCTCCGGTCCAAGCTTATATACCGGAAAAGTTACTTCGTGAATTCAGTGATGTGTTTGATGAGCCCCGATCGTTGCCGCCGACCCGATAGCATGATCGCCAAATTCCTTTGATTTCCGGTGTTTCTCCGGTGAATAGCAGACCATACCGACATTCCCATCATCTCATTTACCCAGGATTTACGAAGAGACCGCTAAGGACTTGAACGATAAAATAATGAGTAACTTTCTCATTTTTCATAAATTTCAAAACTTTTTCTTCATTCGAAAATAATACCTTCAAGATCAATGAAAGTTTACAGTTTTGCAGAAATTCAGAAAAAAACCAGAAACATAAATCCTCTCTCTCTCTTGTGATCAATCAATGTTGTTGCCTAACTTACGGCATTCTTTTGACATCGTCTTTACACAATATGCGAGGCGGCTACACAACTGTTAATTTTCAATTTTTCAGATTTAGAAAATCCTTGCGGAAGCACATTAATTGGCTTGAGATAGAGATAACTCCAAGTAGTCAAGAAAACGTGTCAGAAAGTAATTCGACGGTCAGACAAACATTTACCATATTCGGGCCCGACTACGACTTTCTAATATTATCCTCATGCTCACTATTGTTATTTATATTTTAAAAATATAATATACACATATTTTTATATTATATAAATTAATTTAATTATTTTTTATTTTATTTATTTATTTTTTCACTTACAATTAAAAATAAAAATTAAGAATATTTTAATTTAAATTCTCTCTTTTTCTTAATAATATAATTTATAAATAATTTTAAAATATAAAAAATTTATTTTATTATTTTTTATTTAAAGTAAATATCACTTTAAATTAATTTAATTCATGAGTTGAATTAGAAAGTAAAAAAAAAATCATAAAATAAATATCTATACTGTATAGGTCCAAAACAATAATACATTGTTCCGATCCCACATTTTTTATTATCCACACCCTTTCTCGCCCCTTGAGCCTCTCAATCTCTCCCCCTCTTGCGCTCTGTCTCGCGCACCGGCCTGCTGGACTTTCACTAAATTCGAAATATACATGATTTACGAAAACTTGGTTTGATACAAAAAATTTGATTGTTCTGAGAAGAATAACATGCAGCCCGGATCCAGTGATCACGGCGGCTTGAAGGAGGGGATATGGTGGCCAGTTAATAAGCTGCCTGCAAGATCGTGTACCGTCTTTTTACTCTTCCTCTTTCTCCTGGTCGGCGCGTTGGTCACCTTGCGAGTTCTAGATTATAACACTGTAAGTGAAACCTGGCCTCCTGTTACTAGTCTACCAAACTCGATCCGCAGACGAAGGTTTCGGATTCCACACGTTTTCCATCGAGAACCGCACATCGAGCAGGCTTCAAAGCGACACATAATTTTTGGAGCCTGGCTCGGCTCACTGACTCGACTTTGCATATTTTTTAGTTCTTTTGTAGGTTTTTGCACGTGCACGGTGTTCATAGGATTAGTTTTAGTTTTACCATGAGCTTCCGACATTTGGACTGGTTGGTTTCCAGGGTTTTGGTGACGGCCCACGCATTCCTAACAACGAAATACCCGAGAAAGCGCAGGAGAGGATTGAGGTCCCCTTCAATTGCACCGCTTTTAACCTAAGAGGAATCTGCCCCACAATCCTCCCAACAAACGTCACTAAGGATCCTGGCCGTCAATCGCCCCCCACGTGTCCAGAGTACTTCCGATGGATCCACGAAGACCTGCGCCCCTGGTCCCGCACGGGCATCAGCAGAGACATGGTGGAGAGAGCTAAAACTACAGCTCATTTCAGATTGGTTGTTATGAACGGTAAAGCATACGTGGAGAGATACCATAGGGCGTACCAAACCAGGGACGTTTTCACGCTGTGGGGAATCCTACAGTTGTTACGGAGGTACCCCGGTAAGGTGCCGGACCTGGAGCTTATGTTCGACTTGGAGGACCGTCCATATATAAAATCGAGAGATTTTAGTGGGCCCAACGCTCCTTCACCACCAGCTTTGTTCAAGTACTGCGCGGATGACGAGTCCCTTGATATAGTTTTCCCCGATTGGTCCTTTTGGGGCTGGTAAGTACTCTACACAAATACCCGTTTTTGATTATATTTATTTATGTTCTTCGAATCGTGGGTCCCACTGCTTGGATTCTTCCCTCCCACACACTCTCTCTCTCTCTCTCTCTCTCTCTGGAAAAATTGCAAAAGGAAATGTTGTATGCAATAACGACATATTCCTTTGCATTATTGCAATCTCGCGAATCTTCCATTCATTTCATTTCTCTCCTACGAATTTCAAACGGCATAGACTTTATTGTAGTACATTCTGCAAATAAACCGCGGTCCGATACTTTCAGAAAATATCTACACATGGACTATACTATTATTTTATGTTTGGTTGAAAAGGATAAATTAAGTTTGTACATCGGGTGCGTGGGGGGTGGGGGGAGGGGGCGTCCTCTTTTTCTTTTTTCCCTCTTTACAACCAAGAAGACTGCCTTTGAAATAACTCTACTCTTTCTCTTTTAATATAAAAAAAAGAGAAAAAGAGAACCCGTTTTTGTGGTTGACCGAGCCTTATTACCGCGTAAACATGTGATGTGTCTATGCAAGGGTCCTGTAGTTCAAACATATTAGTGTTTAACTCGTACACAACCTCTACATTTTCTATCCTTATCTTCTTGCGCATCTATCTTGTCGTGACAGTATTATAAAATCCAGGAAGTTAAATATTGTGATGTAGTGAATCGAATTTTTAATTTAGTTTATATATAGAACATCTAAATTAGAACCCACTAGAATCTAAATTTTTAACTTTCCCCAAAGAGTTTGCTTTTTGACCAGCTAAGCCCAACCTGATTGGTCGTATTTACGCTAGTTTTACTTTTGAATGGGTTTCTGTGTCTCTTTTTGGTTTGATTGGCAATTTTCCTCGGTGATTTTGTTGTATGTCTGTTATATCTTTCAAAACCGTTGGAGTTTTTCTTTTTTTTTTTTCTGGAGCAGGTAAATGTCAGCTTTTCTTACGGTTACAAAAAGATAACCATGAATTTAAATTGCATGAAAACAAAGGAGTAATAAAATCTCACTCTTCTAAATCGCAACACTTCTCTTTCGCGTAGGCCTGAAGTCAATATAAAGCCATGGGGACCACTGTTGAAGGACTTCGCCAAAGGGAAAAATAAGACAAAATGGATGGCAAAAACACCTTATGCCCATTGGAGGGGAAATCCAGACGTTTCTCCATCAAGACAAGACCTTATGAAGTGCAACGTCTCCCGGAAAAAGGACTGGAATGCTCGCCTGTACCGGCAGGTATAATTAGGAAAGCAGTGCATAATAATTTCTTCGTTTTCCCTTTTGATAATTGAGCTTTATATTGGTGTAAATTGAAAAATATTATCACTGGAAATCCTTCGCAGGATTGGGTTCAAGAATCAAGGAACGGTTTCAAGGAATCAGACCTGACGAAACAATGCACTCATAGGTAAAAAGGAATAGCTGAAAATTAAGCAGACTTAAATTCAAGTGCGGTGCATCTTCACCTTTCTTGAACGTGTTGCATACTTTTCGAATTCAAGGTTCACTCAATGCCTGCTCTATTTCGCTGCATGCTTATTTTTCTTCTAATGTATGCAGGTATAAGATCTACATTGAAGGGGTTGCCTGGTCAGTCAGCCAAAAGTATATTCTTTCATGTGATTCCCTTACCTTACAAGTAAAACCCCATTATTATGACTTCTTCACAAGAGGTTTGGTACCACTGCTTCATTACTGGCCCATAAAGGACGATGACAAGTGCGGATCTATTAAGTTTGCCGTCGACTGGGGCAACAGAAATATGCAACAGGTAAAATTTCTTGCATTTATTCCTTTCTTAGATCTAATAGCGTAAATTAGGATATTCTTCTTTTTCTATCAAAAAGGGAAATCACACGGTCTTGAGTAGTGAACAATGCTAATATGATTCAATTGTGGCCTATAAGGTGTAGCCGCACGATTGCGATAGTGGATGGTTGTTTAAGACGAACTACAGTATAGATTTTCAGTGAAAAATGAATGAAGATGTTGGGCCAACAATTTACATTTTTTTGAATGGCACTCTAACCATTTTACGGAGAAAACGAAATGTTTTGGTTTAGTATAACCAAATGACAAAAATGTTTGAATTCAATTGCATAAAAATTGCAAGCTCAAAATGTTTATTTTGAATATTAATAGTAGAATTTTATTTTTTTCTCATATACCATTTTTTTCTTATTTAGTCAAGCGACTATTGAAAATCCTCCCCCCTCCTTTTTTTTTTTTTTTTTCTATGCATGCACTTACTACATTTAGACAAAATAAAGGTTTTTTTTTTTTTTTTTGGTTGCCTAAATTCCTAATAAAATAAATTTTATGTGCACAATCTCTTAGGTTGTGAGTTGATTAAATTAACAGTGCTTAAATTGTAAAATGCAGCATGCGAATGTTTCGTTGCTATAAGATTGGAATGTTCACTGAAAACTAAACATGACCCAAATCGTGTTTGTTTTTCGTACTTCAAATTCATATTGTTATTCGCGATTTTTGGCCAGGCACAGGCCATGGGAAAGGCGGGGAGTGAATTCATGCAGAATGAATTGAAGATGGACTACGTGTATGATTACATGTTTCATCTCTTAAGCGAGTACGCTAAGCTCCTGTCTTTTAAGCCCGTCATAACTGAACATACCCGCGAACTTTGCTCGGAGGAATTGGCTTGTCATGCTGGGAGCTTATTGGAAGAGAAATTTTTGATGGATTCCTTTGTGAAGGATCCGGCGGAGAGAAGCCCGTGCACCATGGTCCATTCCTATGATCCTGCGTCTCTTCGGGACCATTTGAAAAGAAAAGAAGACTCAATTAGAAAAGTGGAGTTATGGGAGAAGGAATACTGGGACAAGCACGGGAAGGAGCCATAGAGACAAGATAGGTTGCCTATATTGTGATTAGTCCATCTATATACACTTGTGTGTGTGTGTGTGTGTGTGTGTGTGTGTGTACGTGAGAGGGATACTCGATTATCCACAATAAGCTTTAACTTACAAGTGTTAGAGAGTCGTAAGATTTTACTTCCAACTTTTGGTGAAAACAACTTAATAACATTAAAAAATTAAAAAAAAAAAGATATGTTTATTTACTTAAATCAATATATAAGAAATATTTTTAAAAATTAATTAAATATATACGGTAAAAGAATTATTATTTGTATAATCATTAAGTTAAAAAATTTATGTAAATTTAGAATTAAATTATTTTTTTTATTTTGACTAAAATAAAAATTAAAATAAAATTTAAGGTTAATTTTTTTAATAAAATATTTTTTTAATTGATAATACTTATTAATATTAAAAATAAGTATATGAAATATAAATTAATTATATTTTTTTTATAAAAATTATTATATAACAAATATTTATTTGTGAGATTAAAGCCCACTGCAGTGCAGCAGAAAAAGGAACAAATATGGTCGAGAAAGACATGGGCTCTAGCAGCAATTCCGGTGCAGAGACCATCTGGACGCCATGTGTGAAATCACAATGGTCCCGTTCGAGATCTTCCCTTCTCTTCTTCATCCTCATTTTTGTCGTCGGCGCGTTCTTGACCACGTGCCTCCGGCATTCCAATGTAAGTAACCGTTATTTTCTCTCCACATCTCTATTCTCAAAAGGTTTTTAAAATCGAATTCGACAAATGATCTAACCGATAAAATGGGAAAGTAATTTGATTGATGTTTGTTAGTTTTAAAAAATATTGGTTAAATTAATAAATTATTTGTAAATTTTTTTTAAATATGTTTATATTATAATTTTTTTAAAAAATAAAATTATATTATTTTATAAAATTTTAAATTATAAATTATAAAAATTTTAAAAATATTTATATGATTTATTTATTTAAATTTAAAAATACATAAAATTATATTATTATTTATTTTTTAATTTAAATTATTTTATTTATATTAAATTATTTTTAATAAAAATTATATAAAAAATAAAAAATATTATAAATTATAATATATTTTATATTAAATTTATCTAATTTAAATTATTTATATTTATAAATATATAACATCAATTATTTTTTATTTTTATTATATATAAATTATAAATTAATATATAATTAAATTATTTAAATAATATAATATATTTATATTTATATTTAAAATAATTAATTTTTTTAAAATTTTAAATTTAATAATTAATTTGATTACCGAAACATTAATATTTTCTGTCATAAAAAGAAGTTTGACATCGTCAAATTCTCTCCCTAAATAAAAGGGAAACGGCGCCATTTAACCCGATATTAGTATCTCGTAGTTTGACTTTCAGTAACGGCTGAGCGCAGAAATCAATAATGCCTACGGCGGATTCTTCCGGAATCCCCCAAAAAGCCCTCCAAGAAAATCGCATTGCCACTCAACTGCAATTTAATTCAACTGTACAGAAACATGACCCACCCACAGAAGACCCAGAACGTCCAGATCCTGGCAATTGCCAATATCCACGCATTTCCTGATGATATCGTGTTGGTACCTTTAACAATTAAAAAAGAAAAAAGGCGTTCGAGGCTCTCACTCTGTGCTATCTTTAACATTATTTCTTATTCTCTCTTTTTTTTTCAAATCAGTCCGAAATAAATGGCAGGCTGGGAGTTTGTGCGCACTTGAATTAACAAAGTATTGAGTTCAGTAGGAGTATGCATAATATTATTACATCAATCTAGAACGTTTGCTGTCTGAACAAAAAAAAAAGAGATACAAAAATTAGCAATGATGCTCATGGAATGTAAATTATCTGAAATGCAGAATATTGATGAAGAAGAGAAATAATGGGTGTCTAAACTGCTCGTCCTTTTATAATGTCGATGCTCATTTCACTGGGATCTGTAGCTTGCAACTCAACTTGGATGCCATCAAGTTCCCTCTTGAATCTATCTTTGGAGCTGGCATAGACCATTTTACTTCTCACCCTTGACGCATCAGGAGACCTACAATGGTAAAACAACCCTGTTATACAAGGAACCATAACCACGTGACGAAAATTTTACTTGTTTGGTAAGCAGAGAAACAGAAACAACATGCCAATGAGTTCTAGTTTGACGGTATTGGAGTTATCTCTAGAACTAAAAGTCTCAAAGATAATTAACAAAAAAAAGAAAAAAAAAGGCAATAGAAACAACGCAGGATGGCCAGCAGAACTACTGACTCACCATGCAATGAAGAAAATTTTGCTTTTCTGGCAATTCTCGTCAGTAGTGAAATCAAAGTCGTAAACAGCATAACGGCACTCATCAGCAGGCAATGATGCAGTAAAATCGTCATAGGTTTCTTCCGGGCTCCCAAGCTTCTCTATCGCCACTTGTTGATCCTCGATCTTGAAAACGATGAATCTGTAGTTCCTCTTTGCTTTAAGTTCCAGAAACTTCAGCTTACACTCATCATTCACAGCCATTCCAGACGCTGAGTTTGCCTGACCCAAGAATTCAAATTGGAACATGAGAAAAATAAGTGCAGAAATCACAAGATTTCCGACAAGAAGCTTACGGCAACATTTCATAGGCCGACAACAAAATGACAGCAGAATGTTGGCATTCGTCTAATTTGATGATTATGATGGCCGCTTTCGGCTTTGATGAATGAAGGCATAATGCAACAAAAGATGAATTCCAGGGAAAGATGTTTTGCAAGTCAAAATTGATACCTTCTTCTCATGGAACTTCTGAATACGACAAAAATGGTGACAATGAAATTGAGGATTTCACAATTTCTAGAGACTGATCTAACAGAAGGCAGAATTGGCACCAGGTTTTAACTGAGATCTTGACCATTCTGGCCTAGGCTTTCATGAGCACCCAGCTTTGTATTTTTGCTATTTTTCCCCCCTTTGCTTTCAAAATCCAACCAAAAGATCTACCAGAAAAATGAGAAAAATTTTTGGCCCTTTCTCTTCTTATACTTTCCAAAACTGCACATTAGGGTGATGCTTTTTTCCATCTACTATGAGATAGATATGAGCATTCAAAGTTTCCGCCCTGAATCCCCTAAAAAAAATGCATAAAGCAGTGAATCTAATTATGAAAATGCGTCGTGAGACGAAAATTTCGTTAGAGAAACGACAATTGGGCCATTGAATCTCCCCATCTGATTTGACAGCAAAACACCCCGCTTATAGGCAATGAGACCCACTCAAAACTAAATCAACCACTCCAGCTTGAACTTGGTTAACATGAAGGTTCTGCGTTTTGCACTCTCGACCATCGTGAAAATAATAACATGATCAAGATAAGGGGAGGGATAGAGAGAAAGAGAGCATACCATGTTGACGTCAGAGAAGATAGCAGAGTTAATGACAGGGAAGGGTAGAAAGCAAAAGGAAGAAATGGAAAGGGGAAATGGGAATGTAGGAGAAGGGATGGGGAAGAGATCCTTAATTTTGGGGGACGAATTAAAGAGGTCAGACGAGTGCGGGGAGCAAGAGAAATTTGAGAGGCCAAAAACAAAGGTTGATGATTTTCTACAGTTCCCGACGCTGATCATGTCCACAACCACCATCCCATGTCATCTCTATTTTTTCCATTTTTATCCGGGCCAAAATAGAAAATTTTACCATCCCCTGTTTATATATAACTTTTTACGTTCTTGAACTTTGGAACTTGTCTTGGTTGTTGTTGAGGTAACAGATTCATCTCGTTCTACCCGTTGATTCTCCTGGAATTTGTCAAGATAGTACAAATTCAAAACATAACTTTATGGAATGTTTGTAAAAACATATTAATACATAACAAACTTAATTTATTTAAATTAAAACATTCGTAAAAACACCTGCCAAAAGGAGAGAGATCGAAAATCTCTGTATACAAAATTTAAATTAATTAACATTCGTTTTAAATTAATGCGACCCATTGGGCTACAGCTTATTACTTTCTCCAGCGGCAAGATTGAAGTAGAGATCAACAACGTTGGGGCAGCTGTCGTAGCACTGAGGAGAGCAGAGGTGTTGTGTGAAGCGAGACTCGAGCAGTGAATCCGATGAAATTCCAAGTGATTTCTGTCAGAGCCCACAGGCTTTGATGCATTCCTCTCTTTCAACCCAGTTATTCAATCGGTCAGCCTCAATGTCGGACGTCCGGCAAGTGTATGCTGCTTCTCCGCTCCTTGTGACGCGCTGACGAGATTGCATGGGCGTACCTGTCGTGATCGAGATGTTCGCATACTATTTCTCCTGGAACCCAAAGTTACAGTTCTCGATGAATTCATGGCGACTTATATATAATTTTAAACATTCTCCTATTAGAGCATAAATGTAGTAATATAAAAACATGAAAGTGTGATTATGAGAAGCTGGTGATAGAAGTGTTCCGGATTCTTCACTTGCCTCGAGTGCCTTGTACACAGGTGACGAGGAAGTGTGTGCAATAACTTTGTGTTTTGTCGCCTTTGCCTATGTGCGAGGAAGTGTGTGTAATAGAAAAGCAAGGTTGTGCTTACCGCACGGTTTTGAAACTTGAACCGGGATAATACTTGGGTCAATAAAATTAATAATTAAATCATTAAATTAATTAATTAATTAAATGAAGTGATTTTATTTTTTTAATTTAAAAATTTTATAAAAAAATTTTAACAATAATTTTAAAAAATTTTTTAATTTTTTAAAAATAAAATTATAATATTCAAAATTTTTATATATTTAATTTTAAATATTAATTTAATTTTATTAATATAATTAAAATAATTAAATCGTAAACTGTTTTAGTTTGCTGTCTTGCTGATGTCCTAGAGCCAGCTGCCAACTTTTCGCGAACCCCCAAAGGAGAAGTTCAAACCATTTTAAAATGGTTTCAAAGTAAACCATAGATCCTTTAGAAGCTAGAGAAGCTCTGGTCGTTTGGTGGTGTGCCCACTCTAAGTGGGGTTGGAACCCAACGACTTCGGCCAAAGTAAATAAAGCATGCTTTAATAAAGCAGCCAATAACGGCGGCTATGGATGGCAGGTGCATGCCCCTACCTTGCTTTGCGCAGCGTGTTGGTGGAAATTAAAGGTTCCGCTTGGCTATATCGATGGCTTTTCACTTGGAAATCGGCTATGGGGCTTAATATTTTGGATTATCAGTGTAAACGTACAGGAGCTTATGGATACAAAAGCCTTAATATTTTTGGGTGCATCGGTGGGCTAATGCTTCTTCTCTTGGATCTGGAGATGGTGTCTGGTTCCCTTATTCCAAATAGTCCTCGTTATCAAGGAAATTATGGAGTATCAATTTTTTTATTTAATATTAATATTCTATGAGAATGACTAATTATCCTAACGACCATCAATCAAATCAAACAGCCCTTTTAATGAGTTTGAATAATTTTTTTATTTTGTTTGCCGTTCCTTTATATTTAATGCATTTTATAAAACTTGCCGAGCTTCCGATTTTCGCGAAAAGTCTGCCCATTGAAAATTAATCTCGAGCAACACCTCCGGCAAAGTCCACAATCCAAATGCAAAAAGTCAGAGCTAAGCATTTCCCTTTCCTCCTCATCCGATGGGTTTGGGCTTTCAAAATCTTCAGCTGGGTAAACACCTAAAAATTTTCCGTTTGGACTGATGGGCTGTAACCGTGTCTTCATGCATACATCTTGTTTACACAAGAATGAATGGGCCTTCCCTCGGATATGGGCCAGCGCCACATTTAATGGGCCTAAATTACAAAATATATTCACCAGCTTTGAAAATATAATAACCTATCTCTTAATGAAATATGACTTATTATTAATCAAGGAACATTTACAGCGCACCAAAAGGCATCTGATCTTAGCATACCCCAGAAAAACCGAAGCTTTGTTTACTCGATACTGGGTGCTACAAAAGCGAAAACTTGCTGGAAAGTGGTAAACAGATGCTGCCTTTCAGCTGTGGAGAATCTAATTGCGGTGCGAGATTCTGACTAGAAATTCTTCAAATCAAAATTTCGTTAGTAGGACTTCAGTTATGGTGAATAATATTCTATAAAAATAGACTAAAATTCCAATGTCTTCCCAATACAACATGCAACAATGTTTTTGGGATTAATTGGCCAGATAAAAAACTTGAATTGGATAACATGGACCCATAGAGTTGACTCCAATACCGTTAGGCTAAGTCCATTAGTAGTAATCAGTGAGAAATATCAATAAAAAGAAGAGGAGAGTAGACCAAAAATTGTTGGCAGACCATACTGTAGGACATGTAAACTAAGATTGTTTCAAGAAAATTAAAAAAAAAAAATTCCCATTTTAAAACATGCTTTGGCTATACTTACATATAATTTATAGCGATAAATTTCTCATAAATATTGTTCGTGTCATTCAACCTCAAAAATGTAATAGCTACTAGTATTATGAAGACAAAAACCAGCTGCAAACGGTTAGCTTGCCGTGGGCCCTTGGGAATTAGATTCCGCTATGCATTCACGTGGCATGGTTGACTGCTTTTTCCATTAGGACATTAATGTTGATCGTCACTAAAGTTGAAAAAGGTTTCAACTAGTAGAAATTCTAATATTCCAGCCGAAAGTGAATGCAATTAAGGTATTAAAAAAGAGGATCAAGTACAGATATATATCCAAGAGATGTAATTAACATGAATCCAGTACATAATGATTTAGAGCAAAAGGTCGGCCTTAATCATAGACCGAAGTATTTTGAGAAGTTGATTATTGATCAGACACAAAGTTATTCTTTTAAAAAAAAAAAAAAAAAGAAAATTAAGAGAAATGAAGAAGATCGTCCCCCTGGAACTCTCCACTCAGAAGGAAGGACTGCCTGAGAACCGAGTAAATCATGGTCAAGTGAGACTCTGAGACAGGCGTAAGACAGAACAAAAACAGCCATGGCTTGGAGTTCGCGCCGCGCCCCCCCCCCCCCCCCCCCCCCCCCCCCCCGCCCAAAAAGAAAAAGCAAGAGCATGGTTGACCCTTGACGGTAGACTCAAAATATATATTTATAATCAAAACCCGAGACAGTCTTGCACAATTCACACAAGAAAAAATACATGTACGTGCCCGAAAGTGGTGATCAAATTACCTGCGCGGGATGGAAGGAAGAAGTTGAATTTGGAGCCACCGATGGAAAATTCCCAAGAGATCGCATGATCCAATGAATAAATTGTCCACTCGAAGAAACCAGCCGTTTAACTAATTCGGAACCAATAATGGACACTATAATCAGATCAATGCGATCCCTTTGGAGCTCTCCACCTGCACCAAGAGATTCTACCCGCAGCTTAGATTGAACAAAAGTTTCTCGCCGGCTCCAGCAGATCTGATAAGCAAAACTTTCGCTGGTTAGCCAAAAAGTGGAGAACCCTCGCATATATAGTGATGGGGTGACCTATAATATAATGTAGGGTTCTTGATTTATAGCTAGCAAAGGAGGAGACATGTTGACTATTTTAGGCAACCGTTGCACCCCTTTACCCTTGTGTTCCCGGCCTCACCCATGTGGTGTGATAGGGAGTTGGGCATGTGTGTTCGCGCGATAACATTGATCCTTGTTTTATGAGAAATTACTAGAGTAGCTAACCATGGAACTCCTAGTACTTTTACAAAGCACCAATTATTATTATTATTATTATCAAAGCATATATTTTTTTTTTATTTCAGTTCGTGCGTCAATTGAAACCAAGTCATTCTTTAAACCATCTTAGAGGAATTATATCTCGGAGTGCTGGATTGTGATAATCCCTTTTAATTGGAACTCTTGTTTGAAATCCGCAACCGAATTTTACATTTTACCTTGAGCGCGCGGCATCCTAATTATACATTATGGACATAAGTTACGAACTAATAGATAATTAGTTTGACATAAAACACAAGCACATGCGCACATATTTCAGAATTATTAATAAGCAAGTGTCAAATCATTTAAAAAAGAAGAAAAAAAAAAAAGATCTATACTTTATTCGATAAATGCATAATACAAATAGGGTCAATTAATGGCTCATCGTGTCGTGTCGTGTCGTGTCCTGTGTAGTACGTACCAAAGCAAAATTTTTGGTTGTGAACGTAATATGTACAAGTGGTTCAGACAAAGCAAGTTATTGTTTGTTTCTTGTTTCGCTTAACCAAGAAAAACGGAGAGAGGGGTTTAAAACACTGCCCGTCTATTTTCAAAGCTTTCCCAAATTCAAGGTAATCAAAGCGTGGCGAAACATCAATTTGGCCTAATATTCTCCTTATTTAAGTTATCTTTTCCGTGAAATTTGCTATCTTTGCCTTTCTCGTTCTCCTTGCAATAATGGATCAATGAGATCGTCCTGGTCCTTGCCAGTAAATCTTGTAAAATCTCAAGGGCACGTGGGTAATAAAGAAAATGGAAAAGATAACGGGAGTCTTTAATGCTTTTAGGGCAGGTAGGAGTATCAATCGAACAGCTAACGCTGTTGGGAAGAAACACAGCACTTAGTCCCTCGGAGAAAATGACATTATTCCGTTTTCTTCTCTCTTCCTCAACTGTTATTGCCGATCCCTAAATGCGTTAGTTGGTGATCGAAGAGCATGTCCAAGGGCACTCCCACACGTGTACACGGTTCCTGATTCACATCTTTTGACATAACATGGTCCGCACCTTTGTAATTCTCACCGACAGAGCTTATCTGAGTGGATACTTTGATAATTATTTGTCAATGTATGGGAAACTCGGAATCCGTCTCCAAATTAAAATAATGAAAGGCCCACTCGTTTTCTTGATTTGAAATTACATCGCCTTGTATTTTCCAAAAGTAGTTCCTCCTAATTTGATATATTTTTTATATTATTTATATTTTAATAAACAAAAAATTTTATTAATAATTCATTCAGATTCAATAATATTTAAATAATAATTTTTTTTATAAAAAAATTAAATGAGAATATTAATATATAATTTTAATTTTGATTTATAAATATTATAATTAGGGCACATATAATGAGATTTTTTTAATAAAATTTTTTTTTGACATATTTTAGTAAATTGGAAACGACGAAAAGACATTTATAATTACCCCCCATAAGCAGAAATTGTTAATTAAGTGCACTTGATCATTGCAGACCAAACTACTCTGCATTAGGCCCAGAACTAAAACGTTTTTGTGGTTTCAATTTCTGCCATGGGGCCTCAACTCATTTCAAGCGAAATCCGAATCTCCAAACAATCGCGAGTACGGTTCAGTTGGCAATGTTAAAAAAATTCACAGCCACGTGGGACTAGCGACAGCCTGCGTCGTATGATTTGAAAGACTTTGGCTCGTTCTCGTCTAGTACACGCAAGTCGTCCTACACAGGAAACAGACTTAAAAGAGGCAGAAATAAAACGGAAACAATGCATTCCCATTAAATCTAGCTTTATATATTTATTTTTTTAATACATGATCTAAGTAATGGAAATTCTAAGTGAGTATTAAATTTATTGTAGCAATATAATATAAATTTATATTTAAAATACATTAAATTTTATTGCATCCTATAATAAAATTAAAAAGAACCAAAAAAAGAAAAAAAGACTTACACATTCTCGTGTGGGGTGCTGGGGTAAGATCAAGAATGATCACCCTCCACTGTGTTTGAGGCAGCATCACAAACCTTGCGCCTCCTGAGCTCCATACCGCACGCATTGGCCCGCACATAATCCCAAGAGATGCATTTACGTCAATGTGTCCCCTCGATTTGGTGCACATGGGGGTCACTTTGTTCTCTTTTATTTACTCAAAATGCGAAAAAGCATCGAAATCATTTCGTCACTTTTCTTCGTTCGCTCTACCGAGTTGTCCGCTTCGATCACTCTTTTACCCCTTTTTTTTTTTTCACGTTGAACGGATTCTCTGCGTCATTTCTGTTGACAAAGGAAGATACGTTTCACATGTGTGTGGATTTCATCGAAGGAGGCCTAGCAAATATAAACTTTCAAATGACCCAATCACCAAAATTGACTATGTTTTAGTTGGCCAAAGTCCAATTTTTAAGAACAATTCGGAAGAAAAATTCTACGTTAGACAAAAATAACAAAATTTTGATTGGTAGTTTTTTTAATAAAAAAATACTTTTAACTCGTAAAAGAAATAATTTTTTGGTACGTTGATGAAGCCTTTTTTCATATTAGACCGGGGACTTTGACTCATAAATTGCCACCTAGTCTATAATTGCATGTTGTTTTTGGGGCTGAGGATACACTCGAATTGTACCGAAGCCCTTAAGCAATCTTTCGGCTTTGATATTGTGCGTAGGTCCAAAGGGCACCGTTGTCCATGCCTGATTACCCGAAAGGCCCATTGTTAGACTTTATAGGCCTGGTTACAAATCTCCTAGGAGCCCAGTTGAAAAGGAAAATGGGATGAACGGCCAGTTCAACACTCCCCAAAATCCAATACACAACATGACGAAAGAAATGAGATGAGGTCGGGGGGCAGGTAGGTTTGCCACCATCTCTACGTACACAGTAAAGGGGCTGCAGACGATCAAATATGCCGTTCACATTTACGAAACGTTAGGGGGATGTGTACTACTGCCACCTCGGTTTGAAACTTTATCCGGTGGCCGTGGCACCCGAAACACAAGTCAACCCAAGTAATTAAAATTATTGACCTGTGGCCGGGACGTCACCCCTGGTAACGGTGCACTTTCAATTGCACGAGTTGCTAAGTAGGGGGAGAGCTTTTGATGGAAAAGGGACAAGGCAGGCTCCACAAACAATGTTTTTTTTTTTTTTTTTTTTGAGAAAAATAATGTGTAACGAAATTAGAAAAAATATGCAACAATTATTGTTAGTATAACAACACTTGCTGTATTTATTATATATTATATACTAATTTATATATTCTATAATATATGATAATTATTACATATTTTGCACTACTTATTATATATTTTACATTACTTACTATATATATATATATGTTAAAAAAAAAAAAAGTTGCTTTTTTTAGGTTCGAACCCACTGCCCCGTTTGCATCTTGTCCGTCTTCCCCTGCTACCTAACTCTTTGAATAAATAAGCCGTAACTCGTATGGCCAACGGCACTGAAATTTCTGACCAAGACAGAGTAAAGAGAAGATGAGCAGCTGTCCTAAATCTTGGGGTTGATACCCTTTTGGATTCTTCCGAATCAATTAATATACACCGACCGTCGTGAATTTTGCTTGTAGACAGTGTCGAGAAAACGAAAATTGGGAGGAAAAAGGATTTCCATGCTTTAATTGAAGCCACAAAGAAGAAAGAATTCCAACAGCTTTTCACTATTTACACTGGTGAGATAAGAATGCAGAAGTCTAACTTGCGTGGTCAAATTTGAAACAAACTGAAAAAGATCGCTACCGATCCTTTGCTGGCCAAACACGATAAAAGCGCATGCTTGTCCGAAAATCTTCCATTGCGTTGACCTGACTCCCCATTAACAGACAAATGTGTAATCTTGGCTAAATTGAGAACTTTGGACCACCGTGCAAAATGTAAGTCACATTTGAGAACTTTGGACGTTCATTCAAGTTGCCAAATTGCCATTAAGGTAGCCATGCTCAGCTGAATCAATACCCATCCCGGCGAAGCAATAGTATGACCAAAGCTTCCTCACATTGCACGACATCTTGTCAAGAATCACCCCAGAAAGAGTCTAAATCGGCTAACAAGGAGACAATGATAAGATGCTTTCACAGTTTTCTCGCTCCTTTGTCTAGCTGGTCGGTGTTTATTGTGCTGCTCGTTTACCATCTCAATTATCATCTATGCGGTCCACAGCTGCCAACTGGGAAGCTGTTTTCTGTTCTGATATTATTATTCTTCATTCCTCAATCGATTGGAAAGACCAGGAGAGATAACAGGATGTTTCATGATGTCTAAGATCATGGCCATATTCCCACTAAGATCAAGAATTACTGAGCTAAAAAGGAAGACTAGTCACTTTCACACTTTGCATGTGCATCATGTTGTCTTCCGACTTTTTCCTATTCCATAAGAGTCGAGGCTTAAGAACAACTATTTGGTCTAAGACTCGTATGAATTTTCTTACTATACCTTACAGCCGCAAGAAGATTTCTTTTCTTTCTCGTTAACAAACATGAAAGTCATCAATATAGTGATTGGTCTATGTGAACATGTTTAATTCACTTCATATGTGTACGCCCTTACGATCAATGTGCATTTAAAGACGGGGCAGAGGGAGGGGGACAAGGGAACCTTGACATGCTATATTATATGATAAGATGGAAAACAAAGTTTCACCGAATAGTTGAAAAGATAACTAACTTAATTTGATAAAAGTTTTTTATTTTTATTTTTTTTATAAATATTATTCAATAATTTTTTTATAAAATTAGTTAAATATTAAAATTTTAAAATTTTCAAATCAATTTACTCTGTCAAATCTTAAAATTGACATAATTAAAAATATCATAATAATTAAATTAGTATTATTAAATTAAAATTTTAATTTTAATAAATTAATAAAAATAATAATTTATTTTTCATCAAATTTATATGTCAATAAAATAAAATAAAATAATATATATATATATATAATAATTATTATAGATATTATGTTATTAATGAGTAAAAAATATTAATATTTATAACAAATAAGTATAATATCAATTAAAAATAAATTAAAGTATTAGAATTTACATTAATTTAGACATATTTAATATAAACTTACATGCACGTCAATTAAAGATTTGACAAAATGACTTAAATAATCTTGGGTTAGGAAAAAATTGTGATGATTACATGCCACAACAAACGTAATTTATAGTATAACAAATGTTTAGGAAAGATTTATATAATCAATCCTGATTCAATTATGGATCAAGATTTGTTATTGTTGTTGATATATTCATAAATTTAAATGCCTTTAATGTAATACAAAATTTTAATAAAAATATATTTATATAATTAATTTCTGAATTGTTTGAGAAAAACAACATTAATTATCTGTGTGAAATACATATTACCTTAAAAACGAGGGGATCGATCCTCGCCTTGAAAACTTGGTAGGGAAATTCAAGCATAAAAAAGACTGTCAAATCTCGGTTGGTGGTTTCTATCAGAGGTCTGACCTGAGTTGTCTGGTAAATGAGAATGGAAAGAGACGGACTAGATTATAACCGTGTAAACTCCAACTCTTGAATAGTAGGCCGAAGGTAACATCAAATCCGAGACTTCAAGAGCATGAAACCTTGGGTAGGTTGACAAATCACTATATGCTGATCATCTTTAGGGTGTGGTTTTAAAAATCAAATTGTAACAAAATAGTATTCAAAATTAGGAAAAAAAAGGAAGAGAATCACCTAAAATGACCTGTACAGATAATTTGACAATGAAGACTCCCTGATCCTTTGAGTACGTGTTGTCATAAAAAGAGCTGTTCCGTGTCAATTACTGCGGCCATACTTTAAAATGTTTTTTTTTTTAGATTACAATAATTTTGATGTTATTACTAAAAAATTATAAATATACTATAATTTTATCAATTTTGATAAAAATATTATATATAATAATTAAAAAATATATATAAAATAATATAATAATAAATATATTTTTATATAATTATAAATATTTAAATTTATTTAAATAATAAAATTTAAATTAAATTGAATCAAATTATAATAAATTATTAATATAAATTAATATCAACGAGGATAAATGTAAAAGCAGGGGTGATACTTTGAACTTTTGCCCTAAAAACAAGAACCTCTGCCACTTAGACTACTCGTTTAGCGGTCCACACTTGAGAATGTTGCATTATGTAACGTAAACACAATCAGCGAGATTAACACACTATGTCTTACAGAAGAGACATGCATGCACCCAAACTTTGGCCTTCCTCTTATCACCTAAAACGAGTTTTGCAATAGACATTGAGTATTGATCCCAAAAAGCATGTAGGAACGACTTATATTGACAACTGAGGTAGTCTTAAATAATAATAATAATAAAATCACACACGTGTAGATAAACGTAGATGGCACTTTTAAATTTTTCTAGTCTATCTCCGAGGTAATGTTTTGCC
The DNA here is from genome assembly GCA_037832385.1 of Rhizophora apiculata. Taxonomy (NCBI): domain Eukaryota; kingdom Viridiplantae; phylum Streptophyta; class Magnoliopsida; order Malpighiales; family Rhizophoraceae; genus Rhizophora; species Rhizophora apiculata. The sequence goes on along the minus strand of CM075428.1, from coordinate 8,421,819 downwards.
ATATATCTTCAATTAATTACTTTTTCTCTTGATGGAAAACTGATCTTTTACTCTGCAGGTGTCCACCTTTGCCAATTCATCCTGCCCAGAAGGAATGCCTAACCTAGCCACCGTGAGTCTTTTGAATCATCTTGGGTCCTAGAAATGAATTTGGCGCCGTTGAAATCCAAATAGAGAAAAGGAAATCGTGTCATCTTTTCTTCAACTCTGAGTGAGAACTTTCAGAATTTGATTTTTCACCGTAAAAGATTCAGAATTTGGCGGCAGACTTCCATCCACAATAACATGTTCAATATCCGACCTTTGACCGGTGGCGGTAGTAATAAAATATGAGAAATGCGCCAATCAAATTTGAAGATTCATGAAAATAATTAAGTTAAGTTGTCTCGCGGTTATGGATTATAGTTATATATTCTTCTTATATATTATGGTTATCCAACCATGAATTGAATCGACATAGACGTACACCATGTGCCGATTAGGCCATAGAGTCGATGCTTTCTTTGAGACAATTCATTTTATCAAGACCCATTTCATCGACGGATCAGTGAAAGATATTGAGGTATGTTGTTTGTACCATTACCAACAGACTTGGCACATGCCCACGATAAAATGAATATAACAATTGTAATTTCTCAATAATTTTGCGAGAGACTATAAAAAGGTTGACGGGGTGTGTTCTACATTTTTGTGTATATTTTTTAATGCAATATTGTTCTTAAGACCAAATTTGATTCTGGTTTTGAACATTCTTGTCCTTAATTAGGATAACAGAATCAGTGACGTCAGTCAGTATCTCCAACGTAGGAATGAGTGTCCATGCATCGATGCCTGGGAAGTAAATGGCAACTTCAAGGGAACTTCCGATCCGTTAGGCGTATCCGACCTTGTGATGTTTCTTGAAGGGAGATATTGCCCGGAAGCCAGGTCGTACACGTGTCATCAGTCAAAATCCAACGTGGAAACTATTTTATTGATTAAAATCATTTGGAGCTTAAACGGCGGTTTACACGTTAGAATTTGCATGTATAACCAAGACTAACTAACCCACGGAATTTGAAGATTGGACGGTCCAACTAAAACCGTTTTGGCAAGGTAGTCCAAAACATACTAACTACATAAATAAGAAAAGAGATTAGATTAACTGAGCAATTTGTTATATATATATAAACTATATGACATTCTTTTTCACATAAAACAAAGCAATTTATTATTATAGTATGAAGAGGTTTTGAAATGTCAAAAAAGTCTGAAAAAAGGGAGAGGCAGAAAAAAGGAAAAAGAAAAAATGTAATATCCAAGAGTTTCCACAGGAGCGACTTTGACAATGTTTCAAACTTTTCTACTTGTAAATGGGCAGCTCCATGGTCAAAACTCCTACAATCGGCAGCCCGCTTCTCTTTCCATAAATACCCCCTCATGTGGTTATCTCTTTCCTACATCAATCAATATAGACGAGAGAGAAAGCAGAAAGCTCCCTGGGTTGGAATCGGGGGTGTCACAGACATATACAGCTAGGATATTCTGTTAGAGAGAGCGATAGGGGGGCTGAACGACAAAGATAGATGGGGTTTCTTGAGCTTTCTCTAACTTTTAACTTGGCCATTACCTATATATTTCTCTACTTCGGGTGGAGATTATTGTGGTCTTGCCTGATTTCGCCTATCAGGGCATATTTGAAGCTTAAAAGAAATGGGTTTGGAGGGCCAACTCCGAGTTTCCCACTGGGAAATATTGAGGAGATGAAAAGGATCAGCAGGACAAGGCCAGCAGCCCCTTCTTCCGGATCTTTAAAACTGGTCTCCCATGATATTCATGCCACTGTGTTTCCTTACTTTGCTCAATGGCAGAAGTCTCATGGTATGCCTCTTCTTCTGGGACTTCCAGTTAATCATTGTCTTCTTCACACTTTTATTGTCTCCGAGCTCACACAAAATGAGAAGAAAAAAAAGACAATTTCTTTGTTTTGAGTTTAGTTAACCACTTATTCACAAAAAATTGATATGCTAGTAGCACACTAATTAATTATTGCACATTGCATAATATTCAGTCGAGTTTTATACAGTAACTGTAATGAAGTCAAGAATATTTTTCATGGTAACCCAAAAAAAAAAAAAAAAAAGTTTCAATTCCTAAGAAAGTATATGCTTTGCCTTTGGTGTTGCAGGGAAGGTGTTCATATACTGGCTTGGTACAGAGCCATTTTTGTACATAGCAGACCCAGAGTTCCTGAAAAGAATGTCTGCAGGGGTGATAAGCAAGAGTTGGGGAAAGCCTCGAGTGTTTAAGCATGACAGAGAACCCATGTTTGGCGACGGTTTGGTCATGGTTGAAGGCGACGACTGGGTTCGCCATCGCCATGTCATCACTCCTGCTTTCACTCCGGCCAACTTGAAGGTTTGCCCCCCCCCCCTCTCTCTCTCTCTCAATTACTGATCCGCAGAGGGGCAAAAAACAGTAAGTCGTGGTGCAAAAGTTTCAAGTCTAGCCTACGAGACATTTAATCGTTTCATTTTTCAACTACTCGCGCGCACTCAATTGTAGAATTCATTTGCCTTTATGATTTCTCCACCACAGTCAAAAATTGGAAAATACTTACTAGAGGGATGCTGCTGAGTCGCAGGTGGGAGTTTGAAAAGCAAAAAGTGCAAAAGTAAGCAAGACACATGTCGTTCAAAGACCCAAAACTCAAATTTTAAAATTTTGGTGAGTTTGCATAATTTGCACAAACAACCTAAAAAGTAGGAAGTGGGCATTAGACTTACTTAGAATGAATGAAGATGTGTCTGATTTATCTACACACGTAGAAGGTAAATTCTCTAATAATAAATGTGAGTCAATTTTGGTGGTGGAAAAACTCACCTTGTCCAAAAAAAAAAAAAAAGTCACGTAAGATGCTCTAGTCAAGCAAACTTCGTACTTTTCGCATTTAATGGTCCAACACATTCACCTATATTAATTACCATCCACTAATTAAAGCATGCTACGTATTCTACACGCAGGCTATGGCAAGCATAATGGTGGAGTCCACCACAAGGATGCTAGAGAAGTGGACTGCCCTCATCAATGCCGGCAGTCAAGAGATCGATGTGGAGCGAGAAATAATCACAATAGCAGGAGAAATCATCGCCAAGACAAGCTTTGGCATAGGCTACGAAAATGGGAAGAAAGTGTTGGACAAATTAAGGGCGATGCAGGTGACCCTGTTTGAGTCCAATCGCTATGTCGGGGTACCATTTAGCAAGTTCATATGCCCTAAGCAAAACCTAGAGGCCAAAAGACTTGGGAAAGAAGTCGATGCTCTCCTTTCATCCATTATAACAGCACGAAAAAGATCCACTGATGGGTTTCTTCAAACTGATTTGCTGGGGCTATTGCTTGAAGGGAACCGGGCGGACGGCAGGTCGGGGAAGACATTAACAACACGGGAACTGGTCGATGAGTGCAAGACATTTTTCTTCGCTGGCCATGAGACCACTGCTTTGGCAATAACATGGACGTTGCTGCTTTTGGCCATGCATCCTGAGTGGCAAAACGAATTGAGAGAGGAGATCAGGCAAGTTATTGGAGAAAAGGAGCTTGATTTCAGGGTGCTTGCTGGACTTAAGAAGGTAATTTCCCATAGCATTTTTGCTTGCTTGGCTTAAGAAGGCAAACTAGCTGTGCATCAAATTCCATTTGCTTCTTCTAGGCTTGTGCATACTCGAATCTAAAAATCTGGAATCTGTATGGACATGGATAATTGAACATGCATCAACTATGAGAAATTAGAAATCTAAAAAATATAATTGAACATGCACCATATATAGGAGCAAAAGCACCATTGTCACCTGCAATATTATTGACAGTCTCTCCTTCACCATTAGGCACGTTTGAGGTGATGTCTATGCACTAGAAGATAACTTTGGGTCACAAGTAAAAGGAATACTAGAACAAAAAAAACCGATGGTAGGCTGCAGAGACTAATTATATGAAAATGTAAAAATATTTTGAGTCTGAGGACGGTTTTAATATCTTTGATAAAAACTAACTCAAAATATAAGAATAAAATTGTAACTTTGACTCTAGAATGAAGATTATAATGAAAATCTTTGGACGAGTTAAAAAAAAAAAAATGTGGTTTTTCACTTGATTTTTTGATAATGCGAACTTTTTGGTTTAAAAAGAAAAATTAAAAAAAAAAAAAAAGAAGAAGAAGAAAGAATTACGGTATAGTCACACTTATTGAAATAAATAATAATTATGAAAAATATTAAAATATTTTTTTTCTTTTTAATTTTATTTATTTATGTGAGTAAAAAAATATGGTTAGTTTATCTTTATTATATTTATTATGTGTTCATTTAATTGAATTCACCTAATTTTTTAAAAAATAATTAATAGAGTGAGCCAAATGTGTTTTTTCATATTTATCAAGAAACCCAAGTGGACCAAATACCTTAAAACTTGTTTCGCGGACCATTATTCTTAACGTTGCCAATGGTCAGAGCCAGAATGGGATGGTCAAAGGTCAGATACGTTTTCGTCCTGGTCCACGCTGCCCTTATTTCCATCCCGTTGGCTCGACCAGATTAAAGTGTCGCTGTCCCGTGTGCTGACAAACAGAAATGATAGGGACCGACAAACTAGACGTAAGCATAGGATCATATCACAACGGTATTTATAAATAAAATAATTTTTCTACAATTTTTTAAAGAAAAAATCACATCATTTGTGTGAAAATTAATAAAATATAAAAATAAATCAAATAAAAAATTCATAAAATTAATAAAAAGTACAAAATATCATTTTGTTGGTACTTTTATTACATTTTTTATATTTTATTCAAAATATTTGTGCACTTAATAATACTTGGTGTCGTGAATTTTTTTCAAAAAAATTAAAATTGAAATAATTATTTTATTATAAATGACATCATCAATGCCGGCGTTCCGTCGGTTCGTGCTTATTTTGTTAGTTTTGATAATGAGTATAGCTAACAAAACACCACATTTTGTGCAAAAAATACGTAGCAACACCCCAGTGGTCTTTGGTTGCACGAAAGTCAATGGGCCAACCACAATAAATTTGGCACTGCTTTTGCCCAACCTCCCCATTTACGTAACACGATGGACACGGTAAAATTTACGTTTGCATTTGGTCAGCGTTAAAGGACCCTTATTTATTATTATTATTTTTTTATCAATCGTATGGCCTTTGGTACATCGGAATTACATCATGTGTAAAACGGGAAGGGTCCGGGATTGACCTCTTTCGAATCTTTATCAATCTTTGAAGATCTTATATTGTGGATCTGTTCATTTGCAGATGGGTTGGGTAATGAATGAAGTTCTGAGACTATACTCACCGGCACCAAACGTGCATAGGCAAGCCAAAGGAGATGTAAGAGTAAACAGCCTTACCATTCCTGATGGAACTAACATGTGGATTGATGTTGTGGCCATGCACCATGACCCTAATCTATGGGGAGAAGACGTGATGGAGTTTAAACCAGAGAGGTTCCAGGATGACCTTTACGGTGGATGTAATCACAAGATGGGGTTTTTGCCTTTCGGATTTGGAGGAAGAATGTGTGTGGGCAGGAACTTAAGCGTGATGGAATATAAGGTTGTTTTATCCCTAGTTCTCACTAGGTTTTCTTTCACCCTCTCGCCATCTTACTCTCATTCTCCATCTTTCTTGCTGTCCTTGAGGCCCAGTCATGGGCTGCCTCTCCTCGTCCAGCCCCTTTAGGTTAATAATCTCAACTTCTGCAAACTCTTCAACATTTATTGCTTTCAACTACATAGGGCGTCTCTGTATTGTTCTCCTCGTCTCTGTGGTTCTGTAGAGTAAAATGTTGTAATGCCTCTTCACTTTCTAAGCTAATTGGGGAATCTTACCAGACTTCTTCGCCTTTGTCTTATATATGAACGTTTTGTCAGTTCAATGTGGTTAAGTGAGCAGATCCAGTAGGTTTGCAATCTGCGCCATGATGCGAGGCAGACTTTCCTTTCCCATTCCTTTTTCCCACTAACAGTGGGATGTATAAGCGAAGGCCGAACTCGACAAAAATTGGGTAACAGCGAAAGCTCTGAGGTTAATGTTCAGGCCTCAGAAGCCGGTATAATCCTGGAGCATTCTGTTCTCTCTAAAACACGACTTTAAAAGCGATACAAAAGCTGCAGCCTTAGCCATTGTAATGGGAAAGCAACAGCAAAAATAGCCCTTTAAATTAAATGGAAACATTCTTAAAGTGGTCTAACTGTTTAAGCAGACCCGGCATCTGACCTAATTATTCAATATCTCCTTGATGCATGAGAAATCAAAGGATGTTTAAAAGAGAGGGAAACCTTTAGGGAATCGAACGTGCATCCACTGTCTCTCGTATGTTGCCAAATGACTCCAACCAATCTCATCAAGTAATGACAATTTCAATTCGTAGAACTTCTTCTTAGGAGGATCCCCTTCCTCTTGAATCATGTCATTCAACACCTGAATAAATAGATCAGGTTTAATGAGACGCTCAACTGAACTCTTTTCCACAAGTTCTTTCAGCAGTAATCATAACAAGGCATTGAATTAGAAATTACTGAAGACAAATATTTTGGATGAACTGGCCTCACAGCAGAATTCCAAACAAAAATACCTTTAGTGCTGTTCCATGCCTGCCATGCCTCCTTTCCCGTAACACTGTGAGGGTGCCATATTTAGAAGACTTCACATCAACCCACTTTTGCAGTTCCTTAAAATTCTCCTCAAACAAATCTGACTGGCCTGTTGCCGATTGAGTATCAGTCCTCTCCTCAACTTTTGTACCTTCTGTTGCTGCTAAGATTTGGGCCTTCTCACCCTGCCACATGATAACAATGGTGATGGTAATATCAGAGTCATTAAATAAACCAACACCATCAACCTCAGCATCATACAGTGATGCAACCAATTAACTTAATATCATATGCTAGCAATTTTTGTATAGCTGCTTTAATTATAATGAAGGATCTTTGCTTTAAATAAAGAAAATACAGAAAAATTGCGTGTTATACCCGCCCCATTATCTTTCCCTTGCATGTGCATTTTAAGTTTAGGACAAATGCCCAAACATCCATTGCATATTGTGAGAAAAAAATTAAATGATAAAGCTGAGGCTGTCCAGACACCACCCCCCGTGTTTAGTAAATTATATTGTAAGGCCCCAGTAATGCACTAATGTGTATGTCCTCCCCTTCCCTCACACTCCAAAAACATCAAGAGAATAACCCTCAAGTCTGCTATGGATTCATATGATGGCTGGTCATGCCAAGTTGACAACACAGATATACATGAAAAACCCAGGAGGTCAACTAAAATGGCAAAAGAAGAAAACATTATTTTCATGCACTTGCAAACACACACAGATCTTGTTGCTACCTTCAAAGACTCAATATCTGCCAGTGCTAAGCCTTTTTGGTACAATGCTTCTGCTAATTGATCCCGGGTTGTCTCCATCTTCTTTTTGATGGCCTGCAGCAAGAGAAGCAAATGAGCCTTCAAGTAATAGTTGCAAAGCATGCAATTGGCAACAAAGGAACAGGATATGAATCTACAAAGTAGACAGATGATGATGGTAAAAGCAAGACAATAACCACAAGAAATTGGAAATCTAAAGTCTAAACACAACAAGGCCACACTATGATTAAGTCAAGTTTGACAATGTTGCTAATTTTGTTACACTGCTATGCATGGGCTTGGCTGCAAATATTGCCAGAAATTTCTTGGGAGGTTTTCTCCAAAAAGGTTAGCTAGTAGAGGAAAAATCTAACATAAATTATTAGTAAGTACCTGTGCCTCCTCATCTTCAGGATCACTCTTGACAGAAAAGAATCTTGCTAATTCATCTCTGTCAATACTATCAATTACCTCATTTGCTGCATCTACAACCTGGGAATAAGCAAGTGCCACAAAATTATTGCTTCATTGGGTTAGAATGCACAAATGTACAAGAAGTTTGTCATATCTTTCAGAAGCAAAGAAAGAGATACACTCTTTGGTACCCAATCTGAATTCTACTGACTGTTGAAGTAAAAATAGAGGAGATAGATAAAATCTCAAAGAACTTGTTTAACATGACCAAAAGAAAAAGGAAGAAAAAAAATAAAGGGTACACCCTCAAAGCTCATCATATCTTACAGAAGCAAAGATACTCAATCTCAAATCTTACCACCATTCCAATTAAAAGAAAAATATAAAAGGTAGCAACAACAATTTCTAAGAGCTTACCTCTTCATCATGATGAACTTTGTCCTCAAAGTTGCTCTGAGAAAGCAAGCCTTCCAAAATCTTAGCAAGAAGCGGAGTATACCTTGGGTAATCAGACTGCCAACAAGACATTACACATTATTTGACAGGTTTTGGAATCACAGCCATGACTCAAAAGTTTGCAAGAAAGGCAAAAAAGTGCATGCTCTCCTGAAAGTTTTCATGTAATCCTTCAAAGTAGGAGAACTTCTACAAGACTTTTGAAAGTCATACCATTTAAAATGCACTTAAATCAGCACAATTAGACACTGAAATTTCAATTCACAGACAAAAATTAAGCAAGGTGTTCCAACCAATTTATACTTCGGCTAAGATAGAAATGTGCAGCAGTCAAATGCACTCATAATGTTTGGCTTTGGAAAGTCTTGGCATAAAAAACATGTAAATTTCACTTTTAAAGAAGATAGGCCTTCCTTTTAAAGAAGAGAGATGTCTGTCTAGGTTAAGTTTTAAGCTCCATAGATCATCCTAGGTTAAGATTTAACCTTAAGAGAGGAGGACAAAGTTTTCCATTCCAAGCATTCTTCATCATTGTCCTGTTTGAGGCTTCCAAGAACTCTTATCTTAGCATCTCGAACCTGAAAAGTTCCTAAGCAGTAAGTGGCATTAAACAAAAAGATAAAAACAGAAAATCTCCAGTCCTGTAGTGTACTAGCACAACTTTGCAAGAAAAACATAGGTTAATCAGAATTTTTTCCAACACAACAAATATCTGTAGGAGACATAACATGGATAACTAGAAGCACAAATTTTCATGAAAGGGTGCAAAAATTTAAATGGATAAGGTGCCTCAAATACCTCTTCTTCTATCCTTTCAGAAACAGCCTTAGAGGAAGTTGAAGAAGAATTTTTGCCCTTGTCCTCCTCGACCTGCTAAATGTATTATAGAATAAGAACATGGACTTACATGACTCTTAACAAGAGGAATCTGTTGTTCAAGACCACTATACAATGACTTATAGAGGTCGGAGGAAAAACAAAAGGCATGGATATATAACCTTGCTCGGTGGCACTACATATGAAACTTGATAAGAGACAGGGGGGTTTCCCCCTTCCTGTCTAACAGACGACAGTTTTCCATAGGATATTGACCCAAGCAGCACAGATCCTTGTGGAGCATTCTGCAGGAAATACCATGACCATTATTCAATTAACCTTCTTACTGATCCTACTTTTATTACAGCAGCAGAAGAGACGGAAGAATGCAAACCTTTGGCAGCTTGTCTTTCACTGGTGGCCCCAAATATATTGCTTCTTTTTTCCTATCATATAAATCTTCCAACTTGTAAAAATGTGGTAAACAGAACAAATTAACCCAACAGAAGCAAATCACAAAGAACAAGCTATACCCTGGAACTAAAGTTGATGACTCATAAGCACCATTCCCCATCACAGGTCCATCCGGTTCAGAGAAAAAGTTTAACCAAATGACATCCTGAATTAGAAAGACCAGAGGATATTTTGAGAGAAAAAAAAAGGGCAAAACAATAACTAAGAAATAAACAGGTTTGTGAGATTGTGAAATTGCAAAATTATACCCAAAAGTAACTGAACATGTGAGAGTTATATTACTCTAGTCCCTTTGAAGAAATTATCAAGAATTTGATACCCAAATGAAAAATCATGAACAACAACCAGCAAGAGGTATGCATAGCCAAGATAAACCAACATATAAATAGGCCTAGGACTATAACAGTATCAGACACTACCAAATAACAAAGTAGAAATTGAACAGTATAAAATATGGATTCCAATAATGGGGTAACTTATGTATTTGATGGTCACTGATAGATGCAAATAAATAGCACTTGTTATTCCCTTGCACCTTCACGCTTTGGAATCATCATGCTAGTTGAATTACAAGTTTCTATATGTTAGCAAAATAACAGTCCCTATAACTAGATGAGGCACAATCAATCCAGAAGTTAAAACCTATTGACTAGGAAGGGCAGGTGGAAGTTATTATTTGTCAAAAGGGATGCAGAATCATGCACAGCAATTGTCCTGCTATATAGATTAGATTTAAGCACAAAAACATATACACATAGAACCAAGTGAAGCACATAAAGTTTCTTTCCCGTTGCTGAACCAATAACAAAGGCAATGTTAGAAAACTAAGAAAATGGCACACCAACATAAAATATGACCATAGTGACTGCATTGTTGAAATAGTGACAAAGCAGATGTTCAAATGGTCATAGCAAAGAAGTTTACAAATGTGCAACCTTAGAGATCCAATGTTCAGCATCTAACAATGAGATACTCTACCTTGTCATCCAGCTTCCTTTCGATAAATAATACCAACTGCTTCATCTTTTCCAAATATTGCACATTATCATGCCTGATACATGAGAAACTCACCCAATTTAAGCATATTTTGAGGGGTCAAACTTTATAAAATAGCCTTTCAGATTGAAATTATGAATAATTTCCCTTTTTCTGGATTGGATAAAAATTTCAGGAAATGAGTGCACATTTATATGCCTGCAGGTTGGGTAATATCTACCATGGAAAACTGATCATACCTTAGATATAGCTGTAAATTGTATTCACCCTTAGGGAGTTTTGTAGATTTGGGATAAACGTCACCCATGGCATAAACACGCTGCAATTCAACATGAAAAAACATAAAACTTTTATTAACTGTTAGCTTGCTACATTTGAAGACCACGAAGAAAGCATCCACAAACAGTATTTTAGATGTGAGATAATGCAGTCAATCTTCCATGAGTTTCACTCATGTCATGCATGTATTACACAAAAAGTATTATTGTTTTAATGTTATCAAGAAATTTTTCAAAGAATAATTAGCAGTTGCAATCTTCAATCATTAGCTGACTAGAATTGTACAACTACTCCCACTAGGTTGATATAAAGGCCAAGTACCTTGTTAGCATCAGAAATCATATAAAATTGTGACTCGAATTTATTGTCATAAATTCGATTATTAAGAAGTGGAATTTGTGGCTTGACTTTGGCTGCATTTTCCAATTTGAACCTATAACTGCAGAACCAAAGAGACACGTGTAGTAAAATAGTAATTAATATGGCATAAACCAAAACAAAGCCAGAACCTACGTTAATGTCAGCGTCAAAGTCTGTTTTCCTGAGGGCAGTTTGTCACGTTTGTCTGTCAGAATGCCAAGTTTAGCATCAACAGGTCGATAGGGAACTCTTATCTGCAAAATGAACATGAAGAAGAAGGGGAAAAACTGTAACATTAATCTGCAAAACCACATTGACACACAAATGCACACACATGCATGTAACAGAACTTATTTATACATTATTTAACATAGCAGCAGGTTTGAGTTTCTCAGATGCCAGCAGCGCTTCAACATCAATTCTGACAGGTGCTTCACTTCCATCTAGCATGATTTCTTCTTTATTGATGTCAATACCATGAAACACAACCTGGGCATGATAAGAAAAATGAGACCCAAATATAAAGATGTAAGACATGTAGTAATTGACAATTTTTTGCACTAATGTTCCGCTGCCAAATCAACTAATTGGAGAGATGGAACATAAACCTTGAACCACATTGTTAAAGAAAATTATACATTTCTGTGCCATCAAATACAGTTTGACATCATGATGACATGCTAAGATATGCAATCTAAAGGTTTGGTAGTACAAATAAACTATATACACAACCAAATTGGCAACACACAAGACACCAAACCCCATCCACCAAAGCAAAAATAGGAAGGAAAGAAAAACACAATGAAGATAACATGTACAGGACATAAAACTGCACAAAGGAACAATGAAGCAGAACACCAAGAGTAAATATAATCTCACTACCTCAAAGTCTACAACAGTGGTTTCATGACTTCCTATGCCACTTGACCAAAACTGGGCAACAGCTAGTTCCATTGTCTGACCACCCACCACAGGAAATGCAAAGCTTTTGGCAGCAGGAGAAGAAAATGTTACAACACTCTCCCATTTGATAGGCCGTTGAAGTGGACAAATCTGCAAATTGCAAGCATGTTACAGCAGACCTAGCAATCCAAAATACACTCCTTCTGCATGCTATACCTGAACAGTGTCAACAAAAAATCTCCGAGTGGTATCGAAACCTGATGTCAGCATGTTTGCCTCCACCCAACTAGCACCATAAGGAACTTCTATATATCTCCTTTCAATATGACCTATTAAGCAAGAGTGACCATAAATCCACATTAAGCTTAACATGACATGGTTTCAAATAATTTTGAGACTTGAAGTCTTCCCAAGGTACCTCAAGCTTAACGACTAAATCTAGAATAGAATAGAACAATGCAACAAAGCAATTTATGTCCAAGTGGATGGTGGCTCTTCTTGTAACTTTGGCTTTTATAACTTCTCCATTTAATACACGTTTGCATTCAGATAAGGGAAATGGGAATAGGATGTACCAAAAGAAATTTGGGTTCAAGACACAAGATAAACCAAAAGAAGTAAATCATTAACTTGTTCTAAATGAGAATATAAGAAAAATGACCTGGCAGGAATGACAACTTGGGAAATGAAACAATTGGAGGCCGATTATTTACACTCATTGGCTTTGTTATAGTTATTGGGATCCTGAACACAGCACCACGCCATGGCGCCTTGCAATCAATCCCACATACTTCAAAGTAATGTAGACCATGACTTAGCTTTGTAGGATCAACCACTATGCTGAAAAATTGGAAAAAGAGCACATTAATGGAATGAACTATTTTGAGACACGAACAATCTAAATTTACTAATATGAAAAGACTGACAAATATTTATGGCAAAGGCTGAAAATATCAGATAAGACTAACAATGGGCAGACAATAAAAATGTAAAAAAGTTCATTCTCTTCTTTATTGTGATGAATAAAGACCATAAAAGAATTGGCATAAGAAGCTCCATTGCTCTATGTTTGTCAACAATCTTTAATTTGCTTGCAGTTGCATTGATTTTTCCTTCATGCCCAAATAGTGATTGCTCAAAATACCAACTTTAAAGTAACTAACAGTATTGTTGCACTTGTAGAACATCCTCATGAAAAAAGGGCTTCAAATTAGCATTCAGAAATAATTAAAAAATAAAAATTACACGGAAAACTATTAGAGGAATAAAAAAACCACGTGAAACATGCGGATATAGAAAGAATCATGTGGTGTATTAATATACAGAGGGATATTCAAAGGATATGAGGAAGGGGAATAATGGTAACTTACTTGAAGCTACGCCCATTATGAGTTAAGAGCAGATACTCAGGAGTCCTCACAACAGCCTTTTCAGAAGAATGTAGCTCAATGCACTCCTCAAATGGAACCAATTCTTCCAAATTGCTTGCACCTTCATGAAACCGTGGTTCAACTTGCACTGTCCACTGTTAGAATACTATTTTAACTGTTTTGAAATCAACAGATGCATAAACAAATATCCAGTCCAAATCACTTAGTGCAAGACATTATTTTTGTAAAAATGGCTTGGGTAGACACAGCATGAACAGCTTTCTTGTGCAACAGACATGACCATATACTACAGAAAGCTGATTGAAATGGAAGGAAACAACCACCTGCCAGCCTCCTAACTTGCTAGGACATTGATTATATTGGGATTTCATTGAAAAATGATTTCCTTTTTATTGCTTGAATGCTTAGAACAAAAGAATGATGATGAATTTGATTTCATAAAACAAAATTATCTCCAAGGAAGCAGGAGCAAAGTTACGCATCATGTTGCTGTAACAAACTGACAATGGCACTATTTCTAACCAACGTCAAAGCAGGGACCAAATAAATAAAAAATTAACTAGTTTTGGCCTCCCCACAGCATGGCAGCATAATTGCATTTCAGGTACCATAAGAAACATATTAAGTAATTATGAACATGCAGAAGAACTAAAGACCAAGTATTCACAATCAAGAACAAAAGCAGGACAACTAACAAGATATTACAACTCACAAAACCATGCAATTTTCAGATACAAACTGAGAGATAGACGCATGTCATCTAAACCAAATATAACAACAGTCCCACCTCCGTAGGTTGCTGACAAGCGATAGCTTCCCTCAAGTATATGCCTCGTAAAGTAGGAGCTGAAGTCAAAGTGCATCAGAAACATCGATGAAATGAAATCTACTGTGCAGATAACCTAAAATTTTAATTTTTTTTTTCTTTTGTTTTTTTGTTAACACTAGCAGAAGGATCTCTAGTAAGCATTAATAGATGGAACATTAATAAAAATGCAGTCAGCTAGAACAGAAGTATGCAACCAATTCTAAGAAGGATAAAGCAACCTTCAAATATAAAGCCAAATTCCCTTAATCAATATGTTATAATTCGCTATTAAGAAAGAGTGCGAGGCATATCAAACAACTATATTATGGGAAATCACTGCTTACTTGCTTTACCGCATTGATTGATCTTTATTTCATAACAAACACATGGAATACTCCTGCACTGTTGCATATATTCATGTGCCCTGTGCAACAAATCATCAAGGTTAACTCCACAATCACAAGAATTTATGCATTTTACACTTGGTAAAGGACAAAAGCCCAAGTCAAACATCTAACTTGTCAACTTGCATAAGCCCCTGTCCCGTGGATAGTTTATCTGCCAGTGATTCTCCTACAGGAACAGATGTATTCTCAAGAGCCTTCCTTACACTGTATGGGCTTACAGGAATGCCCTGAGCCTATAAAACAGATTTTGCACAGCAGAAGCCTCAGCTAATGCAGATGAAGAGGTGACAACAAAGTAACAGAGCACAGAAAGTAGCAAAACCATTACCTTTAGTGCACTAATAAGTAATGCAATTCCACCACAAGCAGATGGAGATGCCATTGATGTTCCATTCATGAGCATACGTTTTTGAAGTGTCCATGTAGGGACAGGAGCAACAGCCCCACCAGGAGCACTGACACAGACCCCAAGATCCCCATCAGCTGTTGGTCCTCGGCTAGACCTGCATCCCATTAGAACCACTCATAATTGATTAAAATTCAAATCAGAGCACTCAAATAGTGGTGAAACAGAGCAAAAAAATAAAAATAAAAATAAGGTGGAAGCCAGAGTCCTATTAAGGGATGAAATATACCAAGTATACTCAAGTCCTTCAGAAGGCGGCTCAACCACACAATGGGCACCAGCAGCCATCGCAGGTGAGACATAAGCACCAACTCCTATAATGCTCGATGTTGTACCACCAGGAGCACCAACAGTGCTTAATGCTGGACCACTATTGCCAGCACTGCTCACGAATATAAGGCGGTGCTTATTCACAACCTGATTAAAATCAATGTGACTCTCATGGCATATTAGGGTGCATGAATGAATTATCACAACTGAAATTACAAGCTAGAATTGATACCTCATTAACAAGGTCAACAAAACGACCATAATCTGGCAGCAACGTAGGTTCTCCATAACTCATATTGATGAGGTCACATTTATGCTGCAGAGAAATATAAATATCATTCAATAATTATCTCACATTTTTTATTTGGTATCATGCTGCACACTAGTGTACTTTACTTGGTAGAGTAATACCTCAACAGCAGCAATCAGGGCCCTCGTCAAGCCAGTACCTGTCTCCATTGAACCCAAGCGTGAGTCTCCAATTTTACAAGATATCAACTGTGCTCCAGGAGCAACTCCATTCAATAATGGCTCCTATCATCGATGAGATATCCACAACTCAATTCATGCTATGATGAGAATAGGGCAGAAGACAATAGGTAAATTTCTGGTACCTTTGGGTGGAAGGCAGTAGCAATACCAGCAACATGAGTGCCGTGAGGAGAGCAGTCTGTAACTATACTTAAAACATTTCCTTCATCATAGACATTGAGAACAAATGTACAGGCATCCAACTTGCTAAACACACTAAACTTCCTTTCCATTCTGAAGAAAATAGTGTAAATGTACTCATTAATACACACTAGGAACTTGCAAGATCTAGTAACTCATTGACATCCACTCTTATTTGTCAACCTTATAAAGCAGCAAACATTTAGAACCAGTAATATAGAGAAATTAAAAAGGATGAAGTATTTAATTTAAGTAGCCTTGCCACTCAAAAAAAAGGAGGAATAGAAGGTTATGTCCAAGGTCTCATAAAAGATAAAAGATCCAGCATATCCATCCTGTTTAGAATCGCTGATATAAAGAAGCTAAAAAAGGTTGAAGTATCCGATCCAAATAGCTCTGCTGCTGGAAAAATGAGAATTAGAAGGTTGGGTCCAATCAAAAGATAAAAGAAGTAAAAAAACATTTCAGCCTATCTATGCAAAATTTGCATGCACATTAACTTGCAATTCCTTTGCATGAACTAGTGACTTTGAATGAAGATGACCGTTGCACAGTTTCCATCAATGAATTTAGAGGCTACAGGAAAAAGAACACTTCATGGAAAAAATAAAAAAAATCCCCAACAGGAGGTTGAAGCCACAAGAATGTCTAACTCTTGCATGAAACATAATATTATCAAAGCTAACAGTCCGCAGGGATGAATATTTTTCCAGAAGACAGGCAAAACAGAATATTTGACCACACTGCACAGTCAATAGACTAGGCATACCTATAATTTGCAAGGGGTATGAAGTTAGCCAGTTTTCCACAATCTGGTTCCTCCTCAAGACTTTGTGTGTCAAGTGCAGCCCGCCATAATTTGCCATCATGCCATACAACAGCATCTATAACTGGTCCCTTGTCATCATAGCTCTAAAACAAAGAAAAAAGATTACTTTTATAGATAACAAGATAAATTCAGGAAAAGAATGGATTTAAAAAACCAAGCACTCACATCAGCCTGCTTTCGTAGGAGATCAATTTGACTTTGAAGATCTTCTTGAACCTTTTTCAGGTTTATATCCTCAGGATTTATATGTTTCTGGAAACAAGGACATAAACAATGATGCAAGGAGAGAGATCGGGCTATGAAAGTTTACAACCATAAGGTGCATCTCTTTAGCCGGCAACATTATGGTTAACAATGCATTTGAAAAGCTGCTAAATTCAATTCAAAATACTTTTGCAGCCTCTACTACTTGGACTTCAGGGGAAATATATTGTTGCATGCATGTAGAAACAGAAAAAAAATTTAACTTCCCATAGAAGTAGATCTACGTAGGTGACAATCTGAAAACAAAATCAGAATGAAATAAACTATATACTTCTAACAACTGAGACACAAACATCAAACAAAAAGATTAACTTTATTGGGAAAAAAGACAAACAAAAAGGTGTACCTGGTTAAATTCATCAAGTTGCTTCATAGCCTTTGCAATTTCCTCCTGGTTATTCTCATCCCATTTCTTTTTTCTTTCTTTCTGTAAATAAGGATGTACAGCCAGTACAATGGATTTAGAAACATTGTACGTCACTTAAATCAACAAAGGCTTAAAATTAGAGATTAGATAGCAAATAGCCAAAAAAAGGGACAGTCTACCTTCACACGAGAAGCCAATGAATCTGTAAATAGATCATACACCAACTTATATCCCACATGCCATTCACCAGAAGGGTTCTCCCAAGAAGGATTGACAACCAGGGAAGCTCCTACAAGAATTATTTCACAAAGACAAGAGTATGGCATATTAAGCAATAAGATTAAATGTCAAAAATTACATTGCACAGGATGTCTGTCAGCAGATAGGCAGAATTGAGGAAAAGGTTTATGTAGCCAAATCTAATTAGATTAATATTAAGACTAAGCTGATTCATTTACAGAAGACTGAAGTGTAGAAGAAAGGGTAAAAAAAAAAAAAGTTTAAAAAGTGTAGAAGAAAGGGCAAAAAGTTGAGTTTCTGTCATTATGACTACAGAAAAGTATAATCCTTATATCTGTCATAAAAATTTAAAAAAAAAAAACTGTCAAGAATTCATGATCTTTGCCTAAATACCTGAAAATGACTAAGTGAGAAAGCATACATAATGAATATATATAAAAGAACCAAAAAAAAAAAAAAGACTAGTAAATATTGCCCATGCCCAACCTGAAGCACCAAGAATACAACCATCAGCATCGGCCTTCACGACTTTTGAAGTATCAACATCTCCACTGCCAGTGCTGCAAAATGAAAATTTTCCCAGGTAAACCAGACATTCATTTTCTCTTTGTAAAGAATTCCAACAGAAACAAATCAAAGAAAAGAAAAGAGAACAAAGCAAAAAAACAAAGCATCAATTCTTGACTCAAGATTCAAGAACATCAATAAATACCAGTCAATGACGTCTAAGATTTTCGGTTTCCCGTCTGGGGTCACTTGTAGTCCGGCAGCCGCAGGGTCAACGCCAGAATCTAAAATTTTGATGATTCTTGTAACTATATAGTATACATACAATATATGGAAATTCTTAAAGAATATCAAAATACAACAGTTTAAGCGCTGAAGGAGCCAGAAGTTTTCCTCTCTTTTTTCTTTCGTTTCTTGAAAACAAAAATAGATAAATAAACCAAGATTCTTAAAAATACCAAAGATAGCGATAAGGACGCCGCGGCCGTCGTATTCCGGATGAGACTCGATGAAGCGATCGGCGCCGATCTCCTTCTTCGGCATAAGGGAGGCCAAGAAAGTGGCCTCGTTCAACTTGAAACATCGAAGAGAACCATTCTCGTCTCCGCCAACACCGCCACCGCCGCCACCGGATGTTGTGCCAGAAGAAGAACAAGGCATTGCCCTAACTCCGTTCCTCCTACTATTACAACTTCTACTGCGCCACTGTCTGGCTTTTCTCGCCCCCTTTCTCGTGTTTTTGTCGTTGCCGAGCTTTTTTGGTCCAATGACCAGCGAACAAGGAAGTAGATAACGTTGCGCAGGATAAAATGCTCTGATACTGTTTGCCCAGTATGTTCTTTCATATAGTGCGCTTTGCATTGATACGGTTGTGGAGTTGTTAAGCAACTATTTTAAAATAATAATAGTTAATAAAGATAAGATAACTGAAGGTTGTTTTGGTAATTGCGGTGAAATTGGTGATGGCGGCGAGAGGAAACCGGAAAGACTTGGGGGGATAGTGCGAAGACTGAACGCCACCAGTTCAGCCTAATGTGATTGGGGAGTGCCCCTTTGTTGTGAAATTACCATTATACCCTTGAAAATTGAAATCTTTTATCCATCTGATTTTTATGCGCTGGACATATATATATATATATATATAATTTTTTTTTCTCATTTCTACTGTTTTGGATGATAAGAATAATAATAATAGTAAATAAATAAATTATTATTTATATATATATATATATATATATATATATAAACCAAGTGATTCATAAAATACTAGTTGGAGAGACCCACGTGGCAACGCAAATCCGTGTGTTAGCAGATTTGTCTACTGTTGCATGAATTTGATGTGTTTTTTCGTTAGTATACACATAGGCTTAATGTTGTCGGGGATGTGCTATGCTTTTTTTTTTAATAATAAAATTTACTAACAAATTAGACAAATAAAATTTTCTTAAATTAAAACCTATTATTTTAAATATAGTTAAAAAAACCCATCACTCTAAGAAAAAATATTTTTGAATAAAATTTGTTAGTGGATTTATCATTTTCTTGTGCCTTTAGCTATTAAGAAACTAGATTTTTAAATTTTCATAAGTAGCAAATGTAAATAATTAAATATTTTAAGATAAATCATACGAATTTTCCTTGTTAAAAAACAGAGGAAACCTTTGCCCCACGAATCACGAGCATTCTCATTCCAATTGCTCACCCATTGGGCCACCAGGCCCACATCGGCCCAAACTGGTCGGGTCAGTCTGTCCTAGACGTCGACCTATGAAGCCCAAACGAGCAGTCAAAATTTCTTTTCTTTATTTTCTTTTTTCCTAGACGACGACGATATTTTGACAAATTGCCTTTTATTTTCGGGACCCAAATTGCCTTTTATTTTCGTTCGAAAACGGCGTCGTGATACTGGTATGTTGCTAATCCCTCTGTTTCTCCATTACCACTCCAAACTCCGAGAAAAGAGACCCTCTCGATCAGAGAGAGTCTTTGAACCTCTTTGAAGTCCAAGGTTGGTCCTCTTAAAACCCTCCTCGACATTCGGCTCTCAGAAAGTTCATTCTTTCCAATTCAATTTCCTCTCTGTTTGGATCTCTGGCTGCTATGCGACGAACGTTTACTTTTCCTGTTACTGTTCGTAATCCGTTTGTTTCTACCGCTTATATATTTAGGTGCTCGATTCGGAGTTCTAAATGTTAGTGCTTTTTGGTCAAGAAAGGACCCTAAATGGAATTTACTTATTTTGGGTGGTAATCTGCTGTTTGTTTGCTGAGAAAACCGAAAGTTTGACCCTTTGGTTTTTTGTGTTTGCTTTAAATTGAATTTAAAATACTGAGCTTGTGCCGGATGCTCTATGCAATGGTTTTATAAGGTTCAGTCAATGATTGGTATCTATCTTTCTGTTCTTTGGAAATCTGGTTTGACAATATCATTTGGATTTCGAAGGATCCATTTGCTTGTTATTTCATTGGTCTCCCACCCTCAATCTGAAGAATAAGTGTAGATTTTCTCTGTCTCGATTTTAAATCTGTTAACTTCCGTTTCATTGTCATAGGGAATCAATGATGTTCATCTTTCTGCATATTGCATATTTGAAAGAACTTAATTTTTGAACATGGACTATTGGCAAGACAAGCAATTTAAAATTCCACATTCGGTTGGTTTCTTATCAATGGAACCAAACTTTACTTAAAAGTTCCAGCCACTGGCTTGACGGGAATAGCTTCTGTTTTTTTCAGGTTTCATGAATTTGCCGGGTCAAGTGTCTGTCAAATGACAAAGACAACTACGGCTGAAAAGTTGGTTGTAGGGCTTGTTTGTTCATTTTTGCATGTGCAAGGCGAGTTGGAATAACTAACATTACAGAATTGTTTTTGCCATTATGGAGTCGTTGTGGAATCTCTTATACTTGCTGGAGCCTGCACCTGTTGCCCTCATATTGACAGCAGTAGCTGCAACCTTTGGATCTGCTTTTCGAGCTTTAAATTATGGGAAAGAAATGGAACGTAATCGCGATTTATCGGAGGCATCCATTACATTGGATAGGTCTCAAGCATTAATGATTCCGATAATGAGCTCTTGCAGCTTGCTTTTGATGTTTTACCTCTTTTCTTCTGTTTCCCAACTCCTCACTGCATTTACTGCTGTTGCCTCTGCATCTTCGCTTTTCTTCTGCCTTTCCCCTTATGTTGCCTATATGAGGTCACATTATGGTTTGGCTGATCCATTTGTGTCACGGTGCTGTTCAAAGTCATTTACACGAATCCAAGGGTTATTGTTGTTTGCATGCTCACTTACAGTTGCAGCTTGGCTTGTTTCTGGGCATTGGATATTGAATAATCTGCTGGGCATTTCCATATGCATTGCATTTGTGAGTCATGTGCGCCTTCCAAACATCAAAATATGTGCAATGCTCCTAGCATGTCTGTTTGTATATGACATATTCTGGGTATTTTTCTCTGAGAGATTTTTTGGTGCCAATGTGATGGTGTCTGTAGCAACACAGCAAGCATCTAATCCTGTTCACACAGTGGCCAATAGTCTCAGTCTTCCTGGCTTGCAATTAATAACTAAGAAGCTTGAGCTTCCTGTGAAAATAATATTTCCCAGGAATTTGTTGGGCAGCACAGTTCCCAGAGGAAGCAATGCAGATTTCATGATGCTTGGCCTTGGTGACATGGTATGATAACCTCTGCTTGTTAGCCATCTTATTGCAGGTTTTCCAAAATGTGCAATACATGTGTTTCTTATTACCGAAGATGCTATGGTTTGTTGCATAAAATTTTCTGTTTGTAGCCCTTGTAGTTTACTTTTAGTGGATCTTTACATTCTGTCTTGTTCCCTTACATGTTTTCAAATGTTACACCCTACTCTCCTCCCTCCTTTTCACAACCAACTCCTCCTTTTGTCCTTTGTGGTAGTTAAAAGAGGCTAAGCTGGCACGGTAAACATAACCTACTGCCTATGCAACTTTATTTGGCAAAATATCTGCTACTGAGGGCTAATTGTTGTTGCTTGTTTGCAGCCATGTATAATATGCCCAAGGTTTATTTTGTATGATTTTATTTGCACACAAACACAATTTTGCCTGTCCAAGAGCTTTTGTATGGATACACTTGTATACAAATTATGCTGGAATGCTACAATTTTGTGTGTCTGGTTTTTCTGAGAAATTTTTGAATACAATTTTGCAGTGTCTTGATGATGTTTTTGTTGCAGGCTATTCCTGCCATGCTACTGGCATTAGTCCTCTGTTTTGATCATCGGAAGAGTAGAGATCCAGTAAATCTATTAGATTTACGTTCCTCAAAGGGCCACAAATATATATGGTATGCCCTTCCTGGATATGCCATCGGACTGGTAACCGCTTTAGCAGCTGGTGTTTTGATGCACTCGCCCCAACCTGCACTTCTGTATCTGGTACATCTTTGAATTGATTTTATGCAAATTATTTGGTACATCGGATTGTTTCTCTTTTTTCTTGTCACTCAAAAATTTTAGCAAATGTGATTTCTCTAGTAATGTCATTGCTTTATGCTTGAGAATTTCTGTACATGTGCATGTTTGTGAATCTCAATATGCAAGCCTTAATGACTGGGAATTATGCACTTGACTTTGAATTGTTCCCTCATTGAAGGGTAACATAAGGTAACCGCCTAATCAGTTAACAAGCAGTGCCAATGGGCGCAAGGGTTTCTGTCGTCTGTGATCATGTTAATGTTATCGCAAGCAAATATTAATGTTTGTTTATTGTAGCCAGCAACTTAGTGGCCTATTTTTCAGTAAATGCATTTGTGTCACTTGCATGCTCAATTTTTCCAAAAGCAACTTGCTTAAATACCATAAATATGAAGTTTTGCTGATGGATTTTGCATGTACTTGCTGTGGATTTGTGCGCTTTCATTTTGGTACAGTGGAAAAGTTATGTTTGGTGTTTAGACCTTGTTCTTGACCTTTTCTGGAGCCTTGTTGTCAATGTTGACTGCCCTTTGATGACCACAGGTGCCTTCCACCTTAGGACCTGTGATTGTTCTCTCATGGTTTAGGAGGGAACTGGCTGATTTATGGGAAGGAAGTATGCCTAACCTCAACGATAAAGCACGCCAAATAGAGGTCTAGGCCATTTGATTTATGGGAACGCCACATGAGTTTGCAGGGCTAACAGCAGAAGCTGTAAATTCACTCTGGAACTTCTATCATTGGAATACTTCACTAGAAATATCAATGATTTAATTCTTACTTTTTCTCTATCCCACTTTTGATTTTAATCAAATGGCAGGCAATTGGAAAAAAAAAAAAAAAACAAAGGGATTTATTGCATATTTTTCTCTTTTATATTGAAATTTTTGTTTGTCAATTTTTATCATCCACCGGCAAACAATCTTGTTTGTGAATCAACCAACTTGGACTGCAGAGAGAGACAAATGCCAAAGCATTGTTTTGAATTCTCTTAAATTCTTGTCATGTATGTTTCTTCCTCCCGAGCATGTTTATAATTATAAATTTTCCCGTTAATCAAAAGGAGTGACAAAGGAGTCGGAATTTCCAAGAAAGCGTGAAAATGAGATGAGATCCTTACGGCTGAATCCAATCCGATGACAAATCAACCTTTTTTAAACAATGGGTTCCCACGTAAAAAATTGGTTAAAACATCGGAGCATTTATGTTTTTCACATTGTTTCCTATTCTTATTTTTGACCTTTTCAGCATCAAAAATGTATTTTCCTAATTTTTTTTATCCTCGTCTTTGAAGCATATGCTTCAATATAGATAAAGCATTTTCCTTCAAAATTAAGGATATTACCAAAACAGACTTGTATTTTAACTGGAACTTTCATTTTGCGGAGGATTAATTTACAGAGACTAGCCCAAATGCTATTGGGCTAGGCCTGTGGTTCAATTCATATTAATTTCTATCGAGTTGTCGGTGACCACAAATTGGGCCTGTTCCGATATAGCCGTTGAGAATATCTGAGACAATTATCAAATGAAACCATTGACATGAGAAGCGAAGCTTATAAATTTGAGCCCTTTCATCTCTTTGCACGAATATCAAACAAGCTACCTTCCAAGCTGCCTCCATTTTTTTCAATCTTGTTTTTTTCTTCCCTTTTCATTCAGCACAATCTTGAACAGCCTTTAATTTGAAATTCATGAGTTTCTTGATGAAATTCTTTATTTATGTTTGAATCTTTGATGAATAACTTATCGTGATCCTCGGTGGCGAATATGAAAGTTTGGATGGTTGAATATCTTCTTTCCTTCCCAGGATCAAATTGCTGGGTATTTTCCCCATAAATTTTCTCGCCCTCCAATCATGGTTTTTCTCTTTTTTTTACTCTGTTTCTTGATTCGGTGATAGATTACATGATACCATGTGTACGTTTTGTATACTCTGTTCGTTTGCCAAGAAAAGATAAAGAAAATAAGAAAGTAAATGGAATATTCATCTTGATAAATCTTAAATAGTTTGAATAGAATCTTGGGTAGGACAGCGATGGTTTGTTTGCTGGGTGTGATTTTGTTTTCCTTCCATTCGTGGAAACATAGGATATTTTAAGAATGTTTTGCTATCAATTGCTTTTACAGCTTGCTTGTCTAAAAAGGAAAGGGAAAAGGAAAAAGAAGGGTTTGCACACTGTTTGCTTTGACAAGACGAAAAATGATTGATGGAGAGACTCTATTGGAATATGCTTCTAAAAGCCCTCCTCATATTCCAACGGTGCAGGTTTCTTGCTCGGAATGTTTTTGCTTGATGTTCCTGTTGATAACTCTATGCAATTATGGACCATTGTGGAGTAAGATTCTTGTACGAGGAAGTGAAGTTAAAGCTTGAAAGTACTTTTATGGGAATATTTTTCTAAGGTCTACAGTTATTTAGAATATACAAATGTGATTGGAAATTCGAAATTTCTTTTTTCTTTGTTCCCAAATATTTTATGTTTTTACATTTTCGTTCATCAAAACTTGAAAGACTCAAGCCAATAATGGGTCCGTAACCAAGATCCATTAGGGCCTTTTTACACGGCCCAGCAGCGTTCTTTTGGAATATGGACACGCTAACCGAAAGATTTACTAGCCGTTTCCGGTTTCACTGGACTTCCCTGGGAGTTTTCATTTTGTGGATACGACGTCGGATAGCCTTGAGCAAGAACATGCCGGAAGAGCTCCCATAGCGCTGAGACGGGGAAGCAAACCAAAAAGCAAGCAAGCGAACGAGAGCGGTGGAGCTGTAGGAGTGTGGGGGAAGCAGGAGAAGAATGGGGACATCGGTGCAAGTGACGCCGCTATGCGGAGCGTACAACGAGAACCCACTGTCATACTTGGTCTCCATCGACGGCTTCAATTTCTTAATCGAT
Organism: Rhizophora apiculata; assembly: GCA_037832385.1. Taxonomy (NCBI): domain Eukaryota; kingdom Viridiplantae; phylum Streptophyta; class Magnoliopsida; order Malpighiales; family Rhizophoraceae; genus Rhizophora; species Rhizophora apiculata. The sequence continues at coordinate 8,396,198 of CM075428.1, read as the reverse complement.
TGCGGTTGGAACGACCAGTTCGATCCTCGCCTTCTCGAACCTCTTTCCAGGTCTTTAACTCTCTCTTTCTTGTTTCCTGCTATATTCGACTTCTTTTTTTATTGTTTGGCTTACGTAAATTTCAATTTGCCTTTTTATTTTTTCTTTTTGGTTTTTTCTTGCAGGGTAGCTTCGACAATAGATGCGGTCTTGTTATCGCATTCGGATACGCTTCACTTGGGGGCATTTCCGTACGCAATGAAGGAGTACGGCCTCTCAGCTCCTGTTTATTCTACGGAGCCTGTGTACAGACTAGGCCTACTCACTATGTACGATCAGTATCTATCCCGCAAGGTCAAATTTCCGTGCCTTGTTGTTTGTTTCAGTTTTTAAGTTCAGTTAGTTCAAATTTTTGTTCCTATTTTGTGGAAAACTGGCTGGTGGCTGTGCTTTGCTTTTATGCCTGGAAGATGAATTTGTATTGAAATGTTTGTGGTTTTCTTATTGCGCAGGCAGTGTCGGAGTTTAAATTGTTTACTCTGGATAACATTGATGCCGCTTTCCAGCATGTCACTAGGCTAACTTATTCCCAGAATCATCACCTTTCAGGTAATTTAATTTATCTTTCTTTTTCTAAAATTTTGCAGTGATGTTTTATTTTTATTTTTTTTTTGCATAATTCATCTTAAAAACCTTATTGAACTCTTTTTTAGTGGGGTTGGCACTCTGTGTCCTGTCATCTTTCTTAGAGTTGGATCGATGCAAATGTAGCCAAAAGTAAAGGTTGTCTTGTAGTAGAGAGAAAATGGTGTAATTTATCTTTCATTTGAATTTTGAAATTGTGTCTCCTTGGGCAAAACCTATTTTGCATGTTTTGTAGTGTAGGTCAATGTTCAATTAAGCATATGCAGCTAATGTATTTTGTTGCTCAGACAAGCCCCTGTCCTCCCTCCCCCCGAAATTCCTTATTTTGATGTTGGCAATGTCGTATCACTTATTAGGAAAAGGAGAGGGCATTGTTATCTCTCCTCATGTGGCTGGACATCTCCTGGGTGGTACTATATGGAAGATATCAAAGGATGGAGAGGACGTTTTGTATGCTGTTGATTTCAACCATCGCAAAGAAAGGTTAACCTGATAGCCTTTTTGGATTTTCTTGCTTTTAAAAATTGTCCAAGGAACAAGAGAATTGGCTTCTAGTTGCATGAGCTTTGCAGGCATCTGAATGGAACTGTTCTGGAGTCTTTTGTCCGCCCTGCTGTTCTAATAACTGATGCCTACAATGCTTTAAGTAATCAGCCTCCTAGACAGCAAAGAGACAAAGAATTCCTTGGTACTTCATCTTTGGGGTGTTGGAAATTTTTTTTTATATCTAGAGTTTGTGCTTTCTCCATCATCATGCTAATTTACTTTGTCACATTGGAAATATCCAGCAATTCATTCCTACATATTATCAATTCCTCTCTAATGTTTATATAAAACTTTATCCAGTTTAATCTGATTTAGTTGTTGTTAAGCCTTTTTTTTTTTTCCTCCAATGTTTTAGAGAAGGCTGTCTTAAAAACTCTAGAAGCTGGTGGAAACGTATTACTTCCGGTCGATACCACTGGGAGAGTGTTGGAACTTATCTTGATATTGGAACAGGTTAGTAAGGAGCATAACACCAAATGCACATTGGCTTTGAGTAAATTATATTTCAATCATAAAGGTCACATCCTACTGCAAATTGCAGTTTTGGGCTCAACGTCTCTTGAACTATCCCATATTCTTTCTCACATACGTTGCACCAAGCACCATTGACTATGTCAAGAGTTTCTTGGAGTGGATGAGTGACTCAATAGCAAAGTCCTTTGAAACATCACGTGATAATGCTTTCCTTCTGAAGTAAGTGTTTCTTTCATACAGTAAGATATTATCTCTTCACTCTGCATGAGTGAAATGGTACATGAGGTTTCATTCCTATCTGCATTGATACTTGTAGCATGTATTAATTACTATACTTCTCTTGATTACTAGTTTTAGTTAATATTCACTTAACAGCAAAATAATTATGTGACAAATTTGCAGACATGTGACACTTCTAATCAACAAGAGTGAACTTGATAATGCTCCAAATGGTCCAAAGGTTAGAGTTTCACTGACATTCAAAGAATATGTTTATCAGATCTGATAATGTTCACTTATTACATCCTATTTAGGTTGTTCTTGCCTCCATGGCAAGTTTGGAAGCAGGTTTTTCTCATGATATTTTTGTTGAATGGGCGGCTGATGCTAAGAATGTGGTGCTTTTTACAGAAAGAGGCCAGGTACAATTTTTCTATTGAAGACCATTGAGCAGGCTTTTGACATTTTATTTTTATGAAGTTTTTGTAAGTAATAAATTATTTGATCAATGGTTGTTCCTCACTCAAAACCTTTTCATGATTGAATTAATTTTCTTGGATATCTTGTGCTGGAGACCAAGATTTCATATATTATCACTATCTTTTGTTGTAGCTGTTGAAATTGAATTTCATACATGTTTAGACATGATCATGTGTGTTCTTTTGAATTGAGTGATTAGTCCCTTGTGCCTTGATTGCTGGTGAGGTCTTGTTTTTGCTTCTTGGTAAGGAAGGAAGAAAAAGGTAGAAAAAAATAATTATTTTGCTGCAATGGTTTTTCCAAATTTCTATTCCGTCCTTCTGGCTGATTACTGGAAAATATGTCATCAGTGTTGCTATTTTCTCTATGATAATGGCTAAAAATTGCCACCTTGCTGTGTATTTGTAGTATGGTACATTAGCCCGCTCACTTCAGTCAGATCCTCCCCCAAAAGCTGTTAAAGTGACCATGTCAAAGAGGATTCCTTTGGTTGGTGATGAATTAATTGCTTATGAAGAGGAGCAAAAGAGATTGAAAGAGGAAGAGGAGCTGAAAGCCACTCTGATCAAAGAGGAGGAGCCAAAAGTATCTCATGATAGCAGTTTGAGTGATCCAATGGTTATTGATTCCAGCCATGCAAATGCCTCATTAGATGGTACTCTACATGTTGAACTTGATAAAATACCACTGTGATTTCCCCTTTAGGGAATGCTTTTTGATGATAAAACTCTGTAGCTCATAACTAAATGTACCTAACCAGCGATTGCATGTTGCAGTTGTTGGCTCACATAGGAATGGGTACTGGGACATATTAATTGATGGATTTGTTCCTCCAACCACCAGTGTTGCCCCAATGTTTCCATTCTTTGAAAATTCCTCTGAGTGGGATGATTTTGGAGAAGTCATAAATCCTGATGATTATATAATGAAAGAAGAAGACATGGATCAAGCAGCCATGCAAGTGAGTTTTCTACGTGTGTCCATAATAGACATTACCATTATTCCTCATTGAAAGTGTCCTTTTGGGATGCATCGATTATTACTTTTTTTGTGCTATACTTTTCTGCTCTTGTTTTCTTAACCTATGGCTTGCAGGTAGAACCTTTTAAAACTGCAATGACAAGCTAACTCTTAGAAACAACTTATAGATATAGATTCAGAAATAGTTTTGGAGTTATCTTATAGTTGCAGTGTGCATTCCTTGTTTTTGTCAAACTGTTTACAATGCCAGTAAAACCCAATAGTTGATGCAATGTTCACTTTCGTATGCCTTGGATTTGGAGAATTGTGCTTATTCTGGAATCAAAATTTGTGAGTATTTTGGTGATTATCTGGCACATATAATCACTTATAGCTGCAAAAAGAAGTTTTTGCTGTTTCTTGTTGTTAAGTGTTCAACAGTATAATCTTAAAAGAACTGAGGTCTGTGTCCCGGTCAAACACTTTGCAGTTGAGGAAGAATCAAAGAGAGGGAACAATCAAATTTGGTTCTGACATTAATGCTAAATGATATTCATTGATTATTGGCTGAGGTTCACTGATGATCAGTCATTACATGTGAATGAATATTTCATTTGTAAGGCTCATGTTATTGCTTTGGAGCAAATTTTCTCATTTAACTCTATTAGTTTCCTATCCATTTTCATACTTGCATTATTTAGATTATCTAATGGAATGTTTTCCATTATGCCAAATTGGCTTCCTATTTACTTATCTACTTTGGCCTTCATATTACTGATGTTATGTCTAATAGTCCAGCTATCTTCTTAGGTTGGCAGTGATGTGGATGGGAGACTAGATGATGTATCTGCTGGGTTGATTCTTGATGCAAGGCCTTCAAAAGTTGTGTCTAATGAATTAACTGTAAGTTTAATCTTGCTTAAGCTGTTTTATGAAGGAAACTCATATGATCTTTTTTGTTATTGTTCTTTTGAAGATGCATTAAAGGAGCTTACCATAGTGATTGCAAATATGTTCTGCTGTGATTTGATCACACAATGGTTTTGTACAAACTTTTGACTTTGCACTGTGGTTCATTGACCTGTGAGTTAACACTCTCTCCTCTCGTGGGATTCTCTCTCTCTCTCTGTGGCTGGAGAGAAAAGAGGTATCTGGTGTTGGGTTCATGTTTTGGATATGGTAGCTGCCATGATGAAGGTTTCCAAAGCATGCCTAAGAATGTGAAAACATTATTATCCCTTGGACTTGGACCATTAATGTATGGCTTGTTTTTTCTTCTGAGATTTAAATCATAATTTCTCTATTGGTTGAATTTGTGTTCTACAATGATGATTAGGTGCAAGTAAAGTGTCAATTGATCTATGTGGATTATGAGGGGCGTTCTGATGGACGGTCAATTAAATCAATACTTGCTCATGTGTCTCCTCTGAAGCTTGTAAGAATATTTCTTTCTTTCTTTTCAACCTACCAGGTTGATATGATGTTTCATTAATGCTTTAATGTTTTCGGGCATGTGATCATGGCATGGCCTTTTGTTTTGCTCTCTTCTGCTAATTTTGTGATTTTAACATATATTGTGTTGCAATGCGTGGATGGCAATGCTCTGTTAGAAGTGGCTGTGCAGTGTTTTTTCCTGAATAATGGAAGCCTTCTCCATGGTGTTTTTGGGTCACTTCTCTCATGGTCAACTTATAAACTTTCTCTGAGTTTGTCATATGTACCTGTTTGTCCAGGTCGATCAAGTGCATCTGACAACCCAGATCCACTCATTTAGTCTCGTTTCAGAATAGACTGTAGTACTAAAGGGGTTTTGAGGCTTAATTTTGCTAATCCAATTAAAAGTGTTTTATATTTTCCTTTTTGGAGGTTTTGGTGCATGGATCAGCTGAGGCCACTGAACATTTGAAGCAGCACTGCTTGAAGCATGTTTGCCCTCATGTTTATGCACCTCAGATTGAAGAGATGATTGATGTGACTTCTGATTTGTGTGCTTACAAGGTATAATGGAGGAAAACCTTAATTTCTTTGTCGACCAGAAAATTGCAGACCCAGTTTTCAAATTCATCTCCTTGACCTGTAGGTACAACTTTCTGAGAAACTGATGAGTAATGTGCTATTTAAAAAGGTATTGTTTTGGTATGTCAACATTTAATCATCTTATACCATAATGGACAACGTAGTTGTCACTTGCTGCTCAATGTGTCTTGTGTGCTTGCAATTTCAGTTGGGTGATTATGAAATAGCTTGGACTGATGCTGAGGTAGGGAAGACAGAGACTGGCACACTGTCTTTACTACCCATCTCAAAGTCAGCCCCTCCTCATAAATCTGTGCTTGTCGGTGACTTGAAAATGGCAGATCTGAAACAGTTTCTTGCCAGCAAAGGTGTCCAGGTACTTCACCTGCCCTGTTTCTTACTGTATTTCACCAGCAACCTAAGTTTTTCAGAAATTTCTATGGCTGTCTTTCGCCTTGGAGTTGCAATGCCAAATTGATCTTATGATCTGGATTCTCGAATGTAGAATATATAGTATGCATTTTATCTTCAACAGGATTTTGGTATTTATCAGTGATGGTCTTTACAGGCAGAATTTGCCGGGGGAGCATTGCGATGTGGAGAGCTTGTGACATTGCGTAAAGTTGGGCATGCAAGCCAGGTGTGAACTATTATATCCGAGTGTTAAAAAGTGTTCCTCATTTCTGAGTGAAAGGGTCTTAATCGTTTATCAACGTTCCGTGAGATTAATTACATTCCCAGTTTTTCCCTTTTGCGTTTGGAAAGCATCTTTATTAATGAATGAAAGTTTCCTGTAGGGCGGCGGGGCTTCTGGCACTCAGCAAATTGTCATTGAAGGCCCCTTATGCGAAGATTACTATAAGATTCGGGACTACCTTTATTCCCAATTTTATTTGCTTTAGTTGACTGTACTGTAAGTGGGCCAATTACACATTCTTCGATAATCTACTTTTTGGTCTATCTGCCATGAGCTTTGTTTTTCGGTTTTGCTGCCTTTATTTTTTGTTTCCTTTCCTTTTTCTTTTTTTTTTTTTTTTAATAGTTGAATTAAGTATCATTTAGTTTTTTTTTTTCTAAAAAAAGATATTAAGAGCTTATTGGATCTTGAGTTAAAAATAAGGTGTATTCACTGTCATATAATTTCACCTCTAATTTAGTGAATTGGATTTCTAATGATAACCAAATTTCATGGTTTTTAAATATTTGTAGGACATGTGATATTGTCTATCATATAAAAACTATCAGTTTATACTTAGCATTTCTGTTTTTTTTTTTTATTAAAAAAGCGGTTATACTAAAAAAAAATTATAACGCAAACCCCAGGCCTCTTTCTGAGCTTTTTATGTTGACACTCTGTTTTTCTTTAAATATCGCCGTATTCGGTTGTTGAGTCTGAAGGACGTCAGGGTGAGACGGTGTAGTTAAAATACGCCAGAGGGAATGGCCTGACCGCCGAACAAAAATCCTCTGTAAACCAAACAGTACGTAAGGGAAACTCCGGTTAGGAGAGAAAATAGTGTTAAGAAATCTTTTTCGTGTCGAGTTCTTTTAAAAATAATAATTAAAAGAAAAATTCTTGTCTGGACAAAATATTTGAAATCTCCTTCAAATTTCCTAACACAAATTCAGTTCATTTTCTCTGTAATTTTAGCTCATCGTAAATCGTGGTGACGGTACATTTTGGTGGCAGCCATGGATGCCGCGTGCTCTCTCCGAGCTCCTCTCAGATAGAATTAGTAATGAATTGCCGTAATTCACTTTCAGTTCTTGCACGTGCAGTGGTGATGCTGGAACGTTGCCGTGATAAGTGCCAATTCGGCGTATTTGCTGCACTTTAAATGGCTACCATAGTCTTGTTACGGCAGGGAAACTTGGGGACGATATTGCGTCCCGTGTCACATCCAAACTCGGTAGCATATAAGCATTAATCAACCTCGTAAACAACTCCTATATAGCTATAACACACATTTCAACTTCAGGACGGGAAAGAAATTTCAATAATATGAATAATTGTCAGAAAATTACTAAACCATCCTTCGCTTCGCAACAATAAAGTCCTGTCTGAAAAATTCACTCTCTAAATGGAAACATAGGAGACATCTTCTAATAACTTGTTTCTAATTGCAAAACAAAGATTCAACTCATTGCATACAAAGATAGATCACTTCTTTTTCTCACCACCTCCAGTAGCCCTGCAAGGGGGTATAAACAGAGAAGAATATAAGAAGGCCCATATATGCTTGCAATTCAAATGCATTACATATCCATCAAACGCCAATAAAACAAAGTAAAACCAATTAATCATTGAAATGTACCTCATTTTTCGAAGTACGTCGCTCATCTCCTCACGCTTCTTCTTTGCCCTCTTGTGTGTGCCCAACTTTCTCTTGGCTACCTTCAAGGCACGCTTATCCTTGCCAACTTTTAAAAGTTCAGTAATTCTCTTCTCATAGGGCGCAAAACCAGCAACTTCCCTGATCAAACTCCTGACAAAGTGTACCCTTTTGCTTGTTTTCTGCACAAACAAGAATATAAAAGAATAGATGGCACAAAAGCCATTGAAATATTACTGATCCCAGTGATCCATGCCCCATGAGCTAAAACCCTAAAAAACAAATGGAGAAAACCCAAAAATACAAACAGAGGAGAAAATAAAAACATGTGACAAATGGTGACAAATAAAGGCATGATTGTTAGCAGCTTTTTAACTTATTTTACGAGACAACCATTATAAGTCCAAAATGCAACCTTATCGCCACTTACTCCATGACATTATCATGTGGAACGATCAAGATATGGAAATGACAAGGTGGGATGTGAAAATTTCTAAACCACATCAACTTACTCCTTTGCGATCAGATGGGCGTGGAGGTAAATCTCTCTTGGTCACAATGTGCCCCTTGTTCAACCCCACAAAGAGGCCAGAACTTGGCTGTTTTGGAGCCATCACCTACACCAACAATATCAATTCAACATACAGTTCACATACAAAAGGCATCCAATCGAACTTATACCAAATGGATATAGTTGGCATTATAAGCTCATTTTTTGAGCACCCTGAGTTGTTTCACTGCTTATTACAATATCAGCTAACAACAATATCAAAATCCCTTAAAAGGGGCCCCAGATCAAAATCAAAACGTACTCCCAGAGAAGACTGCAACATTTCATATTCCAACAACAAGAACAAAGTGGACACGCCAATGTACCAAGACTTGCAGTATGCGAACACAAAAGGAAATCCACATCACTTATCCAAGAAAATATACAAAAACTCTTAAATCAATCATAAAAGCCAGCTACAATTGACTCCTAACTTGAGTATAAAAATCATATCCTCAGACACATATACAAAATAAAAATAATAACCCGAAATTCACGGCCAACAACCAACTACTAGCCAGAATGCGATTTCATTTTCTCAGAACAGAGAAATATGTATTATTACATCTCGAATTTTCCTTCCGTATTTACCAGTACTAAGCTAGAAAAAGGATCAAGATCCATAGAGAGAAATAGTACCTCTCGACAGTCGCAGATGCAAAAGATGTGAGGCGGGTCGTAACAAAATTAGGGTTAGAGGTTTGCAGTTCGTTTTATACGCATTAAAGGCTTGGCTGAAGGAAAATTGTATGAAATTTAGAGGGTAATTCGGTCATGTTAAACAATTGGCCCCACTTCATGCAAAACGTTATCGTTTTACCGATCAGAGTCACCATTCTTTTCCATTTCAGTTCAAGGTTGAATCATTGGGTCACAACGGGCCCAAACCTGATAGCATTATTATTTTCTTGCCAAGTAATGGGCAAGCCCGTCTCATGTCCAATAATCTTCGGCTAGCCCCTTATATTTTATCATGGCCCATTAGAACTGGTAGGTCATTTAGCCACCACTTTTTTCGTATTAATATTGTTCTAGGGTTAATTTCAAAATTGAAAAATAATTTTTTTTTTTTTTAATTTTTTGGTGTTGTTTCTTTTGGTTCTTCTAAGAAAACCGAGACAACAGAGAATTGGGATGTATTGATTGAACGCCTTTTTGAGAAGGACGGATGATTCTGGCCACATTTTGAACTCATCCCATGCATGTTGTCCATTAAATTAATATTTTCCTGATTGTTTTTCTCGGGGGAACAAGAACACTTGAAAGCCTCAATCTTTGATTGTTATTCTCCCGCAGTCCCAATAAAGTTTCCGTTTGTTTCCCGAGAAAGCTAGTCGTTCCGTCGTTGTTGTAACTTGCACGTCATTTTTTTCACCTTTCACGCTCTGCAAGGGTCAACCTCTACTACGACTGCGAACCCACCTACTTATACGCACCGTTTAACCCCCGAGAAAGTCTTTCTTTAAACACGTGGCAAGTTGAACGCTAACCAATGGGGTACGATTTCGTTATGGTGCCTCCTCACTCCTAAATCGTACCGGACGCTCTTCTCTCTCAACGTCGATGCCTCAATGTGTTATGACAAGAATGCCCTTTTCATAAGAAGGAGCGCCAGAGAATCAAAAATTTTGAAAAGGAGGGGACCCCAACCTAACGGCCACATTTCCTAACCTGGTTTGGATCGGAAAAATATCAAACTCTTCCTCTCCCTATTTCTCTCCACCCACAAGCAATTCTATTAGGAATCTGATTTTCCATGTCTGCACCGCCGCCGGTGAACCAAACCGACCGGACGAAGGCGAAGATGGGTCCGGACCCGGGAGGAAACATTCGAGTAGTGGCGAAAATCAGAGAGTCCACCGGTCAGGAGGCGCCATGGATCTTTGTTAAAAAACCCATGGGGGATCAATCTGAGAGCGTGACCATCAGTCTTGGAGAGCAGTCAGCAGTAAGGTAACAAAAAAAAAAAAAACAAAAAAAGAGTCCCTATGGATAAGTGCTGAATTGTGATAGTGATTTATGATGGAAAGAAAATTCTAGCTAGCTAATGATTATGTCCTGCAGTCGTAAGGAATGCTATGAAGTAGATTTCTGTTATGAGCAAACAGAACGGAATGATGTGATTTTCTCGAAAGAAGTGAAGCCTCTGATTTCTGGAGTTATTGAGGGCCGTAATGCCACAGTTATTGCTCATGGAGCAAGATGCAGTGGAAAAACCTACTTGATTCAGGTTTGGCTTCTTCGTTATGTTTGTAAAGTAATTGAGGGTCGTAACGCCACTGATACGTTCTCCGCTGCTGTTAGTCAAAACTAATGCTAAACTTCTGGCATATTCTTTGTGTGTTGTGCTCCTTTTATATATATATATATATATATATAAAATCTTTGTGAAGGGTACAGAGGATGAACCGGGTGTGGTAGTGCTAACAATGGCTGAATTACTTTCTGTGGTGGTGGAAAATGGGAAGTCGATTTCAGTGTCATTTTATGAGATTGTTCAAGAGCATGTGTATGACCTCCTGGATCCAAAACGACAGGAAGTTGTGATCTTGGAAGCTCAAGGAAAAGTTCAACTTAAAGGACTCTCTCAAGTAAGTTCCTTTTTTTGGGGGGCCTGGATTTAAGAGCACAAGGACGATGAGTTCTTGTTGTGAACTTAACTTCTCTTATTATTTATTTTTTTTTTTTTCTTAATTAAAAAAAAAAAATCAGGTTCTAGTGACATCAATGTCTCAATTTCAAAAATTATATGATGGTGGACGTGGTTCACGCAAATTGGAACAAAAGATACCTACTGAACTTCCTCATAGGAGTCACAAAGGCCTAATTATATATGTATCATCTTCTTGTGTAACATCGGATATCATTCCTGCTGGCAAGATAAATTTTATTGACTTGGCAGGTTCAAATTTTGTTCAACTCAGAGTTTGCATAGTTCAATTTTCCCTCTGACTTACACTGGCTTTTTAACTCCTTGGTTGATGTTGTGCTTATCAGGCTATGAGGATGCTAGAAGGAAGAGTAGCGACGGACCTAATTTTGTTGAGAATACCAAGATTAATAGGTCAATATATGCTTTACAGAATGTTGTGTGTTCTTTGAAGGCAAATGAAAGTCATGTACCATATCGGGAAAGTAAGCTCACTCGCTTGCTGCAAGATTCCTTGGGAGGGACCAACAGAATTTTGATGATAACTTGTTTGGTAAATATTTTTTTCTAGTTTGGCCTCTTATTTTTCATTCACCGTTTCTATTTGTTATGTTACTTAACCTGAATGCAGAGCCCACGGTTTTGCCAAGAATCCATTCATATGCTAAGTTTAGCATCTCGTTGTTACCAATGCACTAATCGGGTTGTCTCAAAGTCCACAAAGATAGCCAAGAGTTCAACCAGATCAATGATTGCTTCACACAAGGCTCGAGTCTTTGGAAGTTTTTCAGCTGCTGCAAAGAAATCAACTGTGCCCCAAGTGCAATTTTCTGTAAAGAAACGCAATTATATCGGATCTGCATTGAAAGCTAGGTATTGTTGAATGTTGCTACTCAATATAAAGCAAAAATACACCCTTTATTTCTGTGTGCGTGCACCTCTGTGTGTTTCTAATCAAACACTTACATTTTTGTTTCCTCTGCCTGTTTGAAGGAAATTGTTTGGTCAAGGACACCACCTGAAATTTGCAAAGGTACTTAGTTTCTAACTTCTTCCTCCATCAAGTAATCATGCTCTGTGAAAGTAAAAATAGATATGTGAGATCCAATAAAGTACCTAAGCTTTTATGTGGTTGTGTAATGAGGTACGATAGCTTTGTGCACTGGCAAAAGTTTATGTTAACGTGTAGGATGGTTTCCTATGATATGACTTCTGTGGGACAATAACAGAGCCTCCACACTTCAGTGGGTGATTAAAAAAAAAGGCAAAAATAGAAAAGCATATTGTTCAATGTTTCAACTAATGATAAGGCTAATTGAATTCTTGCAGACAGGATCTTTAGAGAATGTTTCAATAGGTAAATGCCCCCAAGAAGAAGAAGTGGAGGAGGACGTAAGATGCTGTTCGCTGTAATTTTTTCTAGATGATGGATACTTCCTCTAGAGAATGCACATAGTATTTTCTGGTTACTTGAATTAAGTTCTCTAATTCAAATAACATAATCTGTGTAGGAAAAGCTTGGGTCTCTTGTTGAAGATGCGAACTCTGTCCATGTAGAGGTATGGCTAATTAAAATTATCTTCTAAACTTGTTGGTGAGTATTAATTAAAGGATCCCAGCTAATAATTGTGATTTTGTGGTTGCTTTTCAGGAGGTTCTGTCGTTGGAAAATTGCATGACTCACGAAATTACGACATCTACTGAGGTGATTTAATTACTTGCTTGAGTATTACAGAGGCAATAACTACTTTACGATGGCTCTTTGAGATTGAAATAATTGGGTACAACCCTGCTCACCGTTACTAATTTAGGATCTGTGTGACAAGGACAATGACAAGGAAGTGACGCCTAGCACTAAAGTCTTATGCCTGGATGAAAGTGGTAGGTGATATGCATTCTCCAAGCTTTTTTCCTATCCAAGAATTCTCTCTCTCTTTATACGGTGTTTTACCATTTAGCAGGTAAAGACATGGACAAGGAAAATGACGATTCAATTGTCAATGAAGCTGGATCACCTCCAATTAGTTCCCAGCTACAAGAACTGTCAAAAAATTTGAAATCATTGTATTTCTCAACTCCATCTTACATAGACAAAACAGAACAAAATGATACTTCCGCTCATGATCAGCCTTCAATCAGCCTTTTGGAGTTGAGAACTCCAGAACGAAGTATGAACGCAAATGACAAACAAGAGGTTGCAGGCTTCTCTACTCCATGGAAAACTTTCAACACACGTAGTTCTGGAGTAAAGGTTTTTACCTTATACTCCCATTCAAATTTCAACATAGCGCTTTTTCATCTATTTGTTTTCTTGCTTTTACCAACGTGAAATTTTGTTCTTTTTTGGCAGAACTCTCTTGTTCATGAATATCTTACATTCTTAAATACAGCTGACAGGTAAGTAATCCATCTAGGAAAATTATCTTTAAACTATTTTCTAATCAGTTTTTATGTTAATCTTTAATGATATGAAAATATTACATAGGTTTCTTGAAATGTGTACAAGTTTCAGGTGTAATTTTGAAGGTTTGAGTAAATTAAAGGTCTTATTTGCTATGTTTTAACAATGCTAAATGAGGTAAATTCTAATTTTGTCTTTCTTTTTTGGTCGTGAACAGAGAAGAATTGAAAAAATTAAAGGTAATCCTCGTCTGATTTTGGTTAGTCTTATGATTCATTTCGTAGCATGCGATGTTAATTACGTGGATGCATGGATTTAGGGGATTGGAGAGAAAAGGGCCACATACATTCTTGACCTTCGTGAAGAATCTCCAGAACCTTTTAAGAATGTAACACTCCTTTCCTAAGTTCATTTAATTCCCATTAAGTAATGAACATCATCAATGCCTAAAATAAAGCTCCTTCTTAACAGCTTGACGACTTGAAGAACATTGGCCTATCAGCTAAACAGGTATCCTCCCTTTAATCTCATCAAGCTTACTTGGCCAGAAAATATATATTGTCGAGTCTAATGTAATGATCACTGTTGTTCTTGAACATATAGGTCAAGAGGATGATGAGACAAGAAGTTGCAGGGCTCTTCGGTTAGCCCATGAGATATGATGTGTTGAGGTCTGCACTCATGGCATGAGACACAAAGTCAATTCAAGAGAAAGGAATGTTCATAATTATTTTATGAATGGGGGAATTCGAGACTGAGAAATTTGTATCACTCCTCATTCATTTTAGTTTTTCTTTTAATTTTTAATGGTGTGAAGTAATTTTTCTTGTTTCATACATATACAGGAAAAAACTTTGTGATAATTTCCCATAATAATAATAATAATAATAAGCTTGTCTCCATTGTGAATGCAGTTTATGATAAAAAATTATATAAACACAACTTGGAAAAAAGTGATAATAGGTGTATGTATTATTATAATTAATTATTTATTTTTAATATTTAAAACAATAATAAATGATGAATTAATTTTTTTTTCTAACTCATTAAAAAGTTTATTAAATTACATCTTAATAATGAGATAATTCTTTTTACAAGATTAAATATAATACCTCACAACAAAAATTTCAATATTTAATTATTAAAATATTCTTTTTAGGACCTTGAAACAGAAATTAGACGTTGGGTTCTTGCGCTGCCATCCTAAATAGGCAACGTATTACAATTTTATGGGCCAACCAAACCGGCCCGACTTTTTCTAGTCTACTTGCCGGCCTTTTTATGTACTCCTTGATTACTTGCCCTAAGTCGCGCGTGTACCACAATCCACACGTCATTGTCCTATATAACAAATAAGTAATTTTCTGTTCCCTTTTTCCCGTCTTTTTCTTTCATGTACCCGAGGTTTAATCTTTTACCCTTTTTTGTATTTTTAATATAATAATAATAATAATTATTATTATTATTATTTTCTCTTACACTTCCCGATAACCTTCTTATAAAATATTCTATTCATTTATAAAGCGCTTGTCAATTCCACCTCTGCGACGCTAACTCTCTACGCCTCCGAACCGATCTTTTCTCTCACACCTTCACCGAACGGGTCACTTCACTCATTCGTTTTCCTCCTGCTTCACAGATCACGTGAAAGAAACGCTTATAAGGTTTTTTATTTTACAATTTTTCTTGTGTTTCTTTATTATTTTTATGCATACTTTGATTCTTCTTCTGTTTCTTAGCCGAGATAATAAACGCGAGCACGTATCCGAGTGTTTTCTTTTTTCATTTTTTTTATTTTCAATTTTTTATAGAATATATCCTTGAATTGACCTCACCGCTTTAGACTATGTAGAGTTTATATATATAATTTCAAATTAAAATTTTTGAATTATTGACCAAGGAGGAAAGGTGGTACTCATCTTTTGTGCGATCTTTGTAGGAAACGCTTTTAACAGAATTTTATTATTATTATTATTATTATTACTTTATTCATGCAGCGGTTGGTAATCTGGTTTGTTTTATCTATTCGAATTTAGGTGTTAATACAAATTATTTTGTCGCCACAAGACAGAAAAACTATTAATAGATTCGAGTCCGAATGCCTGAGATTTTTCTACAGAATTTGTTCTGTTTTCTGCTGCAATTGGTGGTGGAATATGTGTTGAGACGTGGGCAATTTAGGGCTTTCGTCCTTTGTAGCTGTAGATTCTAGAATATAGCTGTGTGCTTCTGCTTCTCTGCATTTTATTTTATTGGACGAGCTGTTTGTATCGTAATTCCATAAAAAAGCATTGCGCTCGGTGACTCCTCCATAAGTGACTCAGTGCATGTCCTGCCTTTTTAGGATCGAGAGTTTTATATTAAGCAATTGGATTCATATTTTGGGATGAGATATCAGTATTGTTGTTATTCAATTTAATGTAGATGTGTTATTGCATGGCAGTTGCCAGATCAAGGCATTATTCAATAAGTGCTTTTTCTAATAATTTCTTGAATGATTGATTTGTCATCAAGACAAATCTCAAGTGATCAGGATTTATGCATATGAGAACCATATGGACCTATGATTTTGCAATTTTGGGTATTTATTATAAATTATGAGCCAAAAATTTTTAATGTTTTGTCACATGGGGCAGCTGGGCTGAGGTTTGGTGGTATCAGGGACAGTAGATATGTTGGAAATTGTTGTATGGATGTTAAATTGGTTATACTTGTACAGGAAATAAGGGCATTTGTAGGACATTTACATAATTATATGGAGGCCCTAGCTTGCCTTTTCGTATATTGTCCCCATCCAGGCCTGAAGATTTGCTTTCCCTTATCCTTGTTTGTTCAATATGTTGAGGATTTTGATTAGGACTCTGTAAAAAAATTTGGTACATCTTCCAGTGTTTATCTGTGGGGTTTTTATACGAGTATCTGACTTTTGGTGCAGTGCCTTCTAATGAGTTGGTAAGTTTCATCTTTCTAGATGCCAGTTACAAAGCTCAAGACCTCAAGTACTACAGATGTGATGAAACCAGACGAGGGGAACGATTCTTTAGACTCAATCATCAGGCAAGCAATTGGAAAAGAACCTGTTCCCGTTCTTTCTGTCCCAAGGGCAAGTAAAATTCCAGCTCAGTTGATCCAAGTAGTCCAAGCACTAGATCAACAAGGTATGAGAAAAGTTGATCAAGAAGTTGTACGAGCATATTTTATAGTGGTTTGAAGTTAATCATCCTGATAGTGAACAAGGGAACATAATCCACAATGGAGTTTTGGTCTCAGTTCATGTGCATCTGAAATTAGTAGGATTAGGTAATCCTGCACCTGTTTTAAAGTTGTGGCCTCTCTGGAAGGGGGATATATTACGCTTGAATAGATCCAACAATTGGAAGTCCTCAAGACCATTGATGCCTTTATTTAGGCTGTTGCCAATTTAAAAAACTGCGTATTATGTCTGGTTATTGGGTAACTTGGTGATGATTAGATTTTTCCGTGTTGGAAATTGAAGCCTTGTTATGTGATTATTGATTCTTGTTTGTGCAGATTTTGTGGGTTGGCCTTTGCTCACTCAATTGAAGGTGCAGATGCAAAAGTGTGACAAATGTTCCCGAGAGTTTTGTTCTTTAATAAATTATAGAAGACATGTGCGTGTGCACCATCGGTTCAAAAGGCTTGATAAGGTTTGTTGTCTCCATCTTAGTTTTCTGCTTATGCTGCTGGATTTAACCTTTTTTTTTTTTTTTTTTGGGCACGTTGAAGCTTTGATATTTGTTGTTTCTTTCAGCTATCCTGAATGTTTCTTTGTGGAGTTACTTCTTTTGCACTTTTAATGCTGATTACATTTATAAGGACTCTTGATGGATGTTCAACATTTGCAGGATACGGCAAGAAATAGGGATCTTCTGGCAGCATTTTGGGATAAGGTAAACATTTTCTCCTAAGGAAGTTTGATTGAAGAGCTTTCCTTTTGAATGCTTATTTAATTATGATTTTTCCAGCTCTCTGAGGATGAAACAAAGGAAATTCTATCATTCAAGGATGTGACATTAGAGGTATTTTATTTTTCAATCACATCTGTTTGTTTGAAGCTACAAAAATGCAAAATTTCCAGCATAAGTCTTGTTCATATACAATTTGATGAGACCGTGAACCCTTTTTATAACAAGGCATGGTCAAGCCCTTTCTTCTTAATTTGAGTCTTTTTTTGAGGTGGCTGTGTGTTCTAGCAGCTACAGAAATGGTGGAGCTCAATGTCTTTGGGTTTTCATATTATTAATCGACAAATTCACCTGCAGAATGGTCTTAGTAATACACATTTTAGGAATTGTGAAGCTCCATGTCTCTGGATTTCCTTATTATTAGTTAACAAATTCACGTGTGGAGATAGAAATATATGTTGCAGGAATTGTTGCACTTCCACCCTCAGATGACTTTGAATGCATAATCACTTGGTTAATTTTGTGAGCATTTTTTTTTCTCCATTTCTTGATTGCCTACTAGGGAGTCCCCAGTTCTTCAATTGTCAAGTCATTGACGGCACTAATTCAGAAACCAGGATTTTCTTGTCTTCCGCAATATTGTCTGAGGGCTGGATCTATCCTTCTGGTAATGGGGACATCAGTTTGCCTTTTCATTGCTTTATCTTCTGAACTAAATTTGACCGATGTATGTAACATATCCAAATTTTTTCAGGATATCATCGATAACATATCCAAATTCTTTTCAGGATATCATCGATGCTAGGTCTTTCAGGTTTCCTTTGTCTTCGGAGGAATTGTTTGGTATCCTTGATAATGCAAGTGACAAGACATTTTTGTGTGGAAGTGCCGTATCAATGCAAAAATATATTTTTGATGGGGAACCTGGGAAGATTGGTCTTGAAACAAAGAATTTAGTTGCTTCAACCAGCTTTTTGGTGGAACTGACATTGGTAGCTTTTCTTTTGTTTCTGTTCTTTTATAGCTTAGTTACCTTTATTATGCTTTTGGTGATTATCCCATTGAATTTATTCTTTTCCCAATTCGAGTAACATAAGTAAATTAAACTATTGTTTATCTGTTTTTCTCAGGTTAAAGCTTGGCTTGCAGACAAGGATGTGGAGGCTTTGAGGTGCCAAAATTTGCTAATGGAGGAGGAAGAAGCTGCCCAGAGAAGGTGCATTTTGTACTTTTCCAAATGATTTGTCAATCCATCTTGTCCCAGATCAAACTTGCAAGTTTGTTTGTTTGTTGAATTTCTTAAACAGTTGGCCAGAGAAGGTGCATTTTGTACTTTTCCATTGGATTTGTCAATACATATAAGTTAGTGTGTTTCTTGAATGTCTTAAATAGTTGGCTGTGAATATAGGCCGCATTGCATCTGCGGTGAAGTCAAAGGAAAAAGAGAGTAAATTTACCTTAGTAGCTTTCTTGATGAACAATTTGATCCTCCAATTTGAGCTGGAGTTGCACATAATAAAGTAGTTGTCATCCATTATATAAGCATGCAACTAAAGTTGGAGCTGTATTTGCTTTTCAGCATCAGACTATCACCTGTCTAGATCTTGAATTGGAAGCTGACAATTTACCGGGAACTTATTTTCATGGCTGCTTGCAGGCAAGCTGAGCTTTTGGAGAGGAAGAGGCAGAAAAAACTCAGGCAGAAAGAACAGAAAGCTAAGGAGCAAAGGCAAGAGGAGAAATATGCCAAGGGGCATACCGATGATACGCTGGAGGATGTGACTCCAGCTGAGCAATCCCGTCTCTTATCTTCTGATTCTGACTCCCATAGTCCAGAGACATTGCTAGACGATGCTTTGTTTTCTACTGAGCCCTTCCAGCCTGCAATCACAGATGGAGATCTAGATTTAGAAGTTCAGACAGCTCCTGAAAATGGATATGGTGACTTGAGCAATGAAAATAATTTTGAGCGGCAGGCCATTGAAGGAAATAGCCATAGGCATATAGCAGTTGCCCAATACCACATGCCTAGGATATCACACCGGAATCATCTACCAAATGGTTTTCACACAAGTCAGAATGCCCATGTTCCTAAACTTAGTGCTGTACAGAGGCATGGATCTCACAAGGATGCAAAGCCCCACGGGAATGGAAAATGGAGCCGAAAACAAAAATTAGAAGTTAATGGAGATAGTTCGAGAACTAGAGTACAAAAAGAAGTAATGAACCAACCTGATAAAATTAAGAAGAATGAGGTTCTCATTGGCTCTATATTGGTTACACTTGGAAATTGTAGCTGTTTCCGGGAGCATCACATGCCAGATGAGCGACATAAACAGGATGATATTCATTGTGGCACAAATAGGTCAACAGTAAAGCTTTGGAGGCCTGTGAGCCGAAGTGGCAAAGAATCTAATGTTGATGTGATTGCTGGTAAGGGTGATGATCATAATTTGTCTAGCGACAGCTATGTAAGAAATGGGGAAATAGGGAGCAGTTCTCCACTCGAGGAGGAGAGTCTGCAACCTGGGAGCTTAAATTTCTCAAGCCAAGCTGCAAAAGCTTTTCTTGCTAAGAGTATGTTTTATTGTTTATCATGCTGAATGGTCCTTCTCTATATCAGTTTGTGTTTCCTGTCCCTATATAACGTTGGGTTATTTCGCATTCGAAGTACTTTCTAACCGGCGATTATCTGATGCAGGGTGGAAGGAGGCCATTGCAACTGACCATGTAACTTTGGTTCTATCCCCAAACTTGGAATCTCCAGCTCAGAGTGAGAGCGAGAGCATCTGTCCAGTTGCTGATGCCCATTCATCAGATGCTAATAAACGAAATATTTCTGGCAACCCTCCAAATCAGTTGGCTAATGGATGGGTTGTTCATGGGACAACTGCAGGATCTGCTAAAAGCAAGCCTAGGACAAAGCCTGAGAAAGGTGTGAAGTTGAAGTATATTCCGAAACAGAGGGTAACCACCTAATAAAGAAGGAAAGGTGTTTTTCCCTTTTTTTCTTTTTTTCTGATTTTTGATTATACAAATGTGCACAGTTTAATCATCATTAATTCTTAGCAGAGGTTCCAGTTTTACCTATGGTCTTCTGAAAAAGAGACATAGTTTTGTTTTGTTTCTTTTTTAATTTTAATAGCTGGGAAGTCTTTGTTTCATTCAGTCCTTTCTCTTTTAAGCAGTCGTAGGAGATTTGGGTCGTCTGACTTGTGAGATAATTTTGGTCGAAAAATCCCCAAGTTTTTCTGTAATGAGTATGGTTTTCTAGTTAATGCAAAGTATTTATTTGTCCATAAAATGAAAATCGGGCGCTCCCATTAAAATTGAATTTGCCTTAATGGCTTCTGGACTTTCTGGGCAAAAGGCCTTTGTCTTGATCTGTATTACTTCGAGTGTGGCCTGTAGTTTCTCTACGGTGTAATTTTTCTGGTAAACTTGACTGCATGGTATGAAGAGATTTCTAATTCGATTCTTCTTAAAAAAAAATTAAGTTAATTAATAATTTAATTAAGTATTTTTTATTTAAATATATAATTTTTTATTTTTATTTGTTTTTAAAGTTTAAGTAATTTATTATTTAAATTATAAAAAAAATTAAAATTTAAATTATAGTATAATTTATTTAAATAATTATTTAAATTATATTTTTTATTTAAATATTATTTTAAATTTATTTTTAAATTTTAATTAATTTATTATTTAAATTATTAAAATTATATAAAAATTTAAATTTAAAAATTATTAAATTTTATTTAATTAGTTATTTAAATAAAATATTTTTATTTAAATTTAAAATTTTATTTTTTAAATTAAATTAATTATATAAAATAAAATTAAATTTAAATAATATTAAAATTTATTTAAATAAATACTAAACAAAAAAATATAAAATTATTAAATATAATAATTTAATTTAAAAAAAATCATGAATTTATTGATTTACATTATAATAAGAATTTATATATATATATATATATTATTAGTTATCTAGTAACTTTAATTTTTAAGAAAAATTTAGTGTACATATATTTTTCAAAGATAAAATTAGGCAGCACCTGAAGCGTAAGATGATGCATAAAATAAAATTTTCTCATCGAAGTCTAAAAGTGATTTTTTTTTTTCTTTATTTGTTAAATCGCAAGAGCCAAAGAACTAAAACATTGTAACACTGACAACGGCGAATGCAGTGGCTCAGACCGAACTCGTGCGTTCCGTCACCAACTAGATAAGACCCTACCATCAGATTCCCCGCTGCCAGTAGCACCATGCACATTAAACACCTGAGAAACTGCCATCTGTATGCTTTCCTCACCATATGCTTGCTCCCCATCTCTTATCGAATCTCCATTTTCTGCCGAGTCTTGCTCCTCTCAGAAAAGAAACCCACTTTTACAATCTAAAATTCTGGTTCAAGTCCATTTTGTAGTACTAACAAATCTCTCAAAATCCATACAGATAAAAATGTCAGGTGGGGTTGGTCTTACAAGCAATGACATAAGGCTTCCAAACGAACGAGGGCAAGGGCAAAAGCTGGATGAAGATGTTGCCTCCCCAAAGAATCCCCGCAAGACCGCGGGTTCAAAGAAAGTTGGTTTCTTGAGCCTCCGCCAACTGAATTGTCTCGCTGTCATCGTTGTCCTTGCCGCAAGTGGCCTGGTGAGCCCAGGAGACTTTGGTTTCGTTGCGTTTTCGTTCATTTACATGTACTTCCTTTACAAGATTGCATTTCCCCTCGTCAGTCTGAAGGACGACTCGGTTTTCAATACTAGAGGCTTCGTCTTTCGCACTTACATGCTTATTGGCGCAATCATTGGCCTTTTTCTTCCCATAGCTTATATCTTTGAAGGCATCTTTGAGGGTGATAAAGAGGGGATCAAGGCGGCTGCTCCCCATCTTTTCCTCTTAGCAAGCCAGGTTTTCATGGAGGGGGTGGCATTTTCAGACAGGTTTCCATTGCCTATACGTGTGTTTGTGCCCGTTTTTTACAATTCGCGGAGGATTTTCACCATTGTCGATTGGTTGAGGAGCGAATTCTCAAAGGTGGAGGGTGAATATGGAGGATCTGCAAGGAGGTTGTACGTTGGGAGAGCCCTGGCCATAACCAACTTGGCCTTCTGGTGCTACAATCTTTTTGGACTCTTGTTGCCACTTTATCTTCCAAAAGCCTTCAACAAGTATTATTCTGGGTTCAAGGTTAAGGATTGATACAGCCTTCTATTTTCCTATGCGCCCCCCTCCCCCCCCCCCCAAAAAAAAGATGCCACAAAGAAGCACTAAACCTCTGCATTATGTTTTTCAGTGCTCTAGTTCCCCCCAACTTTTTCCTTCATAAATTCTGTGTTAGTTATAGCTAGAAACAGGTGTACCTTGTGTTGATCTATCAAACTAAATGTACGAGTTTATGCTCGTAATGTAATGACCTAATCTTGTTCTCGATGCCATTTCTTCGGGACAAAAGATATAGTCCCAGTTGTGGAGTCTTGAGGTATGGAAGCCTCGCCACATCTTTTTGGTTCATGAACCATCTCGTTTGGCTCGGTCGAACTCAAGATTTCCGCAAATAGAGTTCTCTGAAAAGTTATTCATGAACAAGATAATTTCGATGGCATTATGTGGTTCAGATTAATTCACATTTTAAGCATTCCAATATCTTTCATTTGGTTCGTATGTAGTATCCTACCCCATCAATTCCTCTCGACAATGGGGGTAATTTCCAAGGGAATCAAGCAAAAGTCATGTACTTCAATTTTCCGATGAATGTCTTTGGATATATATTCTCTCAACAACAGTTACTTAGAAAAGTTAATTAAATCATGACCTTTATTTATAAATGAATGATATAAATAAATGAAGAAAAACATTTAATTTATAAACTATATCCCCAAAAGTCAAATATCCCATAATAAGAGAGCCTTAACTTTCCTTTCTTTTTTAAGCGTCCTCATGCATTTGCAGCATTTTAAAAATTTTTGAAAAATATTACTATCTGCGCCCAGAACATATATGCATTTATACGTCAAATTTCTCTCTCAATTTTTTTGAGTAATAAAAATAATCAAAAGTATTTTACTATATTATATTAGAGGAGGTTATACATTGATCCAGGGTGCAAGGGGGGCTGGAAGTGTCCGTGTTCTTTGCTTCGATGTCCTTAGAAGTAATAATTTGTGAAACATCCACTCCCTTTACCACGTAAGAAATGCAGATCTTGGCATTCCTAACGCATACAGAATCCTAAAATTAGACCCTTTTTCTTCGTTAAGTGAAGGGTAATGTGCACAATACAAATCTGTTGTAACGGGTGTATATGGTGAGAGCTAATCCAAGCCTGCATGTATGAGCACAACCATACGAAGGAAGAGATATATGCACAGGCTAATAAGCAAATCCTTAGTTGCTTGATAAACAATCCCCTAACCCCCCAATTCAGTTTTTCCAATCTCCTGTACAGCAGTTTCAGACTCCCAAAAAGCAGTCCAAAAGCTAGCAATTTTAGTGACCAGATATTGTTTAACTTTCTATGAGCTGATCTACAAGCATTTACAGGTGTCACTGGCCGTGATTTACTTTCCCTCCCAAGGAACTGCTAGAAATTGTATCATCGTGAGCCATGCCTCCGAAGGGAGCCAAAATGGCATGACTGGTGCACTCGCAGAAACTGCTTGCAAAAGTAAGATTCTTATTGGCTAGGAAGCAAGCTCCATTTGCCTTGAATTTGAGCTTCCTGTGCCACAGCCTTTCTTCACAACTTAACCTCATTTCCCAGTTTCTCCCACAAGTCCTTATTGAATGAATTAGCTCCCTCAGCTGTTAATACAAAGAATAAACAAATCCTGCAGAACCAAAAAAGAGTCTAGCAAACTTGACAGCTTGATCAGATCAATGGGTCCCAAAAATTGCATGAAGCTAGATACCACTTGTCCAGCTAGGCAATGGGGAGGTAGGACTTAGATCCAGGGATGGGCTCAGCTTCACTTGATCCCTTAAGAGTTGCTGAGACACACGATCGGCCAAGACTGACTGTCCATCAAAGGATTGCCCGTAAACAGGCCTTCCAAGCTGCATTCCGTGAAAAAGGTCTGGATTGGAATCATGATAAGAGAGGCCATTGTTGTACATACCGTTTGAGGGCTTTGGCATGTTTAAAAAATCCTCTTGCAGATAAACTGACCGCCTTAAATGATTAAAAGGAACAGCATCACTGCCACCTGTGAGGGGAGTAGATGACCCTGAGGTGGTCCGTGGGCTTGATATAGGTGAAGGAGACATTCTTCCATTCAGGTGCTGTGGTGACCTCGAATCCAAAAGAGGGCTCCCAATGGGTGAAACAGGACACGAGACATTCCTTGGGACATGGATATCACTGAAGATTGAAGAAAACAAAATAAGATCAGAAATCCCTGATGAAGATGGCAACAATTGGTGGCATATATTACAATTGTTGAGAGAGGGAGAGGGCCTTTTTTGGCGGGGGGGAGGGAAGAGAGAGAGAGAGAGAGAGAGAGAGACCTGGCATGCTGACCAGGTCTCAAAACCCTTGAAGAATGAACTGCAAGCCTATCTAGATCCAAGGTCGGAAATTTTCTTGTTTGACAAATGCCCTGAAAAATATGCATAAGCCCCGTCAATAGCGCATGAAAGAGTATGACGTAACTGAAAACAGACAAGAAAAATAATTCAACATATATTGGCCCTTCTTTTTTGGCTACAACTTTTATTAACCTTTTAGCCACTAATAAATTGTTAAACTATTATTCCCCAGTATGTACATGGAAGACATGACCTAGGTTAGATGACAGCATCTAGGAACTGTCTTCCATGTAAATCAAAAATAGAATAACCATTAAGGGAACCCAAGTTTATAAGCCAATTAGATAAACAAGGAAAGAGAAAATACCAAAGCTTTCACTCCATTTGCAACTGTCACGGGCTCTGTAGGTTCAGGGCTTGGAATAGGTCTTTCCAAAGGTGCAGCAGATTTCACAAAAGGATGATCCAGAAGCTGCACAGCTTTAGGACGTTGTAGTGGATTCCTTTGTAAGCACTGCCTTACAAAATCCTTTCCCTCATCTGAGAGGTGATCTGGAATTACTGGGAGATCCTTACTATTCCCAATCTTAAACATCGCAGCAACCTTAACAGCAAAACGGGCATTCATAAGAAAATGACAAAGACTATCCAGAAAGGAAATGATAGTGCAACTGAGCAAGAAGCTCAACCTAAAAACGTTGATCAGTTCAATCAATACTAAATAAAAGCAACATCTGCCACATCATTATCTACATGATTACCCCTTCATACTGGCTCCAAGGTGGCTTTGTTGTAGCCATTTCTAAGACAGTACATCCAAGACTCCATACATCTACAGCAAGGCTGCGACCACTTGAATTTTTTATCACCTGCATAAACAGAGGAAAAGATATCAGAATTACATGAAGAATCATGAATTGCTGAGAAAATCAAGGTGAAATAGGAAAACTAATCACCTCAGGCGCCATCCAGTAAGGGCTTCCCTTGAATGATAGTGGGCCCGATTGCCTAGTGATCTGAAATAAGAGATTTAAGTAAGCTACCTAAGCAGGATTTGATCACGAACTTGTAGATAAGGTCAAAATACAATTGTGTAACGTAAATAACTAGCCACAGGAAGAATCCCAAAAGGAAACAATTTTTAACACCTTCACACATACTAAATTCATGTTGTTCCCAGTGCATGTACACAAAGCATATAGAATAATAAATGAGCCTCTACAAGGTAGCTTTGCTGATTACAGCAAAGTCAACAAATTCTTACATGGCTTAATTGCATCACTTACAGTGAAAAATAATTTTGTCTAAAACTTACATGCTTTGCCATCCCAAAGTCTGCCAATTTAACACGCCCATTTGGATCCACAAGTATGTTTGCTCCTTTGATATCTCTGTACAAGAAATGGAATGTGAAAAATGAGCTATACTGATGTTGAGCAAACATGTTAACTCAAGAATGAATTAGGTTAGTGTAGCCTAATCCACCTATGGACAGTGTTTTTAGAATGTAAATATGCAAGTCCTGACAAGATCTGCTGAGTATAACTGCGAATGGCTAGCTCGCCTAATTGTCCATAATCCTGCAGAAGCTTATATATGGACCCTCCGGATACATACTCCAGGTATATATAGAGTCTGTCACCAACCTGCATAGAAATCATTAAGAGGGCTTGGTAAGGAGAATAACATAATATTGCAGCTTAATGATAAAAATTGCAATATTGCATATGAAGTGGTTTGAAATACAAATATACTTTTATAGGTAAATCAATAAAGTATCAGTAACAGAGCACCAAGAGGTACAGTAAAAGTATGAATATTGAGAGATCATTTCCAAGAAAGAAAATTGACAAAGGTTATTATCATCAAAAGATCAATTAAACTTGGGACTAAGGGTCTGTGTTGTTGTAATATCAATCATTTGTAAGACATACCTGCTCAGACCCATAATATTGCACAATGTTTGGATGACGCAATCGACTCAGTAAACCAATTTCCTGTCAAAAGATTGAGAGAACTCCTTCTAAATCCATTTAGAACTAAAATAGAACAATCTACAACATGAGGGCACTAAATTTCATAAACCTTTAACCAAAGGCATGATAATCAACTTACCTGCATTAACTGCTTGGCACTTTCCTTTGACTTGGCATCATCTGAAAACACTATCACCTCCTTCATTGCACACATCTCACCACTTTCACTGACAAAATGAAGAGATCAAATAAAATATGCACAACTCAATTTTGCTTAACAATGGAAGACTCAAAAGTCAACTGACGCATTGGCATGTAAAAGGTCAATCAATTATGTAAGATACACAGGAAGGACTCATTAATAATATGTTAGACGCAATTGCATCCTTTCAAATAGCAATGTCTCTCTAGCAGAAATTGAAGACTACAGCAATTAGATAATAAAGACAGTCAAATCCAAAATGCAATTATCATATACTCTCTTCAGATAATTGACCTGTTAAAACCAACATAAACATGTCCAAATGTGCCTCTGCCAAGTAGCTTTCCCCTTTTCCAGCATGACCCAGGGCTTGTTGGATTTTCTGACTTCCCAGGACTTCGTGGCAAAGAAGGGGATGCTGCCACTGAGTTTGAATGAGAAAAGGGGGAGGAATTGGAGATTATAACAGGAGGTAGAGGTAACCGGTGGCTTTGTTGTTTTCCATCATCAGGCCAGCTTGTTTGCAAGTCAGTGGCTGCTCTAGGATGAATAGGTGTAACAGGACCACTTTGAACTCTAGAACTGGGCCCAGGACTAGTCATTCTAGGACTAGGTATCGGAGAACTTTCAAGGCTACCCCTGCTTTGTTGCCAGAATGGTTGTCCTGACATATCTCCTCCCATGGAATTATGCCCAGAGTTGTAACCTGAACCAGAACTGGAGCACTGTCCAGACCCTAATAAGCTGACATCAGAATAAGGCTTCCCCACCCAGAAACAAGAATTTATGTCTGTGCCAAATGCTCTCATTGGACTTCTAGAAGGACTTGACATGGAGCTATCTGGAGCATTGCAGAGAACACCATTATGCGGAACCTGTAGACTTGGCACATGAGTGCTTAGAGGTCTCTGTTTAGGTGATGCAGAGGAAATATGATTACCCAAAGTAAGGTTGGCCAGTTTTTTTCCATCTCCTGGGCTTAGTTGGGCAATGGCAGAAGTATGATCCTTGAACATTGAACTTCAGCAAAAATAAAATACATTCGATCAGGGATAAATTAAAGATTGGTGGCAGACAACTATAAACTATGCACTAAATTGTTTTACATGCAGGCTCACCTGGAAGGACTGCATGCAGTAGTTTTAGTCCCATGGTCATAGTCACTTGCCTGTGGACTACGAAGATTCAAGTCAGTAGGATCCTCACTATCAATGGAGCCATCACTGGAAACTGAACCATTTATGAAATCCACATCGAAATCTGCTGGATTTGGCCTACCGCGAATGCATTCTGGTTTTGGAGGCAAAAACAAAAATGACTTTGAATTTTTCTCTGACCTTGGTTTTGATGGCATGCCAGTCCCAGAGTCTGTATGCCCAACATCTGAAACATGAATGCATGGAAGGGGAAGCGGTTGGGCATGGGGCTTCTCGGCAAAGCTTTGAGATCTAGAAACAAGTTTGGAAGGCGATGGTGATCTGGATTCTGCTTGAGATGGAGATCCCTTCTCGGAGACTGTGTCAATGCAATGTCTTCGAGACCCAACCAATCTACTGTTTGTTTTGCCTTCAGATGGACTCCTAAATTTTCGATGTAGTGTGTCTATGAAACTTTCTTTGCTTGCTTTTTTCTTCACTTCTTTTGATGCCGACTTCCACCATGAAGGCATGTTTCTGATTGTTAGTACTCAACAAACCAACGGGCTAATTCTCTTAGTTTGCTATTCCCTCTCAACCATCAAAAACTAGTTCATAATGTCCCCATTTTTGGTTGTCAGGCAAATGAACAACTCATGCAGCTTTAGAACAGTCAAAGTTTCAACCTCTTATCCAAATAATGCAGTCTATCGCTCAAGAATTAAAGACAACCAAGCTAGATTTCCAGGAATACTTGGAATGAGATCACAACTTTATTTTGGATGATGAAACCTGCAGAGATGAATAAATGTCTATTATTTCAAGTCCTCGAAGTTTTACACAAAACATGTGCTTCTGTGCATTTGTCAACCCATAATTTCTAACTGTTCCAGAAGATGGTAGACAGAAAGTTCTTCTGGTAAAACAGGGTCAACCCGTCATTAATGAAAATGTCAAAATGGTTTAAAAAAGATGAAAGATCAGCTGGTTTATTAGCTTTACCAAGCAGCCTCTTCCGGGTTTCAATTTCTAAATCTAAAAACTTCAGGGAACCCCCATTTGACTTCAACGTCACAGTCATCACACATACTTTCATGGGTCATCCGAATCACGCTATCTCAAGACTTCAACTCCATGTAATATCAACTTACATAGAAATATGATATCAGATTTCTTTAACCCCTTGAAAACAACCCAGAATCCTTGATCTTGAATGTCTTACACCATTTGTTTTACAAAAAAAAATAACTACGACTTCTACAACATAAGAACAAACAAGTGGCTTCGCTCACTTACATTTCCCATTTTCTCTTCCTTTCCCAAATTATCTCGCGAACCAAACAAACTGTGACGATCTCCCTCCCTTAAATAAAAACACAAAATCCACCCAACAGATCTACACGTAGATTGCAAACAACGGCAGACGACAAACAAACACCTAAACTAACTAGCTCTCCAAGACAAAACCAAAATTAGGTACGAGAAAAAACACTAACCTCACAAGAACCTCGGAAGCTACACCAGAGCAGTAATTTAATCAGCCCAAATCCATAGAAAAAGCGATGGACTATCTTTCAAAGTTGGTTCATGAAATAAGCACACAAATGAGCTTTCAATCTAAGATCAAAGACAGTGAAAGAAAAAGTTTTTTCTTTGTCTTTTCTTTTCTGTTTTTCTTTTTTTTTCCTCCTTTGAAATGTGAGCTCGCAGGAGATCGCGTAAGGAGAGAGTAAGAGAGAGAGAAAGAGAGAGAGAGAGTATGCTTGGGTTCAGACATGAATATTGTGTGTTCGATATTTCACTTTCTTTCTTTCTTTTTTTTTTTTTTTTTGAATTAATTCTTGTATACTACCTTTATTGTTAAAATATCTTAATTTTATATTCAAATTTTAGTGATTATTTTCTTTTTTCCTAATCTTTGATCTTCTTTGTGTTTGAAAAAAAAAAAAAAAAAAGTGTCCTATTAATCATTATAATAAAAATTGTTACCGTAGGAATAATTTAGCTTCCAATGCTGAATTTTGTCATGGCGTCTTGGGCCTAGAATGGCCGGTGAGAAATAAAGTGTGGGGTTTCTTCCACCAAGTCATCCAGACCCTTTCAATTAAAAGTTTTAAGGGGTTTTTTTTTTTTGGCTATTAGTTCAGATGTTTACTCATTGTTACCAATAGACGGAGAACAATGTTATTGACTGTTTTTCCATTGTTTTTGTTTGTGAATCAATCTTGTTTCTCATGCCTGTTGAGGCGGTTGAAAGATTCTTGTTTGAAGTAGCAAAAGAAAGCTTCAAGCCCCCCACGAAAGTACTCAAATTGACTTGTAGCCTACCTTTATGTTGACATGGTAAATCAAGCACGAAGTGAAACAGGCTCTGTGTTGACATCAATGACATGGTGATTAGGCACACGACATAAAACAAGTTCAAAAATTCCCATGGAAATACTAAAATATTTGTAGACGTCACTTTCATTTGCAGACCTCTTCAAACACTGCGATCTTTCTCGGGCATACATGGCAAGCCGCCCACAGTGACACGAGCATTCGATTTCTTTAATTATTATTATTCTTTTTTGTTTCTGAGATTAATTACGAAGATTTAAGCATTATAGATTCCTTTATAAACGGGAAAAAATTTATTAATGTTATAAATGGAAACAAGCCACTAACTAAAAATGACTATCTCTGCTTATTTTTATCATTAATTGTCCATCTTTTGCCTTGTAGTGACCTGAATAGCTATTTTTTATTTTTTATTTGTTATTTTTTAGTACGCGGCTTTATATTATATTTTATATCTTTTAACTTCAGCGCACTAGATTTTTGTCCTTGTTTTTGGGTTCATTGTAATGTCAATTGAGTTGTGTGGACTCTGCAACAAGAGCCGATCCAATTTTGTCAATCAAATTTGAGATTCTTAGCTTGGAAGTAAAAGTTATCGTTCACTTAACTTATCTGTTTTTTTTTTTTTTTTTTGGAAAAAAAAGGGGGAATAAAAACAAAAAAGTAATTTAAAAAAAAAAAAAAAAAAAAAAAAGCAAAACACGGCATTTAAATAAACCTCAATGAGACTTAACTTTACGAATTCCTTAAAAAGAAAGAAAAAAAAAAGGTAAAGCCTGCTGCCCAGGCCCAAGGCCCAAGGCCCATCCAGAACATTGTGACTACTTTTGGTACAATATTGAAAGCATAGGCTTTATGACATTAATTCGCGGTTTTAGACGACATGTGTTTAATAGTCAAGTAATTATTTGGCCTGTCTTGTGCGTAAAAACTTGGAAACATCCTAAAAATAACATCCCCCGCAATTAATAGGGGAAATCCAGGTGTCATAATTTCTCAATGTTGGATCGAACCAACGTTAGCAATGCTCACAATTTCTTGTCATTGTTTGTGTACAATTATATACCATTCATTTTGTATCCATTTTGGTTTATCACTTACCATCACCTGTGATCGAATACGATTCACAATATCTCTTATGATTTTTGCTATGAAACTCTTTTTTTTTTTTATTATTAAATTGTTGTAAAGTATTATCACAATTCACTAGCTGAATGTATCATAATCATAGTAATTATAAGCTCAGTCTCTCTAGCCTTTTAAGAAATAAAGTCATATACATCAAATATTATGAATTTGTATTATCTCAAAAATTCAAATTTTATTGTAAAACCATAAATAAACAAATTAATAAATAGGGAATTCATATGAATGTACTAATTATGACGCGGATAATATCCTTCAATCAAATAAATAATTTTAATTAAATACGATATCAACAACGTTAACCTTTTGATCCTACCCATGTCTAAAAAAAGCTTTAGAAAATGACGGGAAAAGGCTCCTCGAATTGATATATTTTTGGACAATGGCATGCACCTGGTTTAGCAAGAAAACTCTTTGCCCAAAGACCTTAGAGAGAGCTAAGACCATCATCTTACAAATGTCAAGCCAACGGCCGTAACTAAATGGGTGGATGGAATCCGAGTTTAGGATGCTCGAAGAAAGACGAGTTGTACACAAGTGGCGTGATGAGACATACATTGTCAAAGATTTGGAGCCGCGTGGGTCCCTACCTTCCTAGTACCAAATTAACACAAAGGCACGGGACAAGCCTGCGCGTTCAACTCAATCTAACTCAATATTCCAATCAGAAACTAAAATTACGAGGTTCATTATTGAACCATAATTTTTCTGTCGGAATTGCGTATAATGTGCCAATTTTCGTGTTCCCCCCGACTGTGAACCAGAGCACAGTTTTGTTGGTGGCAAAGTGTCTCTCTTTTATGCCGGTTCATCTGTTCGGGAAAATTGCCGAAGAAAGAAACGCGAGACCTGATTATCACCTAACAAACGTAATTTGGCTTATCCTTAGCCGGCATAGCAGAGGCCGGCGTGGGATCTGTACCTCAATGGCTCACGACCTACCAGCCTTGTTAAATAGATATTTCATTCATCAACCCTCGGATCACTTTGTTTCCCCCCAAAGGCACAATTCTCTGGCGGTTATCAAAAAGGACAGAAGAAACAGTAATACTACGATGCCTCGTATTGTTGTCTTCGGCTCAAGATATCCTTGTTCAACAGCCTCTGCACAAAAAGATTACAGATTCTTCTACTAGATGTTGGACTGCACCATGGAGCAACAAACGAAAACCAACGTGCCAGCTTGTGATGGTTTGAATCAAACTTAATCATTATAACGGGTGGGCAAATACATGAGCATCAAATTGGAGCTGTGCGATGGAACCCGTCTGTACTACTCTATGTAAGAATTCATTCAGCCTGTTCAATCCAAGCCTGGCCTAATGAACAACTGCCATCATGCACAACCGGAGACAATAACAAAACCGGCATTTAGTCGCAGGCTTTTGTTGAAGTAAAATAGATTCTTTTATCACACATGATGATGAAGAAAAAGAAATCTAGGAAAACAATGCCTCTATATGCAAGTGCTATTTTTCTGTGACATAAAGAGGGACAAGAAAACAAAAAAAGAATGGTGTATCAGTCCCAGATAATACTCCCTAAAAGTTATTTCCTCTTTGCATTTGAATTTTGGTTCAAACCAAATGAATGGTCCTTTCACCTGCGCAATCTATCTTCTATCAGCGTTTTGAACCAAGATTCAAACGACTGTATCTTTCTAAATGAATTACCTTCAGACTTGCATCTGATAGATCAATCATTGAGTGCTACGATAGCTTTCAACAGTACAGAGGGGAGGTCATGCTGCATAGTTCCAATGTCAGCTGACCTCTGGTTGTAGCATTGGGAAGAAAGTCCAGTAGCTCTCTGGCCTAGCTTCCTTTCCACCAGTTGCTTCATTAGCCCACCACTCAGAGCTAATAGTTCTCTTCTCGGGAACTTCTCCTTTTGAGTTGTCAAAGTTAAACTCTTTGATTGACCCAAGAGTGATGGAACGATGCTTTCTATAACAGTGCTCTTCTCCGGTTTCTTCAGAAGGTTTCTCAGATATTTCACTCGAAGTTCCCCCAATTCCACTTCTCAGTTGCATTCTGTCACTTTCTGTTAGGTTTTCTGCCGCCACGTGCTGCGGGTATTCTAAGAAAATTCTGTTAGATGCTCCTGACTTAATTTCAAGACACTGTGCAACTTCTTCACCACTCAACTCAAATGATACTCTCTGATTAACTACCAGGTCACGAATTTTCATACCGTTGTCGGAATTGGCCAGAGATGCAACCTCAGAAATAGGGTTCTCCAAAAGTCCCCCACAATCAGGGGTCAAGCATCCTGAGCCCAGTCTTGAATGCAGCGCCACAGCATCAGGAGTTACGGATCCAGAACCAAGCCTTGAAGCTAGCCCAACACCATCTGGAGTCACAGATCCAGAACCAAGCCTGGAACCCAGCCCAATACCATCTGGTGTCACAGAACCAGAACCCAATCTGGAACCCCATTTACGAGCTGCAAAATGCTCAAAGCGCAAGAACTTTGGGGCTTCTCCCATGCGGATATCGAGAATAGGATTTCGATCGGGGAAAGGAGAAGAGGTGCCTGAATTTGACACCGCTGAGCCTGGGGATATGAGCTGACCCCCTGGGCTTCCTGGGTAGAGCTGATAGGACTGGAATTCACTGTGGGACAATGCAAGCTTTTGATTGGTCCCACTATTTCTTCTAGCACGTTCCAGAGAAGATGTCAGGAGTTGAGCAAATGGCACCTCAGGGGATGAAGGTGTAGTCAATTGAACAGATTCTGGAGGAGGAGTGAAAGAAGCAGTGGATGGTTCAGTGGTGAAGGCTGAAAATGCAGGTGGTGTGACTAGCTGGGTTTCATGTGCATAAGGGCCAATGGCAAAAATTGAAGCAGGTCCACCAGGGGAGAAAGAATTCACAGAATGTGATGTGAGAGACACCAATCCTGCAGGTGATTGAGTGGCAGAGGGGGGATCAGATTGGAGGAATGAAGCAGGCGAAGAGGGAGGGACGATAAAGGGAAGTACAGTGGAAGTTGATCGAGCTTGATTTTCGGTGACAGGGATCACAGCCCCTGGCACCTCTGGTTCAGAAATGACAACAGCATGACCAATTCGCTTACTGGTTTTGTGGTATCCAAAACACCAGTAGAGACTCCAGCAGCCTCCCCATCTTTTCTTCTGTGTTAAAATAAACAAGAAAAGAAGTTTGTAAACAAATACTTTGTTGCAATAGTTCATTTTCTCTTCATATTTCCAAACACTTTTCATATAATAGGAAGGCAGCAATTGAATGTAGAAATACAACAACAATATTGAAGTTTTAATCCCATATTTTTCAATATGTTTATTTTTCCTGTTGTCGATGATAAAGCAAAAGCAATTGAAACTTCCACTGCCCCAGCACTCATGAACATGGACACACCCATTTGTTGTGGCCATGCAACCTTAGTCAACTAAACTAGAACTGTGACATTATATAGCTCCTTCAAACCAAAGCCAATAGAAAGAATTGTTCTGGCGGTGACTTATACACTAGACAACATTCCTAAAACACAGACAGCAAGCAACTTATTTCTTTGATTGATTAACCAGGGAATTGATTATGTGAGGAAGCTGGCAGAGCTTCTCCTTCCCACATAGATTTGGATGCAGAAAATGATAATTCCCAGGGGAATGGGGAAATCAAGTTGAGATGATTGACCCTGCTGAAACGGGTAAATGGGCTAAAGTTGTCTCTTCTTACTTAAGACATTCACCAGCCGTTTGACTCACTCTTTCCTCATTTATAGTCCCACTTTATTCTGAGAAGGACCAGAACAATTCTCTCTTTACAAGCATGGCAAAAGGTTTCCAATATAGTAATACAAACCAAAGATCCAAACTCCTTTAAAGCCTATGAAGTGGACATGCAGCTGAATGGACTCTAAATTCTAAAATTCAAATCTTTGACATCTTCTTGATTTCCTCCATTTCATATAACCAAATTTCTATGTGGAGATTGACATAGTTAACCAACAAATTTAGAGAAAAATAATAAGATACACAAGACCCATGAACTTATTTTCCCCTAAGTTGATTTAATTTTCCACCAGAAATATCTATGGGAAAGAGGGAAAATTTAGAATCTAACGTAAAATCCACCATCTATACTCTAGAGGAAACTAAATCTTAAATTATCTGAACAGTGCTTCTTAGATTACATTACTCAAAACCAAGCTCAATATCCGGAAAAGTCCTTCTCATTCCATTTCCAAGTTCCTTTCAACTACCAAACAGACTAGGATTAAACAACTTACAAACTATGAAACAATTCCAAACATGATCAAAGTCGAATAGAACAAGCTCAAACTCAGTTTCCCCTTCTTTTCCCGCACTTTCTCTCTGTCCAAACAGAGATCAAAGTCACAATCTCTAAAGCAGAGAAGAACTAAAACGAAGAGACGTCAAAGCATCAAACGATACGTTTTTCTTATGCATCAGCAGCCTGAGGAAACAGACAGAAAGGCTGCGGTGTCAAGAAGAAACGCAACCAAACTAAGACAACGGAGAGCAGCTAAAGCAAACCATGTATGCATATGTATGCTACATGACGTGAGGTGAGCTAGTTTGTATGAGCTTACCGGAACTGTAGGAGGCTGGACACGAGACTCGGCGGAGACGATGGCGGAGGCAGCGGCGTTTATTGTCTCGACGGTGTTGTTTAGGCTCGTCATCCTCGATTCGGAATTATAATTACAAAACGAAGCTCCGATAACATGTCAGGACTTCAGGTTTCGATCCGGAAATGGAGAATGAATCGAAGCACAGTCTAGAGAGAGACGGATGAGAAAAAGAGAGATATAGAGAGAGGTAAGGAAGTCAAAAACCGTGTGACTTGTAACAAATCAGCTCAATAGACCATGAGAAAAAACGCGCTGCCTCTCTGTCTCCCGTTTCCGTTACTCCCTGGGGTCCTTATCCTCCGGTTTCCATCGCTTTTGCAACTTAATTATTGCCACGTCAGCACTACGGATGATTGAGACCCACCAATCTGTAATTTTAGTTTTTTTTTTTTTAAATATTTACTATATTTATTTATTTTTTTAACACAATAAATTTATCGAATCAATTTTTTTTTGTTATTTTAGTGGAGTTTTATTGAGTCTTATGTTAATATTTCCTAAATTTTATTACCAGTTTCTATGTGTATATAATTAAAAATTTGAACGCTTATACCAGGTCCCTTTTATTTAAATTGTTAGCTTGCATTTATGTGATACTATATTTATAGTACCATATAAAAAATAAGAACAAAAAGGAAAAAAAAAAAAAAAAGGAAAATGCACATGCCATGGCTCTATCTCCCACAAATTGACCGTGCGGTGGATTAGTAGAGGATGACGAGACGGGATTGCCAACCATTTTGTTGATTTATAAATTTTATTTTCGTCTTTCCTATTGATTTTGTGCCCTTTCTCGGGGTGATAACGCGATTATGTATTTAATGAAGAACTAAAAACTAATAACGACAATTTTTAGGCGCCTTGAAAATAAAAGATCTAGCTATTATAGGACTGGCATTATGGAATATTTTTATTGTCGTGCTAATTTACTAAATCGCCATTCAGATCACTGGGAATTACTAGCCGGCTGCCATACAGTTGTGGCGGAGCCAAGCATAAGAAGTGAGAATGGGACTCTCGTGATACCGTTGTTGGTGTCATGTTCCTTTCCTGCACTTTGAGTCTCCTGCGTGCATGACTCTCGTGACTTCACTTGCGTGACTGGCTGGGCTGGGGTGAGGCCCCATGTGCTGCCGTTAGACCGAGAATAATCAATTCTGATTACACCATCACGACCGTTAAAGAAGATGACCGACTTGCCTTCTGAACATTTCAATCTTTTAAAGTCGCCAGATGAGTAAGATTATTGTTGATTGTAAGACCCTTTTTTATTAAATAACGCGTCATAATTTGCGCCAGACACAAAGTCTTATTGAAGCCTGCAGAGGAAATTAAAAACTGTTGATTCACATTATATTTCACGCCTTTTAGTGAAAAAAAAAAAAAAAAAGTACAGTGTTAAGTATCCTTGCCTACAGTAACGTCGTTGTATCCCAAAATAAATCCTTTTCCGAGTTTGTGGGAAATCTCAACTTGAAAAAGAGAAACGATTTCATTTCTGGGACTTTAAGCCTATTTCACGTTTCTGAACTAGAAAAGCTCAGACATACACCTACAGAGAAGAGAACTGGAAAGATGTTTTTTTTTTTTTTTTTTTTTTTTTGCTTTTTTTTTTTTAATTTTTCCTGTTGTAGCATAGCCAATTGAGCCAATAATTCAATTTGACATACCTTCAATGGAACAATCTATCCGGTTCACAGTGGCCCATGTGCACAGGACTCGAGAGAAGGCTTGAAAATCACATCTCAACTACCTGTTGGGAATGTCCTTGTCACGTAATTTTTGGACTGGTTTAAGGGCATCGGAGTTCTTTACTTATTTGCCTTTGCATCTCACCATTTTATTTCTCCCCTAGTCTCTTATGTTCTCACTTGCTTTAGGACAAGGAGACTTTTTCAAAAGCGTGCACGTGTGCTTGCCCACTTGTCTGATCTGTTTTTGTGCACAAATCCTCGTGTGTAAGCAAGAAAGAAAATGACATTGGGACTCTCTCTCTCTCTCTCTCTCTCTAAACTAATTAACAAGAACAAGACTTGCACGTGTGGACTCTTGCTTTACCGTTATCCACTTGCACTCCGACAATGACACCACAACCCCCCTTTGGGTTATAATTTACCTCCGGTTCTCCTTCAAGAACTCGGAAAGGGCCCTTTTTATTTTTTGAGCCCATCTTTTAACCTTTCCCCATGTCTTTTATGTATGATTCTTAACCTTTTTCCTTTTATGCATCTTTCATCAGATATCACCGAAAAAGAGGGTCTTTGAAATTACAATGATTGACTCTCTCTCTCCCCGCATCCTCAGTCCCAATATTACACGGACGCACATGCACGAATAAAGAATCGAAAAAGGAATTTTATTAGTGAATCGTATCGCTTCTCTTTCTAGTCGAGACAGAGTGGTAAATCACAAAATAATTAAGATATTTATTTATTTATTTAAATATAATTTATTAATAATTTTATATTATATAATTTTATTCTATTTTTTATTTTAAATAAATTTCACTTATTTTATAAAATAAGATTGTAAATGAGTTATATTTAAATATTAAAATTAAAATTTTTAATAATAATTAAATAGTTTAAAGAGTTTATCATAATTGATTTTATCATTAACTTCTAGTCGAAGTTGTTGAACGGTGGTCGTAAGTTTCTTAACATTTATTTAAAAAAAAAAAGAAAAGAAAGGATTATTTGAAAAACTTTATCCTCCCAGAATAAAGCTTATACGATTCAATAAAGTGACACAGAAACAGTTTAGAAAAGGGGAAAAAAAAAAAAAAAACGAGAGAGGGAGGGTTCATTGATGGGTCCAGTGGGGGGGGGGGTCGCAACAACTGGATATTTCTCAGAGATTGACCCCACCTTATGGGTGGGTGACTTTGTGCGGCTGTGGACCTCCGCCGCGAAAGCCGAACCAACACAACACATGTTCAATGCTATCAAGTAGGTGGGGGTTGATCTAAAAATCTGAATTTATTTATTCAGACAAAAATTCAGCAACCCCAGAATTCTAAATTAATGAAAGGCTTCAACATTCTCCTCCTATCTTCTTGTACTCCTCTTTCCCCACCAATTTTTGTACCCTGTACGTGCAATACAGGTGTCACGGAGGCATCGCATGCCGCGTGCTTTCTCATCACAATTAACACATAAAAAATATTTTTTTTAAAAAAAAAGGCCCCACAGGCTGCCCAAAGATGCGTTCAAGAGCAGCCCAAAGAATATAAACAGTCCTACATTTGCATTGCTAGCCCAATGGGCAATCTTAGACGCAAATCCACCATTCCCCAACGCAAACACCAAAATGCCAAACGGTCAAGCGACTCGTCACGTCCGTAGCCAACGACAACATTGCGGCTGATCCAATTGGCGACGGATGCACCGTCGACGTTAGAATGGATTACTTGCACCTACATAATCTGAGTTCTGCAGATATTAAATTGAATAGGGAATCTTAAGTCATTAAAACACGTGCAATTCCTAGG
Source organism: Rhizophora apiculata (assembly GCA_037832385.1). Taxonomy (NCBI): domain Eukaryota; kingdom Viridiplantae; phylum Streptophyta; class Magnoliopsida; order Malpighiales; family Rhizophoraceae; genus Rhizophora; species Rhizophora apiculata. Next base: position 8,356,573 of record CM075428.1, on the reverse strand, counting down.
CTGGTGCAATTTTAGACTAAACAAAAACTGAAGCACCGTTCATACATTTCCGTTTTCTTGACCAAAAGAAAAGGACTGCAAACATTTTCCCATGTACCCAAAAACACAAGCGTCCCTTCGCGTTCCCTTCACCGTGACGAATCTATTTTACCCCTTAACTCTGTGTCATTAAGCAAAGGGATAGGAAGGATATGTCCCTATTTGCTTTTTTCATATATTGGATTGGAGAAAAGAATTACATGCAATGAAATAACACAATTATGTGATAAGTTTTCGTTACAACATGTTCATTGGCCTGTGAGATTCAAAATCTAGGTAGTTGCCATTTGCCGGCCCACCATATCCATACATATCAAAAACCTTGTCCTCTGAGGGAATAATCCCGCTTTCTCGTACCCTGAAGCCCTCGGTTGGTGAAGCCCAAGGAGCAGGAGTCGAGGGGTTGGAGCTAGAAGCCTCTTGGTTAAAACTCAAAGTGCCAGGATTTTGTGGAGAATTCCCAGCTGGCCTTCTGTTGGATGAGCCAGCTGCTGTCAAGGGAATGGAAGCTGATTGCTGCTGGTTCTTCATTGGCGACCTAGGTCGTAGCGCCTCTATTTCAGGGGTAGTCAGGACGAGATGAGGTGCATCCGGGGGAGGATTTCGTCCGCCTCCTCCTTGCCAAACTTTACCATCTTTGTCAGCAAAATTCCTCACATATGCCTGAGGGGAGCCAAGTCTCAGTTAGAATTATTGCACAGAAAACTAGCCATTGGAACCAGGAAAATAAACATGAATTGAAGGGTTAATTCACTATGCTCAAGCGAGTACAAATCCAGTTCAGGCTAACATGAACATAAACCACTTTATATAGATATCCATTGTTCGCTTGAAATGTAAAAATGCTCCAAGTTCTATGGTTGCACTCTCTTCAAAGATCCACATAAGAAAAATAATCACAGCACTTAAATTATTGAATACACCTTACAATCTTGCCAACAAATTGTCTTAGTCCAGAATGTAAGAATCCCGATAAATCAACCACAAAGACTAAACTTCCATTATCAAGGGAAAAGCCCAGCAGAAAACTGTAAGATCCATAATTGTTTCAATCATTAATAGGAATCTTTCAGTCCTGGTATAAATGATATATCTATGACTGAACAAATGAAGTTTAAATTGTTATTCAGCTTCAGAAGCAGCTCCAGATAAGTGGTTGAGTGAGTGCAACTATAGTAAGTAGCCTTGTTTCCAAGAGAGAATGGTACCTCAGCATTGAAATTTGACGAGGATAGTCCATTACCAACAGTGAGCCAACCAGAACGGATATTGTGGTCTTCACCAAAAAGCTCAAGCCTTCTGCGTCCAAGGGAGAAATGCTCAATTATCCTATACATATCTTCAGGCTTTTGAGTTGAACCTGCAACTCAAATTGGCATAAATTTTGACAGTAAGGCTTTGTCACCAATTCAAAAGCTGTAAAAAGGAATAGAAGGGCAGTATTTGGTATATGACACGGCCCCTTAGGGAAATTGTGGTGTTGATGTCCATGCCCAAATCCCTAGCACATTTTTATGTAATTTGACAAGGGACCAGCATAAAACCTACAATCATTCATAAGAGGCTGAAAATTTGCCCAGGGCTTCCAATTTGTCACTGCCTTGCCTTCAAGTTTCTAAGAAGATTGGCGTGAAATCACAAATCCCATGTTCACATGTCACAAAAATACATTTTCTAACCAAAAGAGAAAAGAGGAGGCACAAATGCATCAATTGCAGATGAAACAACGCCAACTCAGGACTGCAGAATCTAATTATGAATGAAGGATTTAACTCACCATAGGGAGGTTCCTCAGCGATAATTACATCAGTGTCAATATTAGCATGAATTATATGACCATCAGTGCTGCGACGAACTGTTCCTTTTATACCCATCAAGCAGTGTTCCTTCATTATAATAAGAAAGCCATGAGAACTTCCAAAACTGATAATAGAAGAGACACACATCAATGAAGTATTTGAGAGTAGAGCAGAGAAGATAAAAAATATAAATCTACTAGATCCATGGCACAGAAGAAATATTGTATTACCAACCTTTGAGTGTTGAAACAAAGTATGAGAATCATGTCGCAACCCTGGAGTTGCATTGCTTTTGTTGGTTTTCACCCAGCAAATATCCTCACACCTCCGAAATCCCCACTGCAGCATGAAGGAATAAATGACAATCACTATATATAACAAATGAAATCAGTTCTACTGAAAAAGAAAATATAGGTAACTCAACATTATTTTATACTTGAAGACTATAATAGTTACCTTCTTTAGACATTGACGGCCTTGCTCAAGGCCCATGCCATCGCCTACCCAGAGAAAAATAAAAGAAGGTGTATCTGCTATTGCCTGCAAGCACAATGTACAAACATTTAAACAAGTCAAAAGCTGAGGAAATATGTGACCTATACACCACAAAATTAAAGTTGCACATACATGACTCTTTTCCCAAATCCCACAGTGTGGAAATCTCATGCATTGGGATGCCCTTTATTTTTACACCACAGAATAACATAAAGATCATTGCTGCTCAAGCTTGAATGGGGTAGATGCAACTAGTTATTTTTCTTGGGATAGAAATTGGAAGGTAAAACAATTAGAAAACAGTCTACCTCAATCTTAAGGTTCAATATCTCTTCAAATGGCCAGTACTCCATATGATCAGCTACACCAGGAGCTCTATGAACATACTCCTCCCAAGGGGGGTCAACCAGAATGACATCAAACTTGGTTCCGAAGAATTCTGGAGACAGCTCAAAATCTTTAAGGTCACATTTCAAATACATGGGAGGTGAAGCAGATTTAGCCACAATTTCATCCTTTTTCTGTATAAGTTCCCTAAGCTTGGGGTAATCTTCTACAACATTGGTCAGCTCTAGCTCCCTGATAAAGTTTTGGGGTCGCATTCCAGTGTCAACAAAATTCTGTGAGTAATCATTCTGCTCCCCTCTTGAAGGAGCTTTACCAGGAGGTCCACTGCTTCTAGGAGGAACCCAACCAGAAGGACTTTTGTCAGGTGGTGTTCCTCTTCCAACTGGTCCAGCAGCATTAAACCCAGGACCAGATATAGCAGGAGGAACTCCCCTTCCAGGTCCTGATTGATTAAAGAACATAGCAGGATTTGATGGAGGAGTCCCCATGTTAGGAGGAAATCTAGTGGCTGCTGGTCCAGGTGGAACAGGGGATAGAGCAGCCGGGACACCTAGCATATTTAGTTCAACACCTCGAGGACCAGGCCAAACAACAGATGGAGAAAATTGTGGAATGAAGACACCAGGGGGGATGGGAGGACCAGGAGCTGGTGCCATACTAGGACCAATTGGTTGCATCGGTCCAGGTGGTGGCATTCCAAGAGGCCCAAAAGGAGATCCCATCATTGGCAGAAGTCCAACCTGCAGGTTTTCTCTCCCAGCAGGCCTGCCCCTTCCTCCTCTTCCAGGCCTACTCCCTTTTACACCTTGTGAAGGTCTGCCAGAGGATGCAAGTTCATAACCCCCATATGGATGCTGTTGACCACTGCTAGAACTTTGACCAACAGAGGCCCGACCAGATCCACCCCCTTTCTGGCCTCTTCCTTTGCCTCCCTGGTAGTCGATTTCATCCCTCCAGGGGCTTGGATCATGCATAGATGCACTATCATCCATATACCTTTCCTTTGAATCCTCAACAGAAGGTACAGACCCGTATGAATCATGCCTCCTTGCCCTTCCATCTTGCATATATGCCCACTCTTCAGCATTGAGTGTATCATTCACATCAGATTGCTGAGCAGCTTCTGTTCTCCTGGCAAGACGGGATGCAGTCTCAGCCCGTCCATAATCCATAGGTTTGGTTTGAATCTCTATCACATCATAATTCTCACTTGAAATTCCAAAGTTCGATGAAGTTTTTACAGCTTCGCCTCTGCTTCGACCATGGGGCCTTTCATTGTCATTCCTGTCACGACCATGTCTTGGCTCCCAATCCCTAACACGATCATAGACAATATCCACATCTTTTAACTCTCTATCATTACTGGTGGATTGCCTCCTTTTCCAGTTCTCCTTAGAACTTTCCCTATCTCTACTTCTGTCGCTCCAGCTGTCATCTCTGCCTTTGGATCTGTCATCCCAGTGGCTGTCTTTTTGTGGGTCTTTCCGTCTGATATCCACACTTCTTTCATACTCCATCTCAGAGAGTTGTGATTCCTGATGACGCTTGACAGTCCTCTCAGGTGTCCTAGACCTGGTGGAGCGCCCTACTTCTCTTGCACTTTTGTCTCTCATCCTTGTATTTCCATCCTCATCTACGTTGAAATTTTTTTCATGACCTTCAGTAACATCTCTGTTAATAGAAGTTCTCTGCTGTCTATGTTTCTCATTTTTATCCCGGCTTGATCTGTCTTCACGGGTAATAGGACTACCCTTATTATCTTCATCTCCAGCTTCTGACCTGGCTTTGTTTTTATTCCTCACAGCATCAACTCTTCTCTCTTCTCTGTAGTTGGCTTTGAAACCCTTCTCACTGTGTGAATCCAAACTCTTGCTCTTGCTATCAACAGGCTTATTTCTTGTGCTCCTGTCTTTCGAATTTTCATATGTGGAATCAGAATCCTTTCCGCTTCTGAGATCAGCCTTTTCGTGATGGTTATCTTCAGCTTTCCGGAGAACATCTGTTTCATCCCATCTTCTTCTAGAGTTCCTTCCTAGATCTGCAGAACCACGTCCCTTATCTCGGGTGCTTTCCTTTCTTTCTGAATGCCTTGAATCTTTATCCAATGTCTTCTCGTGCTCTCCATCATGGGATCTTTCTTCTTTGCTTTTATTTACACTACGAGAAGCCTCATGCTCTGAAACCTTTGATGCCATTTTCCGTTTTTCACTTTCATCAGACCGACCACACCCTCTACTCCCAGATTTGTCCCCACCCTGCCTGTTTTCTATTTCTCCATCCTGGTACCAACTGCTGAGCTTCTCCAGGCTACTTTCCTCTTGTTTTTTCTTCAGTTGCTTTGCTCGCAGCTCTTTTCTAGTGATATAATCATCTTCATCACTATCTTCCCTGATAGAGCCACCACCAGACCTCTTGCGACTCTCATTTCTGTCCCCTCCAGAACTTCTTCTCCTCCCATTGCCATCTAATCCTTCGGTTTCTTCTCCAGTGCTTGGCCTTCTGGACTTGCTTGACCTGTGCCTCCTCTTATCACTGCCCTCCCATTCTTCATCATTCCCTGCCTTATCATTCCTCAAATCCAAATTATCTTCAATGTCCCGTTTTGCATAACTCCTACTGTGTTCAGGTGAATCCATTTCAAGAATGTGGCCTTTGAAGTATTAAATGCCCTACAATCTATGGGACTAAACTCAAGATCTTAGACACACCTTTTAACCCTACAAGCATACCATCCTGAAACCAAATATACAAGACCAATCAATGAACATACAAAAGATATATCCTTTACCAACCAATGTGTTTTTTGCTGCCCATAAAATGTAGAATCCATTAACACAAACAAGGAAGTCTCTCTAAAAAATGGGGAAATTACTAAAAAGTTCAGTTTTGTTAAGCAAAAAACTATTGAGTTCAATTCTTACTCTACTTAACTATTGGACACATATTTGATAAATAATTTCCCAAAAAGTTCAGAATTTTACACTTTTTAATTGTAATCATTGATTTAACATTATTCACCTTGTATCTATCTCTAACAATTTCCTTCAAAGAAATTTGATAAATATTGTATTGCAATGCGATAAGTTACTCCTTTTTAGCAAATCAATCTATGTTTTAGACACTATATGGTTAAATACAGAGTTATAATTATATAAAATTTGCAAAAGAACATCTTATTTTACAAACTAGCTAAAAATGTTGGTAAATAAAATAACAAATGAAGTTTATGTTCTTTGGTTGATAATTTTCTTTTTTTTTTTTTTTTTGGCAATTTTTCTCTAAAAATAAATCACAAAATAATTAAAGAAACAAAAAGGCAATTCGAAACAGAGATAACCCAATTTCAAAAAGTAAGATATGGGTGCATGCCGAAGTTCAATGGATCAAAAATTGGAAAATTTTAAAAATGCCGATTTCCCTTTTCCAACTATAATTGAGAGCTGAGCATAAACTGCGTATCCCCGACTCGTGGAAAGAAAAAAAAAAAAAAAGACGAAAGAATAGAGAAAAGAGAAACGAAAAAAGAAAAAAAAGAAAAGAAAACTTCAACCTACAATCTAGAATGCGGATTGCAAAATTTGAGAAAAACTCAAAACTCCCAATATGCTATTTGAAAAAAGATTCATATTTGACTTAAAATTATAGATTGAAATTTAAGCTAAAACGCAACATTTTGCCACTGGTCATATATCGTTAGGGAAGGGGAACCGCCTTCAATGAAAAGAACAGAACCCTTAAGAAAAAAAAGAAAAAAAACACTCAGAGAGAGGAAAACGAAGTACCTGAGATTTTTGATTGTCACGATAGTCAGTAGCCACAGAAACCCTAGACCACGCTTTGATTAGGGTTTTCAGGGCTCCCACTTGCAGAGTTTGCCTTAACAAAAGAGGTGACCCTCTGGTAATTCTTATTTTTGTTTATTATTTCCTTCTTTCTTCTTCTTCTTTTTTATTTTTATTTTTTATTTTTAATCATTCAGTCCTATTTAGTTTATTTTAGAATTAATTTCTTAATTTATTTGTAATGCAAATGACGTTATTTCTTGAGTCCTGACCGTAAAAAACAAAAGAAAAATAAAAGAACGGCCGCAATTTTAACGGTTGAATTTTCCCTGTTAGATGACGCCGTCAGTGTACGGAGATGGGCTGCCTGTTTTGGGCCTCTTGTTATTTTAAATATGGATAGCCCCACAATCGTTACTTGCATTTCATTCTCCAAGCGAGTTTACATTCTTAGGCCTATAGCCCACTTGCAGAGTTTGCCCTAATTAAGCTCTTAATCGTAAAAATGATCTCTTGAGAATCTCAACACACATGGGTGATTTTTTTTTTTTTTTAAATTCTTTTTCTTTGTGTCACATGCATTTCGATCATTTAAAACTATTACATCTAACATTACATTGAGTTGTAGTTTGACTGTGCTCGAGACCCTTTCGAGAGAAGAACGCCGTGAATTTGAATCTTAAGTGAAATCAATTAAAAAATGTTGGTAGTGAATCGTCATAGTTTGAACTTGAAGGAAGTATGGGTAATTAGCCGCCACCGAAGGCAGTGACATTTGATAAATAGTCATGGCCCGTTAGAAAATAAAGAAATAAAGAAGATATGGATATAAATTAAGTTAAATTAGATAATAAATATATAATATCTCAAATATATTTCATACTATTTTTTAAAATAATTTTTATTTTTTAAATAGTATTTTAGTGTAATAAATTAAAGTAATTATTTTCTTAGGATATAACATGTCAATTAATTCAATAATTTTTTGGTTTAAAAAATGAAAAGAGTAAGAAATTTTTTTTTTTTTCATGTCTCCATATAAATAATAGTTAGTGGTGATAAGGAGTGATTTTATTATTATAATGCTTAATTTTTTAATCTTAAAAAAATGATTAATTTGATTAATATAATTAAAAAAATTTAAACAAATTTACATTAAGTATTTATATTAAGTCTAAATTTTAAATTCATAAAATCTTTTTTTTTTTATAGTTTGTAAGATATAAAATAAATTTTATTTTATAAATAAATATAATAATATTTTTAATTTTTGAAATAAAATACAAATTATTAAAAATAAATTCATTTTCAATGTATTTAATGTCCAAATTGAAGATGAATTGACGGGAAAGCAATGACTTTACACCATCCCGCACAAGTCGAGTGCCCACTGAACAGTTCGAGCGGCCAAAAATAAATGATCAATTAATGGGAGAGCAAATTTCCCGTCCAGAAAGTTGGACGAAAGGGATATCACATACAAGTGTCACATAATGGGTCAAGCCCTGCCGACTATGAAAATGTCACCTCAGCCCTCATGGTTATCAAACCACTTCGGTCTGAGCTACGGAGCCAACGACGAATGCGCATAGAAGTCAGCGATCTGCACAACAGATTTCATTTGAAATGATGGGAATCAAATCGCTTACCCAATGCTTGACTGCATTTAGGGAACCCCATGTTGCCAATCGATTGCAAACGTAGACATTGAATAATTTTATTACTATTATTAGACCACTGCATGATTCATAGTTTTTCTTTTTTTAATTATTTTTTTGGATTAATTTAGAATTTCGTACTTAACATCAGTCACAAACCTGAATGTTTCTGCGATGCATAGGTAGCAAATATAATTAAAAAACAAAGCGTCGGAACAACGGCTAATTCCAGATCTTGGACTACTAGACATCATTGCTATTTGTGATTTCAGCTCATAGCTTGAAGAAGAATCACAAAGGATAATTATGTCAGAGAAATCCAGGGCTACCCTTCGAGCCACTTCTAGACCTCCAAAAGAAACTCCTTGTCCTTCTCCAACTTCTCCATGGCTCCAGCTTCCAAGCTAATCTCCACGTCAATGCCCCCGCCACCACTCTTCCCTGGATACAAATACAGCATCCCGTCGAACCTATTGTTTAACCCGCTTCTCACAGCCTCCGGTTTTCCCCACCCGAAATCCACCTCGTAGACCTGAAATCTCGGCGAGCTCCCGACAGCCACACAATTAACACCCGCATCCTGGTATTGGAATATCTTTGGTGCAGCCTCCCACTCTTTGTTTCGCGCGTCAATGGCTTTGGCGTCGTGCATGTCAATAGCCTTTTGTATCATTGAAGCTCCGTGTTGAGGTGGGTTCATGATCAGTAGTCCGGCCGCGGTCACCGTGAATATAGCCTGGATCAGGTTTCCGAAGTAACTTTCCGGCATTGGCGGGTCGACCCTTTTCCGGCAATCGGCAAAGACGGTGAAGACTGTATAGTCTTCTGGTTTCAGCTCGCGCGCCTGGGTTACATGGCGCCAAACGTGGACCCCGAGTGACTGGAAAGTAGAGAATGGTCTTGCACCGTCGGGTGGAGGGCCCGAGTTGACTTTTGACTTGATCTTATCGAGTGCTGCCCCGGAAAATTTGAAGACCTTCTCTCTGAGGGGCGGTGGGCTCGACTTAACTTCACCGTTGGATGCGCAATGTGGGTCCGATGGAAGTAACGGGTCGAGCTTCACACGCGTGTTGCGCGCTTTGGTGCGGTCGATGAAGGGCTGGACAGATATTAAAGGGGCCCCGCTACAGATCTCAGCCCAAGAACTCATGAAATGCCAGGTGGACATGCCATCTAGGACCGCGTGGTTGAACGCGCAGCCCATTGCCAGTCCGTCTTTTAGCTTTGTCAGCTGCGCGCGTGACCAATCTCAGAAGAGTAGTTTTGGTTAGTGGCTTTAAATTTCTTTAGAATATAAATAAATTGACCCCATCTGTAAAAATAATGAGGCAAGCCCTACTTTTATTTCTGTTTTTATTTATATGGAACTTTTTTCTTTGTGCAAATATGAAGAGAGAAAGAATAAATACTTTGATTTTATTTTAGGGCTTCGAAGCATATTTTTATCTTCCTTAGACTTTTTCTCATTGTTCTTAGAAAAAAAAAAGGAAAGAAATTAAATCAGCATGATCCGCTGTGAAAGCCCATTTTCCATACACTAAAACCCATTTAAAGGCAACACAGGTGATTGCCTGTGGTCCAGCTTATCTGGACCAAAATTTTGCCATTTAATGCTCCCCTTCTCCTCTAATACCTGACAAAATAATGATGTGGACACTTCGCCTGTTTGGGCTGTTGGGGAAATTTACCCGCTTCAATTACTACATGGCAGGCTCCAGACCACCTTTTAAATTCGTGGGGTCCCATGAGTTTATACATTACTGTTGCCTTTCTGCATGTTTTCCCGCCAACCAACTCTCATCAAGACCTTTCCACCGTAAAGACATCATCCCGAGTGTGAAAAAATTTAATGCTTTAAAATGCATGCCCAAAAAAATGTAGAGATTAACACGTCAGTCAAAATCTAGTTATTTGCCCCTTTAAAATGCTACGTCTTGCACTCGGTGGTTCAGAGAAATTCAAACAAGTATTTTTGTTTAGTTGACTCCATGATTAATGGCTAATAACGGAGGGGCCTTGCTTAAAGAGAGAGGGAATCGATCCAAAACAAAGACGAAATCAATAGCAGCAACATTTTAATATCAAATTTAATTGAAAGCGGTTAACTTTACTCCGGACTGTTAAAACTTACAGCAACCCTACTCCTTTTTTTGGGGCCTGGAAACGGAGTAGAGCTTGATTCCTTTGCCTGGATCTAACAATTTTACCAATTATTGGGGATTGCGTGTGCTTTGATCTAATCAAGTCAACTGGCACGGTAGAAACAGATGAAAAACCTCCCCAGATCAAGAAATCTGCTAAAAACATAATTGCCATGCGTTTTCAATTAGAAGTTACCTGAACTGCCAACAAAGGCCTGTGAAGGCCCTCCAAGTTCAGGATCCCGTTGTATGGAAGCAACTCCTTCATAGTGGTCGTGCCATCCTCAACCGTTAGATCATCCACGCTGATCCCCTCAGCAATAGCCTCCAGCACCTCCACACCGTCCATCTCATCATCATATTCGACCATGAAAACCCCATCCTCATCTTTTCCGAGCTTCCCAGCCAGTTGATAGAAATCTTCAAGAACTAACCCCAGCCCATCTTTCAGTTTCTCTACCATGTCCTCAAAGCCATTTCCCTTGTAAAGTAACAACTTCTGGTTGTAAAAAAAGGCTAGGTATGGAAGATCAAACGTGACCAGTTGACACTCTCTTCTGCCCAGTTTCTTTTTGGGCTTGACATTGGCCTTGCCTATGATTTTCACCTTCAACATCTCTTCCTTTATCTCTGCCTTAGTGGCCATTGTTGGTGCTACTAGTGAGCCTCAGTAAACACGGTGAATTAAGGTGTGGAACCAGAAATTGGACTTAAAGGATATTTATACAAAATTTTAGTTTCATGCCGTTGGCATTGCATTTAAGAATCTCATGGTAGCAGTTGTGACCCATTAATGTTTCTGCTTCAGGCAGTGAGAATAGGGCAAATTGGTAATAGACTTTTTTTATTATTTGCACCTAAAAATAAAAAGATTCATCTTATTATCACCGCCAAATTTATGGGCCACTATGAATAACCTTAAAGTCTGTGTCTATTGTCGAGCGTTTTCTAATGGATGAATAATTAAAAATAGCTTTATATTAATAACCCACGAACGCTACATATTATGAAGATTGCAAGGAACGCTAACCACAACAGGTCTCAACTTGCAGGTGCCTTTGTTCCAATAAATGCACATTATCATGTAGCCACCAAAGTGGTTGGGATACAAGGCTGACACATCGACAAGGACTAAAGACAATAAAGAAGGTGTTGGTGTTAATTTATATTATATATTTATTATAATAAAAATTAATTTGATTAAATTTAATTTAAATTTTATTGTTTAGATGAATTTAAATATTTATAATTATATAAAAATATATTATTTATATTATTAAAAATAAAAAATATTTCCCATGTTATTGAATGTCGATAATTCAAAATTTAGCGACCACATGCTTTGGAGAAGCTCCCAAAGTTATAGATTTAAGAAATTATGGAGGTTCACTATTATTTTTCATAACTAATTCAATTGTCGCTTCTCATTGTTGTCACCCTAAACCCAATGATCTCTACTCAAAGGTTGCTACTTTACCTCCTCAGCCCACTAATACACCATTGTCTCATCTAAAAAAGTTGCCCTTCCTTCTTATTGTTTTGTCAAAATTGAGGGATTTAATTAAAATAACAAAAGTGTAGGGACCTAATTAAAAATCACAACAAAAAAGTGTCAGATGAACAATAAAAGAAGTTTTTAGTGGCAAATTACAAATAATAAAAGTTAAGGCCAAATAAAAAAAAAATTATGAATTTCAATATGAACAACACAATTCTCATTTTAGTTCCCACTTTAAATGAGAAAAATTATAATTAATAGTGTATATAGATGAAAGTTTTGTTTGACCATAATGAATTGCTGAATATTATGGAGAATAGAGTTATAGAACTCATAGTAAATGCCATAAAAATACAAATAGTTGTTCACTAAGAGTTGCAAAAAAAAAAAAAGGATAAAAAGACACTTTATTTTATTCATTAAGAGGTAAATAATTAATTTTTTTAAGAAGGTTATAGGAGCAACCTCATAAAAACAAGTATGGGATATTTTGACAATACCATTCCAAGGTATGGATAAAGTTAAAAAGGTGAAACTTTAAGTCTTATAACATCAATTTGACCATTTGTAAATAGAAGCTTCAAAATTAGATTTAGTTTATATAAGTAAAATTTTTGCCTTAACAAGTCAAATAAGAATCAATGAAAAGTATCTGATTGATTAAATGAAAGTTGAAAAGATTTTACAAACACTCACATCGTGATATAGGCATATCGCGGTTCTTATAAAATAAGCACATGATTTATTCCAGATGACAGTTGATGTACTAATAGGTACGTGTAAGCTCATGAATAATGCATGAATGAGAAGCACATTGAGAAGACAGTAAAATAAGCATTTTATAGTTAGACTCCTATTAAAAACAATCAAAGTTATCAATCAAAACAAAAGTAAAGTTCTTTTTATAATAAAGGATAAGGACATAGTAGTAATTATTATAATAATAAAGGTCGTAGAAGTTTCTATAACAATAATGAAGATGGTGACAATTAATATAATGATCAAAGGAGATCATATTAGATGTATAAAGGTTAAAGTCATAGCCAAGGAAGAGGTCATAGTAAAGAAAGGTATGACAAATTTCATATTGAGTGTTACTCATATCACAAATATGAATGTTATGCTAGTGAGTACGTGTCTCAAAAGTGTAATCAAATAACTTATTGTGTACAAGAGGGAAATTCAGATTATGGAAATCAAGCCCATATGATGGCTACTATAACTACCGAAATATCAAACTACAATACATAGTTTCTTGACATTGGGTATACTTATCATATATGTAGAAAGAAACAACTTTTTACTGATCTTCATGACTTAATCTACTCTATAATTAAGTTTACTGATGATAATAGTATTTAGTGATACAAAAGGGGTAAATTCTTATCAAATTAAAAATAGATATAATAATTATATCTCAAATGTATTTTATATATCAAACATGAAGAAAAAACTATTTAATTTAGGCCAACTATTTAAAAAAAAGTATAACATATAATTATGTGATAATTGTCCTTCAATTTTTAATAGGAGAGATACATTTATTTTTAAATCCCTTTTAATAAAAAACCTTATATTGCAAATTGATATTACCACTAATAATTATACTTGTCTCAGTGCTATTGTTAAAAAAAAGTGTTGGTTACGATATCTTTATTTCGACCATTTAAAGTTTTGCAATTTAAAGTCACTTGTATAAGGAAACATGATTACATGCTTACCTAGGATATATTGTCCTACTTAGATTTATTATGTATGTTTTCTTATAAAATATAGCAAATAACCCTTTGTGATATGGAATTGACATCTAAGACAATTACTTTAATTTATCTATTTTAATGTTTGTGACCCAAGAAGTAGTTTATCATAAGGTAACAATAAGTATTTTTTTTACTTTTATTGATGATTTTATGAGAAAAATATAGATTTATTACATGTAAAGAAAATCTGAGGGATTTGATTATTTTAAAAAATTTAAAACTTATATTGAAAGATAAAATGAATATTATATTAGAATTTTGAGAACTAATAAAGATGATGAGTATATTTCTAATAAGTTTATGGAATATTGTGAAGTATAAAAAATAAAGTATGAAGTCATAATCTCTATACCTTATAACATAATGGAGTTGATAAAATAAAAAATAAATCAATTATGAATATAATAAGAAACTTGTTAAGGAAAAATTGAGTTCTTAATTTATTTTCAATAGAAATTGTTTTATTTTCTATTTACTTGTTGAATATATTTTCAATAACAAATATTCAGAATGTCATTTCTGAAAAAATATGAAGTAATTTTAAGTCTAATATAAAGAATATCAAGGTATTTAATTTTATTATTTATCCTACGCTTCAACAAAAATAAAGACAAAGTTAAATTATCAGAGGGTAAAAATAATTTTTTTTGACTATATAAAAGGAGGATATAAATTTTTTAATTTTGTTAAAAAAAAAGATGATTGTGAGTAGAGATATAATTTTTATTAAAGATAAAGTTTGAAATTTTAATATTAAAAAAATAAAATAACTTTTAGAATATCCAATTGTTATTTTTAGAGAATAAGAGACTTAAATTACAATCACAATGTAAATAAGGAAGTCTCAAATAAATGTATACAATCACTTTGATTATATATAATAATTAAAAAATTTATCAAATAAATATAAAATTAATTTTTATTAATATTTTTTTAAAAAAAAGATATTAAAATTAATAGTATTATTAATTTAAAATTAAGTAAGAATATTAATATTAATTTATATTAAAAATTTGTTATAATAAAAATTAATTTGATTAAAATTAATTTAAATTTTATTATTTTGATAAATTTTAATATTTGTAATTATATAAAATATATTATTTATATTATTGAAAATATATTTATAAATTATTGTATGTGATATTTTTATTAAATTAATAAAATTATCATCTTTTTATAATTTTCTAATAGACGGGAACTCAAATTGAATTGACGAATATCTACGTCCAAATGTAAACGAAATGTGAATCTAACGAAGAATATGCATAGGTTTATGAATTAAAGTTTGCGTCTTGATGATGTTAATTAAAATTGTGTTTAGGCTCCTGCAAACTCTTTCCTGTAGGTTTGCCTGGACATTAATGATTTAGTGTAGGCCTTAGAGTGAGGAGATTATTATAGGCCCTGGATATCTTGGCGTAGGCGTACGGACTTTTTTCTCTCTCTCTTTTTAGCTTTTTTTTTTTCTTGGATAATAATGGGCTTGTTACGTGGGCGGTATTCTCTTAATAAAATTCACTTATTGACATATGGAGGAACGGGAAAAAAAAAAAAAAAACGGTGGAGCCGAGCTGACATATTCGAGCTGTTGTACTTCAAACTTTATGGGATTTCATGATTTAGTTAAAACTTTAAATAGCACAGCTCGTCACAATCCAAAAGGTAAAACTAGAATAATCCTTTGTAGTTAAATTTCTAGGTGTTGTTAATTATAGATTATGGTGAAGAGAGAAAGGAAAAGAATATTAACTTTATGCGGTTCAGTAATGTGCTTACTGTATTTTCTTCCACTATGAAAGTAACTGGCAGAAATTACACCTTCCATCAAAAATACCTTTATATTCTCAATATATTATAAAATCTAAAAACTTCAATGTACTACTCACATTAAAGCACACGCTCTTGATTGCATCGTGTCCAATCTTCCCCTTTGCACTAGCTTTTTCTTGGATTACTCTATGTGAATAGGAGTCATCTTCTATTTTTCATTTGTAAAGTACATAGAACTTATTGTTGGACTGACATTTAATTAGAATTTTTGAGACTAACAAAAATAAGGAGATGTTATTCTTAAGGAATGCTTATGGCCCTTTGCAGTAATTTATTTTATTTTAAAAAAGTGAAATTACATTTTTAATATGGAGGAAATTTAAATGAATATTATTGTTCAATCCCAATTGAATGGTATTTTATTAGCAACGCTGATGGCAATATATGTAATAATAAGAGTTAGTTGGACTTTGAGAAAGATTTGTAAAGGGGAGCATGCTTAAATCGTTTGTTGTTGGCTCGTTAACTCTATATAGGTAAATGGAGCTCTATTACATGTATGCATATAAATAAATAAATAAATATATATATCTTTTAATAAATAATAAATTATTCATAATTAATAATTAAAATTAATGAAAGATTAATTTATGTGTTTAATCTGTGAATGTACTTAATAAAATTTTATAAGAATTTTTTCAAATTGGCGTCAATATTACGCAATACGGTAATGACACGGACCACGCTTAATTAATGGTGTTGTTACGAGACCGATCCCTTGCGCCATCAGGGGTCAAATCTTCTTTAGTGGACCACTTAATTTTTGTTTTATTTTTTTTTTTAAAAGAGAATTTTGGTAAAAAATATGTAGCCACAACTTTTAGCGTTGAAACCTAATTGGAAAAACGAAAAGCATCTGTGGGCCCCACCGATGTCTTCCCTCTAGAAGTCATCGCCATCGTATCCTAGATCTTTCCTCCACTTTCTCCGCTACGTCATCAGTAATCTTGTCCTCCAACGCATCAAAGCCCTCCGCCAATGCGAGTCCACCTAAAGCCCCGGCCACTTTTTCCACAGCCAATCCAGTCCCCATTCCGCCAAACATTGCCTCGCCATCAAATTCCCGTTCCCCAATCGAGCGCAAAGATCAAGAAAGAATAAAAAAGGGTAAAAAACTGGGATATCCCAAAATACAACACAAGAATATTCCTACACGTGTAAGTTCACAGCATGGACCTTTCGGTCTTTTTGAGATTTATGTACATGCTCTAGAAATCTTTCCTTACGGCGCCGTAGCCGGTGGGTAGTTCTTGCGTCATTATGAACGAAATCACCCTTAAATTGAATGGGCTAGTCACCGGTCCTTATGGACGGTTTTTCTAGCACCCGCGCCACGCCCGGTCTAAAGAGTTTAAATTAAACACTTCCATTTTAACCCCAACACACTTCGCACGAAAATGATGTATTTTGGTACACTCTGTGGCGCCATTGCTATGACGAGAAGGAAAACTACTCGCGGTCAACTCAACGCTGGTGACAAATGTCTAGTCAACGTGAAATGCTGACTTGGTAAGCCCGTTAAGGGGATTAATATTGCGATTTCAAAAGCGTTTTTTTAGTCTGTCGTTGGCCGGTTGGCGTAGGAGGTTAAGTTGATTTTTGAAGCAAATGGAGGCAAAAGACCTATTTGGCAATACTGCAAAGCAAGAGCGTTTTGAGAGTAAAAATATTATTATTAAAAATTATATGTTATTTAATAATATTAATAAAAATATTATAATTTTTTTTTATAGAATTATGAATATTTAATCTAAAAAAATAATATTAAAATAATTATTAATATATAAATAAATTATAAAAAATATGATAAAAATTTTATCTCATTTTTTAAAATATAATTAATATTTTAATATTTTAAATTATATATTTAATACTAAATATATTACTAATAATTTGTAATATTTATTTTATTGTATTATATTAATTTAAATAAATAAAAAAATATATTATTTAGACAAATAATAATTAAAATAATTTATTTAAAAAAATTAATTATTTTAAAATAAATAAATATAAATATTAAATAATATATTAATTTTATATTAAAAATATTAAATAAAAAATTTATAATCATAATTCTTATAAAAATATAAACAGTAACATTTATAAAAAATAACATAATTATGACTTTTAAAAATATATTATTGTTAATTTTTTAATTTAAAATTTAAAAAAATTAAAATGACATAGGTTTAGTTTAAAAAAATATTTAAAAATTTTAATTATATTTTAATTCAAGTTTACTTTTATTCATCGTTGAATCACACTGTCAAACCAAGCCAAAGCAAGTTGCCCTATTGTCGCACTTGTTTGCCTCTTATGGAGTGGGTGGGCGTCTTCACGGCGAACCAGTCATCGTTGAACTAGGATTGCAGTGAAAGTAAGCATGGGCTATGGAGTCGGAACTCGAAACGAGAAAGAGAACCTGTTGTGTTTTGTCTTTGTCTCTTCCATCACGTTACTAATAAATGTCTATTAATCAAGTTTTCTGATTTCAATTACATGTACATCCATATTTATTGGCAACGAGATGGCCAAGTTCAATGAACAACTTAAAAGCTACAAGCGATGGAAACAACAATAGGAGGAAGAAAGAAAAAAGGAGGCCAATTTCCCCATAACAATTGGTCCCTCCAGGAAATTGCAGGGAGCGTTCTATACTGGGAAGTCCCAAAATACAAATAAGAGTTTTATAACGTTTATTACAGATACTTTTTTTTAGCATCGCCAAAAAGAACTCCTGAAAGCAACGTCGGTTCCGCCAAGGCATCAAAGGCCCAGCTAAACTGGCGGGTCACTTTCATTGATTCGGGGCGGATCCATAATGCATGGTATTGTATCGATGCTTGATCGAGCGGCCCACGTTCGTAAGAAATTCTTGCAAATTTTCTGAAATCAGCCGAATTTAACGGGCCGAAACAAATTCAATTCCGTGAATGGGCTTTCTAATATGACAGCTTGGTCCACTTATCGTCACGACCTAAAAGCAACCGGCCATGTGACGAAAGCCTTAAACCCTAAAAATTATCCCCAAGTTTAAAATCTCTTTCCGTTCCTCCTGCAAAGTTTATTTTCGCGTCCCTCCGTGTTCTGACACCTAACTCTCGTACTTCACCCAGTTCTTTCAGTTCTGTCAAGATGAGGCCCCCTAGAGGTAAAGCATGCATACATGTACTCTTTTCTATCTTCTGGTTTGGTTCCTGGGAAAATGTTGCAGAAAGTCTAACCGACAGCAGAACTCTTGGTCCTCTTATGTTTCTGTTTCTCCAGCTTTTACAAACTTAAATAAAGGAGTATTTGGGTTATTATTTATGGGGTAAGGCTAAGCGACATGGTGAGGGTTTCTTGAGTTTAGATTTTATTTTCCTTAGCTTGTGCGTGTTGTTAGGAGAGCCAGATAAAAATGCCAGATTTGATTTCTTGGCTGGTTGTTTTGAGGAAGACGTTTTACAGTCTTTAATCCTTGGGTGATTCTTTTCGGACGGGTTGATTTTTGTATGTGAATTTCTTGGTTGTTGCTTGCTTGATTTCTCGGTTATATGCAGGCCTACGTGGTTGAGTGAACGATTTTGCTTCTCTGCTTTTCAGTTTTATCAAATTAATTGTGGTGTTGAGCGTTTTAGTTTATCTACTGTTTTTCTCTGCTAACAAACTGTTAGTGTCAGTTTCAAGTAGCTGTTTCAGGTCCATTGATGTTCCTGGTAATTCTGGTCAATAAAAAAAATGACTATTTGATTTTGGATGTGTAGATGCTTAGGTCATTCTTAGAAAAAAAAAAAAAAAAAGAAGATTGCAATGGCTGCTTCACCTTAAGCCACATAAAAGTTATTTTTGGGATATTAATCTCAATTTTGAACTGTTTTTGTGCAGGCAGAGGTGCTGGTGGTGGATTTAGGGGTGGCAGGGGTGATGGAGGTAGAGGTAGAGGTAGAGGCAGGGGTGGAGGTGGAAGAGGTGGTGGTGATATGGGCAGTGCCATGAAAAGCGGTCGTGGTGGTCGTGGCCGTGGTGGAGGAAGAGGCCGTGGTGGTCGTGGTGGAGGTGGAATGAAGGGTGGGAGTAAAGTTGTGATAGAGCCTCATAGACATGAAGGAGTCTTCGTTGCTAAGGGTAAAGAAGATGCCCTTGTTACAAAGAACCTAGTTCCTGGAGAGGCTGTCTACAATGAGAAGAGGATCTCTGTCCAGGTCATTTATTATTTTGTGCTTTCCTCTTGTTTCCAGGCCATTTATAATCTCTTCATTCATTTTCTTCATTGTGCTTATTGTAACCTTCCATACTGGTGACTAGGTTAATGCTTTTGATCCTATTTATTAAGCTTTCTGTTTTGCAGAATGAGGATGGAACTAAAGTTGAATATAGGGTTTGGAACCCCTTCCGTTCAAAATTGGCAGCAGCCATTCTTGGTGGTGTTGATAACATATGGATTGTAAGTCTCATCTGTGGGTTTGTCTGTTCTCTGATGTTTCTTGATAAGTTGGCTGGGTGATATATGGGTTTTATCCTGTATATTGATAATGTCTTTTTTTGACTTTTGGCCTGTTTAATCTAGAAACCTGGTGCCAAAGTTCTCTACCTTGGGGCTGCTTCAGGCACTACAGTCTCTCATGTGTCTGACATTGTTGGCCCTGTAAGTAGGCCTTGGTCATATTGTGGTCACCTGTTCTCTTTAACTTTGTTGGATTATCTCTTGCTTATAAATTTTCTTTGGTTGGTAGATGGGAGTGGTCTATGCAGTGGAATTTTCTCATAGAAGTGGCAGGGATTTGGTTAACATGGCAAAGAAGCGCACTAATGTTATACCCATCATTGAAGATGCCAGACATCCAGCCAAGTACCGCATGCTTGTTGGCATGGTTGATGTGATTTTTTCTGATGTTGCTCAACCTGACCAGGTTTTTCTCTTCAAATTCTTCTTCTTCTATGCACTCCTCATTGAAAATTTATATAGACCAGTGATTGAATAGACAGAATTATTAATCCTCTGGGATGGGCATGATTTTCTTCCGTTGTGAACCTGTTTTATTTGCATTTACACTATTACCATCTTCCACTTCCACCCTAACTATATGAGGACATGTTCCCTTCATGTAATGATCTTTTTATGCTTTAAATGTTCTTTCTGTGTTCCTACCTTTATTGTATTTTTCCTGCAATTTGTATATATATTTGTCACTTTTAGTTTACATATTACCAAAACTTTTAACCTCAATTCTTTTTTTTTAATTCGTATCCAGATTTGAAAATGATTAAACTTTTCTGTGTGTGATTGTGATGAGTTTTACTCAGATTGCACTCCAGGACTGCATGGATGATGCAAAGTCAGTTTCTGATACAATACTTGTTTTAAAAATTTCAAGCTTGCCTTGTTTGTTTTCTCTGAGATTTGATGCTCTTTTGAGGATCAAGCGTGTGATGAATTACTCGGATTCCCCTTCAGGACAGCATGGGTGATGCAAACCCGAGTTTCTGACGGTTATACATGAATTTTTAATTGTTCCATCTCGATTGTTTCCTGAAGGAATTTCCCCATAAAGATTGCTCCTTTGCAAAGATCGTCTATTTGAATAAGTCGTGGATCTTTAATAGGGGATGTGGACAATGCAAGTCTGCCAAACATAGTTATGATTCATATATCTAAAGGCTTCAAGCTCAATTCAGCTTAAAATGTCAGTTCGCTTCCATAAGTTTTCAAACTTTGTTGAAAAAGAAAATCTAGGCACTGTCTTCTTCTTTTTTTTTTTTTTTTTTTGTCACATACGAGTCTTATGTTAGCATGGTGCTTTATTTCTAAGTAACAACGAATCTTATTTTGATTGTTATATGTAGTTGTAAATGTTTGAAATGTTTTCAGTAAGACATGGCTGTCAAGTTTTATTCTTGATGTCATGTAATCATGCAAAAAATTGGTTGCCATGAATCTTCTATTGTCATCGTAATCAAATGGAAAAAGGAAATTGTTGTTTTTTCACTTCCCATTTGACTTTCCTTATCTCAATATGGCATTCACCGTGAATTCACATTGGCAGGCAAGAATTTTAGCACTGAATGCTTCTTACTTTCTCAAAGCTGGTGGCCATTTTGTCATTTCCATTAAGGTTTGTTTCTTAAAACTTGCGAGCAGTAATTGGTGCGTTTTATTATGGGCCTTTAACTCAACTGAAACTGGGTTTTCCCTCATCATCATTAGGCGAATTGCATCGACTCCACTGTTCCAGCTGAGGCCGTATTCGAGAGTGAAGTTAAAAAGATGACGCAGGAGCAATTCAAGCCCGCAGAACAGGTGACTCTTGAGCCATTTGAGCGAGACCATGCTTGTGTGATTGGTGGCTACCGGATGCCAAAGAAGCAAAAAGCCGCCACCTAGGGAAGCTGGGTGGGAAATGAGGGATCAAAATCCAACTTGATGTTTTCTTCGTATTTTTCTTTAGGCTGTTGCAGTTTATTTAAATTTTGTCAACCAACTTATTCATAGATTATTTTGGTTTCTCAACGGGCGTTGGATCGACTTGCATTTTAGACTAGTTGCGTTGGATTATTAAAATTGGTTCAGCCACATCTGCTAACACGCTATAGTTGAACAAAGTATTAGTTGCAAAAATCATCAACGTTGAGACTTTTTCCAAATCTATGATTTTTTTTAATTTTTTGGGTTTTTGCACGTGCATCAGGAACTCTACCGTCTCGTAAAAATCTATATGGAGGCGCGACATACGAACACGAAAAAGTAAAAATTATTAAAAATGTGAAAAACAGAAAAGGAAAAAAATTGGTATTCTGCTTTTCCTTCAATCCAAATTCTGGGCTCATGGTTATACCTCTATCGTAAGCGTTCGGCAATCCGCTGACCACCAAAATGGAGTCTTGAGAGTCCGAATAATTTATGTCGATCCGGACCCTCTCTACCCGAGAGCAGCTCGTGGGAAAGACCCATAATGCGAGGGAAAAAAATCGAAGGAACAGAAGGATGAGCAGGGAGCAGTGAGTAGTCTAATTGTATTTTCGGTAGAAGGTCCAAAAAGTTAGTGACAAGAAAGTTGTCAGAAGTGGGATTTGAACCCACGCCCTCTCACGAGGACCAGAACTTGAGTCTGGCGCCTTAGACCACTCGGCCATCCTGACGGCTATTGGTCCGCCATGAGTAATTATAAATAAAATAGATTATTCTGTGAAACTCACCTGTCGAATAAAATGGCTAGCGGCTTTCCGTTCGTCTTCTTGATCATGCAATAAACAAAAATTTCGGACACTCGGGGGGACAGATGCCGGGAGATTGAGAAACAACCAAAACCGTCTGCTATGTCAAGAATCGTGAAACCACTTATTGGCTCAAGCCTAATGACAATGCTTATAATTTACCTTAACCTGCCCTTCAAATTTACTAGGGCGCACCTCAGGGAGGATAAAATATGAAACCTTGCATTCGTTACTTCTTCTCTAAATCATTTCAATGCCAAAAAGCACGGGCGAGACTTGAAAAAATTGGAAATATTCCTTAGCATGAAAAATAGCAGTACATTGGAAGTTCTTATTTGGTTTCCCCAAAACCATCTATTGGAAAATTAAGGTTTCTCCTTCTCATTCCGCCAGCTCAATGACCCAAAATTGTTACCTGTCAGCTCGGAATTGAAAGTTCAGCAGCTGCCAAAGCTCGGGGCGCAATCAAGATTTGTAAGGATTTGACCATTCAAGAATTGTATAAGATCCAACAGGATGGCTCACCTCGATACAAAAAAGGATTCCGTTTTCATGCGCAATTACCTGTCTTCTCGGGGTCGGGGTTGACGTCTTGTCCTCCCCACTTGCGCATGCGTTCTGTCGTTTGTTCGACCTGCAAGAAAATTTATGCTTAGCTTAAGCGTAGATTTCACCAATAGTTTCTGGGTCACAGATACAAAAGGAAAAGAAGAAATGTCAACTCATCATAGAATTCACCGTCACTTTTCAAGAAAAGAATCCTTGTTACCTCTGCGTTCCAGTTGGTTCTGTAAAGTACGTATAACAGCAGAAGCGTCTGCAAACAGGTTCCAGCTAACATGCCTCCCCAAAGTCCCTGGAATAAGTTAAATGTATCAACAAAAACGTTTTCTATAAATCAATGAGAATCAAAGCAAAACACAGCAACCAAAATTTGGCCTTACGATTCCAAGTAATGAAGCAAAAGAGGCAGTGGAAAAGAGTTAATGTACCATGACTCCCAATTTTGCTTTATAGCCGAGCAGGTAGCCGAGCGGGACCCCAAAAATATAGTAACAGCCCACATTGATGTAGGCCACCAATGCTTGCCAGCCAGCACCAATTGCTACTCCTATTAGAGAATGGAAAAGAGTCACCAAAAGGGCTTGGCTGGAAAGATTAGGCATGCAGTTCTGGGACTAAAGTAAATATGCACCTGATATCACTGGCTGGACACTGTTAGTTACCATGGTTATGCCAAGGATAAAGGCCAACTTAGACGCAGCTATTTGTAGCTCTTTGCTGTTTGTGAAGATGACCGGAAAGTAGTCCCTAGTTATTAGAATAATAACCATGAAAAGCAACCCGATGGCGAAGGACTGGAATACTATCACATAGACAGAATATTTAGCAGCTCTCGGATGCCCAAATCCAAGCTCATTGGAGACACGGATACTGGAAACACGAGAAATGTCCATCAGGTAGAATATGAAACAGTACATAGTATTATACCATTTAGCATGTGGCAATGACAATGCCAATGTTTTTCAGGTAGTTTACCTTATGGCAGCATTTATTCCAATGAACAACATGCCTTCCCACCCATTATAATTCATGCTGCAATACAAAGCAAACAAGGTAAGATCTAATCCCAAAATCAAACAAGGAATGGGGGCAAAGGTTGTGTGCAACGAGCATATTGCTTTATGTGGTGGGCACATTTAATTGCTAAAACATTTGGGAACTGAGATTACTTCTTGCTTGATAAATTCCACATACACACAAACTTTTCAATAAAAATTGTTT
The DNA here is from genome assembly GCA_037832385.1 of Rhizophora apiculata. Classification (NCBI taxonomy): domain Eukaryota; kingdom Viridiplantae; phylum Streptophyta; class Magnoliopsida; order Malpighiales; family Rhizophoraceae; genus Rhizophora; species Rhizophora apiculata. The sequence continues at coordinate 8,332,238 of CM075428.1, read as the reverse complement.
AATTTGATCTTAAACTGACTTACCAGATTGATAGGGAGTCAACTGCAATGACAGCATTGTTAAGGTGGCCAGTGAGGACAATGAGACTCATTATATACCAAATCTCTAAGCAAAGCATTACAGCTGAGGCAAAAGATAGCCTAACAAAGGCCCAGATATCCGCGAACGCTGCCCAAGACAATCCGTGCCACCCTTCCTTGCACCAAACCACGCAATAAACAACTTGGGCTATAGCTACTCCCCAGCTGGTAATGTCATATGCTATGGCTGCACCAATCAACTTCCACCCAAGTGCATATATGAAAAGCCACAGCAGTAGAATGTGAACGAGTAATCCCACAAATCCAATCCAGGCGAGCATGCCAACCTTGCTCTGGGCCTGAAGGAACTTTGTGGAAGGGAAATTGAATGCAAGGGAAAACAGTTGGGGAATAGTAAGTAGGGTGAATTTCCCTGCAAGATCAGCTATGCTATCTTCCTGCCCAAGAAGCTTTAGAATTGGAGAGGCGAATACGTAAACAGGCAAGAGGACAAAACAAAAGGCTGTCAGGATGATCCATGAACGCTGCATGTAAACACCAAGCATGTGAACCCGTCCAGCGCCAAAAGCTTGTCCACAAAGCGTCTCTAGTGCGCTCCCCATGCCAAGCTGTTATTTGGAATCATTCCATCCAATTAATTAATTGTCTCCAAGAATTTAAATTCTAATAGAAAGAGAAAACAAAAGAAAAATTTATGTGAATCCTCTCTATAGCTCTTTCTTTGATGCACCAACCCCTCCAATATGCATCTGCTTTCTTGTAAACTGCTCTAGAAATTAAGCAACTTGATAGAGTTTTCAGTCAACAAGGCACAAATTATCTTACGTAGACTTTTCATTTTAAAATAGAAGAAACTTTCGAGCCAAAATAATCAAGAACAGGGAATATGTGTATTATAGAGGAGGACCCCAGAAGAATACACAATCTTTTTCTTTTAACACCGTGTAAGGAGGAACCAGAATAAACCAAAAACATATCGGAAGCCTCCCCTACCCTCCCCACTCAAATCCGTTAGCTTCTCAACGGCTAACAGAAAATTTGGGACAAGACAGGGCAGAAGATGCGTCCATACAGCCGGCCTTTTCATTTTTGGGTGTTGGAAGCTATGTCACTAGAAATCGAATCTAAATGTTCGAGGACGACCTAAGTACCACTCAGACCAAAGACGGATTGGTAGTTTTGGGCCTTGTTGAGTGGAGTCTACACTTACTCATGCCTCAACTCTACTTCTCAGCAGAGCACACACATGATCATCCACAATGGGAACAGAACAAAACCATCGTCCATTCACTTCAACCCCTCTGCACAATTAATAATTTCCTTCTATTTTTGTTCTTGTTTCTCTTAATACACAAAAATGATGGCAAAAAACAAGCAAGTAAAGAACCAGAACGAACAACTTGACTTTTCATTCAAAAGTGGAGAAGTAGAATGCAAGAAGAGGGAAATGAGTAGGTGCTAACCATGAATCCAAAAGAGAATGTGCCAATAACAGACAGAGAAATGGAGACCGCAGAGAGCTCAAAGGCTCCAATATGCCCAACGAATATGTTGGTTGTAGAATTTATCCCGTACTGACACAGCATGGTGAAAGCAATTGGAGTTGCAATCTTCCACAACTTCACCGTCTCAATCCAAACCACCGACTTCACCTGCTGGAAGTTCTTCACCGGGTCATAGTCCCCCTCGGCGGTGGAGTTATCTCCGTTGAGGAGTGGCCTGGTCGTCGTCTCCTCCATGACTGGGCGGACAGAGATTGTACCCCTCACCGGACAGTTAATGCAGGACTTTGAATCTTCTGTGTTCAAAGGGTGTTTGGTTTAGTTGCTTTCCACAGTTCACTTTCTCATGCAGCGACCGCGCTCTCTCTCTTTCTCTCGTTAGTTGCTGTAATAATGAGCTTGTCGTCTCAAGCCTAGCAGGCTCGTAGCGCGCGTGCGTGTCCACGTATAAGCAACTCATATCATATGTTTGAGTTTAGGCTTATTAATGTCTCCAACTACTTACCATTTCAATGTGAGGTTTTTGTAATGAGAGAACAAAAAAAAAAAAAAAAAATCTTTAGATAGTAATTAGGTCATGGATTAAATAAATAAATAAATAAATAAATAAATAAATAATATATATATATATATATATATATTTTTTTTTTTTTTTCAATTTGTTTGAATTTATTCATTTTTATTTTTGTAAAATTTGTTTGAGTTTAAATATTTTTATTTAATATTTGAGTGACGATTTTTTTAATAAAAATATTGAAAGAAAATGTCATTAAGAGGTTTTATCTTGACCCACATGTATGAAGATCAACATTTTTTTTTTTAAAAAAAAAGAAAAATTAAACACAGCGAATGGATTTTTTTTTTTTCTTCTGAGTTTATGATCTTCAATTTTCAGGAAAAATAAAAAAAGAAGCCCCAGTTAAGATTTCACGTTTCTCTCCGGAAAACAAATACATATCACATAAAGTATAAGGTAATTTTAAATGCATTCCAGATTGTTAAAAGGGCAAGGGACCAATGTTCGAGAATATTTTAGGAGGATACCCTTACAATAAATTTTACCGTGAAGATATAAAACAAAAGGTTATTATAATAGAATCAAACTATAAGATTCACGTATCAAATTAGTTATATTTAATAATTTTTGTTTTTGTGTTCATAATTGTGTCTTCTTCATATATCTACAAAACTTTTTCACTTTTGTTTTTTTGGATATTTCGAGTCCCGAACATGTAAGATGTGCTGCATTTGTACGTAACTTCCTTTTTGAATAAGTCGAAAGAAAAGGAAATGAATTGCAACATGTCCTATTCATATAGATTTAACGCTTTAGATTACGAATTGTGATATGCTACATGCACTAAAAACACAAGTAAAATGGGATCAAACTCCCAAAACAGTTCTTTTATGTCTTTCCAAGTCCATCCCAGAAGGGCTGAAACTGAAGAGTGCTTGGCACATTGTTTTTGCATCAATGATGTTGGGGCTCGATTTAGGCCTTGCCTTGAATTGCTTAATTAACCATAGTACTTTGGTCTTTTGATTGCATTGATACGGCAATGATTACCCGATACACGACAATATTGTGGAAGAGCGTCGTTTAATGTCTCCTGCCGTGGAATATGAATTTGTCCCTTTTTCTTATCTGCAAAATCTGGGGGTGGTATTTGAGGAAAGCAAAGATTATCAAAATTGGCAATACGTAAGAATCACGCCAAGATCGGGGAATCGCTGCAACTTGGAGTCCTTTGGGTCGCTGGTAGGTGTCAAGAAAATTGTTTAGTTTCATTTGTTCTCAGATACTTTTGCCCTTATTGAACCTTGTAGACATTACGTGTATACGGCTGCCTGGCTCCAGGAAACGATGCAAATGGGGAAGCTAGAAATTATTATGGAAGCTTCTTCCAAATTTATTTGTTCAGCTGTCCCATCAGCTAATTAACATTTTTTTGGCTATTATGATTGGAAGACTCAACTCTTCAAAAAACTAAAAAAAAAAAAAAAGATTAAGCCGACTTGGCATAAAGAATTTAATTCATTAGTACCTCTAATAGACCCAGGATATCTAAGAATAATAAAGTATTAATCAAAATTCCAATGTGTTAAACTGACCAGTACCGAACCACCTCATCTCACTTTCGGCTTTATATTTCTGGCAACCTCGCACCAACCAAAAGGGTCCACTTCAAGGGTCTCCGAGCACCACTTGTTTCACCTACCCTTTTTCGCTTGGAATACATTCGGGTAGATGCATCAAAAACAAGTTTTTTTTTTTTTCTTCCTTTCCTGGATCCTGTAGATTCGATCAGTCAAAACAGAAATATATCGATTTCTTAGACCCTTATTATTTCTAAAACATCAATGGTCATGTTGATTAATTTGCTTTGACCCACGGATAATTGAGCAGTGACTAATAATTTGCCCCGCTCATCTGCGGCTTTTTCCACCTTTATACGCTCAATGAAACCTATAATACTGTGACAATTCTAAATATTTTTGAAGAGTAATTTATTCTTATTTTTCTAGTACACGGGAGGGAATAAACCCAGAATTTCCCTGTTGTTGGAAAACGATTCAGTGGCAAATACCCATACCTTTATATATATATATATAAATTCATTGGAAAGAACAAGTAGCCATACCTTGAAAGAGTGATTTATAGCTTAGAAAGACAGTTTGTAATTTGTCAAAACGTATTTCATTGCATGATTGAATATGGAACAAGAATTTTTTTTTTTTTCATGAGGCAAATACAAGAAAAATAGTTTATACTTTTGTTTTTAAATGATCAGATGAGGGCATACCTTCTCTTTGCGAAATTGGGGTGTCAGCGAGTCTCGACTCTCATAAGGCAGCCTTGTGAGGATTCTTCCAGTTTAATAAACTTAACAATATCATTTTATTATAAAATAAAAAATAATAATAACTGTTAGCCGTTTCTGCAATGGAATCATCCATTTTCTTAATATTCGACTAGAGAGCTGGCAAACAGCCGAAGGACTAATGAACGAAATTCTCCCACGTCATCGACCTCGGCCACTAGTAAAAGCGAAGAAGACTGAGCGGTTCGACAGCTTGTCAGTTCCAAAGGGGGCAAGAGCGCCGAAACTTAAGAGATAGTCATCAATTAAGAGCTCTTAAAAAATATATATATATATATGAAATAAAAACGCTGAGAGAAAATGAGGGCAAAATATAAAAGCGTTTGGAAGGGTTGACGGTATCTAGAAATTTGAAGCCCCGAGCAAAAGCTTGGCTGGGCCTCCATGTTTAAGCTGGTGGTCTATTGTAGAGTTCTGGGCAAAGCCCGATAAATAAATACTCATTTTTCAGCCAGCCTGCGGGCTGATAGTAATTGTCAGCATTGGCTCCTCCACGACGAGTGATGAGAAAAGAATGGATCAATTGATATTATTATAGCTCTTAGCCCGAGCTCTGCTCCTTGTACTTGGCAATTTGGGCTTCTTGGATTGTAGCCAGGCATCTTCTGTTCTTATTTTGAATACTCCCTTCCCTTGTTGCATGTTTTCTTTTCTAGAAATGATTTATATTCAACGATCATTTGATTCGATGATCAAAAAGATTTTAATTAATATGCTACACTCGGGCTCACACGTTCAGTGCTTTCCTCGCGTAACAATTGATTGGCTGCGGGAGGCCGACAATCATTGTCTCCAAAATATTTGACCCACCAAGCGGCAACAAATAATTATTCTCGTACCATGTCTTCATACATTTCTCCTTTTCGATATATAAAAAACACAAAAAAAAAAAAAAAAAAAGTGTGGCATCAAACCACAATGATTAACGTTGGATTCGATTCCTGCTCAGAGCTTGGCGTCCTGTAAGTATTGTCCACGTTGTCATGATAGTGATGATTGGCTGGTGTAGCTGAAGAATACAATAAGACTTTAAGCATTTCCAAAACTAATTGATGATAGAAACTAGGAAAGGGAATCCGGTCTCGACTTTTACAAGTATTAAAAAACTATTTTTAATTTAGGAAAAAATTCATTTTAGTAGCCTAATGGTCTGACGCAATATCAATTGGAAATTTGTAGTTTAATTTAACAAAATGGTGTCGTTTTATGATGAAACTACCCCCTAAGAAAAAAATGTATCACTTTGGCACGTTGAGGTTCTAACGTTAATCGATCCTGTGTTCACTCTGAATGTGTAGGTCTGCTTGCGGCTGACACGCGACTCACCTGGCAAATTAGTTTTTTTTAAAAAAAAAAAAATCAAGCGGCAAGTATGCGGCATCATCCCAGGAAAAAATTCAACGGCTCTAGTTCTCTGACAATCCTCTCCAATTTTCTCAATACGGCGCTCGGTGTAAAACGAGGGCAAAAGGTAAGGTTTCCATTTAGCAGATGCCCTTCCGCTGCTTGGGCGTTGGACCGCCACAAGATCAAGATTAGACTGACACTCGTCTCCCTGCCACCGGCTATAAGCAGTACGGTAAGTTAACGTTTTTCACTTTTCCCTTTATCATCGCAAAATCTTTTTTAACACTTTTGTGGTTGGATCGGGACACGAGACAAAATAAATCATGAAATGCAGGTATAAAATTTTAAAAATTACAAATAATTAACTGTAATTAATAATTTAAATTTTATTTTATTGACTTTATTAATTAATTCTACGTTATTCAAACCTTTTCAATATCTATTACATAAAAAAACGACCTCACCATGTTGCTATACTGCCCATGTATAAACATTCTTAATGCAGCTAAAAAAGTGATAATCACAAAAAAAATTTTATATTTTATATTGTAATAATATTTTTCATGCAATATAAAATAATTTTTATAATTACTTATAATTATTACTTTTGTGTTCATTTAATCAAGCTTATAAATGAAATCAAGATGTACATACATCAATTATGATCTTCGGAATTCACCGAGGAACTTTAACAAATTTATATTAATCAAATCACCTAAATAAAATAAGACTATTTGGGAATAGGGATTAGTTTGTTGAGACCACTAAGCATAATACTGATGCTCTAGTCACCGGCTTTAGCCTTTAGACGCGCAATGGGTAATGGCGCATTTATAATACAGAACGAACCAAATAAAAAATTTAATAAAGAAGGATCATATAAAATATTTTAATTGTTGAAAATTTAAAATTTCAATGAAATTATAGGAAACCCATCAAACTTCAAAATAAACTAGAACATAGGGGCAAGCAACAAAATAATGCGTTCATTTTTTAATCTCCCATGTGTCGTGTTCGGTCTGAAGCCCTGAAACGTTGGTGATTGGAATGTGGTGATCGGATGACAGCTAAAAGCCCACCATTCCATACAGTCACTTTATCCGCGTGTCGTTGGAGTTTTGTACTCTCTGTTGAGACTAATAGTATCAGATATGACCAATAAAATTTTAGTTTAACAATATTAAAATCGTTTTTAAAATTAAATTTAAAAAAAAAAAAGATAGATATGTCATATAAATGATGAGTGAAGTTCTTGCTCGCTGTCAAATAACAACTTTTTTTTTTTCTTTTGATTTTTTGGAATCTAAAAGCAAATAGAACAAATCAACTTGAACTCAATTTCTTGACGGAATTCCTTTCACTTTCATTTCTGACAACCTTACCCTTCCAGGTTTCAAGAGTCATTTGTACGGCTGAAATGCATAAATTTGCATATTTAGTATTTTAGTGGGGGGCGAGTAATCGCCCAAAAATAAGAACAAAGTACACCATGATTGTTGTGAAAATAAAATAAATAAGAAGGCCACCTTTCATATTCGAATTGGACCAATTGAAAGAACTACAAACACTCGCCCTCGACCTTTCATTTTCTAAATTAAGGGAAAAAGTGGTCCATCATCTTCTGTTTAATCAGTTGGTTTGATATGATAGTTTATAATGAGATTGATGGGGTCACTCAGCTCAATGCCTCGTTGTTATCCCCGCACGACATTTCTATAATATAAGGCGGGGCAATGACGGAGTGACTGGAACACTTGAACTACCAAAAAAAAAAAAAAGGGGAAAAAGCACAGAGAGAGCAAATCAACAAGTCGTACCTGAATAAAGGGTCAAGCTCTATTAAGTGAGAAGTGAATTTTTCTTGCATTTAGGTTTTGGAATCGATACTGGGCCCAAATATTCAGCCCAAGCCTGCTTGGCAAACAAACTCATCTAAGTAAACCTTGCGAACCTCCGCATGTCAAATATCAAGGATGAAGTTATGTGAATATTTAGTTTCAAATTTAAGATTCAATTTTTAGTTTATGTACATTTTTTTTTTAAAAAAATCGAATATGGATGCTGCATTTCTCTCTCAGGCATCAATTTTTAGATACGATTTTTTATTTTTTATTTTTACGAAGAAATGAAGCTAGTTCACAAAAAAAAACAAAAAAAAAAAAGTAATTAAAATTATTAGTTAAACAAAAATGTCAGGGTAAGTGTGCAATCCAACGAACATTATTGCACTTTTGTTAATCCGTGTAATTACCGTATCAAAAACTGGAGTCCACCCAATATTTTTCTCTCTCTCGCTCTCTTTGATTGTTCTCTGTAGCCTCTAACTTGTGCGTCTAAATGTCCACACCAATTATTGTCCAATGTCCCCTGTCCTTTTCTTTATCGTGAAGGTATCCTCGAGTACAGCTCTCCAACTTCCGTGTACCATATATTTTTTTATTTTCAGAAGAGCAATGTTTAGTCATCACTAGTTAGGCAGGCATTAAGCGAATTCTATATTTTCTGGAAGTGTCAAATTCAGCAAGAGAAATTTCGACACGGGCGCAGTCGCAGACACCACGTGGTGCGAGCAAATGGACCTGAGGTCTAAATTTAGTTATGACTTGATTTAGACAGTAAACATGGTGCCATCCGATCAAGAAATTGAAGAGTCTCGGTTTCAATTTGGACAGAAAGTATGCTGTCCAGTTTTAAGCCTAAAGTTGCATCCAACAGAGCTCAGATGCGATTGAGGATCCAAAAACTTGCCAACTTCAGGTTTAAACGAAAGCAGGAGGCAGTCTTTCTAATCTCCTGGCATACGAACCTGCTCTTCTTCCTTTGGTTTACTCTTTTTTTTTTTTTTTTTGTCACTCAATTTATGTGGCATTTGAATTTGAACAATTCATTTTAAGAAGTCTATTACTTTGTTAAAGACCCCAGACCTATACATTAGCTAACTTTAAATCACACAGGCTTTTATAGTTTATATTTCCTTTTGGCTCTCTTTCTTTTGGCTCGTGTCATCAAAGCACCAGTTCTTGTGCTCATGACACAATTATAACATGCATTAGTATTCAGTCTTTTGCCTACCCGGAAAACTCACTGAATAATAATGTGAGTTAAAGAGAGCAGTACAATATATATATATACATTTAATATCATTTATTTGTGGAATTAAATAAAATATAATTTATTTATATATTTTGTTACTCTTATATTATTTTTTAAATATTTTTATCTAACCTTTTTTCCTTCATGAAAACCAATTTCCTGTTTTTCCACTTGGCCGATGCGATAATCATTGGAAGCAGTGGGGGAGTGGTCCTAATATTGTAAAATTCATGGTTATACACGTTGACACGGAAAAGAATATCCATTAAAATTATGGAGCCAAAAGGAACGCTTGAATCAATCATCAATTTTGGCCTAGTGGAGACCGAGATCGTGATTGGACTTCTGCCTCCTTATCCAAGCCACAATCTCAAAGTTCACAGATTAACAAGGCATCAGGTGTGACCACTATCCATCACACGAGTTCAGCGCTATTGCGTACATGAATATACTATTTTTGATGTAAGAATCAGTACGTAACAACAACTAAAGAACAAGATGAAAATAACAAAAAATTAATATTATAAATTTTTACATTTAATTTTATTTATTTATGCAATTAAATAAAATATAATTAATTTATATTTTTTTTAATGTTATCACATTATTTCTTAAATATTGTAATATAATTTTTCTCATTGGGTGTTGATTAATGAAATGTGGTTTCTTCTCAATCTCTTCACCCTCCTTTTGCCAGTTTTTGTGTTGATATTGTGGGGTTCAGCCAATGAAATCAATTATTCTTTCTCACCAATCCAGCTTATCCATTTATAACTTGTTCGGGATTGCTGTTGCTAGTGTAGTTGATAAAATGAAAGTTCAAAAACTTGCTACAAGTAAACATGATTGATTATTTGGTAATAATCAGAAAAAAAAAATATATATATATAGTCGATAAAACCACATTTTTCAGAAGTATTTAGTAAAATGCGAATTAAATAACTACTTTTGTATAAAATTACTTTGAGAGACATGATTATTTATGAATATATAATTGTAAACATTATTTAAAAAGTTATTTATATTAAACACTTAATCATTATTATATGAAAAACTAAATAAAAAAAACAAATATAACAAACCTAAATTTTCATCATAATTTTGTAATGCTAACTTGAAATATAAAATAGTTCATAATAATGAGGCACGTACACAGGGTTCTACACTTTGAAAGAGAGAAATTGTGAGGCACACAAGAAATAAATTGCGACAACTTCCGATTGATATAGTTTTTTTTTTCCCCTAATATCCCAGTGGAACGGTGGATTATGAATGGAAGAGTTTGACCATTCATGATAGCAACCAGAATACATATAACATGACAAAAAGGGATACGATATGGTGAAACACGAGCAAGACAGTAAAACGTGTAGTTACAAAGCAACTGAATAAGATTTTTTTTTTAGGCTAAAGTAATATAATTCGCTGTATTCGGTGGGACCTGTACTCATTGGCAATAAAAATAGCTTAGAAGGGTTCGATTCATTGGGAAGACGTGTGAGAGGTGCTGCCTATTTCATTCTTTTGCAAACTTTGTAGAAATACTTCATGCACTTGGTTATAATACAAATCAACATTACAAAAATAATAAAGCAAACGATTAAATCCAAATGCGACATTCAAATTCGAATTTAAAAACAAAGATCAAATGTGTATGGCAATGGTGCACTGTATGCTAAAAAAATAAACTTTAACCAAACTACATGTTAGATGTTTTCATATCGTATATGGTTGAACTGGAGCCATTCTGCTTTTTCTGCCGGAGAGCGCAAGGCAATATAGATCTCCCCATTTGCTTTGTTTGCAAATAAAGTTGACCCATACATGCGACGATCAAGATGTTTAACGGGTTGTAGATCAGCCATCACTCGAGCAATACTACAATTTGAGTTGTCCGTCATCGCTGGAATCTTATTAGCCTTATCTTGAAAAGTAGACAACAATGTATCAAGACCATGGCATATCCGTGCAGAACTGTTAGATGTCTTATTTATTAACTCATTATTCTTTGGCTTAGCATTGTCACTCGCTTTATCTTCCCGTGCTTCTTAGACTTTAGTTTTGCTGCCTTGCATATCACCAGGAAATTGATCTCCAGAAACTAGTTGAGCCTTTTCATCCTCAAAACCTGGCTCTTCTTAGAATCACCAACTTCTTTTGTTACATGTCCTTCTTGATTATTAAAAAAATATAAAACTTTATATTACTTAAATATAAAAACGTCAAATAACTTATAATCTCTATGAATTTTCTTATTTACACACTAAAATTTTTAATTAAATGTAAGATTTTCAAAAATTATTTGACATAATATTAGAGTTAGATTTACTCTTTGTATCTACACTTATCAAGACTTTCTCATTTATAAGATTTTCTCTCCAAATTAGGTTGGCAGAGCCTAAATAAAAAATCAAACTATAATCACACAATTATTTATATCAAAAAATCAAACAATTATTTATAACATTTGTGACTAACCTTGATCTTTTCATCCCACCACTCATCAGTTGCAAGTAAAATTCCTTTGTTTGCATCCCAAACTAGGCCAGTTTCTTTTCCTAGCAAATCTTTCCATAACTTCCAATCCTTCTTCATTCCATTCCACTTGTTCTTTAATTGTGCTTTGTTAAATCTCAGTCTAGCATCTTTTTGGAAGTTCTCAATCACATAAACCCATCCCTTTTTGTCAAAAATGAGTTCCTTGTCTGATTCCTTTATTGATAGCTCGTATAAAAATATCAAAAAAGATATTTGTTGCCCTATTACTCTATACAACCATTGGTGCCTTGGTCGTTACGGAAGAATGCGTTGATAGAGATTGACTTTTCATAGGCATTTGACCTTAGTTTACACAAAAACTGGTGATATAAAAGAACAAAATTAAGCAAGGCACTCTAATAATTAACACCCACGAAATGAATTAACATCATGTATGGTATCACATGTACAAAAGAAGAATGACTGCGTAATAATATACGAACAATAAAGGAACACACCATTTGTCAACAAGCCTTACTCTTTGGTCAAAGAGCTGGCACTCCAGTAAAAGATACGGTATAATATTTGGCTTTTTATTTGGGCAATCACATCAAGCAAGTGGGCAATTTTCAGAACTAAAACTATCTACCTTGCCTTGTCCCTGAAGTATCAATAAATATGACTAACAACAAATCCCAGCATCTTCTTTTATTCGCTTGGCAAGTTTTACATAGATAAATAAATATCATACGCTATCATCATCATCTCCAATCATCACCACACAAGAAAACAAATATGAGGATAGAATATTATTTTAGAAAAAATTAAGTGGGAGTACCATTACAAGATCTAAACATACACATAATGCCCTCTTCTGCGTACTTACATATTTATATATCTGAGGAAGGAGCCTACAAGTCTTTTGTCACGTTACAAATAATTACAAGGAGAGACTAGATGTTTGGATTGACAACCTGCAAAGTAAAGAATATACATATATATATAAACTGAAAACATATCAGTTTACGTTACAAAGGCCAAAATCTATCCATTCAGTGTCAGTCATCAGCGAATTAGAGCTACTCTTTTAGTTTTTTTTTTTTTTTCTTTTCTTTTCTCATAGACAATTTATTAAAACGCTGGAAACAAAGCCATAAAAGAGCATATAATTGATTATAAAAGTGAAATCGGTAGATGGACACACAAGAATTGGGAAAGGTAAGCAAATGCAAGGCATATAGGTTGGTGGGTGGGTCAGGTCACTGTGTTCGACATATTCTCATATTTTGTATTTTGCGCAGGACAGACGGTGATCACCGTCTAGTGGGGCTTCCAACGTTGATATTTTAGTGATGGGGTTTTAGTTCAGAAGTGCGTACTGTAATTTTGAGGATGAGGTTCAAATAATTCTCTAAATAAGTGTCTGATGAGAAGAAATGAGAGGTGAGTCTTTGCTCTCTACCTCCAGTTGACCAACTTTCCGGCCATCAACGCATTAGAGAACAAAACGCTAAAGAAATGAGGCATGATGTAAAGATTGAAAAAAAAAAAAAAAGTGTAATTTTGAAGCGTGGATGAAGAACTAGATGAGATTGGTTTTGAGATTCAGATTACCTTATTTTTGGACTCTTCAGCTCACTCCAATAGGGGTTGGACTCTTCGATTCACAGCAAAAAGGGTTTACAGAGAATGATGAGATGAAATAAAAAAGGAAAGATTTTTTATATTTATAAAATTTTACTCACTATATCAAGTGAGGGGTATTTTTGCTTTAAAAATTTATAAAAAGTGCAATGAGCTTCTTCTATTGTGGTGCGCTTCCATACTGCTTCAAAATGGACCTTTTCTAAAACCCAGAATATGAGGCGCTACAACAATTATAATTTTCGAAATTTACCAAATAACCACAATTCTGTAGGGTACCACGACTAGAGTTTCCTTCATTGAATATAAATTAAAAAATTATAATTTTTTAAAATAGAGACTCAGCCCATTTAATTTTTTTTCTTTCAACTTCTCACTTTGTACCCATCGTACAAAAAGGTGACAAAGTTTACAAAAACTCGGGGACCCCACGTTACCTGTCAACTGCTGCGGACGTAGGACCAGATTTTGGGGAAGGGAGTGCGTGCATTTCGTGTGGCATCGAGGGCGTGTGCTGTGCCTGCACGCATCTATAAGCGCGTGGCCCTAGTTCATTTCGAGCAGGCGATGCCCGATTCCGAATGTGAACTGGCTATCCCCGGTTATCGGATTCCAATAACCAAATGCGGGGCCCACGCTGTTTTGGGTTGCCCTTCACTGCCACGAGTTCGGAGCGATTCATTTTCGGTTAGGCAGTCTCCGCCAACTCACGAGCGGCAGGGCTTTTTACTTCGTAACGTTAAAGTGGATGTCCAAAGACCAGAACTGTCCTGCTACTTAGTTGGCTTGCTTTTGTTTGGGTGCCTGGTGATGGTTGCATGCTATGGAAATCAAATCAATTTTTGATGATAAAAAATTGGCCAAGCAATTTAGGCAAAAACTGAATTTTTTTTCAGGATTGGAAAAGAAAAAAGGAGGCCGTTTGCATAGTTTAGAATTCAAAGCAACCAGGTTTATGCTTTACACGTGTCAAATTGGGAGGAGCTAAGAGTCTTTTTCTGACTAAGGATTAGAAAGGCAGTTTGTACGGTTGAGTTGCTAGCGGATTTCTTGCAATGTTTTGCCTACACGCAAGCTATCCGGCATCAATTGTCAGCAGGCTTTGATTATGGAGAGGTGTGTATATCTGATCTCAAGGCCATATTTAAAGTAAATATCCCGGTCGAGTAAAATTAGGGCATTACAGCCCATTTGTTTTACCTTAAAAAGACAACAGGACCCGTGGCACCTTTTGTAAAATGCAAAAGATATACAAATTTTCTTCAAATTTGTTATAGGAACGTGGTAATGAAAAAAATGGGGTAGAAGTTTGTTGAGTAAAGTTTAGTAAATAATAAAATCATAAATTTAATATTATTAAATTTATCTTATTTTTTATGAGTATAATTAATTTTTTTAAATTATTAACTTTAATACGAATTGTTGGAGAAAAAAATCTAAATTAAAGAAAAATTTAAGTAGAATGTAAATAAAATATAGATTTATAAACTTGACATAATATCATAATTTAAAACTTTAAAGTATTAAATTTATAGTTCTTTTAGTATATATCACTTAATTTTTTTTAACATAAAATTTTTTCTCTTTTTAAAGTGAAAAATTTATCATATAAATGACACATTCATATTTAAAATTTCAATAATATTGATACATCCGGCAAGTTGACAATTCCTATAAAAAATGAGAAAACCAATTTGGTTGTTATTCTTGTTTCTTATTCAAAGATGTCTTCATTAATAAGTAAAGATTCTTCTTGGCATAATGAAATTAATTAATAAGTTACAAATAAAAATATACATTTCGTGTACCTTTTTGGATTACTTTTCGTGGTCGGGCTCACCAGACAAAATATCCGTTATTAATGCGCATTGCACATGCAGCCCATTTACTGCTTTTCACCAATATATTTACTATATTTTCTAAGGCATTAATGTTCGTAGTATCATTACATTAAAGTGGTCAGAAAAAAGTGGGCAAAGAGAGAAAAATCTTCAAGCACTCCCTCTAAACGGGTGGCATCAACAATGCCTGGGTAAATGCTTGTCAGCCGCTATGTTTCCTCTGCCATTGTTTCAACCAATGTTATGGTGAAGCACTTCGTTTAAGATAGGGCATTTCATGGTGATGTTATTAGCACAATTCATTCTGTTGCACCAAACAATTTAGTTACCTATATGTACAACAAGAATGTTAGGGAGAATGAGAAATAAATACTGTTGGGAATATGATTTAATGATACAGTTAATTGTAATTTTTATATTTTTTTTATATATAATAATAATTAAATAAAATAATTGTATTTATTTTTGTGTTGTTATAATGAAATTTCAAAAGTAACAATTTAACTAGATTCTATTCGTTTGTTATGCTAAAATTGAGCCATCAATTTCAGTTGCTCAATTTAACGGGTAGTGGGAACTTTTGAAGACAAGCATAAAGTTTTTTAAGTAGAGTTAACCTTTTTATTATTTTAATATAAGGTAATTTTAGAATCTAGTTCAACTGCAGTGGGTCCCAAAAAAAAAAAATCCTTCAAAAAGAACTAGCTGCCCTTGACCAAGTTACATAACTTTTCAAAACAACAAAAACGATAAAAAAAAAGTTTTTTTTTTCCCTTTCTATTTTTTTCAAGATGACAGGCAAAGGACAAATTCATTGGGTAGACCAATGGCAATGTAGACATTTTATCCAAAAATATATTCTAATTTGAAACAACAGAGCCTCGCATTTTGAGTGACATTTTCATAGACCCAAGCAGAAACAAGTCATTGATTTCTCTTAAATTTCAAATCCCCGGACCGGCTGGATCAATTCGGAACACGCGATGCAGTAACCTAGACCTTTCCTCAACTCGTTACACGTGTTGGTTAGGTCACTTTCCGTTCCCTTCTGGATTGCATTCCTAAGCTATTGTCGTGGGCATTTTTGATAGTTCGTAACTGTCCTGTCAGGGGATCACTTGCCCGCACAAAGATCGTCTCGTTCGCACACACAGGTTCAGTTCTATCCTCGCATTCCACAGAAGAGCGTACACACACGCGACAAAGATAGAGCGGGGCCCCGTTCGTGTGTTTCTCGCTGTCTAATAGGCGTTCCCCACGCTCCTGAAAGAGCCGTGGAAGAATTGTCCCGAAGTGTTGCTACCGCGTGTAGGAAACGAACTGAAACCAGAGAGTTGATAGCTAGTTGGTATTTGGCAAACTCTCTCTTGTATTTGTTGTATTCACACCAGAATCATTCGAACGATATAGAAAGAAACTCTCTCTCTCTCTCTCTCTCTCTCTCTGTTTGTCGCCGTATTCATTTCTACATTTACTGCCCATGCGTTTTCCTAAACACCAACTCTTGTAACTCTCTCTCTTCTCTAGACCCTTCAGAAAAGGTGAGAAATTGAAAGGGAGAGAGATGGCGTCGGGGTTTTCCGGTGGTGGTGGCCCAGATTTCTACGTGGGCATCTCAGGTAGATCTATTGCCAACATGAACGCCGCTAACAACCCATCTCAGTCCTCTTACAGAAGCCAACTCTCGCAAATGTTTCTGGACCCTTCTTCTCATCAGATCGCCAAACACCGAGCGGCGACGGCGAGCTTGACACCCCCAGCTGGCTTAATGGGCAAGCGAACTCTCGCTGAATTCCAGGCGCATCAACAGCAGCAGCCAAACCTAAACCCACTGCTAAACAGCCTCCTGCTTCGGTCCGTGAAGCCTAGGATGTACCAGCATACCTCTCCAAACTCCACGCTCTCTCCCATTGAATTTTCTGCCAACATGTCTTCTCCTGAAGTGTCCGCCTTGTCTCAGCGTTGTGGCGCGCCTCTTCTCCAGCAACTGAGGCCCCAGCCCACGAATCTCGGTGCTGGGCCCACTTTTCACTCCACAAACCAAACTTTACCTGGCATACCTTGCATGAACGCCCTCCAGAATCAGAACAGAAAAGAGTCTGAGAGGATGATGAATCGGATACAAGAGCTAGAGAAGCATCTCTTGGATGACAACGATGTTGAAGAAGGCGATGCGGTCTCTGTAATAACAAACACTAACAGCGAGTGGTCGGAGACTATACAGAATCTCATTGGTTGTTCCAGTCCCAAACCAATTGCGCCGTCGCCTACTTCTTCGTCCTCGTCTTCCTCCACGTCGGTGACAACTCTGGCCCCTTCCTGTTCGAAACAGACTGTGTTAGATGCTGCTTCTGCAATTTCAGAAGGAAAATCTGATTTTGCAGCTGAGATCTTGACGCGCATATCGCAGGCTTCGAATCCAAGGGGGACTTCTGAGCAGAGATTGATGGAGTATATGTTGATTGCGTTAAAATCGCGGGCTAACTATGTGGAGAACCCGCCTTCTGTGGCGGAAATGTATAGCAAGGAACATTTCGGGTCCACCCAGTTGCTTTACGAACTCTGTCCTTGTTTCAAGCTTGGGCTTATGGCTGCTAATCTGGCAATCGTCGAGGCTACTCTAGACCAGCAGCCAAATAGCTGCGGCAGGTTTCATGTCCTTGATTTTGATATCGGCCAAGGAGGCCAGTACATAAGTCTCCTCTACCTGCTCTCTGAGCGCCAGACGGGAAAGGCTGCCATTAAGGTCAAGATTACAGCCGTTGCCGAAAACGGTGGGGACGAGAAAGAGAGGTTGAAAATGGTTGGAGAGATGCTGAGTCAACTCGCCGGACGAGTTGGGGTTTCGTTAGATTTCAATGTTGTTGTGTGCTACAAACTCGGTGATCTGAGTCGTGACTCGCTGGGTTGCGAGCATGACGAGCCATTGGCCGTCAACTTTGCGTTCAAATTGTATAAAATGCCCGACGAGAGCGTGTCAATAGAGAATCCCCGAGACGAGTTGCTGCGTCGCGTGAAGAAGTTAGCGCCGCGCGTGGTGACCATAGTGGAGCGAGAGATGAACACCAATACGGCTCCCTTCGCGGCGCGCGTAAACGAAGCCTGCGCGTATTACGGGGCATTGTTTGAGTCTATAGAGTCGACGGTGCAGCAGAGGGACAGTGCGGAACGACTCAGAGTCGAGGAAGCACTAGGTCGGATGCTCGCCAACTCGGTTGCTTGCGAAGGTAGGGACCGCCTGGAAAGATGCGAGGTATTTGGGAAATGGCGGGCCCGAATGGCCATGGCTGGGTTCGAGTTGAAGCCACTGAGTCCTAAAATAGCCGAGTCAGCCAAGGACCGACTCAGCTCTCCAAACCGAGTCAGCCCAGGTTTCACTGTTAAGCAAGAGAATGGAGTTGTTTGCTTGGGTTGGATGGGAAAAACACTGACCGTCGCGTCTGCTTGGCGTTAATCTCACTCTTCGTTTTTTCTGCCTCTAAGTATTGTTAATTGTTATTAGAATATATTATTATGATATATTGCTTTTTTAACTTTTCCATTGGAAAAATGGAAGTGTGGAAAGGCAAAGGAAGAGTTGAGAAAGAAAAAAAAAAAGAAAGGAAGAAAGCCTAATTAATTAATAAGAAAAAGGAAGTATTTGGATTTGAGAAAATTTCCCTTCACTCAATCTCATTACTTCTGTCTTTGGTATTGCTGGTAGCTGACTTGCTGCGTTATCCTCTCTCATTTGTCATTAGCCATTGGCCATTAGCCAACAATAATATTTTGGCGGTGGAGGGTTCCAAACCTCCAATGGATTATAGCCAAATTTTAGGTATTTCAAAAGGTTCCGTGTTGGGAAACCCCTGGAGTTTGAAATTACACTTGGGTTGGGCGTGGGGTCTCCCTTGCGTCGGTTTGCGAAACTTTTGTGCAATCTATTCGTGCGTTCCAGTCAAACCTAGAAATTTTCTGCTTATACGGCCCAATCTCCGTACTCTAACAAGGAAAGGGTAAAACCATATGGACGGCGTAGGGTATCGCGGGGTGGGAGGAGACGGGGCAGTGGGCCCGTGCTAAAAAAGTAAATTACTTTTTTTCGTACCAAAAAAATATGTTATGTACGAAAAAGGAAAGTAATATGTATGGGAAGATGATAAAATGCCTATATACGTTATTAAAATTCTTTATTTGCATATTTATTTTATTTGTTTTCGCATTATATGCTGTTTGCACGTTTACCTTATACATTCATACATCATATAATTTTATTTTATTTTTTTTTAAAAGTATGAGCCCTACGTAACGTTCATGATTCATCTACATGGTACATGGTCCCCTCCGTGTAGCGGAATCCGAGCATGTAGATGAGTCCCTCTAACAATAAGAGAATACTACATTTTTTATTTTTTTGTTTGTGGTTTATTAGGTGGATGACTGAGCCATTACCTGCATAACATAAGGTAGGTAGTTTTATAATATATATATATATATATATATATATATTATATATATATATATATATATATATATATATATGAATATGCAATGGCTCTTGAGTCTTGATGGCGTCTTGTAGTATCCAACAATCACCGGTTTCTTCTAATAAATGTTTGGTCCGTTAGGTTAGGAGGGCGACTTTAACCAAATTGCAGAGAAGATTTCTTTAATTTTACAGATTCCTAGCCTGCGATCTTAAATGGGATTTTTCTGTTGTTATTGACCAAAGCGTCCTCATGATACTGCCAAAACAATTATCTGATGATACGTCGCAGTCTAATTCTGCATTTGCGCTGATTAACTCAGCCAACTTCAGACAAAAAATTTACATTTTCCACCGTACTGTTTGTCAGTTGTGCTTGTAACGAAACATTCTCTCACGAACTTGGGTAAATCATGTGATGAGAATCGTGCCAAGGAGGAGGAGTTTCATTTCTTTTTCTTTTTTTTTTTTTTTTTTAACTTTTTGGTTGGCCGGTTTTGCGGAAATGAGAGCGGGTTTTATACGGGTACTTGGGAACATGATGCTTGCTTTTCTTTGCTTTAAGTGTGCATAAGTAAGAGATGATATATCTATTAAATTGCTGATTTGATAAGGCGGAGCAACTCTTTTTTGTTATTGTCCCTTTACATGTATCTATCACTACAGTCGTCGTGACTCCCACTTGTTTCATAAAATACATATAGGAAAGTTCTACTATTTAGGTTGTTAGATGGACGAATATATATATATATATATATAATAATAATAAAATTATCTTTAAATTGCGTCATTTGTTAATAAAATGAAAGATTAAGTTCTAAATGAAGAAATCATTATAAATGTCCTTCAAATCTCGTTACGGAAAGAAAAAGAATCAATAATTTATATTCTAATTTTGGATAATTGGGGGCGATCTCTTTATTTGATACAAAGCACATAATTAGTAACCGTTTAATGTTGACATTGGAAATAATCGCATATAAAATCTCGGACAAAATTTTGTTACTGGGATAATATTACTTGTTGCCTCGTAGTCTTCTTTCTTTCTTTGTAAAATCCTAATCCAAACCTATTTAAATTCTTGTTAGGAAAGTTGAGGACAACAATGTAAGATAATCGAATTCATAATGAGCAACTAAGCTTCCTTCCAGTGAAAAAGATATGGCCCCACTAATTAACACTAATAAAATACTTGATAAGATGCAATAGAGCATAATATTAACGCAATAATCTTTTCCTTACAATTGAATTATAGTCCACGTTATGTGTCGTTGAGGTTTGAACTTTTCAACTTATCTTATAATTGTGCTAACAAAAATTCAATCAATCAATTTTTCTTACGTTCTAATATAGCGCGCTAAAAAAATATATATTTTTATTTTTATTTTGGGGTAAGTAATAAGTTTTGAAGTCTTATGGGTTAAGATCATCAAACCCAAGCAGGGCAAGCAACGAGGGACAGGTGGTTTTTTTTTTTAATTAACGTGCCATCTACAAGTGGGGCCCCCACATCAGAAACATTGCAGGATTTTAGGTGTGAGTCACTCTCTCTTCGTTATTATGATGGAGCAAGCTGGTGACGAAGGAGATGCCACACCGCGCGTCCTTGGGTGGGGGAACATAAGTGTAGACACAGGAAGCTATTTACGGAAACTTTTACATAGTGGCAGGTGATCGGCACTCAATTTTGTGCGACATCTGAAATAGCAAATGAAACCATTGATTGTTTTGTTTATTGGATGAGGTTATGCAGGAATGGAATATAAAATGGAATTTTATTATTGTTATTGATGTGGACATAGCACTAGGATCATCCGCCTCATTGCATTTGGACCTCCCACCTTCATTGTTGGGGGGCAGAAATGGGTCCCTGAAGTGGGCCTCTCGGTCTGATAACCATTGAGCTGGACACCCCCCCCCCCCCGGCGGCATGTCATGACTTTTCAACTCGTTGGAATTACACCTGAACAAATACCGAGCTGGTAAATACTTGCTTTAATATCTAGTGCCACTCAAGTATCAGAAGCAATTTATTGGGTTCATCGTTCATTTCGTCCATCGCAACGACGGACTCCGCCTTAACATTGTCAATATCCAGAACGCCGATGACCGGTTTACCTTAATTATTTATTTATATTTACTTCTCTTATCTAAATCCATTGGCAATCACTAACTAGACATCAAAATGTCAACATTAGCTTCTTGTCTGACACCTCATTGTCTTCTTTCTGTCTTGCAACTATCGAAGTCTGGACCAATCTCGGTGCGACATTCATCAATAATGGAGAAAATAATATTGTAGAAGCTCCAGTAATCACAGTAAATTATGTCTTCGTTTTGCCGAATTGTGCAGATTCCCACGGACGAAACGAAATTATTGTCTACAAGGTAATGATACCTGACAAAAATCAATGTTGTCCAAATATTGTTGGACTTGACGAGCCACAACTGTCACCCAAAAGCAGAGGGGAACAACCATGCATCAAAGATAAGAGGTAACTTACATGTGAGTGAAGTCAAGACATTTGTCTCTTAATAATTGTTTTTGTTTTTGAGCTTCACACGGTTCTTCCAATGCTTGTGAACAAACCCGGCTTGTATTGAGTCATTGACCAATAATTGATGTCTATCCTCTCTCTCTCTATGTACATGTATAGATGGAATGTTAAACCTAAAACTAAAAGTTAAAGGAACTCTCTCACTAGAACTTGGGCCGGTGGTCTCTCTATATTTTCTCTTCAAAATTGATCTAGTGACAATCCTAAAGGAAAACGTGTTTGATGAATTGCATTTGCCGGCCTGCTCTAAAAAAAGATTTGGGCCAATCTTGTGGTTGAGATTGGGCCTAGGCCCGTCTTGCACACCGCCATTCTGATATTTTTGTAATTTAACTTCACACAAAAGGGCATAAATGTAAAAGAAAACAAAAGTTACCGTTAGAAGTTTGAACCCCGGTGGCTTAATATATACGCTTGTTGCTCCAATTAGGCATTCCTATTCATTATCAAGAAAAGAAAAGGCATACCTATTCAAAAACTGCCATCCAAGAAAATACTGAGAGTTTGTAGGGAGTAAGCAGCAAATATTTGGAGATTGGAAGCGAGCAAGTTCTTGTTTCTTGAAAGTCCTGCGACATTGAGAGATCAGTGAGGAAGATCCATACGATCAGAACCCATTTGTGAGTTCATTCTTTAAATCCCCCACAATTTTCTCTTTGTAATTCTATAGTTTTCTTTTATTTTATTGTCTGTTTATCGCGAAGATACAAACCCGTGAATTTCTTGATTCGAAAGTAGAACGTGAAAGTTTGACTATCTTCAAGCAAGATTAATTATATGGGGTTGTGATACGGTTTGTGCATTCAAATTTTTTTCGTTCTATTCCCCTCAGGGCTGGAAATTGAAAGATTTGGAACAAAAAAGATATCTTTCAACTTTCTTCCTCTTTTTATTTTTTTTTTAATCTTTTTTGATGATCTGGGGATGCATATCATTGTGCACGTAACGTGAATAGTCACCGTAGAGAAGGAATTTAATTATTAATTTTCTTTCTCTTCTTTTCGACTTCTTGATGAATCTGGGTTCGGGTGTCATTGTTTGAGCAAGATTCCAAGCAGGTGCGGTTGAAAAAGAACTTAATTTTTGGGTTTTGTTCTCGTAAAGGACTTAAAGGGTGAATTCTTGAAGATTTTGGGTTACCTAATTTTACAGAGTAGAGATCTTGGAGAAAAAATGTAGCTTTTTGTTCAATTTCATAAGGGATTGTTTTACAAATTTCTTTAGACATTGGATTCCATTCTGTGCATTTGTTGGTGTTCATGATTCTCAAACCCTCTGACCCCAAATTGTGAATTTCAGTTTCCCTAAAAAAATGGAACCTTAAATTGTAGTTGTTGTTGGCGTGGCCTTTTTCAAATTTCCTTTCATGTCTCTTAATGTGTTTGCCAGTCTCATCTTCACTGAGTATTGCCCTAGCGTTCATCCTTCTTGTTCCAAGTTGCTTGGCGGTCTGTTGATTGTTGATTACATTATTATCTCTGACAGAGACTTTACTTTCTCTGAGACAAGGTCTTGTCTCTTGGCTTCTGTACATTAT
This sequence comes from Rhizophora apiculata, assembly GCA_037832385.1. NCBI lineage: Eukaryota > Viridiplantae > Streptophyta > Magnoliopsida > Malpighiales > Rhizophoraceae > Rhizophora > Rhizophora apiculata. The sequence goes on along the minus strand of CM075428.1, from coordinate 8,308,850 downwards.
TAGTTTTTAGTCCTTGTATGAATGGTTTGCTCTGCTTTTTTCACTTTGCATTGCAGAATAGGGACTCAAGCTACACTTGCAAGAACATAACAATGTCATTACAAACTGGCGGTGCGGTTCAGGATCAGAATTATGGTATTTAGTCCCTGCTGCTTAGCCTGATTAACTGATTCTCGTATCTTTTATTGTCGAGATCTAATGTTGAAATCCACTGTAGAAGCTTCTGTTGGCTGGAAGACTAACACTTCTAAAGCACCAAGGATGGGAGGGTTTGGCGGAAGAACTCCCCTTGGTGATTTGTCCAACTCACTGAAGCCTTCTCTGAACCAGAAATCAAAGAAGCAGAACTCTGGCATTTTCTCCTTCACAGAGGAACAGACTGGTGTCTCCCGAGCTCCAGTGAATGCAGGCAAGAAGAAAAGTACCTCTAAAGCTTCGGAGAAAGGACACACTAGAGGTAGGAAGCCGCTCTCTGACATTTCGAATTCGGGAAAGCCGATCCGGAACGAGGCATCAAAGAATAATTTCCATGCAAAGTTAAGTGTCCTTGCAGAGGAGCCAATTTCTCCCATTGCTACCGTAGAGGAACAATGTCTGCACAATCATCGAGAATGCATCAAAGCACAGACAAGAGCTATGGGCAAGGACGAATTTCTGCAGATTGTTGGACTAAAAACTGGTAATTGGAAGTTGATCATTTTCTTTTTTATTCAATTTTTTGTTCGATTATATCTTGAGCATCCACTTCATTTGTGAATATATTTTTTCTGGTCAGATTTTGCCAAACAGCTGGCTTCTCCACGAACTCACGCATCATCAATCAATGTGAAGGTTTGTCTAAATCCTTTTCTTTCCAAGAGTTCTGCTCCAAAGAGTAAGCAACTCCTTTCTTGCTTCGGGAAATTTATGAGCTTTACTTCATGGATCCCTTGTTTCAGGTTCAGAGTCCCCCTAGGAACTTGGAACTGGATGAGATAAGTGAGCAGTTGATTGATTACCCACCTGGCAGCCTCTATTCTCCACCACTCAACAGAGGTCCAATATCACCAAAGTATTACTCAAACTGGAAGGATCGTGGACACATCAACTTTAAGTTGATAGAAAGTCCCTGACTTGCCAAGACATTAATTTCCTCCGCATCAACGATTGTCTGCATAGGTGCTGCCATGTGATGCAACTCTGTTGTCTTTTGTTTTGATTAGATGAACCGCATACTTTGTGAGGATGTTGTAGATTAGCACCGTGTTTTTTGCGATAATTAGTGTAGTAAGGGTGGTTGCAGTAAGGGTGATGGCAACTTCATGCAGTTGTTATAGGCTTCTATTGTTGAAGCTCCTACTGTTGTTTGGATTATGTCATTAGTTGCAGTATTTCTTGTACAGAATTTCATTCCTCTAGCCCACATTGAACATATTCAGTCGGTTGATGCACATAGACGGTTGTGTTTGATTCATTATCTGTGAGGTCCCCTCCCCCCCCGCCCAACCCTTTCTCCATTCTTTCTGCAGGTAGTATGATAGATAGACTGGACTTTGGACACCTGTACGAGGTCCAAATTTGTTGCTAAAAGAGCCCACTTTCTCAATCATAAATGCAGTACAGGGTGTCCTCTGTACAGGTCCTCCTTGTAGCTTGTTGGTTTGGGCTAAACTTAGTTTCAACTGCAGATGAGAACAGCCCATGAGGTCCATTATTGGTAGTCAGTAAAGTCCAGCCCAAGTTTAGAGACCTTGAGGCCCATTATTACCCAGGACTGCTGAATATTATCAGGCCACTCAAGGACGGACATATCTAAGAGCCCAGAAGGCAGAAAAAAAAGAAAAGAAAAAACCCGAATGGCCTTCCATCCCCCTTACAATGTGAGCCTCCCCTGCCCCACAATCCCCGGTCAAGAAAGAACCTCCTCATCTACGCGGATGCCTCACCCTGCTCGCTCTTGAACTCGCTAAAACAAACAAGCACGCCGAGAAATGGCAGTGTCGCTGCGGCTGCCGTTACTCTCATCAATTTTTTTAACCTCTCACTCGACCAGCCGTTCCCTGGCAATACTCAGACGGTGCCACCACTTTCCGTTTAGGTCGCCTCCTCAGACTGCCGCTTTATCATCCCAAAGTGCCGCTTCGACTCCGCCCGAAGCCGAGGAGCGAGTTGAAAGCCTGAGGAACCGAGTCAACCACGACCGAGTCATCACACCTCGTTCCGAAGACTTCAATGCTTGGTATCTCGATGTTATTGCTAACGCGGAGCTCGCTGATTACGGTCCGGTTCGCGGAACCATGGTGATTCGCCCCTACGGTTACGCTATCTGGGAGTCAATCCAGGTGTAACTTTATTTGAAGTCGATGTTCCTTGCCTTCTTTGAAGTAATTTTCTTATTGCTGCAATCAGAAAATTTTTAGAATTGTCTCCGTTTATTATTATTATTTTGAAATATCGATTTTTTTTTTTTGGCAGGATTATTTGAATGTCAAGTTCAAGGAAACTGGTCATAGCAACGTATATTTCCCACAGGTGAGTTTCTCTGGTTTTGTATTTTTGTTTTGATTTAGGGGCTAATATTGACATAGAAGTTACCAGGACTTGTGTGCATCTCTTTACATATAAATTAAAGTTTCTCGCTGATTTGGTTCAATGATGAGTTAGCTATTCTTGAATTAAACCACCTGAATCTTTATTATTATTATTTTTTAATACCCAATTTTGTATTACCTGGAAGTGGAATCTTACAACTTGGAAGATCTTGGAGAGGAATGGATGAGTTACCATTATATAACAAAGCCTAGAAATGTTCATTTATTATATGACCTTTTGAGTAAGTAAATCGAGAAGTTGCAATGTGCTTCTCTGACCACATGCTCCTTATTGGAAATATCTGTGTTTATAACATTCACTATATGGATTATTGATGCAGTTTATACCCTACTCCTTTATAGAGAAAGAAGCTAGTCATGTCGAGGGCTTCAGTCCAGAGCTGGCCCTTGTAACTATTGGAGGAGGGAAAGAGCTTGAAGAGAAACTTGTGGTAAACATATTCCTTAGCAACATTGACATTCAGATTTTCTTCTATAATAAGTTGGACTTGTTTGGCATCACAAGTTAAGATTCAATCAAAATTCAAGCTTGTGAAAAATGATAACCTCAGTTTTGGCTTTGATTGTTCATTCCTGAGATTGTGGCAGGTTCGGCCTACAAGTGAAACCATAGTGAATCACATGTTTACCCAGTGGATTCATAGTTATCGTGATCTTCCTCTTATGGTAAATCAGGTAGAAGTTTTGTTCATTGATGCAAATATTTGAACAGCTTATTAATATTCCTTATTGATGCATGAATATAATTGTTAATTTGTTATATTTTAGTGGGCAAATGTCACAAGGTGGGAGCACCGCACAAAGCCATTTGTGAGGACTCTTGAATTTCTGTGGCAAGAAGGTCACACAGCTCATGCCACATCAGAGGAGGCAGAAAAAGAGGTTAGCATCTTGTTGACCCGTAGCATTGATTAAATTCTGATGGCAAAGTATTGTTCTCAAATATTTAGTTTGTGGTGTTTAACTGCAGGCATTGCAGATGATTGACATCTATACACAATTTGCTTATGAGCATGCTGCAATACCTATTATTGCAGGTAGAAAATCAAAAGTGGAAACCTTTGCTGGTGCTGATACGACATATACAATAGAGGCCATGATGGGAGATCGGAAGGCACTACAGGCTGGGACCAGCCATAGCCTTGGACAAAACTTCTCACGGCCTTTTGGAACGCAGGTTATTGTGTCTGTAGTTAGTGAGCTGCCATCTTGGCAAATTTGCTGCAATTCAAGGAATTGTTCGTTTTCTCTCTGCTAGATATTTTTTTTGTAAGACACTGGAAGCTAACAGCACATTATTAAAATGAATAATTATGCCAGCCTGATCCTCACCAGTGAATTGTCCATTCAGGGCTTTTTGGGTTTCGGGAAGGGTTTAAGTTGCTTTTGTCTGACCTTTGAGTAAAGGGCGAGTGAGCACATATGTGATTGTTTTTCTTTCAGTTGTGGATCATCTTTTGTCAAAGCTATTCAGTCTGCTTTATACTGTATGATCATCTACAGTGTCTTAGCTTAATTGAATGGGACCACTCTCCTGATTGCCTGATTTAGTTCTTGATTTGATAGAAACTATCTACTTTGTTCCAATGATTTTTTATTACTCAGTTATAGGTCCTACCAAATTTTGGTCCTGCTAGTGGGACTTACAAGACAATACTGATTCTGAGAACCAAGCAATGTCCCAGGTCCTACATGGATGTCACAAAAGGCTGGCTACTGTCATGAAACCTCTGGCTTCAATCCTGCTTTCTCTTATTGCATGTCATTGCTGTGGTTAGGTGTGTTGTTCTGACTAACCAAGTAAACCCACGTGGTATCCCCTTTTATTGGGATTGTTCAGACAACTCTGGCAATTCGCCATTCTGGTGCTCAAGTGTCTTTTTGGGTTTTAATTTGGAAAGTTCTCTATTGCCTAAGCTAAATGATGTCTTCCTACAGTTCATGGATGAAAATGGACAAAGGCAACATGTGTGGCAGACATCATGGGCTATTAGTACTCGTTTTGTTGGAGGGATTATCATGACCCATGGTGATGATTCTGGCCTAATGCTTCCGCCTAAAATTGCTCCAATACAGGTACTCTTAAGTACAGTGTCCTGTATGGATTGTTGTCCCATGGTTGTAGGTTGTTGCCTAGTGCTTCTTTCTACTTGTCATGTTTCCAAGGAATGATTGGTGCCTAGTTGTGCTGCATTCAAAGCTGGTGCTCACATTCATGATACTCCTTACAGGTTGTGATTGTTCCTATTTGGAAGAATGAGGATCAGCGACATGTAGTTCTCAATGCAACATCATTTGTGAGAGAGTTATTACTCACTGCTGGTATCAGAGTTAAACTTGATGACTCAGATCAGAGAACCCCCGGGTGGAAGTTCAATTTCTGGGAGATGAAGGTATTTTTCTTCCCATACTAAGTTCAAAGGACAAATTGAAAAACCATTTACTTTAACAAGTATGTTAGTAAAACAAATTAGTCACGACTTTTGTGGATGGTAATTTGTAATCAAATAGATCTTGGTCATTGCAGCACATGCCATGTCCACTTATCCAATCATTGAAAATATGCTTTGATTTAGCCATTTCCTCTTGTGTTTAATTTAGATGTCAACAATTGGTGCCTTGCACAATCTGCTAGTACTTATTATTTATCTGAGATGCTGTTTATTCCTTTTCTTAATTCTAGTTTAAACACTTGATTCAAAATGGTTTTTCAAATGTAAAAGATGTTGCCTCATGTATAGGGTGTTCCTCTAAGGATTGAGATTGGTCCTCGAGATGCTTCAAACAATAGTGTGGTGGTATCTAGGAGAGATGTTCCTGGAAAGAAAGGCAAAGAGTTTGGGATACCTGTGGACTCTTCTTTGATAAATTATGTGAAAGACAAGTTGGAAGGTATCCAGAGTTATCTTCTGCAAAGAGCAACATCATTTCGAGACAGGTATTTGCTTGCACTGACGCCATCATAGGTTGGAGACCTAGTGGTAACCATGGTAAACTTTCTAGCCTTTTGTCTCAAATTTATTTTTATCATTTCTCTGACGTGTTTTTACAGCAACATTGTGAATGTGAGCTCATATGAAGAACTAAAAGCGGCAATATCTATGGGCAAATGGGCAAGGGGTCCTTGGTCAGCTAGGTATTTCATCTTTTCTATTTATTTGTCTATTATTACTGGATGTGACTGTAATATTAAGGAGACGTGCATGCATCTTAAGTCTTACTCTGTACTTATTGGTTAGCGATTCGGATGAGGTGAGGGTGAAAGAAGAAACAGGAGCAACAATTCGGTGTTTTCCCTTTGAACAGCCTGAAGGGACAAAAAGGTGTTTGATGACTGGCAATCCAGCAGCAGAAGTTGCCGTTTTTGCAAAATCCTATTAATCGATGTGACACCGTTGGTCGTTTGAAATATTGGAATGGTCTGATCTGAGGAGGCATTTTACCCATGGTAAATGGCTTCGTGATTTACTCTCCTTTGTCAAGATGGCCAAAGCATGTATCTTAACCAATCATATCCTGTGTCGTGAATTTTCCCACCCTTTTCAAAGAAATTTTGGGAGGATGTTTGTTATTTGGGTGGATATAGAAAAGATTTCTAGTGACGGAGGTGCTGGTTTATTTTGAGCACCTGTGTTCGATGATTCGGCTCTTCGTCCGCCCCTTGGGCGATTGGAGTGTGTACGTGTAATACTTGTGTGATCTCTCCGCATTATTGGTAGCCGTATGTCTATGATTTTTCTCAGAAAAATGCAAAATGTATGCAGGCTTTTGCTTCGTATGTGCAAAATTATTGTCTTGCAATAAGACATTAATTTTCATACCTACGGCAACATTTTTGAGCATACAGAGCAAAATTGGCGTGTATTTAGCAATTCGGCCGTGAAAATAACAGCTTCAAGAAACACAGGGTCCCACAGTGAATTCGACGCCAATCTGCTTGTACGTGGACTAGTCGTAGGCGATGGTTCATCTTTTAATTGTACTGTCGATGGATCTTTATTGACTATTTCAACTCTATTGAATAAAAAATGTGGTCCTGTTTTTGGTTTTTATGTGATGGCCAAAAAGAAATTTTATTGTTTGAAATTTCTTTTCTTCTCCTTCTTGTAACGTTACACGCAAACCAAAAGGTTTCTCTCATTTTTCATCCCTCTAATGTTAAATCTATCTATTTTCTTTCTTATCTTTGCTTTTTAGTTCTACCGAATGGGTGTCGAAGACGAGGTCTGAATTGCAGCATTCAACTTGGAGTGAAGATTGAAATTTGCTTGTTACCGCATCAAGGAACTTTTGCCACGGGTCACGCTCGGGGTGGGCGGATGGGTCACTATCAAGTGGGCCCATGCAAGCACGTGGAAGGATCAGGTGCGTTGCGGTTATTACGAGGGAGGGAAGGATTGCCTTTTGACCTCGCTGTTTTCTAGTTGGTGCTGGCGGAGTCTCTGCTCGGGGAAGGTGGGGTTCCTGCCCCAGAGTAAATGTCACACGGCAACTGGTGGGACCAATTGAAAGTTGAAACGTGAGCTGGGCTAAAACAAACGGAGAATACAAAAATTAAATTTGGTGATGGCAAGCATTATTTAGTATGCAGGGAATTACTTCAACGCGAGAGACCATCAAGCAGTCTATCTTTTAGTATAGCTCGGGGTGAAAAAGGAAAAACCCTGACTCGTTACCGCCCGTGAGGTAAATTTAATTGAGGATGTGATCAGAAATTTTTCGTTTTCTGTTTTAGGCAACTGGGTAAAGTTTTCACAAAATCAACACTTCCTTTCTTATCTATATACTCAAACGCACGTGTCCTTAAGCCATGACTTAAGACACCTTCTTTCCGAATGCACACTCCAGGACAATTGGTGTCGGTGTGCTTATATATATATTTTATTTTTTTTTTCTGAAAATTTATCACATATCAAGAGATAATAAAGATTCATGGAATTGGAATCTAAAAACCTTTAACAGAAGACCAATTCTAATATATTATTATTTTTTTGATAAAAAAAGAAATAAAATCAAAATTCTCAAAATTTATGAAAACAAGATAGATTTTTGTTTCTTGTACGAAAAGCGATGAAATCAATTCAAAAAAGGGAAGCAACAAATTAGGGCTACAAGACATGGATATTGAGACTTGTGCTTTTTTTTTTTTTAATTTTTATATTTTCGTATTTTATTCCTCTGATTGGGAAGGGCAATTCGCGTAATATTTGAAAAAAGACTAAGGGTTGTTTGGGCATAGACTGGATCATATATGCGTGGCGATAGGGCTTTCGTGGCGTTGCGACAGGAAGGCTCAGGTACAGACTCAAGGTGTCTAGAGAGAGAGAGAGAGAGAAGAAGACGAAGAAGAAGAGAGACGCTCCACTGATCGGCTCTCAAGAGCTAGCAATCTCACGGTCCATATTGAACGATTGGGATCGTCTATTTGATAGCGATAGGCGAAATCTGCGAAACTAGAAGAAGAGTAAGAAGAAGAAGAAGAAGAGCATTTATTCTTGGGAATTGCAAGCTTTGAAAGTCTCTGTCGATTTGATATAAATCTTTCAAAAAAAAGTGTCGTTTAAATCCGACGGAGTACAAAAGACAAAGAAAACAGACCAGGTATTGAAACCCCTTAGTCTTTGATTTCTGCAGCTTTATTTGCAGTGTTGTATTTTTCTCGGAACCAGTAGAGGACGTGTCTCCGATTTGACTGGCAAGTTGCCGCCGGAACGGCTAGATCTAGCGTCCGGAGCAAGTTTTGAAGATTTTGCTTGAGGAACGGCGAGAATCGAGGGGTTTCTTGAACTTTTTAGAGCGATTCTTAAGCAATTGAAGACGTCTCTGGCCCTGAGCTTTCTGAGATTGCTGGTTCTTGATTATGTGCGGAGCTAAGAAATCCGTGATTTGAAACTTGTGTCCATCTTTATCGAGGCCCGAAGGACCTTTGGAATTTGAATTTTTAGGTTTTCGATGACAAAGGTGGGAGCTAAAGTGCCGTTTTGGACATACTTATGTATTTGGAAAGGCTTCTGGCTTTGCCATTCCATGGCAGCTGTGGTGGCAGCTTCCACACCGGATAGCTTGGTTGACCTAGTGTAGAGATTGTCAGATTTGGCTTTGAATTACTTTCTTTTTCTTTCGGTGCTTAAAATGAATCGTCATGATACTGATTTGCCTGCTAAATCAGTATTTAGGCGTTGGATGTACGGATCTTGGATTATGGTCAAGACTAGATTACATGGTGATTCTCTTTGGGGGGAGGAACCAAAAGTTTCGTATAAGAGCTGGCCTATTCAATGTTATGGCTGCCATGGCAGTGATCACATCAGACAACTCAGATGGGATCATTTGTGAAACTGTTTTTGCCGACTTGTTTTGCATAAGACTGAAATAATTATGAATCTCTCTCTCTCTCTGAGGAAATAATGGCGTGGATTTAAAATTAGGAAATTTAGATGTGCTGATTATCTTCTATGGGCACGATAAATGATCCCACTGTAGCATGTCTTCTTTGTTTTTATGAACTTATTTCATTGTGAAGAAGCCCTGGTTCCGAATATCTGGAACCAGATGTACAAATCTGGTTGAATGTAGTCTTTGCTGGCCTTCAAAACTAGTTAACATCATCTGCCCAAGGTAAATGGCCCTCAAAGCCATATACTGGCAGTCTTGTTGTGATCTCTGGGCTTTGCTAGCAATGTATCTTGAAAAGTAATCTGATGGAATAGCTATTTTCTTCTTTTCATGATTAACTGATTTTGTTAAATATACTGTCTTTATGTTCTTTGGCAGCCACTTGGAAGAAAAGCTCTCTTTCAAATATACTGGCAAGATTGGGGGCATTAAATTAAAAGTAAGCTTTTGGGACATCTAATCCATCCAGCATTGAATTTGGCGGTATGTGTGTACCACCGGAGCCAGAAGTTTATGAAAATAAATTCATGATTCTACTGAATTGATATCAAGTGGATGAACGAATGACATTTTATTTGTTTTTAATTGAAGGTATACTTTCTTCTTTTGCAGAATAGATTCTGTATCTGCACCTGGGATAATTGCTTTCCTCCACTGCCAAGTAGAAAGCAAGGACCAACAGCATCCTGCAAGGTTTGTGGTGGCAGATCATCAGTTGATGCTATAGTGATTGTAGGATCTGTGAGCACAATGAGCACAGTAGGTCTGGAACTTACTAAGTTCATTAATCCCGATTTAACCTGGAAGACAGTGGCCAAGGGCTATAGGAGTTCCTTAAGGCGTACAAGGAAACGTGCTACTAGAAGATCTGAAATGGATGTAGAGCTGTCAGATGAGGGCACCAGTAAGGCAGATGTCATGTCAGTCTCAGACACTGAGAAGGTTATTTTGGCACTTTATTTTATTGTTTTGCATTTAATGGTTCTATATTTGAAACACTACATGCTCTATGTGGAATTCTGAGTTTTATTTGTTTATGTGGCAGCATGGTGTGGCTGTCCTTGGACATCATTTCAGTCAAGAAGTAGAACATGTTCCAATTAAAAAGAGAAGAATTGTAATGCAGCCTCCCTGTTTAACGACTCAGATGTCATCTCCATGCTTTGAAATGACTGAGCCTAATTCTAGCAGCAAAAGGCGTCGCAGGGCAGTTGATGCTTCTAAGATAACAAAGTTCAGTGGAATGAGTTCAGGAGTAAATGATAGTACATGTGATTATGGTGAAGACTTATCAGGAATTGAGATGCTTGCAGCTGTGGCTTGCAACAATAGCTTATTTAATTGTGTCAATCACAGTGAAGATAGTTCACTGAGAGAAGAATCAACACAAGAAGGAGTGGATTCATCAATTTCTGCAGTGCCTGCTGGATCCTCACATGATCTGCCAGATGGAGATAAATTGGAGGCTTCATTGCCTGAAGATTGTTCAGTTGCTGTTTTCCATGAATCTCCTACCATCAAAGACACCATAAAAATGAAAGTGACTACTTCACCACAGGATGAGAGGTTACTTTGGGACCTGAATGCTGTGCCTTGTGACAATTTATGTGATGATTCTCAAGTAGATGTTCAGCATAGTATCTCCATGGGGAGGGGTGCAATTTTGCAAGATGTGGGAAATTGTGAGGTCCTTGGGGGGCCAAAGGATACCATAAAAATCCATCTGGATGGATTGGTTCCACTTGAAGTCAATGCTGATGATCCATCATTGTCTGATTTGAAAGGTCTGCCTTGTTGGCCTTGCAGATCAAGCATTGACCAAATTGAAGATGGAGAGGAATCTAGGCTAGCATCTGGCTTGCATGAAGATGAGAAGTCTATTCAAGATCTGATTCATCAAGAAGGTGAATCAGGTGATCATAATTGTTCACCAAGTAATGGAGATATTTCTGCATCTGGTGAGTCTGGTGTGGAAGGTCAACATGTGGTTGTTGAGAAAAAAGTGAATGGAGTTTCTGGGGCAAATACTACTGGAGTTGAATCTCATGAGGCTGCTGGCTCTGAGGAATTGATGCAGAAATCTTGTGTGGAATCAATTGACACTTCTATAGAAGCACTCAAAGTACATGATAGCAGGCTTGTTGGCAGCTCAGCCAAGGTAGTGACAGAAGATCGTTCTGATGAGAGATGTGGATTGGATGTTTATCAAGCTGATAAGATTGATATACCAGGCACAAAAAACAATGTGGAGCTTCAGGCTGGTTATGATTCTCAGTTTGAGGATGGAGAGTTGAGGGAATATGAAAGTCTTTATTACTGGGGTGAAAATGAAGGAAAGGATAAGGATGTTAAGCATGTGGATTATGGTTCTGAATGTCAGGAAGAAACTCTTTGTAGCTTTGGTGGAAAGGAAATAAGGGTTGAGAGGCCATCAAGTCCAGGGTCTGACAATGCTTCTAGAAAAATTGAAAGTTGTGGGGCAGGAGATGCTGTGAGAGATGACTCAGTGAGCCCAAAGACAAGAACTTCAGACCTGACAACTGGTAAAGATTTCTCCTCTTTAGTTGCTGGGTCAAGTGCATCAGACGGGGAGTTGCGGTCATGTGTTAAAGGGCCTGATGTCAATCCCCAAAAGGACCCTATAATTACTGGCAGGTGAGTCCCTGGATTCTTTATTGAGTTCTTTATCTTCTCTTGCTCCTTTTTCCAGCTGTATACTTGTCCTAATTGCTGACTGCTAATGTTGTCATGTTTCAGGGCTGACAGTTTTTATAATTTACATTCTCAAGATGCAAAAGAGGCTACTTCAAAAAAGTTAACAGGAAAAGATAGTGTTCCTTCTCATATGCATGGCAGAAGTCTGGGGGATCGTCATGGTGTCAATCCTTCGCCAGGTTACTGGGAGTCAGGACGAGAATATTTGCCTTCTTCTTCCATACCAACAAGACCAAAAAGTGTCTTTCGGAACCGTGGATTTGACCATGAAATAGCAAGATTTGCTGGATTTGACCATTGCAGCCGCAAGCAATTCTATAATTCTGATTCTCATACTGGGTATCAACATAAAATGAGGAGGAGATCACCCATCAACAGAGATTATGGTTATGACATTCATGCTGCCAGATTAGCGGTTAGAGAAATGAGTCCCACCAGGAATCGGTATAGAAGATCTCAACAAGGTTTTGACAGAGGCATTAGGGAGGAACACCACAGGCGCATGAAGTTGGAAAACATTGGATATTCTAATCGTATGTCACATCGATTAGTGAGGAGAGAGAGAAGCATTTCTCCCCCTGGCAGGGTACGGCCTCATTATGCTATGGCATACAGAAAATCTCATTCAAGGTCCAGAAGCCGCTCCCCGGCTGCATACTTGAGACTTCGGAGCAGGTCACCTAACTTCAGGTCAGAAACTAGAAGGGAGAGACCAAGGTTGTCCTTTAATAAGCATTTTTCTATGGGTTATGAAGAAGGCCTTTTCTCCCTTGCAAGAAGTAACTGCTCACCACAGCACAATTCGTGGTGGTTTGATGAGCAGAACGGTGCTTCAGATGGTTATAGAGGGAGGAAGCCTACAGTGAGGATGTTTCAGCAAGGTCAAAGGTTTGAAACTGTGGATCCCATTTGGAGGTTTGAAACTATGTATCCACAGAGGTTGAACTTGGATGAAGAATTTAGTTCAATGTCACATTCTAGAAAATTTTCTAACGTGGAGGTCACTGGTAGGGAAGGTGAATATAAAGGTAGTGATTGTGATAGAAAGAAACGAAGCAGTAGATTTGAGATGTTTCATCGAGCAAGGCGTTACGAGACTGATGAAGCTGTAGAGTGGTCGCAGTTACAATCCAGTGGATTCTTTTGTGGCCAAGGACTCTCTTGACTAGTTGACTCTGATAGCTGCAACAGGGTAGCTGATAGAAGTAGAGGTGCACATAGGAGAGAGAGTGCAGTTTCATGAGATCAATAAGGAATGGTATGCAAACTCAGTCGTATTGGAAGAGGATTGGGAAGTACTTGACATTCAGAAGAGGGCAACATTGACAATTGTTGGCCTGATATGATTGCATTCACCGATTGTTGACCTTTTTTTTTTTTGCAGTTTTGGTCAGGAAGCATCTTGATACCCATCTGTCACACGTGCATAGGCTTCTCACCTCTCAGATTTCTTTAGAAGAATTTTATTTTTGTTTCTGGTTCTTTTTTTATTAGAGGCTAGAAATTGCCCTTTATTATTTTTTCCTGCTTCTTTTGCTGCTCTTTGTCCCATTAACATTCAACCAGCCAACGCTGCCTAATGTATCCCTGGCAGGTTTCTTAGTACATATGATAGTCGATAGTGATTATAACCTTATGTTTCTGAAATGCTTTAACCAGGTGTGGTTCTGTTATACTTGCTACAAGTACTATTCAATTTTTGACTTTGATTTACAAGACTTCGTTCCATTAAAACTTACAGTGCTTTCAAGTTACAGTCGTGAATGGGAGCTTATTGTCGAATACATAATACAGCTGGGTTTTCATTTTCCTTTTTCTTTGTCTTGTAAATGCCTCTTTTTTTTTTTTTTGAAATAAAAAAGTTTTCAGAAGATTTGATTATACAATTCTTAGATTCCACAATGAATCGATAATAGGATTACAAATGAGCAGAACATATTTACAATTATAGGACCAATGCCAAAAACCATGGCAGCTGGATACTTCAGCTCTTCGGCATTAAGAACTTTCATAAGTACTTGAGGACTATTGTACCAAAACCAATGCCAAGAAAAGTTGAAATAGTAACTCCAAGAATGCCTGCAAGGATCCCAGGAACAACCCAAGAAACCCATCCTTTGGCCGTGGCCATTCCGCATGCTGTGGTTGGGCCTCCAATGTTGGCATTTGATGCCAAAATTAACAGCTTTAAATCAAAGCGAAGCAGCTTTCCGAATCCAAGGATAAGCGCAAGATGAACAGTTACTTGCACTAGAGCGAACAAGAAAATGTTAGGTGCTGTTGTGATGACATTCCATATGCTCCCACTAGCACCCATCACAGCAAAAAACACCTGTTGCAAATGGTAGCCCATTCAAAAACATTTCAGGCTGATTAAATTGCAGAGCTCCTTCATTGCCCGGAGGAACTGATTCCAATTGTCCAAAAACTTGTTGAAAAGGTTGAGCCAAAAATAAAATGCAGCGGTCAGGTTTGGGATAACTATTTCAGTGTCCATTGATTTATTTGCTCTTCCAAAAAAGGTTGGGGTGGGGGGAGGGGGGGTTGATGTGGTGTTAAAATACTTGAATATTGTACCTGGATCAGGACCAAAGCAATAGTATCGCCAGCTGGAGCAAGATAACCAAATTGCTTTGGAAACATTGTTGCTAGAGCGACAACAATAAAAGATACTGCTGGAAGAGTGCCTCCTTCAACTTTACACAACTCTGTTAGATACTTGGCAGTCTTACATATCAGAAAAGAGACAGCAAGTGCCATAGCAGTCTGAAGCACATGGATGTTGCCTTGAGAGTGAGACTCTGTCCCCGTCTCAACATCTGCCAAACAGTCTCAGATTTTGAGGATCTACATGATATCATACAGTTTCTCACACAATTATGAAGGCATCTTCTTAGGTCATTTGTCTCTAAGCATCAATGTCAGCAGGGAGAATAAATGTCAGAGAAATAACGATTTATAAAAAAAAAAATTCATGCCTAAAGCTATAGTGTATTGAAGAACTGCCAACAATCCTTATGAGAAGAGGAAGTCAATATGGGTATAGGCAATCCAACAAAATAGGGTAAATTCATACCATTAGTTGATTTTGTAGGGTCAGGAGGGATTGTAGATGCTAATGCAAATAAAAGCATGAAGTATATAGCACATATGACATTGTCTGCAGCTACTCCTGCAGCAACAACTGAGGGAGAAATGCCAAGAGCGTCTGAAATTGCAACATAGTTAACACCTACAATAAGAACGAAAACTATAAGTACTGATACTGAACTTGAGCAAAGAAATGCATTGCTGGAAAGGCATTAAAACCCTTCCAAATAAAGAGAGGTTTTATGTCTCTCGGGGACTGTTAGTTGAGGAAGGCAGCAAATTGTTGCAGAAGATAGAAGAAGAAGAGGAAGATTATTACAACAAAGCAGAGAGCTCACATGCAAAAAACAGATTTTTTTTGTTTGTAATTTTTTAATATATTTCATTGTTAATCAAGTCCCCTTATAAAGGGTCTTTGTACAATGTTCAAGTACAATGATGATGATCAAAAGATATGTTTACCATACTTGCTATTCTTGCATATCAAGCTAACCTAACTTAGTGCCCTTATGCTGTCACCTAACCCCACTAATTTACGACTTTACTGGTTTGATAGCCACTAACTCTAACTTAATACATTACAACTCAATTGCTCATAGGTTACATCAACTAGACAGACTTGAAGGCTAGTTACAATACAACCAAAAAGGAACATTACACATAAACAAGATGAATCTTCTATTCCTGGCTTGCTGGAGCTGATGAGATCCTTATGCTGCAATTCAGCTTTTCTGGTTCTTCAATTCCTTTGACACTGAGGGGACTGAACAACGAAGAAGCCAGGCTTCACAAGGGATACCCCAATGGTTAAGAACTTAAACTTTTATCATTGAGGTTTTAGGTTGTGATCTTGAGAAAGGGGAATTGAGATTTATAGGAATGGGGAGAGCTACCTTCATTGTATAGCTCACGGCTCAACAGGCCTTCTAATAGACACACCCCCCCCCCCCCAAAAAAAGAAAAAAAAAAGAAAATGAGAGTTTTACAAGTATGGTCCACCAAATCATTTTCAGGTATTGAAAAACTGCAGTTGCCACCCATATGAGATTTTGGTATAAGATTTATTTTTTTCCCCTCACTGAATGAGCACGGAGACCAGCCATTTAAGAAACAAGAGGTCCAGTGCAATCTCTAAGACAGGATGCAGCCAATTATTTAACCCACAAGCATCTAACCATATTTGAGATGCAAATAAGTTACCTCCACCAATGTAACTACCCATGAGAGCAGCGGCAATTTTCCAATTGTCTTGACCAAGGGATCGCATAGGCACAATCAGAAAAGCCACTAGAGTTCCAATTACAGTTGCAGCTGTCATAGAGGCATATAGTTGCTTAAGAAAATTGGAAATTAAATGTGGAAAGAAATGCACAAGCCCATTGCATAGAAAGGTCGAGAGCAGAAGTTATTTCTAGATAAACAATCATGTGTTCTCCACGCTTACTATGCAGTACTAATAGTTAGGATTCGCTCTTGTATTTTAAGATTTTGAGTTTAGTATCACAATATACGAGAGGAACAAATCCCACAAGAATCGACCTGGTCAGTAAAGGATGTTGACCATACATTGCACATTGTATACGTTAGCAGAAAACCAGGTAGTTTTGCAGTAACAGACGAAAAATATGTTATAGTCCCCATTGCATTGCACAGCATGACTGCCCAAAGTGGAAAATGCAGCAAAGCATTGCATCCAAATACAGAGCCTTAAGGCATTCTGCACACATGCAGAGCAAAAATCTCCTTTTGATGGTTGTATAGCCATCACTCTTCAGATAAAGTGATTCGTGCACCCTTTCTACTTTAAGTGAAAAAGAAGCCAATTCCACATAAAAAGTGAGGAAAATGTGTGATGTGGAAACTTACAGGACTTGACAACAAATTATTCTTTTAACAATCTGCTCCAACATTAAGAAACATGAACTCATTGACAGCTCCACTCAACACTAAAACCCTATTGCATGCATCAGTTAACCGATAAACAGAAAGGATGCCGATACGTTTATGACAAAGCCACACAACACTTGACGAGGAAGCCGGACAAAATTAACCTGAACCCAGCAAGAAAGCTGAGAGCAACGAGCCAGTTGACCGAATCACGCGACGCAAGTCAGCTCTAAAGAGCAGCAGCGGAAGAGTCAGAGGAAGCAGAAACTGCATGACAACCGAATACGCGGTCGTTTCGTAAGGAATGATTCCTAGATTGCTGGCAGCCAGCCCAAGCAATGTGCTCACCAAGGCCGCACTCACCATGCCCCCAATCCTAGTCCTCTCCGACCTCAACGTATCCAATAAAAAAAAAAAAAAAAAAAAACAAGAAAGCAACCAAAGTCAAAGGACTGCCCCTGCAAGTGCAGCGACACAAAAAGCACAAACACAGACACACATAGACAGAGACAGATGTTACCAAATACCGAAAGCTCCGGTGGCGAAGAGCGCAGTCCATATGCCCCAGTGGTCGTCCGGGGAAATGATAGGATACCCCAGCTGTGACTGTGACCGGACTTTTACTGATTGGATGGTAATACGGCTCGTCTTGTAAGGCATTATCACGAAAGGCCAGACCGATAGTTTTGTCGTCGTAATCATGCTAGTGTGTAGATTGTGGACTGAAAGGCGAGAAGCCGAGGGTAACGGGTGGCGGCGTAGTGGGAGTGCCTGTGAAAGAGAGAGAGGGGATCGAATTAACGGTGCAGTTAAGGAGGCCATTAATGGCCGCTGATGTGGTGGATTTTATCTTCCTGTTGTTCTCTTTGGTTGGCATCGCTCTAAATATCAATCTTGCATGTCCACGGGGTCCATTGATACCCGTCTATATCTCTCGGTCTACCAAATTTTTTCGAGTTGGATTAGAATTCCTCTTATAAATAGTTGACATCATTCCACAATTTAAAATAGAAAAACCCCAGCTTTTCATTAAATTGTACCGTGAGCTAAATAAAAGTACCCAGCGGAAACAGAGAAGAAGATGAGTAAGAACGATGGACGAGCATGGGGCATGACACCAATGCGATATGGGTCCAAGCCACAGAGAGAGGCAGCCACTCATACTGTTTTGTAGGGAAATCCAACCTACGAAACCATACCCAAAAGTTTCATAAGATTCATAGAGGAAAATCTGATCAAACCCTGCCATTTGGATTTATGACCATTTTCATAGACACAATTCAAATAAAAAGCTCTAGCTCCTAAAATCTATTTGACACACCAATTCAGTGTTCTCACAATTCAACCATGATTCAAGGTGGACAAGGCCATATCTGGTAATTTTGAGTCCACATAAACATGGTTAGGTGCTTTCTAGCGGATTTTACTGACCAAATCCATCATATCATTTTCTTTTTTTTTCCATAGAAATCACCTTCAAAGCAGTTCTCATTATATATTATCGGAATATAACAATTCTGTTATTGTGCATGTATTGCAGAGTCTGAACTCCAAAGCCAATGCCAAGAAAAGTTGCAATGGCAATTCCAAAAATTCCAGCAAGAATGCCAGGAACAACCAAAGAATCCCACCCTTTGGCCGTGGCCATTCCGCATGCAGTTGTAGGACCACCAACATTAGCATTTGATGCCAAGAGCAATAGCTTTAGGTCAATACGAAGCAGCTTTCCCAATCCAAGGATTACTGCAAGATGGATGGTGATCTGGACGAGAGCAAACATGAAAATGCTAGGTGCTGTGCTGATCACATTCCATATGTTTCCACTTGCACCCACCACAGTAAAAAATACCTGTTTCTCCCATGTAAGAAATATTGAGAAAAAGATCAATTCAATGATAACTAGAGAGTTGAATTGGAATGGAAAAATATGGAGAAATCTCACATGTATATATAAGCAGTTTGCATTGTTTAAGCTGAATCAATTGGAATCAACTAAATATAAGAGGGTCTTCAGTAGAATTTCGCTCACCTGCATAAGAATCAAAGCCATAGCCTCCCCAGGTGGGGCAAGATGATTAAACTGGGTCGGAAATGCAGTTGCTAAGATAACAACAATGGCAGTTATGGCTGGTAGGCTACCTCCTTCAAATCCAAGGAATTTTGTGAGGTATGTACCAGCCTTGCAAATGGCAAATGAGACAGCAATGGCAGTTGCAGCCTGTAGGACAGGGAGCTTGTTACTTGACACAGAGCTCCCATCCGTTCCGTCACCTGCAATACCACAACCAACAGGAAAGTTTGATTACAGGTGGAATGGTGGGGTATGGGGCGGGGTGTAGCAGTGTACGCAGTAAGTTAATCAAGCAGGCAACTTGAAAGCAGAGATCGCCTCACCCATGGTTGATGTTGAAGACTCGGGAGGTATTTTAGAAGCCAATGCAAACAACGTAGTGAAGTATACAGCACAAATAACATTATCTGCAGCTAGTCCAGCAGTGAGAACTGAAGCAGATACACCAAGAGCATCAGAAACAGCGACATAATTTACAGCTGCACAACATCAAAACCAAAACATCTCATCACTTATGATTAAAATCTCGTAATGAAATTCATCATGACGGCTTTATGCATATCACATCTCTGAGGAAAAAAAAAAAACTGACGTAAAAAATCATGTATATCATACAATTGTCTCTCAAGCAAATTACCTCCACCGATATGTCTACCCATTAAAGCAGCAGCTATTTTCCAACTGTCCTGGCCAAGTGATTGCATTGGCACCAACAGAAATGCCAAGACTGTTCCAAAAGTTGTTGCAACTGTCACAAAACAAACAGAAAACAGACATAAAATAAACATACTTCTAATTAACGGAAACACTAGAATTGGAAATCCACAATGAACGTTGAATCTTTCTCCATGTTGCAAAATTATTTATAGATTATAGATTCTTTTCCAACTACATTGCCTATGAGCTTACTCCAGGAGCAAATTCTATTACCGGATCCGAGCAAGAAAGCCATCAGAAGTGTCCCGGTGGACTGAATAACACGTCGTAGGTCTGCCCTGTAGAGCAACAATGGAACGGCCAAAGGAAGCAAAACTTTCAAAACAATATTGTAAGCCGGAGATTCGGAGGAAATGATCCCCAAGTTACTAGCTGCCAGTCCAACCAAAGTGCTCACTAGCGCGCCACTCAATGCGCTGCCGACCTTTGTCTTTTCCGACCTTCAGTTGCAACAGCACAATACTCAGTGCAAACAAAATCAAGGAAACGGTAATAAACAAAACCCTAATCCTTCTCTTCTGGAGGCACCATTCTGGAAGAAGAAAGAATCAAACTTCTGCATGATTGAAAAGAGTCCCTATTGAATTTAGCCTTCTATACTACACTCCCAGCAGGCTAAACTGACTCGAATGAAAGAGAGAAAAAGAAGGGACGTTTACCAGATACCGAAAGCGCCGGTGGCAAAGAGGGCAGTCCAAGTGCCCCATGAATCGTTGGGAGCAATGAGAGGGAAATTCAAACTGGATCTGACCGTAATGGATCGGGTCGAATTCGGTTCTTTACGATACAACCCTGGGGAAGGAAAGCTTTGGCTTCCATTAGCAATTAATGGAAGCCAAGTTACTGAGTCTTGAGGTGTCACGCTGGCGATGGCAATGGTAGTGGTCGGTGAGACCGAAATACCGCTTTGGCGGGAACATGGACGTGATCGTTGGACTTCCGGCGACGGTGCCGGCGATCGAGGTTGACATAAAAATGGAAGTCTTGACGCCATTGATCTCGCAAACCGATGGCGACAGCAAGAGTGAGAAAGTGACTAAGCTGACACCGAATCAGTCAATGGGATTCGAATCCTTGATACTTAGTGCCGCGTTATTTATATTTTTTCTTGGCCACGTTCTAAACTGCGCCTCCTTGATACACCAAAGAACAAGGACGGTTTCAAATCAAGCCCTAAAAATTGAAGAGCATAAATTATAAAAAGGAATTTGTGTTTGCTTTCCTCACAGGTCAAAGAGAACCTACCCAGTCAACGGTCTTCCGTTTGACCAAAATGAATTGATTGTTGGACCCGTAGGGGCCAGTGAAACGGCGCCGTATAAGGAGTTCTTTTTCTTCCACGTCCGCAGAATTTCTGGAGACAGCAGCTTACTAACGAATTGGATTTATATTCATTTGGAAATGTGCTTTCTGAAGTTCTATGTGGTGGACCTGCCATATACCCATTATTACTTGCTTGGCAGCTTGAAAGCAAGGCTAATTTAGCTGAATGGGCAATGCAATGGCAGAAGAAAGTCATGCTCGAACGAGTTATTAATCCCCATCTTGTGGGACGGATTAAACCAAGATCTCTGAAGATGCGGTTTTGAGAGGCCAACCATGGGGGGTGACGTACTTTGGAACCTGGTTCATAAACTTCAGCTTGATGAATCTGGATCATCGAGAGAACCTGACGGACAGAGCAACGTGAATGAGCCGGAGCTGCAAGGATATTGAATGGTTCCTGGAGCTCCGCCAAGGAATGCTCGTTCGGAAATAGGGGGAGATGGTTCCTGATTCCATGCTGCAAATATTAATAGTCCATATCCTCTGCGTACACAAATAATCTGGTCTTCTTTCCCTGTCTTTTCTGAATCCCTTTTCTCTTCTTCCAATTTTTCTGTGGTATTACAATCGACGAATACCTTCAAAGTGCTCTAAATTTCCGTTGTATGTATCGTGATGAGGACCGAACCTTGCAACGTTGTATGAGTACCCCATTTTGGTATTTTTCTTTTCTCCGGTGTTATCAATTCCGACGGAAACTTTGACAGAAAACATGTTTGTGCCCGATACTTTGTTGCATTCAATCTTGCTGCTTGTTGGGGGGCTTTTTCCTTTTTACTTCAAAGCAGTTTCCCTGCCAAGAAACTATTCAAAGAATAAATGAATTGAAAAAACAGTACTTAATATATTTTTATATGTTGTTTGTATATAACAAATTTATTATTTTAAATTATATATATTTTTTATTTCAATCAAGATATATTTTAAATTTTTATTTTTTTTACATATAATACTAAGTTAATGTGACTTAGAAAAAAAAAAAAATCAAATTACAAATCTTCCGAAAAAACTGACGGTGTACAATCTTCGAGGTTGTATTTCAAATGAAGCAGCCGCCTTGGTTCGAAGTTTTGAGTTTAAAGCGAAAGGTCAGCCGGTGTATATATATTTAACTTTAGAGTTTGTTATGTTTATTTATTTTTGTATAAGTATAATTTATTTATTATTTTATATTTTATAAAATTATTTTATTATTCTTATTTTAAATAGAGTTTACTTATTATATATATAAAAATTATGTGTAAATTATATTAAAAAATTAAAATAGAAACACAAATTGACCTGAAAATTATTCATTGGAGGAATCTGAAACTACTTAAAAGCCTGCAAAGCAACGCCAGTGTATCAAGCTGCCTGGCCTGGGCCCGGGGAAGTAAGAGCATTTTATTTCAACTTTTTAATTTTGTGGTGTCGGGGCTTTTCAGTCTCTCCATCAGGCGGGACACTCCTGCCTTTTTAACCGTTCAAATTTCAAACGAAAGCGAGCGAGGCCAGAACTGTAATGTCACCGCCACCGACTGTCGGTCGGCAAAACATATATGTAGAGAAGAAAATCACGTCTACTACTGTATATAGGTATATCTGATATTAATTATTTTTTCATATAATTTTAATTATTTTTAAAATTATTTTTTAAAAATTTTTAAATCTATTTTTAAAAATTATTTTTAAATTAAAATTATTAATTAACAATATTATATTTTATTTCTTATTAAATTTATTATATAATTTTTAATAAAATATAAATTATTAATTAATATAACTATAACATTTAATTTAAAATTATATGATAAATTTAATAAAAATATATTTTTAACAAATAATATTAATATAAATAAATAATTTAAAATTATTTTTAAAAATAAATTTTAATAAAAAATTATTATAATATAAAAAAATAATTTTTTCTTTTAATACAAGTATAACTAATGATAACAACTCAAAAAAGCTATATACGGTGGTATACCGTTTTCAAAATAACTGTTATTTTGTTAATTTTCCCGAAATCGATGGTCTTAAGAAATAAAAAAAAAGGGGGGGTAATAATGTAGAACATGATTTCAATCTCTTTAATCTTTTTCAAAATAATCGTTATTTTGAAATATTTTTATGTAATATATAAATTAATGAAGATGAAAAATAAAATGAACAGTAATAAATATTATTATTAAAAAGAAACATATGGAACCGACGCATTTCATGTTGCAGCGGCAATCCAATAATTGTCTGAAAAATTTTACCGACCAAATGGAAGAAACGTCTCCAACTCCGCCACCGAGAAAAATTAAAACGATTCTAATCTAAAAGGAATTTCTGGCAGATTATTCAATTCAAATCAATCCTCGTTGGAGCGAACAGTCAAGTCTGACAGATTTCTCTTTTTGCTGGGGAGTTTCTTGCTGCTTCTAACTTCTAAGAAGGAAAGAAGGAAAGAAAGAAAGAAAGAGGGAGATGGTTTTGTGCATGAATTAGCGGTCTTCTTGAGTCTCACAGATACATAGATAGAGAGAGAGAGAGAGAGAGAGAGAGAGAAAGAGAGAGTGGGCGGGGTGAAGATGACGGAGGTGATATTGCATATATACGACGTGACGAATAGTGGATCGGAGAAGACGAACAGCACAATCATGCAGATCAACAAGATCTTCAAGGACGGTATTGGCCTCGGCGGCATCTTCCATAGCGCAGTTCAGGTCTTTTTTTCTCCTTCTCCTCCTCCCCCTTTTCTCTTTCTCTCTCTCTCTCTCTCTTTTTTTTTAATTTTTTTTTGAAAAACTCGTTCATCCATTTCTTTTTTTATCTATTTGATGATTCGTTGTGCTAGCGAATGAAATCTTGACTTCTGAATGGGATCTAGGGTTTCTTTCTTTTCTGCTTTAACTGGCATATTCTTCAAATTCAAGTTTGTCTGACATTGGTGGACGAGTGTGTGGCTGGTGAGATCTGTGGATTTGATTTCAGTACGTGTGGTTTGAATTCTGGCTCTGATTATGAACGGTAATTCAGAATTGAAATAAATGGTTAGTGGGCCCCATTTTGATGGGGTGGATTGATGGAAAGAAAGACCCAATTGCTTTAATGCAGTTACAAGACAATAACGAGTCAATCTGCTGGGTCATTTATGTCACATTAGAGAACTGGCAACAGCATATTCGTTCAACTGTTTCATTGGTTCTATATTAAGGTTGGGTGCATAAACTAGTGCTTTAGTTTAATGTTTGATTTTCTCTAGAGAACAGAAAGGAAGGTTTCTCTTGCCCTCCTGTTGTTATTTTGCTGGCTTGGATTTTGGTTCCAGGGCAATATCTATATCTGCTATCAATTAAACACCGATTTTTATCAGTACTTGTACATCTCTGATTTTCTGCTTACTTCAGTGCTCTTCCCTTCCATGGTTTTATGCTTTTCACTCTGCATAAAATAGTGCCATTGAGTCAGGTGTCCGTTTTGGTGGGGAAGGGGTACAACAATGGAGGACAAAGGCTATTACAATGCCGGAGCCAAGGCTCAAATCTGGGAACAAGAGATTCTTAACTTGGTTTCCTTTCCATTGTGCTTCAAGATGGGACTTGAGTTATAAGTCTTTTGAAGAGCTGTGTAGTTCTAGCCAAAGTACACATACTAACTTCCTATTATTGTTTGAAAATAGCCATGAAACATTAAAGGGGATTTCTGATTAGTTATCAAAAATGCCACAAAATTTCTAGACGTTGGCAAAAGACAAGGACATGATTGGCTTTGAATATGTATATATCCATCCGAAGAAGCAGGAGAAGGGCCCTGGACTTCTTTGGGTCATATGTGAAATATTCATGTTTCTACATGCATGCCTTAAACATTGCAAGCTTAGCTATTAAATTTTATTTTATCACTTCCTTTGCCTTTTGCAGCTTTTTTCATCTTCTTATGCTTGATTTTTCATTGATACCTTTTGACCAGAGGCAGAAGTAACGAAATTTATTTGTCCTGCACTTGACAGGTGTATGGGGATCATGAATGGTCATTTGGCTTTTGCAACTATGGAACTGGAGTTTTTAGTTGTCCTTCTAAAAGTAATCCTATGTATACATTTCGTGAGAGCATGGTACTGGGAAGGACAAACTTTCCAATATTTAAGGTGGATCAGGTCTTAAGGGAACTTAGTAGAGAATGGCCTGGAAGTTCATATGATTTGTTGTCTAAAAACTGTAATCACTTCTGTGATGAGCTTTGCGATAGACTTGGTGTCCAAAAACTTCCAGGTGAGTATCAATGTGGAATCCTCTTCTTCTTCTTCTCTTTTTTTTCTCTGCCTGAGTGCAGGTCTCCAATCAGAATACTTGGTTCTGAACTACTTGAATTTAAATTGGTTGTCCATTGGGTCTGTTTCCTGTTTGATTCCTTGCACATATAATAAGCAGGATTCATTTGTAAATTTGAAAGGCCAGCAGGCTTAATCCTGTGATTGTATGGTTAACAGCTTGTGTTTGTATAAACAAAATTAACTTGCTCTGCCCATAAACAGGCTTAATCACCCATTTTTGTTTGCATGGAGAAGTTTGCAATCTCAGGGACATTGTTTCTACTGTTGCACATTACAACATTATGCAATGTATTTATGATTTGTTTTAACAGGCTGGGTCAATCGTTTTGCTAATGCTGGTGAT
This sequence comes from Rhizophora apiculata, assembly GCA_037832385.1. Classification (NCBI taxonomy): domain Eukaryota; kingdom Viridiplantae; phylum Streptophyta; class Magnoliopsida; order Malpighiales; family Rhizophoraceae; genus Rhizophora; species Rhizophora apiculata. The sequence goes on along the minus strand of CM075428.1, from coordinate 8,283,414 downwards.
GCTGCCCTGGAAGTAGCGGGAAATACAGCCTTACGGGTAATAAAAACTACTTTTATTCTTCTTTGTCATTGGTCCGGCATATGTCTAACTTAGTGTCATTTTCTACAATTAAATAGTACAAATTTAAGATGATATGGTTTTCTGCATTATTTTGGTGATTGACTTGAAATCTTTTTCCTTTTTCCTTTTGTTTGTTGAGTTTTTGTCCTTATTTTTTTTAACCTGTGGATTAAGTGCAGTATTTACTGATGTAATCAAGCATATAGCGGCTTTGGTTCCAATGTAATTGTATAAAATGATACTGACAAAATTTTTTAAACCAGCATCACCGGCTAGTTTTGTTTATGCTTCGTCTTGGTACTCTTATATGGTATGTATGAGAACTTTCCTGACATGGATGTCCTTGGGCATAAAATTTTCTGGAATGATGTCTTCTTAAAGCTGTGAAGCTTATTGCTTAACGTTAGTATCTTGTTATTCCTTTTGGATGGGCCACAGTTCAGACAAGCCAAGACAGAGATTGTATCAGCAAGCAAAGTAGCATATCAATTCCTTGCAGGTATTGCTTCCAATAATGGAGCTGCTCCTGAGGACCCTGGCAGTTCAAGCAGAGGAACCCTTGGAGTTCAAGCAGCTTGGTTCAAGAACCTTATAACGACTGGTGCCAAACCATCAAGCAGCACAGAAATTGACAATCAGGATGAAGATGTACTTCTTCGGCAGCAAGAAGAGACAGGACCAGATCTACCGCAGTGGCATAATCTGCGATAATCCTTGAAACCACCACTGGCACAGAATTCACTGCATGATGTATGAGGAAACATCTTCCTTGAAGTTGCTTTGCAAAGTGTACAAGTTCAAACCATGCAATAGACTATCAGAGAATCATTCTTTGTGTATTACTGTAAAATTTTCATTTATCCTTCCAACTGTATCCTTTTAATGTCGTCTGAAAGGACACGATTAAGGTTTCAGGTACCCCAGATGTGCCATCAATCTCTAGTTTTTCTTTTCCTGCACGAAGGTTTCATTTTCTCAGAATCTTCCTGGTAAAGTATATCAATAGAAAATGTTTTTTATAGCATATGACCGATCGTATGAACAATTAGAATCTGTTTCCAGCCTACTTTTATTTCATTATAAGACGGTATGTTTTCAGGCTTAGGAATCTTGTTGCCATCGTAAATGATAAAATTGGTAAGTACAAAGCAAAAACAAAATAGGCTACACAAAGTGGAAAGATTTGGATGCTACAGTGCAGGAGGCTTGAATAGCAATTGGTGAGCAAGCAATGCACGCTTCATTGGTTCCAGATGCGAGATATTTCAACCTAGCTAACTATTGATGGATGTGAGATGCCTATAAAGGCCTCTCAAAATGCTGTATTTTGCTTCCAATTCGGTTATCTAAAAACATTAAAGTGGTGTACAGGCCTGCCTTCAAGAAAATGCCTAAATAATACTTATATAAATTTCAGTCATGAAACACTCCGAGAAAACAAAAATTCCAAATAGTGCTCAGAAAATCCAAATGGTGCTCAGAAAATAAACTAAGAAACACAATGGTGCAGCATTTGTTGTTGACGATAAGGAGAAATTCATGAACATATACATATTACTTTGGATCACAACCATGAATTATTTGCAGGGGCAGGAAAGACCTGCTTAGTATGCTTATCTATCCTCTTAGCAATCCATTGAAAATGATTGAATCATCATGCGCATCTGCGATCTGAAGTGAAGAGACAGCCTGTGCTGCAAGAAGGCCCATCGAGAACTCTGCACTCCCCCAACCTCGATCTTCAAAGTATGGCAAATGTAGATCCCTTCCAAGGGATCCATATGAGAATCGCCAGTTACCATTTTCCATGTCACCCCACCTGCAGCCAGTTCCATACCTAATTCTTTCACATGAATGCCTTGTGTGGCCCTGATATAGAGTGCACGCTTTCTCTTCACCCATAAAGATGTCAACATTGCCATCATAGCCCCAAGAGTTGAGCCCTTCTTGTTTGTTTAAAACCAATTTGCACGAATCATCAGAGTCCTCACCAAGTAAAACCTGCAGAGCAACAGCCTCTGCAATTGCAGCACCCTCTTCATCAAGCCTTTGTTGTTCTTCCTTCTTCTTTTGCTTTTTCTTCTCTAGCTCAGATCGAATAGCTGCAGAAGTAGCAAGAGCTTTCTCCAAACGCCTCCTTTTCTTCTCAGCCCGTTTGAGACGATCCAACTCATCTTTCACTTGCTTTTTCTTCACTTTTCTCACAACAGGTTGCACTTTCTTACACGCTACACTATCCATGGGAACTGCCAACCTATAAGTATTATCCTGTTTGCTTAACCTTTGTACCTTGCAAAGAAATCTTCTAACACATGCCCAATTCCCTATAATGTTTGTTTTACTCTTTTTTTTTTCTCTCCCTCTGTTTAACACTAAATAATTACTTAGTAATTTTCAGTATTCAAACTAAACAAAATCTCCCAAGTTTGAAGACTACACCCACTCAGGTATGTAAGAATACCTCATCTTCCGGACAATACAATCCCAAACAGAAACAACAGGAGACAACAAAAGAGAAAAACAGTAGGCATTCACAAACTCATCCCTTGACACCATTCTTCCCAATTTCCCACAGCCCTTGCATTTATCCATATTGTAAACACCAGTCAAACCACAAAGCTAATTGGAACTCCTAAAGCACCAGTCACACTTTGGTTCAAACAGCTCACATGGCCTTCCTTACTGCAGTTGAAAATTTAAGTTGATGCATAAAATCAGATTAGAAGTTTACCCAGATCCACAAAGTCACGTAATAAATATATGCACAAAGAGCATATGAAGCCATTTCCAGTGGTCACTTTTAGTTCTTTTCAAAAGAAAGGAAGATGCAATAGTAGAGTCTCTGAAAAAGAGCACTCCTGATAGAGGAAGGCAGCACAAGGTAACAAACACAAGCTAAAATAAATGCAGTCACTGTCATGGAAAAAAGTTCAGAACATGAAGAAAACTTGAAAGTCGCAGTCCTCACCAAATCTCAATAACAAAAACCAAAACCTTACAGTAAATTAAACAACACTGACAAACATGTGGACAACATCGGACATTGATAAAGTCATATGCATGATTGAAACTAGACAGACACACATCAATATTGATAAGCACACACATTCATTGCATAAAGAAGTTTAACCGAGGAACTTTAAGGCTTGAAGGCTAAAGGCACAATGAAGATACCTCTTGTGATAAAGAGAAACAGATGGTAAGAAGGCTAACAGAAGTCAACAGGGTAAGGAAACAAGCATGAAACTCACAGATTACAACTTTAACAACATCAGTTTCAACACAAGACCCTTCTGTAAATCGGGGTGAATTGATCTTCAATAATGGTAATTCGTGGACAAGTAATAATAGCAGAAGGAAGTACAATGTAAACAATCTTGTACTTTTCACAATTCTGCAAGTAAAGCTAGCTAAAGGAAATCACATATCACAATCTAAATGATCATATTTCTGATAGTTGCAAAAAAAAAGAAACCCTTCACACACAATCAATCAACCAATTGACATTCACACGACACTGAACAGATTCACAACAACCTTAAGAATGGCCAGAACAAGGGAATTCAAAAGTCCATATCCTAATATACTTTCCCACATTTTCTCCAACACAAGACAAAAATGCAATTATATAAATGGGTCGAAACTTCAAGTTAATCAAATATAAATCTAAGACAAGCCTATTAATTCCAATCATGCCATTATCCTCCGCCAGTTAAAAATGCATGCATGAACACCAGATCCAAACACTCATCGAGATTATGAAAATAAAAAATAAAAAATAAAAAAACCTCATTTGTAGATCATCAAATCTATTTCATCGCATTTTTCAATAGTAACCCGCAAAAAAAAAAAAAAAAAAAAAAGCAACAGGATCCGCAAGCCTTAAATTAAATGGAAAAAATAACTATCAAAAAAATAAATCAAACCTTCATAAAAAGGCAAAGAGATTGAAAGCGCTTTCTTTGCAGTTATTGAAGAGACGCAGAGAGACAAAAAAGAGAATTATAAAACTTGAAATGGGCCTGTATGGATGTAGAGAAAGTGGAAAATAAAAGGAGACCGAAAGCAGAAAGATAATCAGAGAAGAATAAGAAATAAAGGCAGATCACGTGGAATGAGATTAGGTGACTGGCGATAGTAAAGCAGGGAACTAGGGCAACCGTACGCCAACCTGATCGCGACACTTGTCGACTCTGGAAAGATCAGGGTTAAATCTAGAATGAATATATTTGACTTTTCATTTTTTGGTTTGGTTTTCATTGTCATTTTGGGATTGGGACACGTGTTTATGGTGTCATTGCTACCGTCACGCCGCTTGTCACCTTTTGTGAGAGGATTAGATTGATGATTTGGACCCCGAGAAAGTATAACCGTAGCCGTCGGATCGAATTTCTTTCTTCTTTAGGAAATTAGGTGGACCGCCGATATATCTGGATGTTGGAGCAGTGCTTGTACGGCAAAAACAAAATTAGAGAAAGAAGGCAATTTGATTTGTAGTTGTAGAGAGGGGATCATAATCAAGTTGATTTCGAAAGACCGAAATAGAAATGACAACTCTTAACACAAGAACTAAGATTTGTTTTGTTTAGTTTATAATTGAATTTTTTTTTTTCATAAAAATTAAGTCATTTTAATTCTTTGCTGCTGTTGAATAGATTTTTAATTTTTATTTTAAAAATATTTTGTTAATTTTATCTGAATAATTTAAATATTTTTTTTTCCAAAAATAAAGTCAATAATGCATTAACAATAACAAAAAAACTAAGAGTATATACCAAAAAATAAACAAAGTTGATAGTTTCAATAATTAATAAGGTTGATAATATACAATAGATCTATGACTGGAAAAAAAAAAAAGAAGATAATATACAATAAAACTAATTGTTACAGGTTGACAATTAGACTTAGGCAATGGACAGAAAACCTTATTATTAATTTTAATAACCAACAATTGTTGTTAATAAATAAATACCATTAGCCCTCGATGAAAAACAAAAATAGTTTTATTAGTCACTAAAATTTCAACTCAATCAAATGGACCCTAGCCACTAAAAGGTCTAAAGGGATTGGTCCGGTTGGCTGACTGAATACTTGTAATTCGAGGGGAAATGCGTGAAATTTTGGATGATCATTTTAACCAAGAAACTTACCAATATTTTAAGGCCCTTACCTGCATTAAGCAAATCAGTTAGGCCTAGTAACTTTGGGTCTTTTGACCCAGTAATCTTGGGTTTTTGTGCCGGTTATGTTGGCATGTCTTGAGGAAAAACCTCTGGAAAGCCACTCTCGGTCATTTCTTTCTTTCAGAAAGATTGACCATGTTCTCCGATAGCCAAACTCGCATTTCCATGATGAGTGTGCTTGTTCATCTTGAGAACAAATTTAATGCTCATTGTCCATGAGTTGCATCTTTTTAATAAATATCACCCCCTTCGCAGTATTCAAATACGAGGCATCCAAGTCAATGAAAAATCTTTTTTTTTTTTTCCCAATAACGATGACTCTTTCACTACAATGAAAAACCATACAATTAAGTATATGCCCTTGTAACAAAATTTAATTAGCAACTGACAAGTACTCGTCTTTTAAGTTCTCTTTTTAATATATAAAAAACACAGAATCACATGCACACGGAGGAAGAACCTGCCTTTGGTCCCAGAAACAACCCATACGGGAGACCATTGAATTTGTCTGAACGATGGAACTAAAGCCAAAGTTTAAAAATAAACAACAATGTTGACTGTTAGATTATAATTTCAGTCGGAACATTGATAAACAAGAAGAAGAAGACGAATGGAATGGGGCATGATTTACTTTGCGGGCCGAAGCTACCCGCCGGAAATATGGCACGTTGGCAATGGGACCCACCGGGAATCTCTTGTGTACGAGACCATCGTGGACAAACGTATAGGCCATGCCATAAACAGTGATTCCAAGTCCCTATTTTCTCGAAAATCCAAACGACGATATGCACACAAATTAGCCAATGGCTAGAACGTTACAGTCCCATTAAAAATTAAATATTATATGATATATCGACCTAAAATTAAGAATTATACATTCAATTGTTACTATGAAAATGAAAGGGACTCACAGCACCAAAACAGAGGCCAGGAACGAGGCCCTTACTGAAAAATCCAGGTGAGAGGAGCAATAGCTGCATTTGTTATAGCAAACACATCGTTCAACTCGAATGGACCTTCTCTGGGCCGATGGTGAGACTGCAATTAATCGAGACAGCGCAACAAATTATAAAAAATAAAAAATAAAAATAAAGACTCGACAAATTGAAAAAGAGAATTCGGATGTTCTAATTGGGATCTCTCCTTTCGTTCTTTGCATCTTGACAGAAACCACAAGAAGCATAAAGCCATAAGGCCATACCCCGTGCATATGCCACAAAGAAGCATGCCAGAGAGCTCTCTGAGCCCATCTTTGGCCCAATGTTCCATACACACCTGCAAATGTGTAAACAAAAGATACCCAATCTGATTCGATTTAATTTCCATGTATATTTAATTAGTCATCCAAGAACACGACCCTTTCAGACAAAGACGGAAAGAAGAGTAGTAACTGGAACTTACGGCGGCGCCCGCTGATAGAGCAAATGTACAAAACATTTCAGACAAAGGTGTTGAGTTAATCGACATAAAGTGGCCCTTGTTTAACGTATGACCCAAATAATGGATGGCTTAACGTGATGGTCTGTTAAGCAAAACGGTGGTTTTGGGTTAATGGGTTTGAAATCCCTCCGCTCTCCCTTCTGACAGATAGCCGTTACAGATAGGGAGAATCTCCCTATCTTCAGGGCAACGGCTGCTGGAAAATGGATGAATATATATATATTCATTATGGACATTTTCTGGTCTCTCTCAACCATCAGAGAAAAGCGTAAAGAACAGAAAGGGAAGAGTAGGAGAAAAGGTAAGAAGAGAAAAGGTAGGAGGAGAGAAGATAGGAGAAACAGAAAGGAAAGCGTATAGGGCAGGAAAGAGAAGTTTTCTCATCTCTACTACCGGATATCAGAATAATGGAGAACGGTATGTTGTTCTGATTTCCTATTCCTTTTGGTTTTGTTACAGTTATATTGCTAGTATTCGTATCAAGATAACGATCCTGCATGATAGAGATAAGAAAAGTCTAACAAAAGGAACCTCTCCACCGTCCTATGCCATGAAACAAATCCGAAAAACTTAGAATAAGCAGAGACATGCACGCTCATACAGTGTAAAGGGGCGATTTGGAAATGAGAAAAAGAAAATAAGAGAGAGAGAGAGAGAGAGAGAAAGAAATAAATAAAAATTATACCTCCATTTGCCAGTAAAACCTGTAATAAACAGCCATAACGGCCATGGATGTAATTCCGAAACTAGACATCATAGCAGCAACCAAGTAAGTGATCCTCTCCGATCTCTTCTTGGCCAATTTATCCGCCGTACGAGGAGTCAAGATTTGCTTATCTAGGTTGTTTGGTAATGAGGAACCATGACCATCGATCTGGGCATGATCGGTCTGTTTCGGGTCTTCGACGACAAAACAGAGAGCGAACCTGGTTTGCCTATGAGCACCATGGAACATTCCGTGGTAACGAATTGAATAACCGAAGGCCAAAAATGAAGCTGGCATGGGTTCGGGTTTGTGGAGAAGATGGGAGGCCGCCGGTACATTGAGGAAGGGGTTGGAGACGGAGACCGCAGATAGCCCTGCCGCGATGGAAGGTGGTCTTTGGTCGAGCTAGTGACTTGAGATGAAAGTGTGAAAAATGAAATGAAAAGGCCAGAGCACAGCATGCGCGCGCGCGCGTTTGTGTGCGTGTGCGCCACCCCCGGGGGGGAGGCGGGGGTGGAGGGGAGTGGATGGGTGGAATTCAAATTGTACCTTGTCGAGTTGATTAGCTAGCGCCACTTTCCAGATTTCAGCTTAGATTACTAGCTTGTATATTGAGCGCCATTACTGGAGGCATGCTCTACATTCCACACAAAACTTACTTATGACATCATTTTATTAAAATAATATTTTTAATGAATTATTTTTTAATGAAAAATTATTTGACGTAAATTTTATTTTTTTAATTGATTCCTACCCATGTTTAGTGTGTCTCTTTGTGAAAAAAATTAAAATTTTAAATCAAAAATAAAATATTATTTTTATCATCGTTGACATCATGATGATGTCAGTTGGGTGGGTACTGCTGCACGCCCGGTATCATTTACTCTTTTTTAATGTGCCACGTAGCCTCGAGTATAATCGCCAAACTAATTAGCATCATGGTTTCTTGTCTGCCACATGTACTCGCGACATTAGTCGGCTACTTGCATGCGTGTCCACCCTATCGCCCTGACTGGCCAACACCAGCGAGCTTTGTGGCCCACTCGTTGTCTGGCTGCGTAGAAGTGTTTTGAGTTGGGTGAAGCCAAAATTGGACCGGTTGCATATAACCCAAACGGAAAAATTGTGTAGGCCTTTACTTTTATTCCTCGGCCTCAATTATTTTTGGGTTAAAACAGGAGGGGAAGACATGGATCTGAGGCCTGACCCGTCATAACTTGCAGTATATGACACTTTATTAGCAAGTATTTAAGCATAATTTATCCGAAAATCAAATCTATATATGTAGCTTCATTGGACTCTAGTGATCATCTTCTTATTTTGATTAACCTTCTGAGAAACAAAAAACGACTTTCATGACATTGAGAGCCTTTTTCAATTTGTGAACCAATTGGGCGACATGCATTTAATAATCTAAGATACTTGTTCGTGACTGGGAAAATGTGGGTTTTAGTTCTTAATCAGTACACCAAGCCATATCATCTTAACTCTGAACCCAGTAAAATGGTAATAAAACTAAGCCCCAGTGTGGCCTAAACTCTTGGCTTTGTCCGGGCCTGGTTTTACCCCTTGCAGGTTGAAACCTTGGGCTACTGGGTAGCCCAGCTCGTTTGCTTATGACGTTTATCGTATTTATTTGACAAGAAGCGAGTTCGGAAATCAAGGAAACTAAATTTGATTAACGTCCACTGGCAAATTAATGGCGCCTCTTTTGCTGTAAATGCAGCACGGCACCTAACTCCTCGAGGCGAGCTGACGGTTCATTCCACCAGTTTCACAACAGTCGACATTTATACCGAGCTCAAAAGGAGTGGTGTCGTCCTGATTTAGAAGCAGGCTCAATTGCATGAATACAACGCCCACAATTGGTGGCAGGTTTTTTAACTTACAAAATGTCACGGGTTCAAATCCTACCTAGTGCTTCGCCCAGAGCAATAAGGAGGGGTCAGCTGAGACCAATTAAAATTTTTGGACATCTATCCTCTTCCGAATCCAATTCAGCTAGACTCCGACACAATCTATCTTCAATTTTATAGGTGCGCAGGTATGCAAAGCTGTTCAATTGTTCTTTCATTTAGATGTTCCCCTAGGGGATGCAACCTGATTTCATAAAGCTTTGGCCACAGCTTTCCAGTAACTGCAAGCAGACATGGCACATGAGCAGTGAAAAAATCCCTATTGCAATAACAGTAAGGTCAACAAAATGCGTTGTTTCCCCCTTTAGAAAGCATAAAGAATAGTCATAATGCAGGTATATTTTGAAAAAGGAACACAATAATTGCAGAAGCTCACCGAACAAGCGGTTCTCTTTGCTATCCCATGCTATGCCATTTAAAACATCAATCTGCTGTGATACACATGCACAAAAAGAAAAAATCTATTGGTAGGATAATCCTTACTTTTTCCCCAACAAAACATGAGAGTGGAAGAGACTATGTTTGCAAATACAGCATGTCATTTTTATATTATTTAGCACATCATGTCATTATTGTGGAAAAGCAGAATGCATATTTTGCAAATAGAATGCTTACGCTGTTTCCAGCTGCCAATAATTCTTTCCTGTGAAACATAATGAAAGAAAACAAAAAAGAAATGAGGAAAATTTAAAGCTCTGTGCATCTCAGTAAACCTAGGAGAAGTTCACTGATCTACAAAATGATTGGAAGTAGAAATCAACTAATTAATAGTCTCAAAAAGCAAACGAATAATGGAACCTCAAATTCTGTAGCAGAACCCATCCAAGCATACTGCCATCTTGCTTTGAGATTCTTGCAATGCAATCCGTCTACAAGGTGAGAACAAGCTTTTTACATTTTTGGAGATAGCAGTTGATAGCAATCTTAATTGATAAAAAAGCCTTCATCTTTGCGATAGAATTAAGGGCCAAGGCATACCTGCCAAACATTAGCCCAAACTTCATCATTTATAAACTCTAGTTCATTGAGGTAGCGAACTTCATGACCATTGTATTTGATGATGTGTTTTCCAATTACTGCATAAAACAGAACCAGAGCAGGATTGATGGAAATCAAATATTTCATAGCACACATATGTGCACACAAACTAACACAGCCCATACAAATCAAATATATAGAAGCAACGTTCAACAAGAAGGCTCCAATTAGAAATAAATGACATGCTATTACAAGACAAACCTTTGAATGTTTGAGGGTCAAGCTTATACAATGTTGAAGACCCATCACTGCCAAATATAATTTTTCCATCAGATGCTAGTCCCCAACCATCTTTCATCTGATGAGTAAATTTTTCAATCTGCACTAAACATACAGGAAAGGCATTATCAAAGAGAAAAATCATTCAACCAGCCAAGAAATGGATGCACCTAACTCTAGAAGTAAAATGCAAGGCAAAACAACAGGTCAATTGCCCAAGAAGCAGTAGAGGATGACAAACAACTGTATTACAAGAATATGATTGGTTAGCAGAGCATTTCTATGTGCAGCATATGATTATAATTGTCAGACACTGCAGAGAGGGGGTTATCCTAATAACACGTAGAAAAACATCTCAAGATTCCAATGCTTAGATGAAAGAAAAAAGCTTAAGACCCTTAACTGAAGTAAATACAAAAATGTACGTGGATACATTAAAAGAAAAATGGTGAGGTACAAACTTTGGTTAAATTTATTCGGTCATATATGAAACCAGTTTTCGTCAACCAAGTTACTTGGAACAGCCTACAAAGGAGCATCAAAATTGATATATCAGCGCATTACTTTGGTAGCTCTGCCACATGTGCGAATACAACAATTATACAAAAGTAATGATAATCCATGCAAATTAGCATATAGAAAATGGGGTACAGAGACTAGTTATTAACTACAAAAGCACATCCCTGTTGACCATTTAAGCCTTGTGATCTTTCAGAAAAGAGATATATGAAAAAAACATTAATCAAGAAAAACAAAATGAAGAAAAGTCTATGCACCATCATAATATATATAGAGTTTGCATCTGCAATCACTAAATCACCTTTAAACTACAGAAGAAAATGATTTTAGTTAAAAAAAGAAATCTAAAAAGACAAAAACAAAAACAAAAAGGTCTGCTCACTGGCACAGTAAGGTCCACGTCTCAATTTGCTGACTCAACAAACAGATACTAAATAGAACTAACTTGCAAACCTGTCACCAAGAAGAGTTAAACCTTCTCCAAAATATGAGCTATCCATCATCTGAATAATCTCAACCTGTTTATGCCAAAAGACAACAGCAATATGCCGCTTGCATCAATGTTCATTGGTAAACAAATTCAGAAGAAATAAATCAAACTAATAGCTCAATTAATCTACAAAAGCATGGTGTTCATCAACTTAACCCCAGTCAATGATGAGTCCTTTATGTGTTACACATATAGCTGAATGCTAGAGAACCATTACCTTCCCAGTCTGAAGAGCCACTCTCCGAACAGATGACTGAAACATGACAAGTAAATAAGATTAAGGAGAATAAAAAAAAAACAACATATTGAAGAGCACATTCAAGGAAGAAATCTCACCTGACCATAAAGGCCAGTTGACTCAAATAGTTTGTCATTTCCTGCATAGAGAAGACCCTGAAAACAGATACATTGCTCCTAAATTTTCCAAGTAATAAAACATATGCAATACGTACAAGATGAACCCACACTATCGTTTGAACAATAGATTAAATAGTACTAAATTGAGCAGAAATTTGGAACTACTAATTAAAATTAAACAAATAAATGAGGCAAAATACAAGGGTATAAACACATTTTGTTTGACTCTACCACTAACGTGTAACTTTTGTATCATGCATTAAACAGAATACAATGTTCTTGTAGCTATATTTCATTGTCAGCAAGTCCTAAAAGCAACAAAATCAAACACGGACTGAACACTGGTTTCAGTCCGTGCAAATAGCCATTTTTCTCCAGGAAGCTTGAAACGTTCAGCAACAGTCACGGTTTAACAAAAGTCTTCCGTACAAAACTAAGCCAGAAACCGCTAAATTTTACATAAATAAAATTAATTTTGGATTCCATAGCCAATTCTATGAAATACAAACAGGCTATCGCTGAGAATCGCAGGTGATAAAAAGGAAAACTACAGTGGGATTTTCGTGGAAGATCCCTCCACGCGATCAAGTTCAAGACAGTGCACGCGAGCGCGATCTCAAACAGATCGGCAGACTACGTTTCGAGAGTATTACCTGAGTGAAGGCTTTCGGATCGTGAGGGAACTCATTAAGCACTTGAATTGCGTGGATTTTCGGGGTGGGGTCGACAGGCACCAAAACACTCCGCACATTCGAAGAAATGCCCAAGAGAACAACGACGCCGAGAACCGCGACTATGGAAGTCAACACGGCCACTCTGTTGTAATTGAAAATAGAAGTAGCAGAAGAGGCCATCGGAAAGTTGGGTTCGGCTGAATTGAATCGCCTGCCTGGCTTCCTTTTGACCAATTTATTTGGGGCCATGGAGGGAAGTGTTCATCCGGATCAGCGACCCGTGGTTTGCGAGGTAACTGGTGTTAGGTGCAATCCTCTGGATTATCTTGGAATTTGGAAGATGTTTAAAAGGCAAAATTCACTCTTAGTAATATACATCAGAGATATATGTCAATTCTCTCGCGTGATAAAATGAAATACTTTCACTTACTGAAATTAAGAATATTTTTACAATAATATAAACAAATAAATATTTAATATAGGGACGGACAAATTAAGAGAAGAGGAGGAAATTTGATGATACGAACAAACGACCAGAATGTAATATTCATAAAGGTGATGATTACTATTTATTTGTTCATAGATATCTTTGATGTAAGTAAATATTATATATATATTTATTATTTATTATAAAATAATATATAAAATAAATAAATAATTAATTAATATAATTAATAATTAATAAAAAAATTATTTAATTTAATGGTGACAATTTTTACCTATAATTTAAAAGCCTTGAGTTAGTTATAATTTTTACATATAATTCAAAAATTTCAAGTTAGTCGTAATTTTTATATACAATACAAAGGTATCGAATTCAAATTTGGTCACAATTTTTGCATGTAACTTGTATATAACTTAAAGGTTTTGGATTAGGCATAACCTTTGCATATAACTTAAAAGTATCAAGTTTAAATTTAGTCATAATCTTTACATATAACTCAAATGTTTTGAATTCAAATTTTAATAAATATTTTTTTAATTATTTATTAAAAATTATATTTATTATTCAACAATTACAATTTATTTAATTTAACAGTTACAAAATAAATTTATATAATTTAGAGGTTTTGAGTTCAAATCACAGATACCTCTTTCAATTATTAAAAAAAGTCACGTTTATTTATATTTATTATTGACCAAATCCTTTGCCCACCACATATCACAACCTTTGAATGTAACTTAAAGGTTTCAAATTCAAATTCTAATAGATTCAAATCCCAGTAGATACCTTTTTTAGTTATTTAATAGTCTAACGATCACAACCTTTGCATATAACTCAAAGGTCTCGGGTTCATATAACTCAGAGGTTTCAGGTTCAAATCACAGATACTTTTTTTAGTTATATATTAAAGGTCGCATTTATTATTCAACAGACACAAAAAAAGTCACATTTATTCACATTTATTATCAACCAATGGTTGCATCATTTGCCCACCACACAAACAAATAACTATTTGAAAGTTTAGACCAATCGTTGCATTCTTTGTCCACACCACACACCTTGTGGGTTTAAATCCCAATAGCCATAACTTTTTTATCATTGTTGAAAATTCTAATAATCCCCAACTATTTTCAAAATATTGAAAGGATTTCTAACAATTCTATTGTCATATTGAAAATTCCAATAATCTCTCACCATTTTCAAAATATTGAAAGAATCTCTAGCAATTCTATAGTCATATTGAAAATTCCAATAATCCCCCACCATATTCAAAATATTAAAAGGATCTCTAACAATTTTATAGTCATATGTATAAATAAATGTATCTTAAAAATTCCAACAATTTCCCACCATTTTCAAAATATTGAAAGGATCTTTAACAATTTTATAGTCATATGTATAAGTAAAGGTATTTCAAAAATTCTAATAATTTCCCACCATTTTCAAAATATTGAAAGAATTTCTAACAATCCTATAGTCACATGTATAAATAAAAGTGTTTTAAAAATTGAACCTTTATATAGTAAAAAATGCATTATAACAAATCTGAATAATATGGTAAATATATTTTGAACTAATTATTCTTTTTAATAAGTTATAGAAACAATTCACACACATAATAGTATAACATTATACTTCTCTTTTAATAATTGACACATTAAAGGTCATGGTGTTCATATTCTTTTCATGAATATTTTAAAGTTAAGTCCTTTAACTTAATAGAACGTTTTAAACATTTCACATTCATATTGGCATACTAGGGCCCCTGCTATAAGACACCCTTTTAAGTCTATTAAGAGTATTAAACACTTATCCTCTTAATTTACTATGGGAACTAAACACTATATAATTCTGGGATGGAAATAAAAATTTATTATAATGTTTCAATCACGTTAATGATCTATTTTGACTCATTGAACTCAAGACTTAATGTTATATCAAGTGTTGAATTAAGTTCTCATTATGGGTGATTTGTATTTATGAGCTTGAGACTCATCTCTCTCAATATCTTATTCACCATATCTCTTATTAATCCCTTTGTCAAAAGATCAGTCATGTTTTGATTTAATTTTACAAAATCAATTGTGATCACTCCATTTGTGATCAAGTCTCTCACATAACTGTGTTTAAGTCTAATATGTCTGAACTTACCATTATATACTTAACTATACGATCCTGCCAGTATCGCAACATTATCACCATATATATAAATGGGTGCTAGTGGCTTTTACCACAAAAGAATCTCATAAAGTAAATTCCTCAATCATTTTATTTCTTTACTTACTAAAACTAATATTACAAATTCTGCAACCATAGTGGAATTTGCTATATAAGTTTATTTCTTGGAACCCCAAGAAATTATATCCCCACTAAGTATAAAGATGCATCCACTGGTAGAAGTATGATCCTCATTATCAATGATCCAACTAACATCTGAGTATCCTTTTATAACAGAAGGATGATTAATGCAACTTACACCATAATTCTTTGTTTTCCTTAGGTACTTCAAGATCCTTTTTACTCCAAGCCAATGCATGTTACTTGGATTACTTATGTACCTACTCATTTTATTAACCCATAAAAGTGTTCTTTCAATAAGCCTGCTTCTTTTAGATATAAGAAATTGAAATCCTTTCTTATGGATGACCAAACTACAATTTTATGGCCAACTAACAAATAAAGAATAAACAATTCTTTATGTCATCAATCGATACTTTTCCTTTGAGAGCCACTATTTTTGTTGTTGTCCAATAGATGACAATAAAAGGTCATCTATCATTTAGCCATAAGCAATGACCACCATGTCTTTACAAGTTCTACACCCATTAGCCATTAAGAGACGTTGGTGTGACTTACCATGCACATCCTTAACATTCTTGCACCATTCTTTTATGTTTAAAATTTTAAAGAGTCATGCCAATGGGATGTCAATGCAAGCATGACTTTTCATACACATAATGCATCCTTTGGTGCCTATCATGTATGTAAATATCTTACATAATCCCCTATTATAAGAGTTATGCAAAGACAGTCGTGTAATATATAAATGAAAGGCTATGCAAAGTCTTAAAAACAGTTGACAACAAAATCATGTGTTAGATAAGTTCATGACAATTTTTCTTTTTTTTTTTTTTTATATTCTCTTATGTCAGGACATTAACATAATAAAAAGGCTTTCCAAATCATGAACAAAGGAAACTTAGTGTATACAAGAACATGTCTCATACAAATAAACATAGTTTGAAATTATGTCATATGACATTTATTCAATTTTAATGAATAAATATGAATTTTTAAATCATACTTTGATATCATATAAATTCTTTTATACATGAAAGATATCATGGATATTAGATCTTCATGTTATCACAAAACTAAGAAGATACACATACTTTAATCATGTTAGGACTTATTAGATCCTTTCATAATGTCAGAACTTAATTTTTCTTCATTCTAATCATGAACTGTAATTTTACCTTAAGATTGTTGGTATAATCTTCTTGATTATCTTGGAACTTGGAAGATGATTGTTTCAAATTATATATTTAATGTCACTCTCCTTAAGACAAAATTCACCATTACTAATGTATAACAGAGGTTTATACAAACTTTCTCACAAGATAAAATAAAATACACTTGATTGCAGGTTACACTTATTAAAATCAAGTCCTCCAAAAATTGTTGCATTTTTAGAATTTCTCTCTAGAATACCTATAATATTTTAGCTATAATAATATAGACAAATGAATCCTTAATATAGAGATGGAGAAACTAAGAGAAAAGGGAAGAAATTTGATAATCTAAACAAATGATACTTCTATAGCATTTATAGAGGTGGTGGTGACCATTTGCCAATAGACATCTTTGGTTTGGTGATTAACAACTTGATATGAAAAGTCATGAGTTCAAATGATACGAATGTAATTTTTTTTTTTATTTTTTGTCATTTATTATAAAATAATATATAAAATAATTAATTGATAATTAATACAAAATATTTCTTTAACCAATGAGTTTTTTTTTTTAATTTTTATCATTTATTGTAAAATAACATATAAAATAATTAGTTTATAAGTAATACAAAATGTCTCTATAAAACGACCTATAAAATAGTTAATTGATAATTAATATAAAATATCCCTTTAGTCCAACATGTTTTTTTTTTATTTTCTATCATTATAAAATAATATATAAAATAATTAGTTGATAATTAATACAAAATATTCCTTTAGTCCAATGATTGTAACATTAATGAATAAAATTTTTTTTAGTTATTTATTAAAATTTATATTTATTATCTAATAAACACAATAAATAAATATTTAAGAATTTAAACTAATGACTGCATCATTGTTCAACAAAATGTGTTTGACTTCTTTATTTTTTGTGACTTCATTTTCACAAATTATGTTTGTCTAACCAATTTTATAAACAAATCTACACATTGCATCAGAGAATTTTATTATTGTACGCTCGTTCCCATAATTACAAACACAATAACATATTGTAATCGGTAATGTGAAAAATATTTGTATGATTTGTTTATAAAATTTGTTACTAAAAAAAATTTATTCTTTTCATACGTTTCAACATGGTCATCTTTGAAAATGCCATTAAAGGTAATTGCACTTTCTTTTTATTATCATAATTCATAAGTTCTACCCATTAAAAAATATTTTACAACTCTTTTAAAATAATTATTTTTTTTCAATAAAATAAATTTATTTATTCTTCATAATTATTTAATAATATGATAAATAGTATAATTTTTTTTAAAAAAATAAAATATATTATGTCCATTTTGTTAAAAATATATAAAATCTTCATTTTTTTTAAATTAGTAAAAAAATAATTTTAATTGATAAAATAATTATAATTACAAATAAGTTCAAAATTTTCCTAGTTGAATCTTTATTGCAGAACACACACGAAATAATAGTAAAACCTCTTAAAGAAATCAAACGACTTAAAAGGTACGAACCAGGTTAGTAGTGGGTCCGCGGCCGTGATAACATCTACGCTGGACTGCCAGAGACTCGTGTGGAACATATCGACACGTGGGAGGTCCTCGTCAGCAAGAACCGGTCATTCATAAAAGGAAATGAACATTCCAGTTTTCGTTTCTGGACGAACCTTCTGGATTTGCCAAAAAAGACAAATCGAATAAATATCCGATGAAACCAATTAAAAGTTTGAGACGTTCACACTCAAAAAACGACACCGTCTCAAGACAAACAACAAGAAATCCCGAAAATAAACGGCCTCGTTTCATCGAAGAATCCAGAACCCTGAAGCACAACCGAGAGAGAGAAGCTCCTAGAACCTCAGGCGCAGCAACACTGGAATATAAATATTCTTCCAAGCACATCGGCGTTACGGTAGTTAAATTCGCAGCTTCTTGAATTTGCGTGGCTTGTTCTCTGTAGATCTCTTTTGCATTCTCTGTAAAGGGCTTGTGTGGGTGAAGGAATACAATGGCGGACGTACAGATGGCTGATGCAGAGACCTTTGCCTTCCAGGCTGAGATCAATCAATTGCTGAGCTTGATTATCAATACTTTCTACAGCAACAAGGAGATTTTCCTTCGTGAGCTGGTCAGCAATGCCTCTGATGTACGTGCAGTGCACCTCGTTTGCCTTCTTTCTTCTTAACTAAGTTGTCTCTGGAATCTTAGATTTATGTAAGATGCAATATTGATCATTTTGTTGCGTTCCTTTTTGATTTGTTCTGTGTGGGTTTGCGCAATAGGCTTTGGATAAGATTAGATTTGAAGGTTTGACAGATAAGAGCAAACTCGATGCTCAACCGGAGCTATTTATCAGGCTTGTTCCCGACAAGGCCAACAAAACCCTGTCCATTATTGATAGCGGCATCGGCATGACCAAAGCAGGTGAAGTGTTGTTTGTGAAACATTTTGTGACTTCTTGAATCAATGTGTCTTCTTCTATTCCATTGTACCGTGTAACCTAGGATTAGTCATTGGGTGAGGTTCTTGTAAGGTGGGCATGCCGGATTAACCTCGCACGTTGCTATCTGTGATTAGATTTGGTGAACAATTTGGGTACAATTGCAAGATCTGGAACCAAGGAGTTCATGGAAGCACTGCAGGCTGGAGCAGATGTTAGCATGATAGGACAATTTGGTGTTGGTTTCTACTCTGCTTACCTTGTTGCAGAGAAAGTCATTGTGACTACGAAACATAATGATGACGAGCAGTACATCTGGGAATCGCAAGCTGGAGGTTCCTTCACTGTAACAAGGGATGTTAATGGCGAGCAACTTGGCAGGGGCACCAAGATAACCCTCTTCCTGAAGGAGGACCAGGTATATAAATGAGCACCATGAAAATCTTTATGATAAGCACAGGTTTGTCTTATATGATGCTGATTTGGTTCTAATTTGTACTTAATCAATGCAGCAAGAGTACTTGGAGGAGAGGAGGATCAAGGACCTTGTCAAGAAGCACTCTGAATTTATCAGTTATCCTATCTATCTCTGGGCTGAGAAAACCACCGAGAAAGAGATAAGTGATGATGAAGACGATGAGCCAAAGAAGGAAGAAGAGGGAGATGTTGAGGACGTTGATGAAGAGAAAGAGACAAAATCCAAGAAGAAAAAGATCAAGGAAGTTTCTTACGAGTGGCAACTCATTAACAAGCAAAAGCCTATCTGGTTGCGCAAACCAGAGGAGATAACCAAGGAGGAATATGCCTCCTTTTATAAGAGCTTAACTAATGATTGGGAGGATCACCTTGCTGTGAAGCATTTCTCTGTTGAGGGTCAGCTCGAGTTCAAGGCCATCTTGTTTGTCCCAAAAAGGGCTCCATTCGATCTTTTTGACACCCGGAAGAAGATGAACAACATAAAGCTCTACGTTAGGAGGGTCTTTATTATGGACAACTGCGAGGAGCTCATTCCCGAGTACCTTGGATTCGTCAAAGGTGTTGTGGATTCAGATGATTTGCCCCTTAACATATCTCGCGAGACACTTCAACAGAACAAGATCCTTAAAGTTATCAGGAAGAATCTTGTGAAGAAATGTATCGAGATGTTCACTGAAATTGCAGAGAACAAGGAAGACTACAACAAGTTCTATGAGGCTTTCTCCAAGAACTTGAAATTAGGTATCCATGAAGATAGTCAGAACAGAGCCAAGCTGGCCGAGCTTCTCCGATATCACTCAACCAAAAGTGGTGACGAAATGACAAGTTTGAAGGACTACGTCACCGGGATGAAGGAGGGTCAGAAGGACATCTACTTCATTACCGGTGAGAGCAAGAAGGCGGTTGAGAACTCCCCATTCCTGGAGCGACTTAAGAAAAAGGGCTATGAAGTTCTTTTCATGGTGGATGCCATTGATGAGTACGCAGTTGGCCAGTTGAAAGAATATGATGGAAAGAAGCTTGTTTCTGCTACAAAGGAAGGTTTGAAACTTGATGACGAAACTGAGGAAGAAAAGAAGAAAAAGGAGGAAAAAAAGAAATCTTTTGAGGATCTCTGCAAGACCATTAAGGATATCCTGGGAGACAAGGTTGAGAAAGTGGTGATTTCTGACAGGATTGTGGATTCTCCGTGCTGTTTGGTGACTGGAGAATACGGCTGGACTGCCAATATGGAGAGGATCATGAAGGCCCAGGCACTGAGGGATAGCAGCATGAGCTCTTACATGTCCAGCAAGAAGACAATGGAAATCAATCCGGACAATGGTATCATGGAGGAGCTAAGGAAGAGAGCTGAAGCGGATAAGAATGACAAATCTGTGAAGGACCTTGTGCTGCTTCTGTTTGAGACTGCTCTGTTGACCTCTGGTTTTAGCCTTGATGATCCAAACACGTTTGCAGCTAGGATTCACAGGATGTTGAAACTGGGCCTGAGCATTGATGAGGATGAGGCTGCAGGGGAAGATGCTGACATGCCTGCTTTAGAGGAAGATGGTGCCGAGGAGAGCAAGATGGAGGAGGTGGACTAGAGCCCCTGATCTGAGGCGTACTTGAGCTGATTAGTTGTTACGGACATCCGGTTACTGGACCTGTGTTATGTGTCAGGGAAAAATATCTATGTCGTGAGTCTCTTTTGCAGTGTCTGGGTATCTGTATGGTTTTCAGACTCTGATGTGTGCCTCTTTCTCTCTCCCCCTTTTTCTTGAACTATAAATATATTTCCTGTTAATTTCAAAATTTTCAGGTGTGAAGCTATATGCGGACGCATTATTCCGGGGTAAAAATGGTTACACACTTTCTAATTTTTGGGCGTGACACCCGTATTCTGGCCACTGGTATGGTGCTGCGTATGGTAAATGAGGCTTGATCAACAGTAATTGCAATGTATCTTACTGACTGCTTTCATACGGTGCTGCGTATGGTAAATAAGGCTTGATTAACAACAATAATTCCAATGTATCTTACTGACTGCTTTTATATTTCTTTACAAGCACGAGATGATGAAAACAAAATCCGCCAGCCTCTTAAACGAAGTGATGGCTTCATTCTCCCCATAACCTACTGGTATCAAACCAATGCTGCTGGAAAATCCAAAAATACCCTAATCATCCCTTAATCGATCCCATGCGCGACAGGCCCTTTATTTCGACAGGCCCGGTAATTCCAGCTTTTGATTTGCAACGGGCGAGAGCACCGAAACAGATGGCAATTTAAATCAAAATGTAAATGTCCTTAATATTTTGCCTTGGAAATGAACGATTAATGTATGAAAGACCTCCGGGGCCTTCTTAACATTCATTAACCGATATAAGTGGCGATTCCAGATTTCGCTTAAGTCGATCAATATGATGAAGTATAACGAAAGGTCAATATTCGAAAATTTCCCACTATTAACACCAACAAAATAGTCATTTTGCCAGTGAGTAACCTTTGCCAAAATACGATATAATTAGAATCAAAACCAGTCATGTTTATCGGCGCTCGATTCTCAGACATGACAAAAATGGAGAGCAACTAAAGATAACTGCCTACCACTGGCAATAAGATACAAGAAATTGTAATGGTGTCAACACCCCCAAAGTTGAATTGCTTGTGACCAAGGCAGTCCTTCAGGATTAGCATTAGCATCAAAACACCCCTGACCCAGGACTTCCGGCACAGAAATAACAAGGTCATATGATTATTTATTCTCAGCTCTGAGATGCTTATAAGAATACCAAGGTCATCAATTTTCCAAAAGGAGATTATGTATAGAGCTTGAATAGTTAAATATTTAAATTGGAAAACAAGCTCAGAACTACATTTCCAAGGGTAAAATTCCACGGGAGTGAACACTCCAATATAATCAGTTCTAAGATTTCAAAAACCACACTTGAGTGAAAGACATCATGAATCACCAAAATCTTAAGTGAAACCAGAACTAGTTTGAGCCCCACCAAAACCACCACCTCCACGACCAAAGGCAGGCCGTCCACCAGTGCCCTGCAGGATAAAAAAGATTAAACAAGTTGATAACCACAAAAAGAGATGTGGAAAGTACAGGTACTTGCCAGTTTCACATTCTTCAAAACAACCAAATATCAGAATGCAAAATAAAAATTAGATCCAGAGTGGGGAAAGGAGTATAAAAGATCAAGGAACCCATTTCCATCTTTATCACATGTAATAGGCATTGATACCCAATAATTCATCCCATGCTTAAACAACCAGCTAGGACTTTGACTGACATTTGGGGCTGTTCACTCTCACCTTTTATCACAATTACCACTGAATGATAAGATGCAATTGAAAGAAGGGATGACCAAAGAAAGAAAATGATGGATGGAAGGAAATGGGAAAGGATGATAGGGCATAAAGAAAGCAAAACTTAATTTGTTGATTCACTTCCTTCTTATCGCCCTCCTTCTCCCTTCTTCATCTCATACAACCCAAGATACATCCCAGCAAAATGATGACATCAGCTTTGTGCATTTACAAACT
Source organism: Rhizophora apiculata (assembly GCA_037832385.1). Taxonomy (NCBI): domain Eukaryota; kingdom Viridiplantae; phylum Streptophyta; class Magnoliopsida; order Malpighiales; family Rhizophoraceae; genus Rhizophora; species Rhizophora apiculata. The sequence continues at coordinate 8,260,447 of CM075428.1, read as the reverse complement.
CAGCTTTGTGCATTTTCAAACTAAGGCAAAATAAATTTCAGAATAAGCAGATGCACTTTCAGCCACAACCCTGCAATAGAGAAGCTATAAAGTGACATTACCCTAAATGAGGGTTGGAAATCTGCTGGAGCTCCTCCCTTCTCACCACCAAAGTCACCCCCCCGGGGGCCCCCCCGATACCCTTCACGATCACCAAACCTTGGTCGATCTCCATCAAAGCGAGGTGGTCCTCTACAGAATCAAAAGACAATGTGCATATTTAATCTTAATCCAAAAGACAAGAGGGAAATTATAAGGAGCCATCAAAACAGTAAACACCATGCATATTACCGGGGACGGTCACCTGGTGGGCCACCCAAGGGCCGACCAGCAGGCTTTGCAGACTTCTTCAAGGTGGCAGGAACAATTTCTGACGGAAGATTGAGGTAAGACCTCAAAAATTCAATCCCATCATTGGTGAGGTACCAGTAGTAATGCATCCAAGCAAATGTCTCACGAACAAACTCCTTGGATTTGAAGCTCTGCATAAGCTTAATCACCTGCAGATTAGGAACATCGATTTCTGGGTGCTTTGCCAGGTTGAAATCCTTCTTGGCATAGCAAACTCCCTCTGTAGGTTAACCAAAAACACATAATAAGATACCTATCTTCCTTGTCCGCATTAGTTAGTAAGAAGATACATGAAATAAACATATTGAATTAAAACCAGACAATTGAGGCCCTCCATTTGAGAACTTAAATATCCGGCCTAGACCAATTTCTTTTCAACATACGCACAACAGAACCAAAACTACCAAGAAGAACAAGCCACCTAACCTAATTCTCTCAACAACCAAGTAGGCATCAGCCTTCCCAGTACAATGACTATGCCTAGTTGCACATGTATGGTCAAATTAAGCCTTTTAAGTCCTTCAAAGAAGCACGAACTAAGCCAGTGCATGGAGATAGGTGTCTTTTCAATGTTAATCTGAATTAGTATAGAACGCATGCACAAATAAAAATGACAAGTAGAAAAAAGAAAAAAAAAAAAAAAGGAGAGAAATAGGAACCTTGAAAGAGATATTTTGAGATTTCTCTCCTGTTCTTCTCTGGAATAATCTGAAGACACAATCAGAAAGAGCCGGAGCCCACTTAATATTACTAGGAACAACAAAAACACAAAAACACTCAGAAGGAGATGAGAACAAGGGGACAAAGAGATACCATGTTTGGGCAAACAGTAGGGAAGGGCCCTTTTTGTCCGAGTAGGTGCTGCAGAGACGCCGGTAAAGGAAGCTCCTTCGTTTCGCAGGTTACAGAACTAGACGAAACCCTAGAAAGACACCGGTTTTTATATACCACTACCGCAGAAGCGTGGGCCGGGTAAATGGAAGACCCGGGTCGTACTTGTATGCAAGTACTTTCTTCGGCTCCCAATTGGATTCTAAAAGCTTCTCAATCTTGGATTGGCCCAAGCCCCGATGGCCCAAATCTAAACATAGTTATTCAAAAATGTACTGTAAAAAACCGTACTTGTATTTTTTTCTCTCTCTCTCTCTCTCGTGAAATAAATTGCAATAAAAGAGCATATATAAAAAAATACAAATTTTTAGACAAAACAATATTAATGAAAATATTAATTGTCTACTCTTGCTGTTCAAATTTGTAAATAGTTACTGGGTTTGCACGTAAGAATTTGGTAATTATATCTCTTTCACGTTTTAATTTGTGAGAGTGACGATTTGGACGCATGCATGAAGCCATGCGGTGGACTTGACTCGCCCATTTTGGTGGTAATTTTTAAGCTTAGCCTCTCGCGATTTTCCTTTTAGGATAAGAAATTATTTAGCTGTCGGTATATATATATATTGTTAACACTTCTTTTTCTTTCACCGATTGGAATCGACTACCATGCTAGGCACCAATCTTGGGGCGAGAGAGCGGTTGAGTACTTAATCACATGAGCCTGGAACTGCTCTCAATGAAAATGGGCACCGCCTGCACATCTCGCAGATGTTGAAAAAGAAAAACAATAAAACTCACGGCGGCCGAACGAGACGTACATGCTTTACAAGTTACGACTACGTGGGAATCAAAGCTATGGGGTCCCATGAAGAGAGAGGATTACACTGCAACACATATTATTACACTAATGAACCCAGAATAGTACATGTAAATAGTCAAAACTTGAATACACTACGATTCACTACTGTACAGGATAACTTAAAGCTAACTTGAATCGCTGTACACTCGCAGATTATCATACATAGTTTTTTTTTTTTTTTGTTCCTCCTTCCAATTCCACTATAAAACATGACACTGGAAAGAAAATGGCTACTCACAATCAGGGGAACTAAAGGCCCAACTGACAGAATGAAGACTAATGAGCAATGGTGGACAGAGACATTTGACAGCATGCATTCCAAGCTTTATAGTTGTGGTTTTCAGTCCAGGCATTTGACTAAAAGATCATGCACAACTAACTACGATGAACCCTGTGGTCAATGACCTAACCAATTTATGCAACATCCTCTGGATGAACTTCGTTAAGCACCTCAATTGCTCCAACTGACTCTTTGTCGATCTCATAAGAAGAGAGCAACCTCCTCTGTACCAATACAATAAAGCAAGCCAGGAAAAGGGATTAAGTATTGCCATTGTAAAACAGAAATGATATTGGAGACACAACTGCCATCCTCGGATAAAAGAAACTAGCTGCACAACAACAGACTTGGGGCATTAGCCATTGTCAGTTAGTCCTCAGTGCACCTAGCCAAATGGATCTCACATGCAGCACATGGAAATTGCCAAATGCATCCGGTAAGGGCCATTGAGGTGGATGGCCCATAAAACTTTGACAAAAACTTGCGCTGGCATTTTATGTTTTGGGATCTAGTTCACCACTTATGCTAAAGTATTTTGCAGAACATACATTGCAAATGAGCTAAAGAAAGCCAACAGGTTATTATCAAATTGAAGGTGCACAAAGGGGTTATCCAGAAATATTGATGGTGCGGCAAAATATCTTTGTTTCATTCACCAGTCATTGGAAATGAAACACATATGCTGAGCAAGGTTTTGCATTTAAAGAACAAAATGTGGATAGGTCATGTGTTTGTATGAATGCAGCATGAGTGGACTACATGAATAATTGAAGGAAAGAGAAAAAAAAAAAAAAAAACAGGAGCTAATAAATGAAAACAAACAAGAAAATTAGGTTCTTAAAGAGGTACTCACATGATCCTCAAAATGAGGGCTGGTAAGATTGATGGAGAGGTTCCTTATCAGCAATAGCACCTGGGCAAGAACCAGGAAGAAAAGGTAAGTGTCATTCAAGGCATTTCTGTATCAGTTACAATGCTCAGAACACAGAAAACACTAACCAGATGCTTTAATTAACCTGGGGATAAAAGATATAGCTTACGATAACCTACGAAATGGTGGAAACAGAAAAGCACAAGTTTGACATAACACGTACTGTCTCTACATCTATAGGGTCCATCTTCTTAAGTTTCTGCACATGACCAGAGGCATTTGGATCAAAGACACTGCCAATAAAGCTGTACACTCGAGCAAAATCAGGCAGAACTGCATACAAAGGAGTAGTATCAGCATTAGCAGTTGAGGAAATGGAAGAGAATGAATGATAAATACAATTTGCACCAAGACATAGGACTTGACAAACTTCTTTGTCCTCTGAAAACAATACTTCACGAATAGAAGGCAAACAGAACAACAAAATACACAAGAACACATTAACATACAATTTGTCAGTTGTCAGACACATTAAACTTTATGATACTTAAAAATGTGATCAACTGAAAGAGAACAGAACAAGTCATAAAAGGCATACATACATAGCAATTCCGTATAACCGGGAAACAACTTAGCCAGTGGCAATTGATATGGGCTTGACAAGATTTCTGTAGATATCATGTATGGAATCTAATATCATATCAGCAAAGGATTTTCCATAACCTTAAATGAAACAAGAATGGGTTTGCACTCACACACATAAACATAAGAGATAGTACGCACAGATTTTGAGGATTTAACAACATCAATGACAACTATTCTAACATCATCCATCCAAAATGAACCAATTATACATGGAACACTTTAAAACCAGTGTCAAAAAACTCATACCACATTGGTATGTCTGGGCCACAAGGATAACAGGTGTGAACAAATTGATTGAAGACCTCACCTCTCAATGACTGGTTATGATTCCCTTGTTCAGCTTCATCCCCTGTTGGTTTTGTCCTTGGAGTACTCTCAGTGCTACTGCAGCAATTATTAGCCACTAATGGGCCTATCAAGCATCCAAAACACAGAACAAGTCATTTCATTTTTCCAAAAGGCCATAAATGTCATCAATAAGTTCTTGTTACAAACCTGTATTTTGATTTGATGAACTGACAGTTGGCACATTTTTTTTCCAGGATGATGCAGCAGCAGGGGAAATAGGGTTTATAGGCATAGAAGAGGAATCCGGTCTTACAACATAACCAGGTTCAAGATGACCAGATGGGGACTGAAAGGATCCTGAAGGTTGTGATAGTGTTGAGGCTACAAGTACAATATGAATAAGAAAGGTTCATCATTTACACATTAGAGTGCAAAACACACACACACACACACACACACACACACACAAAGGCAATAGTCTCACCATTTTTTGAGGCTTTCTGAGGATAGGGGTGAGAAGCTTTCCTTTTGGGCCGAGGGGGAGGTAGATGTTCACCTGTTCCATTCTTCTGAACCTTTTGAAAGTACTTCTGTGCATGGCTGCGTATCTGAAAAGGTATCACTTCATTTTTGTTTATTGCCAATATTGGTAATTTCCAATGCTTAAAGAAGACAGAAATGAATGCAACGAAGGGAAGAATGAAAGCCTCATCATCAGATACATTTAATTAATTATCAATTAGGTAAATTTACTGGAACATGAGCCCAGGAATCAGTATAACCTTAAAGAATATAATATTTCTGATGCTCTTTCCACAACAATTGGATATAATCTACTTAAAACAATAGCCAGACTGATCAAAAAAAATGAACTGAATATGCAATGAATATCAAGGAACATGATAACTCTCAAAGAAAATGAGTAAACAAGTTTGGAAAATCACCACTAAAATCATATGCTGCATTTTTATGGAAAACTGGAATTACAAGACTATACTTTACAGCACCTGAATGACTGTCTTAGACCCAACAAATGCCCCAATCTTTTTCCAGTCACGATCAAATCTGAAAGAGTTAAAAGAACATGAAACTCGTCAAGTACATGTGCAGGAAGAAAAGAGGAAAGCAAAAAGAAGGAACCTAAAAGTACCATTTGGGCTTAATCGTCCCAAATAGATGATTAACTATCAACTAAGCAAATTCACCAACATATGAGTCCAAAGAGTCAGTATTTTCTTAAAAGTACATCATCCATCTGATTCTCTTTCCACAAAAACTGAGCATCTAATCTACTTGAACAATTTTGTGCCATACCCACTTTTCAAATGCTTCAACAGCTTTTGGTGCTATCAACTTTACAATCTATTTTGGTTACCTCTCATAGTTTCCTGTTACTTCATGAACTATAAAATGAAGCCTATTCACTCTCAATAAATTGAAGTGACAAAAGATGTGACGAGGGACCAACTTTAATGAGCTGCTTCCAATCTTTCATATGGTTTCTGTCTGGAGTAATTTCCAAAGCATCTTATTTACATTCCACAATTCATCAATGAAGATATAACCTTGAGGTACAGAACCTAGTGCTATTGATAAGAGACATTCTTTGTTTCTTCAAGGGTGAACTTAGAAAAGCTATCACGGAATAAGATTAACTGACTATACCAACGGATATAGTAGCAGGAAGTAGCCCAAAAAATTAATTGCCAAATAATTCAAAAATAAGCTCAGATCCACGCCACAGAACCAAACACCACATTCAATGGCTTGAAAAGAAAAAAAGAAAAAGGATCAATCCTGTCCAGAATCGCTACTCTTTTAAACCAATTGAACTTTATTTCTTGTACTCAACTCTCTCAGAATCCACGAAGGTTTTATATATACATCTCAAGTCACTGCAAACTAAGCCGAGCACTGAAAATTTCACCGATAAAATTCAATTCGCAGCCCCAAATTAAAGTGCTAAGGTGAAGAGAAACCCTAAAATTGAAGCTGAAAGCCGAAAAATTTTATGAAGCGAGAAGTGAAAAGGAAATTTTACAGCTGGAGAGCTTCGAGGAACTTGTCGTGTTCGGGCTCGGTCCAGCTCTCCCTGGACTTGGTTATGGTGTAGGGTTTTCGGACCTTCTTACTCAGATCCTCCGGCGTAGACGTGATGGGTGCCGTCGCCTGCGCTGCGGCAAAAGGACCGAGTCCCGGTAACGCCATTCCGTTCGGATCCAAGTAGAATCCTTCAGCCGGGTTCGGGTTTTTTTCATACCATAAATACAGACGGAATTAAAGGGTTTTAGCCTTGGGCTTTAGCCTTGAATAAAAACTGCGGCTATCTGACAGACACGACAAGAGGAGTTCTTATACGATTCTCTGGGATACTATCTGGTGCTAGACAGCCTAAAAAGCTTCTACGTAGACGAGCAACGTGTAAGAACATGCCGCGTTAGCTTAGTAACAACGATACTGCGTGAAAATTAAGCATCTATCGTCCATTGTTAAAAGGAACGGCTATGATTGTCAGCGACGGCTCCTGGGAGCAAAAAGAGACGAGAATATGAGAAGTACAGAAGAAAACTCAATCAATTTCAAATATGGTTAGTTATAATTTTATAATGCGTATATTCATATTTTCGATTGTAATACATGTAAATGTTGAACAGCAGCGACGCAATCTTGTTTTTATTTACTGCTCATCCTCTCTTTAATTAATTCAACCCACAATAGTCATTATTAAAAAAAAAAAAAAATAGCTAGCTGATGATAATTTACATCAACTAAACTTGTTACCTACACTATGTACGTATGAATATAAAAACATAGTAATTATTTATTTAAAATGCTAAAATTATTTAATTTTATGGTTATAAAATAATTAGACTCAAAGTAATACTTATACACCATGTAGATTAAAAATTAATTCACATCCTCATAGTAGTGAGAAAAAAATAACAGAAAAAGTGTATGAATAAGTGAAAGATCAATTTAAAAAATCATTAAATAAAACTATAAGAAATTACTTTTTTATGATTTTAATCGTCCAATTACAAAATTTTAGAGTTACAAGAAATATCAATATTCCACCTTTACAATTGAGTACAACTACTTTTATCTTTAAAAGCTTTTTATGAAATAAATATACATATCATTTCATCAATTGAAACATTATTTCAATTTACATTCAACAAAGTATAACTAATCAATTTATTATATGCTTCTATTATTATTTTGTATTTATCCAACAAATTATCAAAACTTCACGTCATTTATCCATCATATCGCAAAAATTCTTAAGGACTATTTCAAACTAGACGAAAGCAAATGTAATTGGTTGCAAGAAGTGACAAATCAGAAGTTTTGTGTTTCTTTAAAACTAATTTGTTTAAAATACAATTACCGCATTATCACTTAGAATAACATAGAACAAAACAAATTTTTTTTTTTTTTTCACTTCTGCAATTGTTGAAGATGAGTTATAGAATATGTAACAAATAGATGATAAAATTTTAAAGTCCTTTTGATATTAAAGAAAATAAATTTATAAATTAGTAGATGCATAAATAGGTTAAGAAGAGTTAGGAATGCAAAACTATATAAATGGATAGATTTAAAAAAAAAAAAAAAAAAAAACGCCTTGATCTTCTATCTATCTCTTTTTTTTTTTTGAGTTATAAAAAAATTAAAATACATTAAAAAAAAAAAACAAAAAAAGGTATCACATGACACATATATGTCATGGAAATGAATATATGAGAAGAGAAAACTATATTTTATGAATTAATTAAAGTGAAAAATAATATATCCACGAATAAATTTACCAACAATTCTTATAAACACGAGCACGTGGCACCGATGAATTTATGATTATAGTGATGAGTATCGTAACAACATTCAAATGACTTATTATGATTTATGACTTAGAGAAAATGTTTTTGTGTAATTTGTTTATGAATTTTAATTATAATAATAATATTACTCTTTAAAACGGGCTTAAGGCGCTTTGCCTGCCACTTAATTTTACTCTCCACGCCCAACTTGGAAGCATGTAACCCGTTTCCCGAGAATTGAGGGAAGGAAGAGATAGTCCTGTGGACACGTGGCAAACATCTGTAACTAGTTGCTTCAGTGGCCAACTATTTCAGACGCATCATTGTTCTAAAGCCTCTTAGGAGAAGATATTTAGAGGGGGACGTACTAAAATTGCACCACGCAAAGTGCCCTTCTGTTCTGCCTTTCTATCCTTTGATATTTTCTTTGGCTGGTTCTTTCGCCCCCCTCTCTGTTGTCAATGGTGGCGTTTCATGTTTAGAGGCCTATTTTTGCTTCCACGTAACTTTCATGTATTCAATGCGTGTGCTATCAATGTCAATTCTTTGTGTTAAACCACTTTTGTTAAATTTCAGAGACCAGAAATTTTGATGCGCAGAGCTTAAACTAGTCACTCCGGGTTACATGTATAATATACCTATGAAGTGAGTTGGATGTGGCGTTATCATGTACATTTTAAAAGACGGGATTGGACTCGAACGAGAAAGAAAAAGGAGGCAATTCATGTGGAAGACAGGACGGCTCTGTTCCCTGAACGTTAACGTGCACTCACAGGTTTATCTTTTCTACAACCCCAACAAATTGCGTTTACACGCGGAGTCCTACACTTGTGATCGAGACGAGATGGGTCTATTGAGCCAGTAAAAATAGTCTGTTGGGCCTAGCTCCTGGGCCTCATGAGGGAGACTTTCGGCAATTTTTGTTCATAACAATTGGCCCGGAAGGACATAAAGTCAAGTCAATAGTCCATGGTTAGTACAACAGAAAAGGCCACGCGATTGTCCGTGGGAGGGACAGGTCGAGAAAAATGGAAATGAAAAAGGAGCCAATGGAAGAAAGAGTTTTGGAAAATGAGAGAAATCGCAAGGCTATGAGTGACTTCAATGGGAATAAAGCCGAAGCCACAATTGTTACCATAAAAGAGCAATATGTTGACCGTCTACTGTGACCAATCCTATATAATAATGGAAACGAAGTCACCTTTATGGTCTTTGTCCTTCCTCTAATCGTGCTTGCTTTGTTGTTGATAATTAAATACTGATTGACAGTGGCACGGTAACGGTGGATTGGGGGCAATAGCTAGAAATCCAAATTTGTTTATAGGTTCAGAGTGGGTGTCGACTCGACGCAGGAAAAAGCAAAGGCCTTTCCCAGACTGGTCCGACAGAAGGACTGTGTATTATTACAATGGCTTTGCTGGACTGATATTTCTCTCCCCATTATCTTGCCACGACCGATGCGTATGTATGCAATTCCACGAGCAAATTCACCAAGTTCACATCCTCTTCTTAAAGTTATGTTTTAGCCAGCGCACCTCAATATTTTCTGGCATCCATTTGCCAATTTTCCTGACAGGTGCAAGTATAAAGAGCTCGTGACAGCGAAAGCGAGAGTTTCTTAATTGTAAGCCTCCACCCCAACCCCTGGGGCCTCTTTCTTTATTACACTTTCGATAGAATCAACCATTCCATCTCATACACGTCTGACGTTACCCTGTCAGACAGTGGTACTGAAATTGGACCCACACGAAGACAAAGCCAAACAAAAAGCCAAATTGATCTAATTATGAAACTCCAGAGTATTTGTTACGAAACCGAGAAAATTAAGCAGGAAAAAAAATAACATAATAAATTGAGTGGCTTTACATTGAATTTTGTAAGGGTGGATTCAATCTCCGCGGACATGAAGGACAGGAAATTGACGGTAACTGGAGACATTGATCCTGTGCATGGAGTAAGCAGATTGAGAAAGTACTGTTCCACAGAGTTAGTCTCTGTTGGATCAGCAACAGACAATAAAAACAAGGAAGAGCCCATGAAAGAGGCGCTGAAAAAAGAATTAAGAAAAGCAAGCCAATGATATGGCCGCCGCTCTCCAGTTCTACCAGGCGTACACTAATAATCCTCAGGTAACCGCCTCCTATCATGTAAGAGCCGCAGAGAAGGCTCATTGCTGCCTTGGGAAAATCCCAATGCCTGTGTCATTGGCTAAAGTTTAGTTAGGCGGACCCCAACGGATTTAAATTAATAAACAATACTTACTTGGTTCTAGTGTACCTTAGACTGTAAGTTGGTTCAATTTTGGTAGTGATTTTATATCAGGGGTTTTCGTTTTCTTTTTTGACACGCTGTGGAAGCACACTAAATGTATCTATTCAATTATAATCTAATGAATTAATTGAGAGGTAAAATTAATTATCTGGATCATTCATGGGAGTTCCCAGCTACCTGAAAATTGGCATAAAAAAGTTATACAGCGACCATTCGATAACAGTTTATCTGCCATCTTTTCTACTGATAATTATCCATTAAAGTATTTTTGCTACCTACAAAAATTAGAATTTTGAGACACTGTGGTTTCTATTTATTAGGTATTCATAGTGACGTATGATTATAAAATACTGTATTTTAAGATTATTATAAATATGTGATCCCTGTTTGCTTTCCTCCTTATATTATATATTTTTTAAAAAACGATAATTAAAAAAATATTTTAAATTTTACTATCAGAAAATAATTTATTTTAAAAAAATCTTTGATAAATATTTTACAAACGCCCCTTAGTCTACACCCTATATATTCCGGCCAGCTATGCTTGACTGCAGGCTACTCATTGCAGGCCGATTATTCCACAATAGATGAGACCCGATGGTAACTTCCTGGAAATTAAGTGGTAATTAACGTCGTTGGTTCCGTGTGGAGTGCTATAAAGAAGTGCTCTTCCGTCTCTTTCATCTCCTACGCATTATTGGCTATCTGCAGCTTTTCTTTGATAATCTTGTTCAGCTCATTCAATTTAGTATAGAAATGAAGGTCAGAATTGTCTCCTAACGTTCCATGATATTACCCTTTTTAAATCTCGCTTCTTTTTTTTTCGCGAGAATTACTCGTATGGTTAATCAACCTACGAGAAATGTTCATAAACTCTAGTTGATTAGTTTAACTGGTCATTCTTTGCTTTGTTTTGTTAGTTGCTAAGGTACCATGTGGTCCATTTTGTAATGACTTTGCACTTTCTTTCTCTTCTTTCTCTTTCTTTTTTTCTTGTGGCAGAAAGTAGTATTGAAATTGGATCTGCACGATGACAAAAAAAAGCAGAAAATCATGAAAACGGCCGCCGGCCTTGCAGGTTGTTCTTCTATTTTCTTGTAAAACTCCTCTGTCTGGTTGCCGAGCAACCGAAGGAAAAACAAAAGAATTAAGGCCTTAGAATCTTATGGGATCGGTTTGACCTATATATGGCAAATTTCGTGGCCACCTTTACATATTTTTCTTACTTTTCCTATAAAAGAAAGTGATATTTTCTTCTATGAAACTTAACATGGTGGTACCTAGATCATTAAAGTTGTACAGTGCAAAATTAAGAAAACGTGGAGGTTGATTGTTGAACTTTACAGGGGTCAATTTAGTTGCCATAGACATGAAGGAAAAGAAACTGACAGTAGAGGGTGATACTGATCCAGTGTGCTTAGCGAGAAAACTGAGAAAGCTCTGCCACACGGAGATGGTTTCTGTAGGACCACCAAAAGAACCCGAAAAGAAGAAGGAGGAGCCCAAGAAGGAGGAGCCCAAGAAGAAAGAAGATAAGAAGAAAGACGCTCAAGATGCAAAAGACAACGTGGCTGAGCTTGTCAAGGCGTGCCAGTGCTACAATCCCTACATGACCACATGTTACGTTGTCACAAGAGCAGAGGAATATCCCTATGCTTGTGCCATTTGTTAAATACTTAGCTCTTGTATCTTATAGTAAGAATCATAAGAAAACTGAACGAACAGAAAAGAAAATGCATTTATCAGTTTGTGTTATTGAATAAGACGTTATCAGCTTGTATGGTTGTTGTTCATGTCATGTCTATCCTCTGGTTAGGAAGGTACCGAATTTTGGAAGTTATGGTTTCTCACTGAAGGCTAATTTTCCTCTGTTGGTGTCATTTTTAATTTCAGTGAACAAGCGTGCGTCATTGATGTCGCCTTCTAATCTGACAATTTAGACAGACGTTTTGAGTAAGCAACTTCGTCTGGAATCCTCAAATAACAACGTGTCATGAACCCGTCCAGAGTTTCCGCGTTTTGGTAATAGAAAATCGCTACGATAGAGAGCAGGCGTGCTCTAATGACGATGACTTGCTAAACCAAGGTGAAAATTACGTGACGGTGGGTTGATCGTGAACGTTGTCGTGTGGTTGAAGTGGCTCTCGAGAGTGATTTGGTCATTCCCTGTTGGCCATTAGAACCAGCTTTCTTTGTTCAATTAATATTCTACATGAACTTCTTTTTTACTAGGTTAGGCTGAACACTACCTTGACGTCTTGTGCATCCTTGGAAATATTCGAGTCTACAATTTGAAATCCATCGCCAAAACCCTCTTTTAATTGTCGTCTGTCAAGTCTTATTTATTCGAAGCAAAACTTTATCCGGCAATGGCATTCTTGTCTTGGTTGAGAAGTGCTATGGCAACATCCTTCAGTTCAGAACAAACTTTACGTTGCTCTCTTCCATTACATACAATGCTCATTTAAACGGGAGTTTCTATTTCGGAATCAGAAGTCCAAATGTCTCGTGGTCAAACTAGAAATCCCACTTATTTTCCGATGAATCGAGAAATACAAACTGAGAAAAAAATATGGTAAGGTAAACGTTGGTTCGCGTATCCTACAAAATTATGCTGAGTCTATACCCAAATAAAAAAAAAAAAAAAAAGTACTTATCAAACCGTCTCATTTGTTGGGTCCGTGACAATGTAATGAACTTTTTGTTTGGTTGACAAAATGAAATAGTATCCATAATTTGTTCAAATAAGACTGCGCATTATTAGAGGCCTCAGCCTTGGATGGACCGTACACATTTAAAGGAAACTTATGGGATAGGAGTTCACTAGATGATCAAAAGGCCTCCGTCAACTTGGGGAAAATTGGTTGTACAATTTGACATGTCGATCTAAATCAAACTCTCCGCACCACTGAAAATACTCCTGTCATTTGTCATTTCAAGGTTGATAGGAGAAATCATACAGTTGGTTTTTTTTTTTAAGTTACACGGGGAAAGCGAGCACACTGGGTTAAAAAACAAAATCATGATTCCATCATTTTCTTCTGAGTTGTACAGCTGTCTCAATGGTTCCCTAAGCACAAATAAAAGATCCATTTTCGAAAAATATATGCCGAATATACTCCAAGTTGGCGTCTAGTTGACGGCATTCCTCTCCCCTTATGCAGGTAGTTTCTGAGATCTAGCAAATCAAGCAATTGGAATTGAATGTTGCTTATAGCAACTATGAGATTCACCCGATTTATTGAATCTTTTTTACTCCTTCGCTTAATTATTTTCTTAAACCCAAGCCTGGGTCAAGTTTGGCACTTTTAGTTTAAACTTATGTTCTCCCTCCAAACACGACCCCTGAATTATTAGATAAACATACTAGTATTGATCTAATATCCAGACAGATTAATTAAAACGACCTGAACCCGATTCAAGCATAATCAATGGAGAAAGAAAAAGAAGCAAAAGACCTGCCAGAGAGAGTATTATCGACCAACCAATTCCTCTCCAGAGAGAAGTTGAGCAAGCAGGTATTAGAGATTTGAGATGCAGCCAAGGATGAGATGACCCGCGTGCGACCCACGCGGTCATAACTTTCTCTCCTTTTTTCTTTTCTTTTCGTTTTTTGTTTTTACCAACACAATTTATCAAAGCCCATCACTGGCTATCATTTTCTTCTTCTTTCCACATCTCAGCCCAATTGTGCCGAGCTTCTTCAAACCCAAGAAATGAGCCCTTCTGTTTTGGATCCAAACTCGCGGATAGAGCCCCATAAGGTATGCCGAAAGTTGACGCCCCGAAAAACAGGAGAGTCGTAGTAAATGGTATCCACACGGGCACATCCCAAACGTGTTGCTCCTTAATTATGCCAAAAATGTGCAATGACGCTATGCCGAGGGCCATAGGCACTCCCACTAAGACCAAGATTCTGCCTCCTATCCTGTAAATAACCTCCTCTGGAATTGCTTCTTCTTCATTGTTTTTGTCTGTTTTGGAGGTCTTGTCAATGGCGCTCTCTTCTATGCTGCGTGTGCTTCGGGCAAAGCCTTTGGCATTTGCGTGTAGTTTCCACGTTCTTGATGATGGGTTGTTCAGAGTTTGTGTGCCTGTGGGGTGGAAAGCAGGGGCTAGTGGCTTCCGTGGAGAAAGCTTTCCTAAGCAGGGCGGTGATTTCTGTACGCACAGCAGAGCATTCATGGTTTCTTCAGATAAATTTTTGTCAACCTATCCGTATGCGTGTAGTTTTATGGCTGATTATCTTATCCGGACGTGAATGAACGGTGTGGGTGCCTAAGTTTCTTGGGATATTTTTTCAGCTTATCGTTTTGTGAACCTTATTGCGAAAGATCTTGTGAGATTTTTTGAGGTCCCATCTTGTGTAGGCGACATACCGTTCCCTTGTGAATCATTCCTCGGCCCATTCTGTTGACTCTTTGTCAAAAAAAAGATAGATTTTTCATATTTTACTATTTGTCTCAACTTTACTTGTGGTCATTACGTTGAAATTTGCCATTCTTGGGGGAAAATTTTAATCGGAAGATCCAGTTCCAGTTCAACTCACATTGATGCGATCGAAGCAAGAAAATTTTTGGCCAAATTTTGACCCATTGGATGGATAGAGGAATTGATGCCCAGTTTCACATTTCATAGGGGGGCCTCTGACTCTGAGATCTGGACTTCGACACAAAAGGACAGGCCATGATTTTTCCATGGACGCTACAATGTCGTAAAGTCCATTGATTAAATGGGCCGACGGGCCGCTAATTGGGCAATGTGTTTGGAGTGCTCAGATCAAATAACATAATAAAACCTCATTTATTTGCAAGAAAATAACTTTTGCTCTGCAGATCAAATAATATGACGAAGTTTCATTTATTTGCATGAAAACAACTTCTGCCTTGGTTTTTATGTGATTGCCGTTGGTTTCTACAGTATTTTTTTTAATATTAATAAATTTAAAATTTTACTATCTACATTCATATTTACAAATTTATTTATACATTAAATATCAAATTAAAAATTTAAATATAAATTAATATAAAAAATATATTAAATTATTAATTATATTTTTTATTTTTACTATTTAATATTAATTAAAAAATATTTTATAAATATGTTAATTATTATATTTATAAATTAAAATTAAATTATTATAATTATATAATATTTTTATTAAAAAATTATTATTTAAATATTATTAAATTTATATATAATTATTTTATTTTATTTTTATTTTTAATATTAATAAATATAAAATTTTACTATTATGAGCCATACGGAGAACTTAAATATAAATTAATATAAAAAAGCACACTAAATCATACCTTTACCTCGCCCGGTGAATATTGAAAATAATTAACATGAGTGTACAATATGCCTCCTATATCGGCTAATATTACATATCCTTCCGGGTCATTGGAGGATTACCAAGTGGTATGTTGCTCTCGTCGACTTTTTCCACTACAAGTGAAATTAAATTTACGGGAACGAAGTAATGCTGGATGAAACGAGAAAAAGTTACCGTTATTTTAAATTTCAGTGAGCCAAGCCAAATCCGCCAACACAGAAATTAGAAACCCTTTATTTATTTTGATGTTTCGGAAAATTGAATTCCCGCTTGTTTGTTTCGCTACAGAGGATCCGAGAAAGAAACTCTCTATCAAAAGGAGATAAAAAAAAAA
Source organism: Rhizophora apiculata (assembly GCA_037832385.1). NCBI lineage: Eukaryota > Viridiplantae > Streptophyta > Magnoliopsida > Malpighiales > Rhizophoraceae > Rhizophora > Rhizophora apiculata. Next base: position 8,244,522 of record CM075428.1, on the reverse strand, counting down.
AAAAAACTGCCGATCGACGGAAAGTGGAATACGAAGAGAAAAATGTCATCAAATGTGAAGGACGACGTTGATCGATTGTTCGAGTGCTTCAAGTGCGGCATTTCTCCTCCTCGTGAGTTTTTTTTTTCCCTCTTTTATCTCTTATGCTTTCTTTAGTTTTCTCGGAGGCCAAACAGGGGGAAGAGCGACAAGAATGATTATTAATTCTCTTCTTGCAAATATTGCTTCGTTGGTTTAACTGCGGACAATTTACTTGCTCCTGATTTGATACTTTTTTTTTTTTTTTTAAATGAAATTTTCTGCAATACTAGTTCTTAATGACACCGAAATTACATCCATTAAAATTGTTTGATTAATAATTTTTTTGGGGAATTTTTATTTTCTTTGCGATTTATGTGCAGAATCTGCTGTGAAAGAAAGAAAAAGAAGCAAAAGCAAATTGAGTGAAAAAGATAAGCTGTCGGGAGCTTCCAGCATTCCATCTCCTGGATCTATGAGTCAACAAAAGAAGAAGAACGCAACAGATGCACTTCTTTCGCGGGGGAAGGTCCGTTGTGTTCGTCATTCAATATTATTTCTTAATGATTTGTTGTTTGTTGTTTGCTCTTGTATGTTATACGAGGATGTCTTTCGATTTTCCGTGACTTAACTATGTACTTCTTATTGAGGTATTCTCGCCTTTTCAAGTTATTTCTTATTTGGCTTCATCGCTTTCACGGTGGGTGGGACGCTGTCTTTCTGGAGGATTTCATTTCAAATTCGAGTTTTCATTTTGATGCGTATTTTCTGTGCTGGACATTCATGATCTCTCTACTTTTAATCTGCAGACTGGTTCCGCATCGAATAATGCAAACCATGTTGGTCTTGGTCCTGCCAAGCAGATCTCTCCGGTCGTATTTTATGGGTCTCCACATGGTGTGCCTGCCAAAAGGCCCATCAGCCTGTTGCGACTGCTACATGAAATACATATTGATCTTGCAGAAGAACAAAAATCACACTTGAGGTGCTTTGTCTGATCCTCTCATTGTCTTCTTTTGCTTCACTTGCATTTCATGTGTCAGTTGTTCAAGCCAGCCCCTGGATTTCATTTCTCTTCAACTGCCACTCTTTTTTATGATTTGACTTGACTTGACTTTTTGGCTCTTTTTCCCAGACCAGAAGAAGTCTGGGCCACTTTTCCAAGGCAGAATGAGGCAATGAACTATGCAAGAGAGCATACACATGTACATGTATTTAGTTATCAAGATCACCATAGTGGACAAAGAAGGTTCCTTGTTTCAACGTACAAGGAGTTCTGGAGGAGGTCTTCTATAATGATTTCTTGCATTATTACTTATTTATGTATGAGAATTTCTGTCGTAAAGCATCACCGTGCTATTGTTTTCATTTCTAGGTACAAAAATATGGAGTCTAAATTCCGTCACCACTATGAAGTGATTCAGGAGGTGATAGATTCTTCAATTTCTTTTTTTGAGACAAAGCATTTGGAGACTTGACAAACTCACTCACTTTTGTGACTTTGTGAAATTGGATTTGTTTCTTGCACAGATATATTTGCTGAAACTGCATTTGTGTCTCACTTGCATTTAATATCTCTTGCTTGCTTTTCATGCTTTTCTAAATGCTGATTGCTCTGGTTCCATTTGGTTTCATTAGTCTGAACTTGTGGTTTGATTTATTCCAGTTATTGATCTGTGTGTTTAGGGTTTGCCATGCCACTTGTATTTTGATTTAGAGTTTAATAAGATAGAGAATGAAGAAAGAGATGGAGATCAAATGGTTGATCTCTTGATATCAATCATCCTAGAAGCATTGCTTGAAAAGTATTTTATTCAAGGAAACCAAGATTGGATTGTGGAGCTAGATTCATCTACTGTAGGTATGGTGTTTTTAAATTTTGAGACATTAATAATTTCTTCTACGTGTGTCTATCTCTCTGCTTGTCTTACTCAGTTGCATCTAACAATGATGAGGCACATCATGACTTGCATATTTGTTAAGTTAAAGTTTGTTATTCTTAAAACTAATTATTGATTGTGTGCACACTTGTGCAGACAAATTCTCTAGACATCTGATTATCCGCATTCCAAATAGAGCTTTCAAGGACAACTCACATGCAGGTGCATTTGTTTCTGAGGTACCCCTTAGGTGATGGACATGCTGACTGTTTAATTGTCATTGTGATTATGCATACGAACTCTTGCGAAGCAAATTCAAGTTTTTCCTTGCTTCTTATTAGAATATTGGAAATGGATTGAGGACATCACAACTTAACTATAATTCAATAAGATTGATGTTGGAGAAATCTATCAGACTTAATAATAATGTTTTTATCCACTGCCACATTGTCAGGTATGCTCTCGGATTTTAAGTGCAAGGAGCACAGATGGTAAATTTGAAAAATTGTTTGTAAGAAAAGACTCAAATTCTGCTGAATCTCCAAGCCAACTTTTTATAGACTCTGCTGTCTATTCAAGGAATCGGTGCTTTCGCTTAGCTCTTTCATCCAAGGCAGGGAAGAGTTCTGTTCTTCTCCCTACTGGGCGCTTCAAATGTAAGGACATGGTATGCTATTATATTAGCTAGGATTTCTTGTTAAGTTGTATAGAACCTCTTCTGTGCCTTATTTGTTTTTCTGTCCACTGTCCAAGCCACTCATTTTCTGTGCTTTACAACAGATTAGATTCCCATTAGAACAACTCTTAACAATGTTCAGATCTGTTGGTCATTGCTGAGATATTATTGTACATTTTGTTACTCTTTATTCAGGCCATTGATTTTAAGACAATGGTAAGGCTACTTACATTTGACTCTTCCCCAAAACAAACAGTGCTTGTGCACTAAAATACCCTTTTATTTAGGCTGTAAAGGCCATTGATTTTAGAGTTTGTTGATTGGGTCTGTTATTTGCTTCAATCATTTGATAGCGTATAAAAGTATCAAGCTCCAGCTGTCTGCTGCTTCATGATGTTTGGTATATTTCTGTAACCCAGCATTGAATGATATGCCTGTTTGAAAACAGTGTGAAGAAGACATGTTCATGGCATCCTTGATCTGCAGCATGGACTCTGATTGCGAGAAGCTTCTTGTCTGTGAAATGGGCTTGGCCTGTGCAAGGACACTGCACTTTGATACAGAGGTAGGTTTGAGCTCTGCATTAGTTCCAATATTGCACCTTCCAGATTAGGTTGTTATGTCCCAGTGCCATTCAAGATTCTTTTAATGACTGTTGTTAGACCAAAACTTCAGTGCTTTTATTTTTGTAAGAGGCATCCTGCTATTTTGATTCCGATCCTTTGATAATGGGAACTGTTCTGTGCATAGGTAAACTATAATCTCAGAAGCTGTACCCCCCAAAATTTCTCATCAAATGGTTGTCCAAAAGATGCTTCAGTTTCTTTTGAAGGGAGCAAGTCACCATTTCCAGCACTGGATAATTTTATAGAATCCATTGCCTCAGTTGGAAGTATATCAGGTGGTTTGGTTTCTAATTGTATAAATGTCTCGTTTTTCCTCCACTTGAATTGGCAGGGCCTCTTCCATTAGTCTTTTTGGTAGGGTGCTCTTATAGCTTCTTAAATGTCTCTCCTACTGGATTCTCCCTTTCTTCTTTTGACGTCTGAGAGACTCAATCTCAATCCAATAAAATTTTCCAAGGCACAATTCCCACAGCCAGTCAATTCATTTTATAAGTATTTCTCTGGCAATATTTGAGAGTGAAAGTGAAAGGGAGATTGATTCTTTTATAACAATATTCTGCTGATAATTCAAGAATAACACGGGGACCAGAAGCTTGATCCTTTTTTATATTCTTGCTTTCAAATTGTAGATGATTCTTTTAGCCTTCTGATTCATGTCAAAAGGCTTTGTTGTTGTTTAGCCTTCTGACTATTTGAGCAAATTCAGGGAAAATACGAACCTGGTATTGGTTCTCAGAGTATGGGTTGATGGTCTACAGCATGTCAAGAAACAGATATTGCGAAAGAATTGGTAGACAGCATAAGAGCAACCATGGTACCTCTATTATGATTTCATGTCTTTTGGTAAAAATTTTCATTTTTGAAAGCACAAACTGTTTGGAACATGTGTGGAAAGTGTTTTTTTCAGTTATGCAAGCTCATTTCCCTTTGACTAACAATTTCCTTTCTATTTTCTCGATGCAAACATGCTCATATGCTTCAATCTCTCTTTTTGGTTTAGTTATTTATGTGGTTGACCTGAGAAGGGCAGTTTATTATCAGAAATGCCATGATCCAGATTGCCGAGGTGCAGGCCTATTCTCTGTACATTTACTGATCAAAGTGACCCTTGATTCATGAGTAATCATGTTAGGATGGTTTGTTTATGGTACCAGGTTACCGATCTCCCTCACGACTGATCCCAAGAAGCACAATACCTGATCATTTGCATTTCTATGATTCAATTGAAATGGTACAACAAATGGGGTTAACAAATGGTGCCCTTCAATACCAATTTGTTAATGATGATTGTCAAGATGTTCTAATCTACAATGAGAAGCACAATACAGAAGGCTCTTCCAAAGATGCTTGGTGGTTTGAAGCCTTAAAAGTTGCAGATGATATTGAAGAAAAGCAAAGAACATTTGAGCTCAGCAACATGGTTAGTTCATTAGCTCTAATCAAATATAATTTTTTATTGTTCCCTTGTTTCATGTCATTGAGATTTTCCAATATTATTTTGGTAAATGCAGAACAAAATACTTAAAATGCATGTTTCAGGAACAAGTAGTACAAACAGGAATTGCGTGCACTCCTTTCTGGCAAGAGTTTATTGTGTGCATTTTGTAATTCTTGTCCTTTGCCAGAAAGATAAAACATGAGCAAATAAATTCACTCCAAATTCTCTTGCATAACAATTAATAGTTTTTACCTCATGCAGGAGAAAAATGATGGGGATGATGATAGTTGGTGGATAGCTGTGGAAAGGACTACATCACAAGCTGAACTACTGCAGTTTGGTTGAATTATTTACAGTCCAAGCAGATGGTTGAATGTTGATCCATTTCCTGCTTGAGAGTGATGGCAGGCAAAGAAAAGTGACTCAATGACCAGGTAATTAAAGCCTCAGCAATATTCATCCAGTGACAATGGTGGCCCCAACATGATATAGCTATTCTTCACTGTGGGCTCTGTTATACATATACACACAAATATATATATATATATATATATGCTCTTTTCCTGAAAATTCTGAGGGTGGCATATACTGATTCCATACCTTGCATATGGCAAGAGGCCCACTGAAGGTGAGTGTTATATTGTGTGGTTCTGTATTTCTCCATTGGAGGATGGAGATGCAACATATCTGTAGTGAACTTAAAAGCATTATGGGCATCCTCTAGTGAAACTTAAACAATAGTTTTGTGTAAATCTAACCATTCATAGTGAACACACACGCAAGTTGTGTTACCAATTTGAATATGCTAAACAAAGCAAAACATAATTCACTATGATCAAAAGATACTGAGAGTCTATTAGTTCCTTGTTGCAGCTCCCTTTCCTGTTGTAATGCAAGAGCAAGCACTTGTTTAGAATCCTTTCAAACTTAATAGTGAACTCAGTGCATTGCCACTTCTAATCAGTGGTAGTCTGTTCTGGTTCTAGTTATACTGAATTTACACTCAAGTATTTTAGTAAGTCTATCCTTACCTTTCCTTTACCAGTTGAGCTAAAGGCCAAGATGAAACCCAATCAGCAATGTCCAAATGTCATTGGATCCCACTCCACATTTGCATGCATGCCTGGCTTTGATTTGTTGACAACGATCAACACATAATCATCATAATACAATGTTGTCTTTGGTCTGGCATCTGCTTGTCTGACAAATGTGGTGGATGCAAAACAAGCAACCTCTGCCAAATATAACCCTCTGATAGCTGATGAGAAACCATGAAATTGGCCAGCATATTGCACTTATACCTTGCCATGATATATACAAGAGCCATATGTTCTGTACACAACCTTATTGAATCTACAAAATTAAAGCAAGATTAACTCAAGAAAGAGGTCTGTTATTGAGCAAAGCAATAGTATGTTTATCCTTACTGACTGGAACCTTGTCTGCTGAATCATCATTCCCCATCAGTACCAGTAGAAATTTTATGACGCATGCCATTAGCAGTTCATCTTGCTTCTGAGGCAAATTTGGGTACTCCCCAACAAAAAGGGAACTAAGTTGGTTCTTATCATCATTATTTTACACTGAAGTCAACCTGTATGAGTCTTCGGCCCCTTGTGATAGCATCACACATTTAGTTCACTTTGACTGTGGTAACCAACTTGTATGGAACAAACCCAATTAACTCCTGCACAGACAAATGTACAGTGCTTTATGCTATTACTCTGAGGACTAAATGAGCTCTCAAGTTGTGGAAGTATTCAATCAAATGCCAACGGCCTAAGAGTTGTGTGTTGGTCCATTCCTGTTAGTGGAAACCTTAATAAGAGGATTAAGCAGTCTCTGACTCTCAGGCACAACAACCTTTTCAACTCAGGAGTAAGCTCGGTCAAAATATGATGCCTTACTTACAGATTAAAAATGTCAGTCGATGGACCCCAGCCATAAGAAACAAGACGAAAAGAAGATGACCATAGGTGATATAACTATACCAACACGATACACAGAGGTGAACCCAATATCATTTCAGTCCCATTATATCAAAAAGCATCGTGCCAGGGTCTAAACCACCTGAGTCTCCAGCAAGCAAATATAACTATATTTACAATATTAATGGCAAATTTTATGTGCTTAGGAAAGAAATAAAAGAAATCAGAAAAACCAACAATGAAATTGCAGAGTAAACATTGCTTATACAACAATGAATTCTTGTTTCCACAACATTGCTATTTACTATCATTCAGAACCATTTTCTGCACTTGTTATAGGCATTCTATGCAGTGGCAAACACAACCAACTTACTTCATTTGTTGCTAGACCTTTATGGTCATGATTCACTTGACTGTTAAAGTGCCAGAATCTCCAACTGCAAAGAGACTCACTCAGCCATCAAGTTGAGCTGGCTCAGATACAATGAGTCCAGAACAAAAGAATAGTTAGGGTGGTCTAACTTTCTCTCTCTCAGATTTTTCTAAATCAGGAAAACTAAAGGCAATTCTAGTTATAAAAGTTTCTGCAAAGTGTCAAAGTGTCAAACTTATACATATTGAAAACATATTCTAAACTTTTTATACTTATGCATACAAGACTGTCTTTTTTCTTAAGATAAAAAAAAGTATAGGCTAAAGAGCAAAACTGAAAAAGGAATCGCATCTTTGACTCAAAAATACATATGCAGGCATTAAGGGTTATGGCTGTTTACTTCCCATTTTAATACAGTTGCTTCTAGCCAACAAATTTTATTGCCTAAGATGTCCCAACTTTTCTCGGTTTTTTCCTTTAGAACTAAACAATCAAGACAAACCTCTGCAAAATTCAGCTCGATTATAAATTTAGGAAGTAACGCTCATTGTACCAGTTTAGGCCTCAAAGAGTCAGACCCCTTTGTTGTCACTTTGCTGAAAGCATTTGCAAGATGAGTTCACAATTTCAATAAGCCAACAAAAGCAAAACAGAAATCGCAATGACCAGAAGATACCAAGAACCTAGTAGTTCATCATTGCAGCTCTGTCCTCTTCTAAACCAACATCAAGCATTTGGTTAGAATCCTTTTGAGCCTAATGGTGGACTCAATGCACCACATCCTTAAATCAGTGAAAGTCTGTTGTTCTGGTTCTAGTTGTACCCAAATTTACTTGAGTATACCCGAGCAGCCCATCCACCTCTGAATGATGCAGCATGCAAATATGATTGTAGTAAATCAATCCTCACCCTTCCTTTACCAGTTGAGCCAAAGGCCAGGACGAAATTCTATTAGAGAATATCCAAATGTTATGCAATTAACTGGGGAAGCAGAAAATATCAGTTGGACCAACAGAGAGAGATAAATGACATAAAAACTTAACAGTTCTCCAAAAAAACAAAAAAATGTCAAACCTGCCGGCAAGAAGTCACCATCCATGTGAATTTTGGGGACCTCACACCCATCAAATTGATCAACTGGCAAGTAAACTTAAACATCCTCTACCTTTTGAATATATCCCATTCCATGTCTTGGGCATGTAAGATTTGTGCCCATGTCTAAGTTTGAGTTGAAGAATACAATCAACATATAATAATCTTAAAACAGTGTTTTCTTTGGTCGGGAAGCCATTTGTCTCAGAAATGTGGTGGATGCATAAGAAGAAACCTCTGGCAGATGTAACCCACTCCCATAGCTGATGAGGAGCCATGAAATTGGATCGCATATCATATTTATGTCTCACCATGATATACAATAGCCGTAAGTTTTGTACAAAAGCTTATTGGAAGTATGACATTAAAACAAGAACATTTCAAGGAAAGAGTCTGTTATAGAACAGTAGAAGTAGTATAAGACCAAATAGAAGCATCACAGAAAATAGAACATGCAAGGTATTTGGAGCCTAAAGAAGGAGAAAAAAAAAAGCAGGTAAAAATAGTGATGCTAAGTACAAACGTGCTTCTACCAAATGATGCAGCAAAGTAAAGATCTTTAAGAGTATCTGCCACACTATCACCACCCCTTAAAGAGGAACCCACAAAAAAATAAAAAAAATAATAATAAAACAGCAGGTGAAAAAAGTTTGTATCAGAAAAAAGGTAAGAATAATGCAAATGCTACCAAGATGTTAACAAAAATGTTCCCTCTAAATGATGCAGCAACCACAATGCAATTGTGATCCAACATGTATCAGTCCTTTATTTAGTTCCACATTGGTTGCCTCAGTTTTGATTACTTGCATCATTTAATAAAGAAAAGATAATGTTAAAGTCTTGATAAACCTAGCATTATTTCCTAGGAGATCAAACTATGGACACGTAGCTGCAAAAGACAGCCCCCATAGGAAACAAAACAGATACAATTTTGCATCAAAAGAAAAAATAATAAGTAAGAGACAAGGATAGTTCGCTGATACCAAGACTTTAACAAAGATGCAACATCCAGAAGATGATTGTCATCCTGGCATGTATCTGTCCCAGTTTAATGCCCTCTTTGTAGCATCAGCCTTTATTCCTCACATCATTCAATAGAGAAACGATGTCACAAAGTCATGATGATGCTAGCACTACTCCTTAAAAATCATTTAGTGAAAATGTATTGCAAATTAGAAGCCCCAAAGAAAACCAAAGGGTTGCAAGTAATTTGCACCAAAACAGTGAAGAAAAGGTAAGAATGATGATATGGGAAAAAGGATGCCAACCAAGAATGATGTTAACTGTTCCAAGACTTTCACAAATAAATTCCTACTAAATGATGCAGCAACCGTAGGGTAACCATGATCCGTATCTGTCCTCTATTTACTGCCCTGTTGGTTGCATTAGTTTTTATTCTGCACACCATTCAGTAAATAAAAACATTGTAAAAAGTCTTGATAACCTTAACACTTGTCCTTAAAAGGTAAGAAGTTCATGTAAAAAAAAATTTTGCACCAGAAGGGAAAAAAGAAGAAACAAGTAAGAACAATGCTACTGCTGCTGGTGCCAAGACTTTCCTGAATAACCCTACTAAATGAAGCAGATGGCTGTGAGGTATCTGTCCTTGATCTACCTTGTCAATTTATTCTCCACATCATTTAGTCAAGAAAAGATGTCAGGAAAATCTTGGTAACAGACGAGCATGTAATGCACTATTGGTTGAAAAGAAAGAATTTCTTTTGCATCATTTCATGGAGTAAACATTTCGTAAAAAACTAGCACACAGGTCCTTAAAGAGAAGGATAATGCTAAGCCACCAAGACTTTAACAAACTTGTTCCCACTAAATGATGCAGCAACCACAGCGCATTTGTGGTCCAACATGCATCTATCCTTGATTTAATGTCCCATTGGTTGCATCATTGCATCATTTAGCAAAGAAAAGATATCGTAGAAGCCTTGATAACCTTGCAATAGTTCTTAAGGGATCAAACCGTGGAGACATAACTGGAAAAGTCAAAACCCATAAGAAAATAAAACGGGTAAATGTTTGCATCAAAACAGTAAAAATTTAAGTAAGAGATGAAGATAGTGCCGCTAACACCAAGACTTTAACAGACAGAGATGCAACAACCAGAGCATAATTGTGATCCTGCTCTGTATCTGTCCTTGAATTCAATGCCCTGTTTGTAGCATCAGTTTTTGCGATTCACGCGATAAAAGATACCGCAAAATCTTGATGATGACAACACTACCCCATAGAAAAAACCATTTAGTGAATTTGTACAAATTAAATTCAAAATTCCCCGAATATAAGGTACGAAGCCATTAACGCCAATGAAGAACCAAAGACGTGAGAATCTTCGCATAAGATTTGAATCCAAAATACCTATCTGAATTAGGGATGTAATTAATAATGTAACAATTAAAGAAGGTGATCAAATGGTAATTCATCCCAAAGCAGAACCAATAAATAAGTTTGATCTAAACAAAGTAAAAATAAATTAAAAAAAAAAAAAAAAGGAACGCAGGAATGTTAAGCAAGAACAACCCACAATATTGCTAATCAAGAACAGCCCACAAGATTGCTAAACAAGAACAACCGACAAGATCGCTAGCCAAGAACAGTAATATTAAATCCTGTAAAAGAAAAAAAATCGATAAAGAAAAGAAGGAAAGAAAGAAAGAAACAGAACAGCCTCTCAACTTGAGATCTTCAAGATCTGGCCTTCAAAGGAAGCACATATAATAGTGAATTCGATCGTTGAACCCACAGTAATCAAACGGCTGGGCTGATTTACCAGAATAAAAAAGAAGAAAAGAAAGGAGGCACAAAAGATTAGAACGTTGGAGCGGACGCAAACACATATCTTGTGTGTTCAGAACGCTGGTTTACCGACAAAATTGCCAAACAAGACTGAACTGCCAAGCAAGCAAGAGCAACCAACAAAATTGCCGCTAAATCTTGAAGAAAATCGATAAAGATATTAAGAAAGGAAAAAAAAACAGAACAGTTTCTTAACTTGCGACCTTCAAGATCTGGGCTCCAAGGGAGAGAGATGCCGCGGAATTCGAACGTTGTACTCATGACAAAAAGTCTAAAAAGAAAAATAATAAAGCCGAGAAATTGTTACCGTTGAATCTGAACGAGCGCAAATGCAAACACGTACAGGGTCTTTATAGAGAACATGCAAGTCGGTTTAGCATAAAATTTAAGTCCTTTTCCATTTTTACCCTTATTGATGAAATAAAAAATTTTAAAAAATCCTACAAATATATTTTTTATTTATTATTATTATTATTATTACGCTAAAATAGGTGGCGTTTGGGGACGAAACCCTCCGTTTTATGTTTATTTAGGAAAATGAAGTGTCAAGACTTTTATAATAATAAGGAGCCCCGTGTGACTCAAAGGCGAGGAGTGTGTTGGTTCGAGTTGGACAAAAAGGTCCCAATATCTAGAATCGAAACGCACCGTTTCTGCTCGACGAATTTGGCAATGTTCAGTCGCCTCCACAAACGAGTCGAACGCACCGTCTTGAACGCCGAAAATAAATAAATAAACCCGAGCTAATATCTCCTTTTATTTTTATTTTTTGGTTGGAGAACAACGACTGATAGCAGTAGACTTGAAAGAGGGAGAGAGAGAGAGGAGGAATATTTTTGTACTCTGCGGGCAAAAAGAAGGTTAAAGAAAGAAAGATGCTTTGTTTGAGAAATCCTCTGCCATTGATTCCAAGCAGATCGAAAACGATAAATATCTCGAAAAACAGCAGAAGCAGTTTTGTTGTGGTAAGCTTTACTTTAACGGTAATTGTAGGAGCCGCTTGTCTCCTTGCAAGAAACAACATTTCATTCTTTTTTTATCGGTTTCAGGAGTGTGCTCAAAAAGGTCCGCGACCCAGGTATCCGCGGGTGTGGAAAGTAACAAAAAAAATTGGAACCATCTCCAAGGCAGCAAAGCTTGTCAATTGCGTAAATCTCCACTCTTTTTGTGTTTTTCTTTTATATATATATATATATATATATAAAATAATTGTTATGTTGTTAATGCACATGGGTTCTGATCCCAGATATTGGATTGATCTTGAAATACCTTTGTTGCTTGGTTTTCCATTTTTGCAGTGGGATCCCCTTTTATTAGGATTTTATTTTATTTTTTTTCCCTTTTTGTGCTTCTTTGCATTTTTTGAATGCTAATCCTTCCCTTATTGTGCTTGTGTAGATAAAAGGGTTGTCAAATGTAAAGGAGGAAGTGTATGGGGCTCTCGATTCATTCATTGCATGGGAATTGGAATTCCCTTTAGTTACAGTGAAGAAAGCACTGAAGAGTCTGGAGCATGAGCAAGAATGGAAGAGAATAATCCAGGTATTAGAGCAACAAAATGTGTTTTTTCCTGTTTTCCTATTTTTACATTCTTTTCCCTCCTTTTCTGATTTACGTATGGAATGAGAAAAATAACGTTTGGGACTGCAGGTAACAAAATGGATGTTAAGCAAAGGTCAAGGACGGACGATGGGAACATATTTCATGCTAATGAATGCCTTATCGGAGGATGAACGGCTTGATGAAGCTGAAGAGCTTTGGACAAAGTTGTTTTCGCAGAAGTTGGAAAGCATGCCTCGTATGTTCTTTGATAAAATGATTTCTATGTATTACAAAAGGGAAATGCACGAAAAAATGTTTGAGGTACTGTTTAATGTATCTCATAAAAACTCAGTTGTTCCATCTTTATATCATTCTCAACTGTCATTGGTTAACCCTTGGTTTCTTTTAGCTTGTTTTGCCCAGTGTGACTTCCCATTTGTCATAGCACAGATGTTATGACTTGGTTTTTTATGAAGCGCAAAGCCTGTAGCTAAAATATTCTGTTATATCTGAGGCTTTGAAAATGATTGTACTACATCATAATCTGTTTGGGTAGGGTATCTTTTAACTAGATTTTGGTGAGATCTACTGGCTCCATCTTTTTGGGGTATCATATCATAGTCTAATACTTTAATGTGGCAATGTTCAATTTCTGTGTTTGACATCAAGAACTTACTTGGAGAATCATTGCTTTCTGCAAAAGAAGCATATCGACTGCTTGTAAGTGAATATGATGACTTACTGGCATAAATGGAAGCTGTCTAGTAGAGTGGCATGCTTGTATTATTCTTCTGGTACATAACGCTAATGCCAAGCAGGCCTAGTAAGAGGCACTGTCTATGGCCCTTCCTTCTAATACATCTGAATATAAGCATTTTCAAATATTCCTGGATTTAATTTGTTTTATATCCTTTCGTCAGTTTCTTTTCCCGAATGATGTTGTGCTTTTAGTAACTTCAGCTACCTCATTGGTCCTCACTTCATTTTAAATATGGTTTCATGCAGCATTTAAGTTGATAGCCCCTGCACTGTGGCCAACTATGTGACTTACTGGTTACTCTTGTAGGTGTTTGCTGACATGGAGGAGCTTGGTATCCGACCAAGTGTTGCAGTTGTTAACATGATGGGAAATATGTTCCAGAAGCTGGGTATGTTGGACAAATATGACAAACTAATGAAGAAGTATCCTCCACCAGAGTGGGAATATCGATATATCAAAGGCAAGCGTGTTAGAATTCGAGCACAGCAGTCAAATAAATTTCACAGTGCTAGCAAATATGTAAGTGGGGATAAAAAGACAGAGAGTGGAGATGAGGAGACACCCAGTGATTCAAATAAATTGGGTGATGAAGGGATTCAAGGAAAGCATTCCAATGAATCTCACAGTTACCACAAGTATTTAACTAGGGAGGAGCCATCTCGAGATTCAAATGACTTGAACAAGGAAACTAATGCACAGTTAAACGAAGAGGATGATGAATCTGGTGTCGGTGTATCATGTCAGTCCCTGTCCTCTCTATCTGGAAGTTAGATGACTGCGGTGGGAGCACAATTAGCATATCAGACCTGAAGAATAACGGTAAATTCTTTTGGATGATGACTGACGACTGTGATACAGAAGAGATGACGGTTGTGATCCTTGGCAATTGCAGTCCAGAAAAAACATGCTCACGCCCAAGATGTTCCAATTACTCCCCGATTAGATTTAAATTACACTAATCTCTGTGAGATGACTTTTACCGCAAAATTTGTGTGAAAAAAACAAAAATGGAAATTCTAAAGGACCAAGCAGTTTGAGTTTGCACATTCAATATTTGGAGATTGACTTTGAGAAAGAAAATATCCATCAATCCCCTGCTTAACTACTAAGCCTTAAAAGATTGTCAACAGCGTTTCGGGTAGGCGTCAATTCACGTGGGCATAGCCTCTAGCCAAACCTCGACGGCGGCCAGATGACTTAAACGCTTGGATCAACCAAATTATTAAGTCAGCGGCTCACACAATTAAAGTGACGCTTGATGAAAGGCTCAAAGTCAGGTCTAAAATATGAATATCGGACTTAACCCTGGCTGATGCCATTGGAAAATCCAAGTGCAAAGCGAAAAACGACAACTAATCTTTTTTCTATTCTTTTGAGACTGATCCACTAGCCGCCCTGAACCCTTTTAACTAGGATATATATCCATTAAGCTGGCCTGGCTACGGAGTCCCACTCTGGCTTCCCTCGTTACACCATCCGCTACGCTGCAAAATCTTGACCTCCGCAATTTATACGTAATGGCGTGTAAAGCAAGAAAAATCAACATTTCCATAACTAATTGATTCTAAGTATTGCCCAGTTGAGCATGCAGTATCAATGATTCTGACAACCAAAACTCCTTTACGGGTCATATCTGCGTTTACCTGATAAAAGGGCTCCATGAAGGTAGAACTAAATGTGCTCGAGTGAATTAAAAGGCAGATATAGATGACTATCAATGGGGTGCTCAAGTTCGTTTATCAAGTAAACAAACACCAAAAAATGAATTTATCCTCTGTTAATGTAAACAAAATAATATATCTTATTCATCATCTGAAGCTGAACCATCGGAGCTTGAGCCCTTTGTATGCACGTTGCCATTGGCAGCTATGCCCTTCTGTTTTGTATCCTTTTCATCCTCCTCGTCTTCACTATATTCACTCTCATAATCATCATATTCCTCTTCTTCAATCTCCTCTTCTTCTTCAACCCCATCTTCTGCAACAGCTCCCTCTTCTGAAATAGGACCACCCCGAGTACCAGCTCGTGTTCGTTTTAGAATTTTAACCTTCAAGTTTGTTTTCTTGTCACAACCTATCCAAGAGTCACACAAGCAATAACAAGTCAAACTGTAATTCCCCTCTGCTGGAGCTGGGAACTTGCCCATCACCAGTCTGGAGCCACTCCGCACCCTCTCAACAGCTTCTCGCACTGCTATACTTGTCTCCTTAACACTTGCTCCTGATCCCTCCATTGTGTCCTCAATTGCCTTGGAGGCAGCAGTTATAGCGGCAGGTTCGTCCATGAAATTTACCTTCTGAAAAAACCACACATTATTTGAGAGAGGATCGGCAAGCAGAAACCAGAAGTTTTCTTCCTTGTGGAATGGGAAGTAAGGAGCATGGGGGAGTGCACCGACTAGGCCATTAGCGCGTCTGATTGTTACCCAAGCTTGAACAGTTACAATGTCACCCTCTTGTATACCCTCCTCACCATCTGTCTCACATCTAACTTCAACTGCTATAGAAGGCATCATTTCCATCACCATCTCTACATCTTGTATTTCAGCAGGGGAGAATGCCGCTACTTGCTCAAGCAGTTCAGCTCGATCTTGAAGATTCATGTCATAGAACTCCTGAAAGGCTCTCACCCTCTGCAATCAGGAACCAGAACTCTTAGTTCTATGAACATCAGAAAAGACACAGAGAAACAGTTCATGTGGTTTGGAAGGGAAAGCAGCTGAAGATTCTGGCAAGTTTTTAATAAAAATTCAACCAGTACAAGAAAAGAAACAAAAATAAATGCAACTCTGCCCTTAACAGTCGTTAAGAGGAATATTTAAAGATTGACCAAAGTTGACTTTTTATTCACCAACCTTGCGACCTATCTTCTTCACAACAGACTCACTGAAGTGTGGCAGCTGCAAAAAGGGTGCAATTCCTTCTGCAGATCCTCCTGTTGTCTTCCTTGCACTGAGAGGAACAGCCTGCATCATCATTCATAAACAGATGTATGACACATAGCATTCACACCGATGTTTAGTTGAACAGAGAAAATCATAGATCATGTAGGAACATTATAGCATCAAACAGTAGTTCCTGTGTCAGATGCACTTACTGCTATATAATCAAACATCTAGGGTCACTGAAAGTCACCATTATTTGTGTTGCACATCTAAGTTGTTTAAATCATGTTATCATTATAAGAGCAAGGAGCAACTTTCACATACCTTTGGGTTTCTTACACAATATTTGTGGATTAATAAAGAAAGGTTAATTGAGTATGGTAACCAGAAGACATCAGTACTTTGGAGAGATATATGAGGAGATTTTAATCATTCAAGGTTAAAGCAAGCAAAGATGCTGAAATTCTGAAGCTGACTGCTTAAAAACTTCCGATAGAATGCTCAGAGATCAGGGACTAATTCATGAACATGATATAACATCTTATGCTAAAGAGAAATCAACAAAAGACTAGGAATACAAAAGGCAAGTTACAAAATTATGTTTATTATAATTACGAGGATGGAAGAAAGTTTGGAGGAGGAGATTGCTGACAAGTCTTAAATTCCAGAAGCAACCAAGCATAATTGAAAAGCTACAATCATGATACAGGATAAATTGACCCATAAATAACACTATATGTTTAACTAAATAGTACTCTCCATCTTCAACTAATTTAGAAATCCAGCAAATGTCAACAAAATGATAACTATTAAATGGGTCTATAAGTCAGTACCTGAATAATGCATTGAGAGAGCTCAACTACCCCAATGGCAGGCCTCAGCCATCCATGCCCCTGAGCAGTGCGTGGTATTACTGCCATCTAAATAGAGAAATCAAGCCTGGGTAAAACTTGACAGGGAGCAACTCCAAGACCAAAAAATGGGAAAAGTAACTATATTTAAGATGTTAACCAAAGGTCATAAAAAGAGAGCAAATGCAACCACTACAATTCATAACCAGAAGTCTTGAAATATAAAGATGCTAGTGCTACAACTATAAATTAGTTCACATAATCCCTATCCACACTGGCTGGGACTTGGGAACACTGAGTAAATTATGCAATCCCACCTGAAGAAATAACCCTGCAACCATAACAAACCTAGAAGTCTGCACAGAAAGATGTAACACAAAATACACAAATACCTTCATTAACTCTTCCAAAAGACGAGGTGCAAGTTCTAGCACACGTCTGAAATCACCTAGCAAAGCAGGCGACAAGGCTGCTGATTCACGAGCTAACTGAGCCTGGATCAACAACTCTGTCTGAATATAGAACAGCATGAATGTCAGTATCTGCAATGCCTCGAAGATCAAAATAAACAGCAGTACATGCTTGAAGAAAATACTTTAACAATGGCAGGATGCTGCTTCCAAAATTTAGCCTGCTCTTGCTTTATGTTCTTGAGGTCCAAATTCAATTCACTCCTGACAGACATGAACAGCTTTTGAAGAGGTTCATTGTCAGTCCTACGAACCGGAATTTCCATGTATTCAGCAGCTTTTGTGAAGACTTCCATAACTTTGCTGTATGATCAATGAATAATGTGTTAACAAAACAATGATGTTTCATTTTTCACCTTAAGCCAGACAATAATATGCAAAGAATTGAAAGCATGAAATTCCAAAGGATTATATCTGACTAGAAGCAAACAACCATAGATCTCCTTTGTCTTCATATGAAATGACTCTTGCCATAGGATCCAACTACTCATTCAACTTTTAACACCCTAATGACTAGCTATCCCAAAATTCTTTAATTACCTTGGAGCTAAAGAAGGTTTCATGAAGTAATAGTATGCAGATAGGGTTTGATGCATGACATAATTTCCTGTATATTTTGCCGATCTTGAAAGGTATATCACAGCTATCACCAATGGCAAGAGAATGCAAACACCAACAATCCAGAGTAGAAGTATTCCACCAGAAGCCCCATCAATGTCTAGCAGAAATTGAGGAAGAGCTATGCCCATTTGAAAACCCTGCATGCATAACAGTACAAAATCCAGTACCAAAGGTATTTATTGAAACTTATCAAACTGTAGGACTCTAAATACAATTAAAACTAATTCCTCCAGTAAATCACCTGTCTGCCATCTGGATGACCATACTTTTCATAATTCTCACGGGAGATTGGATCTGTAAGGGCCTGATAAGCCTTTGTTATGAATTCCACAAAATACTTGTGGGCCTCTGGAAAAGTTCAAATCAAAAGGCAGCAATCACAGTTTACTCTTGTCACAAGCTCAGCTTTCGAAGTAGTCTAAAATCAAGAGAAATGAAACACATAAAACCAAGGAACTAAAAGACCTTCAACCTGGATCAGGATTTTTATCAGGATGATACTGAATGGAAAGTCTTCTGTAGTTCTTTTTTATCTCAGACTCTAAAGCCCCAGGTTCCAATCCAAGTATAGCATATGGATCAAAAACTTGAATCTGGTTTAAGGGAATAACAAGGAAAATATTCATTTATGTCAACGAAACACAATAGTCCAGCAATAACTATGCTAAGATGTTACCTCATGGCTCATAGTCCTTATGTAATACACAAGAAATATCATGATGATCCAGAGTAAGATCAATGTCAAGTTGCTATATGTTGAGAAGTTTGAAATCTACATAAAACAAAGGAAATCAAAATCAGTATTATAGCATAAAAATTTCAGATTTAAGAACCACAGTAATATTGAAAACAACAATAGAACAGCTGACCCGTTTAAATATAGATTTGCGGTACTTCCCTGAACGAGTACATTCAGTGCATCGGCAGTGAATGCTCTTGCTTTTTTTTGTGGCAGCACGGCATAATTTCATTATTGTATAAGGCACCAGAGGCAGTGCCATTATTGTCAAAATAAAGATAGGGAACAATGCACTGTTCTCTTCTGGGCCAGCCATGGCGACCTCCTACCTGAAACTAAACACCCAATTACTTAATCACACAATCAGACAAAAAAATAAAAAAAATAAAAAGAAAAAGAAAAATGTAAAACCCACTTAGCACTCTTGTCCAATTCAATTCCAATATAGCGTGGACTGATTCCAAAATTTTCTCCCAAAACTCTCGCTCATGCCCGTAATTTAAGCTTCTAAGTTAATTAAACATCTTAGTTAGATCCACCAATAAGTCCGAACACATTCAAATTTATCAAGACCACTGAACTTCGTTTCAAATCGAGCTACAAGGAACAAGAAAGACAGAAACAGTTTAAAAAATACTACTACTTCAATTTTATCTCCACGAACACACGCATAAAGTTCAATCGATTGCCGAACAACCCTTACCATCCCACGCCACTGAGAAACCCCATAATTTTTATTTTTTTAAAAAAAATCACTAAAGTTCATCATATATAATATGATCCAGCTAAAAATAGCTAAATTCGAAAAATTAAAAGAAGATGAGTAGGGGGAGATTTTGAATACCGCTAACAGTTGTAGATCGAGACCGGGACGAATTTCCCCCTTCGATGGCGCGACTGTCAACGAGAGAGATACAGAGAGAAGTGCACGGCTATGGAGGATGGTTTTTGATTTTGTTTGAGAGATCCAGAAAGGAGTGAAACGTATCGCCAGGGTTTTGGTTTTGATTTTGAAGCTGGTGTTACCATTGTAGCCTTCGCTGGAACTAATGACAGTTTATGATGCAAATTCAATTTTTTTTGGATTAGTTTTGTAATTTTATAAAAAATTTATTATTTAATTTAATTATTTTGTTGTAAAATATTTTTTTGATTTTATGTAAAATGATAAAATTAATAATTAAAATATAAATTTAATTAATTATTATAAATAAAAATATATAATAAAATATATTATTATTAAATAATTAAAAATTTTATTTAAAAAAATAATAAAAATAATATATTTTTTTAAATTTTTTTTTAATATTTAAAAAATAATTTTAATTTTTTTTATAAAAATTATTTTAAAATTATTTTATTAATTTTATAATAATTTTTATTAATTTATTAAATACAAAATATGTAAAAAAAATTTTAAAAATTTTCTTTTAAATCATCAAATTTTTTACGTAATTAATATATATATATATATATATATATGCACTTACAAAATTTTTTTATTAATTTTAATATATTTAATTTTTTTATATAAAAAAATTAACAGATATATTAATTTTTTTAAAATTTTTAATATTAAAAATTTTAAAATTTTAATAATAAAAAATTAATTATTATTTTTATTTTATTTATTATTTAAATAATTATATTTTTAAAATTTTTATATTTAATTGTGATACATTAAATTTTAAAAATATTTATTTTAATTTATTTTATTTTAAAATAAAAATATATTTAAAAAAATTAAACCTAACTCGATACTCGATACTAAGAGATGCAACTCTAATTAGCATTAGACTCCTAGTTGTTTATGATATTTACATTTTTTAACAAAAAAAAATTATTGGCCTTTGTTTCGACATAAGAATCTACTTTGTCCATATATTCAATCTTGCGGCTCTGGATTCCATCGACTACATCATGTAATGGCACAACGAGCGCACTTTGCAGCTTGTTAATTGGCGTTTGCTTCTCTTAGTGCTCTATTTGGAAGAAGTTACTGCACTGGGACTGCCTTGCGGAGCGTGTGGAAGGAGGAGTTTTGGTGGAAAGCCTAAGAAATTAGAAGAGTAGACGCTATAGATATAACAGATAAAAAAACAGAAACTTACAAACAGATGGTATTAACCCAAAAAAAAAAAAAAAAAAAAGCGAAATTTGGGGTAATATTCAAATACATTTATCCCTCTAAAAAACCGTCCGTTTCTGTTTCCTTCTCTCAGGCCACATGTCAGCCAAACCACCCATGGACTCGCCGACCGAGCCACGCCACCAACGGCACCACTACCAGCAGCTCTCTAGCTTTTTCCACTCCGCCACCACAGCTCTCTGTTCTCTCCTGTCAAACGACAAAGTATCGCCTCCTCCATCAACGACGCCCTTTCCTTCCAAAATTTGCATCCCTTTCCAATTCGCCGACTCGACTTATCCGGTCGACCAATTCAGCCTCTCCCCGTTCCAGTCGGCTCAGTCTGACTCGGTCTCCTCGAAATCGGCCGCCGCCACGGGCTCGTCTGCCGAGTCCAATTATGGCTTCCCATCGACGGTCAGGATTGCAGGACTCAATTCCAACGGCCAGGCAGGTGGGCCCGCTTTCGTTGGTCAGGTTTTCAGTATGTGCGATCTTTCTGGGACAGGTCTCATGGCTGTCTCCACCCATTTCGATATTCCGTTTATTTCTAGAAGGTTTTGCTTCAATCTCTCTCTGCCCATATATCTCCATGTATACGTGTGTTTTCCTTTTGATTATTGTGCCATAAAGGGTTCAACTTAACGAGTTGAGTCATGGGGTTAATCCATAGAACACCTGAGTGGCTGAAGAAGATCTTTGCAACTGTTATGAGGAGCGAGAGAAAGGGCCCTGTGTTCCGTTTTTTCATGGATTTAGGCGATGCAGGTATGATTTGGGAATTGCTTGACGTGTTTCCCTTATTGTAAGTTGTACAGAACCTGCTCTCTGACTTGCTGTTTGCTGTAGTTGCCTATGTTAAACGACTGAACATTCCAAGTGGCGTAGTGGGTGCTTGTCGGCTTGATTTGGCATATGAACATTTCAAGGTACATAGAGGGCACTTCGTATTACGTTAAATCTGTAGCCATGTGGAAATGTTGAATTGGGACTTACTTCTCCTGGCTCAATTGCTTTGGTGCCGTGTCAGTTTTGGCCATCCTTTCTTTTGTCGAGCATCAATAGTAACAGGGAAAAGGATAATTAGGAGAAAAAAAAAAAAAAAACAGTTTTTTGTTGCCCTTAATTAACTTCTGTCTTTTACTTTCTGTGACAGAACCCTACCGATATCAGATTTAAGTCTTCTAATATTACTTGTGGAATTAAATTGATCATATAATACCCTCCTGTGCCATACTAGATCAAGTTCTTTGGATTAGAAAACAGTTCATTTCTGGGTTGAGGGCTTGTGTTAATGCACCTTAAGGAGCTTTAGGCATCAGCCCCACTGGCAGTTTTTGGGCATTTCTGGGGATTTATATTTTCAATTGCCTGGCTTATGTGGTACTTTGTCCATGGTATATATGTATGAGAGAACGATGCATGGATTTTTTCATGTAACTTCTTACTGAAAAGAACATACATGTGATTGTTGTCATTTAGAGAGGATTTTTCTACAAGATTTTATCCAAGATGAAGTGCTCTGTCATACTGACATTTTTTTGGTTTGAATTTGCAGGAAAAACCGCACCTATTTCAATTTGTTCCAAATGAAAGACAGGTATTTAGTGCTGACTTATGCAGTACTTAGGCAAGCTATGAAAACCATTGACATCTCCTATAATTTTACTTCATCTCTGCAATCAATTTTTGATTTCACAGGTGAAGGCAGCTAACCGACTTCTGAAGACAATTCCACATAACGATGGAAAGAGAAGAGTCAATGGAGTTCCTGTTTTCAGTGCTCAAAATATAGATATTGCAATAGCCACTACAGATGGGATTAAATGGTATGGTACAATGACATTGTAAATCCAATAATTTTACTGCATGGATCAACTTTATCTTTTCTTTCTTCATGGACACTAGCCTGTGGATTTTCTGTCCAAGTTTTTTGGTGGTGAGTTGTGGTTTTGGTTATCTAATTTGATGTTGCTTCCTTGTTCCAAATTGAAATGCTGATTATCAGCCTCCTTCTTTCGGCTGCAATTTTTTTCCACTTTTGGGTATTAAAATGACAGTAAATTTAGTTAAAATTTTTTCTTTATTATAGATATGAGATTTGTGAAGCACATATTAATATCCATTGCCGGTGCCTTTTTTGTTCTATCAGGTATACTCCCTACTTCTTTGATAAAAACATGCTAGATAATATTCTTGAAGACTCAGTTGACCAACATTTCCAAGGTTTGATACAAAGTCGGCAGATGCAGCGTCGACGTGATGTTACCGACGACAGCTTAGCAGCTGAAGTGATGGAAGAAATAGGAGATAGCCTATCAGAGCCACCGGAGGTACAAATTCTGTTAATGTAGCCCCTCCCTCCCCTCAATTGGCAGGAAAAGAAAAGCTTTTTATCATGGTATGCAATTGCAGTCGTGCATGATTTTGGAGGTCATGTTTTGTCATCTTTGTGAATTTGAAAATATATACCATGCTATTGGCTTTATGTACTCATAAATGTTGTTGCATCAGAAATTTTCCAAATAAAGATGTTTAAAGTTGAGCATATCTTTGAGTGCAAGCCACAGTTTATGTGCAATGATCAGGTAAAATCAGTTTTCTTGTTGAGTTGACACTTTGAGAGTGATAGTATTTTGTGAACAGGTTCAGGAAGTGCTGGATGAGATAGGCCATCCTGGAATACCTTTGAGTGTCATTTCAAAGGCTGCAGAAATCCAGCTCCTTTATGCTGTTGACAAAGTACTTCTTGGTAATAGGTGGTTGAGAAAAGCCACTGGCATTCAGCCAAAATTTCCATATATGGTTGACTCATTTGAAAGAAGGTACACTCTAAGCTTGCTTTAGGATCACTTATTGTTTCTTATGGGATGCATAACTTTTCAGGACTGACAGGTTCTCATTCTGTGGGGTTGGATGGAAATTTTAACCTGTCAATTGCCCTTCTTAACAGAATCTCTAGGCTGCCTGATAGGGTGAATGATGGTTTTTCCAATATGTTATGGAGGAGTTTTGGTTGTTAGTGCCATTTTCTGGGATTTAGCATATCGTCGGGCATTTCCACACTTTTTGATCTCCATTGTTATTTTTTCCAAGAGCCATCTTTCAAAATGTTTTGAAGGTTTTTTCAGAGGCATATTTTTTTTAATGCATGAAGCATGAAATATAACAGAAAAGGATGTTATTTCTTCTCTTGGTATTTTATGTTTTTGAGGTATTAATGTGATTTACCATTTGGCTAAGATTGCATTCCTGATTCATTTTCCAAGTGCTGTTAACATGATCACTTCTATTGCAGGAGTGCATCCTCTTTACAAAGAGCCTCTGTGTCAACTAGTAGGGATGCCAACTCTAAAACAGATGGTAGCACTTCAGAGCTTAAATTAGATGACAATCTTCATGGAGGCCATGAACCCAAAATAGATTTGCGGCTCCCTTTTGGGGATTGGTTTGGTCACCCATGGTTGCAACAGTTGATATCAGAAAAGAAGTCAGATATAAGGTGTTGCCCCATGCTAATCTATGTTATAGTGCTATGGCAATGCATCCCTTAAAGTTCTCACTTTTACCACTTTCTTCCCTGCAGAACAGATGACTCAACAGAGGATTTCATAAATCAAAATTTAGATCCTAGTCCTTTTCTTCCGAAGATTACAATGGTTGGTATCTCAATGGGAGGTGCAGGAAAAATGAGCAAAGCTAGCTTAAAGAAGACAATGGAGGATCTAACAAAAGAGTTAGAGCAGACAGATCAGGGAAATGCTCTGGCCACTAGCTGTAGTAGTAATGATTTCAAGATTGAGGATAGAGACCCCCTATTCGTGGCAAATGTGGGTGATTACTATTCTGATAGGTTCGTGTCAAGGAGGAAATAAGTGAAGAGCCGGCATTATAAGCAAGAATTTCCAACGTCATTTTAATTTTGGTTTTTGTCCGACAAAAGCAAAGGGAATAAGATGTAACATTGATATTGCATTGCTTAGTGGGTCATCTCCTTGGAATCACTGCAGGTGCATCATCTCGCCTTTTGGATCATGTTGTCTCAGTTTTGTATGGGAGAGTTAATCATAGAATTTTACATAGTTGCTTGACAATTGACATGAAGCGGTTTCCATCTAGAACGCTTCAAGTGTATTACCGATTCATTAATTGCCACTGCATGTCATACGAGTGCTACGCATTCCTTTAGATTGTTAAGAGAGCTTCAATGAAAGCAGGGCTTGCGTTAAATGCGAACCCCTCCTTTATTTCTAGGATTTTGCGAACCTGTAAATCGCACTAACCTTCGCCAGCAGTGCAAGTTAGAGCGGGCACTCTTCTTTGGAAAGTAACATACGTCAACCGAAAAGTTGGGCAGGTGCGTGATGAAGAGCGTTCGAGTTTGCGGTCGCATACAACAATCAGTTTTTTTCTTTTTTTTTTTATTTTTTTGACTCACGACTAAAAGACATCATATTTTTTTCAAAGATATATTACAATAATCAATTTTTTTCCTTTCAAACAACTGAAATGTATTATATTTTCTAAAAATATATTACATTGCCGAAAAAAATGTATGATATTATATTTTAAATTGTCAGATTAAAGAAAAACTGAGAATAGACTAATAGAAGCTGTAAAAATATGCTAAAATGGGAGCAATAAGACCAACGGCCTAAAGCCCATTTCAAGCATGGTGGTCCACTGAGAGTAACATGAATTGAGCCGTGAGATTTTAATATAATCTACGTAGATCAAGGGCCCAATTTAATTGCAAATTCTATTTACAAACTCCCCAGATCTTAGTTGTCAGTGTCTACAGTACGTACGCCAGTATATTTTGGGCCAAATTATTCGGAAAAAAGCATCATTCAGCCATTTTCGATTAAGGGCGTGGGCGTGGGCGCGGGCGCGGGCGCGGGCGTGTGTGGGAGCAGCGGAGCGGGAGTTGAGGGAGGGTAGTGATCGAGAGACAGAGAGAGGGGGAACAATGTTCCTGCGGGTGATCGGACGGCCATTGATGGCCAAGGTGAAGCAGACGACTGGGATCGTGGGGCTAGAGGTGGTCCCCAACGCAAGGGAAGTGTTGATCAACCTGTACAACAAAACGTTGAAGGAGATTCAGGCGGTCCCCGAGGATGAAGGGTACCGGAAGGCGGTGGAGAGCTTCACGAGGCACAGGCTGAAGGTTTGCCAAGAGGAAGACAACTGGGAGATGATCGAGAAGCGCCTCGGCTGCGGCCAGGTCGAGGAGCTCATAGAGGAGGCCCAGGACGAGCTCAAGCTCATCGACAAAATGATCGGTCCGCACACTTTCTTCTTCTTCTTTTCAAAATAATAATAATGTTATACCCTAACTACATCTCTTGTTTCAATTACGGATTTGGGCTTCTAAATGGTGGTTTTGATTGCCAGAGGAAAATACGGGGAAGATTGATTGGCGAAAGTGAGGGAATTTAATTTTTTTTTTTTTTTTGTGGTTCTGTAATTTCCGTAATTTTAGATTGTGTAATATAGAACGGCATCTTTTATCTTCCTTTTTGCTTTAAGAGTCATTTTATAGGGAATCAAATGCACTCCCCAGAGTCAACTGGACTACCAGATTGGGTGTTTTGGGTGCGGTCTCTTGTTGTTTTTTTCAATGATGGCGATAAAATGTGACTTTGATGAGCGAATATGGTAGCTTCTAGTTGACATAATTATGCAACATTTGGCGTTTCTAGGGTCTGCTAAGTTGATTTTATGTTTTCCAATCTCTTTTGCTTCTTTAGTAGGTTAAAAGAAATTGACCTTGTTACTTAGAAACATGTATTTTGCATTCAGTCAACTTTGGTTAGAGTTATTCAGTGGTCAATTGGATCAAGATAATTTAGGTCATGACATAAAGTTGTGTTAAATTTTATGAGCCATTGGTTGAAGAACCAATTCGTACTTTGCTAGGCAGCAGAAATACTTTGAACTATTAAGATTTTCCTGATTCAGTTGCTACCCCTTGAGTATAATGTGGAATGAAATTTGGACTCCAGGTGTGCCTTTTGAGTAATTAAGGCAAGGGTCAGGTGCTATTAACAGCTACTGTTTGTTTTGTGGAGTCTGCTAGTGTAGATTTATCGCCATCTTTGTTCTGTTGGACCCACAGTTACTTGATTTGACTAGTGGCCTCTCTTGTTCGGCGATATTTATGACATATTAGAATAGCAATCCAAGTTCAACTGCCTTGCTGAAGCTAATAGCAAAGCTTTCCTTACTCATTTGAGTTGTTATCCCCTTGTCGCTTGGACCAATATGTTGAGAGCAATAAGATTGCCATTCGCTTAGTGTCCTTGCACATCAACCTGATTCTTTCCAGGGTTAGGTGTCAGAGGATTGGTGAGGAAGAAGAAGAAACTAAACAAGAACCCAGAACAGTGATCAGAGTTTGTTATTAATGATGCGTTCTATTTTGTGTTGAATTGCAGAGTGGGATCCTTGGGGTGTTCCTGATGACTATGAGTGTGAAGTTATAGAGAATGATGCTCCAGTTCCGAAGCATGTTCCTCTGCATCGACCTGGTCCTCTCCCAGAAGAGTTTTACAAGACACTTGAGGCTGTGCAGTCTCACCCACAGAAAGAAGCACCTGCAGTCACCTCTGGTCAGCCAGAGTTGAAGCAGTGACATGCTGGCTCTTATTTCTAGTGACAATGGATTTGGAGTTGAATCATTTTCCTTTTGTTTGTTTTTGTTATCTTGTAACCTGTTTGCTAGATTGAATAGGGATCCATTTTATAAGACACCAGCACAAATGGCTTCTGAATAATCTCAACTCAAATGCATGTGACAAAAACTTTCCTGCTTTTCCAGTCTTCTTGCACTGCTTTATGAGTAACATCGTTGCCATTGTTTGCCTACTATGAATTCTCCACGCCTTGCAAAAGGTGAATACGTGTGCAAAGTGGCGGGTGTTTGTTCTATCTTATGGCATAACTTGCCACCTGACACATGTTGAATTGAAAATTTGCCGTGGCTGTAGGAGCTATGTTCATAAATGTTGGCCGGAATTCTGGTGCTTAGGAAGGACAATCTTAAACGAAGCAACTCTGCTATACAAGAGTTCATCCAATCTTGGACTATTTTTACAAAGAAAATGAATATCTTGAATGGAACAATTAACTAGGTGGGCTGGTTTATTAAACCGAATTAGTAAGCTTAATAGCCAATACGATAACTATATAGTTAAAAGAAGTTGATAGCAATTGATAGGACATGTTTCTTCTTCAATCTCATTAACCTGAGAGTCTCTTTACCCAAATCCATCGACCCAGAATCATCATACAGGTTTGCAAGTAGCAAATAGAACGAAGGATCCGATGAATCAAGATCGAGGGTTCCTGTGAACCTTTCAGGTAACCAGCATAGTTTTGTAGATCAGATCATTTCGCCTGTAAGACAGAGTGTTTCCCATCGCTTCCTCTAGCTGGCCAAACCAGCCTAGGAGATGGCATTAGACAGCTCGGTTATGTTCGGTTAAATCTACCATCTTGGCATGGTTTGTTTTGCATATCGTTGTGTTCTTGCTCTCCAAAAGAACATGCCATTGCCATCATCCTCCGCTAGAACAAAATTATCTTTATTATTAGAAGAAAATCCCATTCTAATGACTCTTGTGCTCTAATTCCGTAGCAAAACTCAGTTTCAATTGCATTCCCTTTTTCTTTTTTTTCCTTCTCTTTTTCCTCCTTTTAAGATATCACCTCCCATATCAAATGAGTTTGTTATGCTAAATTGGGTTAAGAGTTTCTTGACTTTAAAATATAAATAACGTCTAACTGCATGCCCAACTTCTTTAACATCTTTTCTGCTCTGACCCTTTCTCCATATTCTCTTAGGGGTCTCTCTCTCTCTTTTGGGTCAAGTGGAGAGGAGTCTCAGTTGTATATTTCAGCGCGTTGCCTTTTTTTTCCTTTTCTTTTTTTTTTTTTTTGGTATAAAACAAATGTGAATAATGGCCATCAATTGTGAGCAGCTCCCTGACACGGATTAGGGAAATTTTGTGGCGGTGCGATGGTCATGACTGACGACACTTCGTTAATTTACAATTTTCGTGGAACATTATGCTTGAGATATTCAAAAGTGAATAATGACCGTTATTAGAATAGTACTTGCGATTGTGTATACGGCCTTGGCAATAGGCGTTTATTGCTAAATGATTTTTTTTTTTTTTCCCGGGAAAAAGTTGAATACATTCAAGCCAGTGGATACGGCGTTGGGAATGGGCTCCTCCCTAAACCCAAAAAACATAAAAAAAAAACTCTTATTTTGCACCTAAATACAATTTTTAATAATTATTATTATAATTTATGTATATATAAATAATTAAAATTATAAAAAATTAATATTATTTATATAATAATTTTTAATAAATTTTAAATATTTAAATAATAATAATTTAATTATAATTAAAATAAAATTTAATAAATCAATCAATATTTTTAATTATTATTAAATAACAATTTTATGAATTTATAAAATTTTATATTTATTATAATTAAATTTTTATAATTATAAAATTATTTAATAAATTAATTCAATTTAATTAATTATTTTTAAAAAATATAAATTAATTGTAAAAATAAAATTAGTTTAAACTAATTTTAATACAATATTTAGAATTTTATATATATATATATATATAAAGTTAATGTAAAATTTAATTTAATTTCTAATATAATATTTATTTAATAATTATTTTATAATATTTTGTATTTTAATAAAATTAATAATTTTAATTAAAAAATTTTCGAGGAGACTTGACTAAAGTCTTCGCGTAGCGTCGGCTTCTCCTTCACGGCTCAACACTTGGTTTAGAAACTCTTCACTTCATGATTGGTTTTACTCGTTAGTCGCCTCTGAAAGTTAATCCCGTTCTTTTCGGCTTCTATATATCCACCAAATTTACTACGACTCCTCGGCTCTCCAATGGCTTCCGATCTGGAGAAGAAAGCAAAAGAAGCCTTTATTGATGACCACTTCGAGCTCGCCGTTGATCTCTACACGCAAGCTATCGGTCTCGACCCTAATAACGCCGCTTTATTCGCCGATCGCGCCCAGGCCAAGATCAAGCTCAACAGTTTCAATGGTACGTTCTCCAATCTTACTAGCTAGGAAGTTTCCGGTCAAGCAATTCTACTTTTTAAAATTAAAATTGAGATAACCTCTTTTTTTATTATTTTTTTGAAAAAAATTTGATATACAGAGGCTGTTGCTGATGCAAACAGGGCAATTGAGTTGGACTCTAATATGGCCAAAGCGTACTTGCGGAAAGGGTTAGTAGATTGGATTGGATTTCTGAATATCTTTTTGTTTTGTGGCTTTGTTTTGAATTTTTAGTGTGTGTACATATATGACTGGAGTTGGCAATCTTTTGTCCAAAAAGAAGTTTCGCTGGTATGGTACTGAGGTTGCTAACGATTTGTACTTGGTTTGTTGTTAAAGACCTGCTTGTTTAGGATTATGTTTCTTTTTGCACAAGGATGGGAACAATTCTTTGCTGTACGAATGGGAATTTTTAGGATACCTGTACTTTTTCATGATCAACGCTTTCCCTGTTTACTAACACTATGGTCTTTGCTTTCCCCTTAGTTGTACTGCTGTGTTGCAAAATCTACCTCTACTTCGTAATGTTCACCATCAATCCACCGTGCACATGGTAATATCACGAGCTACTATGGTACTCTACCTTTAGTTGGCACTTTAGAGGCTAAATATGGAAATTGATGAGTTTATTGGTCCCTGAAGCAATTTTTCCAGTGCAGCACAGGCTGCTTTACCAGTGCTTGAATTAATGAATTTTTGTGACCACTTTTTGTATGATCTTCTTGCTGTTATGACCCCTTGGCAATCATTTTTATGTTTAAAGTGGCCTGTATGCGTCTTTCAAATCATACATGATTTTAACAATGCTTGGTAAAGAAGTGCATGCTGATTTGCTGTTGCACCTTTTCCTGTTGCAGCATTGCATGTATTAAGCTTGAAGAATATTACCCTGCCAAAGCAGCCTTGGAAATTGGCGCTTCCATGGCACCAGGAGAGTCAAGATTTGTCAATTGGATCAAAGAGTGCGATGAGCACATTGCAGGTGTGATGTAGCTTGTACATGCTTTTGTTGTTTGTTATTCATATTTTTGTTGGAAATTAATTCTCAGGCAGGAGATTTTGAGACCCTTCCACTAATTTGTTGTCTTGCATATCTTTGCAGAGGAAACTGGTCATGCACCAAAACAAGAGCCAGAAGCTCCAACAGATACCGTTCCCATGAGAGATGTTCAGCCTGTCAATGACATTTGCAGTCAGGTACCATTGGGAACACCATCCAAACCAAAATATAGGTTAGTGCATTTTCGTGTTTTCATGGTCTTGGCAGATGTCAATTTCAGCTGAAGTTTTTATGGTTCTCATGGTTTTTTTAAGTGCTACTACATTTGTATAGTCCAATGCCATTTTTTTATTTGTTATTTAAAATTTTCAGACCAAAAAACTACTATTCTGTTGTTCTAGCCATATATGTGACTGATCAGGTGATTTCTACAGGCATGAATTCTTCCAGAAGCCAGAAGAGGTGGTTGTGACTATATTTGCAAAGGGTGTACCAGCCAGCAGTGTTGTTGTTGACTATGGTGAACAAATAGTAAGTACATTAATTAAATGCCTCCTCCTACTGTTCCTTTTTCTGGGTATGGTATATACATGAATAACATCCAACATTGGGTGATTGCATTGCAGTTAAGTGTTAGTATAAATGTTCCCGGGGAAGATACATACCATTTTCAAGCTCGATTATTTGGAAAGGTATTGCATCAGGTTTATCATTTATGTTACTTAAAAGCAGATTATCTCTCTCTCTTAACAGGGTCTAGCTGTTGGATATTCTGATTTTGATTGTTGGACTTTAGGGTTTCCATAATTTCATTAGATGGCTGGGACCATGTGGATGCAACTAAATTATTCCAAGAATTTTGTGATGCAACTTTCTTTAATTACTGCAGTGCATTTTGAACCTGTTGCTGTTTTTACTTTTTAGGGTCAACTATATGTAATTACTTAGTCTGGATGCCAACTTAATGCATACAGATAGTACCATCAAAGTGCAAGTTTAATGTCCTGTCTACAAAAGTTGAAATTCGCCTTGCAAAAGCTGAACCCAAACTCTGGATGTCACTTGAATACAGCAAGGAACCAACAGTTGCGCAAAGAATTAATGTTTCCACTGGTATGTTGAATTGGTAGTATTATATGATTGTTGACATTCTCAATGCCTCTTACTCAGCCTTGCTTTTGGTGTTGGATGGTATGTGTCCTTCTTGTGGTTGTTTGCTTCCATGAACCTGTTTATGCTAGTAATGAGATCAAGTGTCTTTGCATTTTTACATATCAGTGTGTAGGCCAAGTACATCTGTGGAATCAGGATTTATTTTTATAGGGTATCCATAAAGCATGTTTAGCTAGTTATAAGTATGTTGGGTCCTTTGTCAAATTAAAAGCATAATTCTGCTTTAACCCTTAAATGGCAGCTTGAATTTTGTGTACAAATGGCATGACATTACTTCTATCATTAATGTTTCTCCTTATGTTAATTGTACAGGAACTGGGTCTCAAAGGCCAACTTATCCCTCTTCAAAGCCAAAACTAGTAGATTGGGATAAGCTTGAAGCTCTAGTAAAACAGGAGGTAATTTTATTCATTTTGATCCCTCATATTTCTGTGTGCATTTTTGTTTACAATTTTATGGGATCATTTTTTCCATCAATGCACATTCTGTGAACATCAGGAGAAAGAGGAAAAGCTAGATGGTGATGCAGCCTTGAATAAATTTTTCCGGGATATATATAAAGATGCTGACGAGGACACCAGAAGAGCTATGAGAAAATCTTTTGTAAGTCCTTTACACATTTCTAATCCTAATAGCTGTTAGACAAGCAGAGTCACTTTACTCTTGTGACTGTTTCCTCTTGTTCGTGCATCCATCTTGCAGGTGGAGTCAAATGGGACAGTGCTGTCTACAGACTGGAATGAAGTGGGCTCTAAGAAGGTCGAAGGAAGTCCTCCTGATGGCATGGAGATGAGGAAATGGGAGTACTGAGCTTTTGTATTGACGACAGGATTTGTTGTAACTAGATGGTGCATTTTTTTTTTTTTTTCCCTGGATGATGATCATTTCCTACTAAGCATTGTTAGCCAGTGAGTCTTTGGAAGTTGTTATGATTTGATGTATGTTGATGTTGCGTTCGGTGTTCTTTTAAGGTCTAGTTTTTCCCCAACTTTAGTCACAGAGACATCTTTTGAGGGGGCCAAAAAAAATGCATTGTTTTTATCTTGTTGAAACTGTAGAAGACTGTCTGCCTTTCAATAGTTGAGTTAGATTTTGGCTGGGAGTATCCGGCGTCGGCACAGACGCCATGTGAGGGAGTGTCCTGCGTCGGCTTCAGCTCGGTAGACGAAAATGCTGTGAAGACTTCTGTAGATGTTTTCTATGCCTTCGCCGAGTTTTTGTGTGTTGGGAATTTTAATTGTCCGGCATTTGGGTCATATTGGCCTATTTACGTCCGAGCAATTCATTGGTGCCATATTCATCTTGCTTAATTTTACGTGTCATTTGCCCACGAAAAAAAAAGGTATGCATAGGGCCTATTCCTTGTTTGCACGTGTCTCATCTTCTTGTCTATGTTGCCGGCTTCTTTGCTAAATCGTGCAATATTGCGGTGAAATTAAGCAAACTACGAAGAGATTTTCTTTTGCGCAAAAAGGGAAAAAGGAAGCAAAGTAAACCGCAATTAAACATGAATTGAATAATGGATTCAAATAAATGATTATTTATTTTTATAAGCATTTGGCAACCTTCTGGGTTTAAATTGTGGTTATGTATACTTGCGCGTAAATAATAATTATATAGACTCAAATTAGTCATTATAAGATATAAACACAATTTTCAAACCTGGACTTGCAAATATTAGACTGCTGGACCTAAGAGGCAACCTTGGTAAAACTGGATATGGCCCATGTGCGGCCCTCCTTGCAGCTCGTTGGTCTGGGTTAACACTCATAATTCCCACAAGGCGACAGTTCAAGAGCTGATGAGCAAAATAGCAGTGACAAACCAGGAAATGGCCCATGAGCGGAAAAAAAACAAATGGAAAATTGATAACAGTCAAAGTGACGTCGTCTGCACCATTCAAAATCAAAACAGCTGCTCTGCTCTTTTCCATTTGGATTCTCTGCTCCTGGACGGACGAACTCTGATCGGCTCGCCGGGCCCACCAGGTACGCCTCTCTCGTCTTACCCATCCTATGTTCTCCTCGGCTAAGCTATTGAAATTGTGATCCGTTTGATCAAGAAGAAAAAGGGATCAACTACGTCGTTCGATTCCCTCGGTCCGATTAGATCTGTAGCTCTAAAATTTTGATTGTCGAGGGATCCCGTTAATTCTTTTTTTTTTTTTTTTTGTTTTCTTTTTCTCCTGAAGTCAATCTCGGTGGATTTGCATTTGATCCCAGAGAAAAATGCAGTTCTTCGGAGGTTCAGACATAAGCCCATCGCCGCCGGCGCCGACAGCGTCGGGGAACAATGCGCACATGATGTATGTGTTTAATAGAAACGGGGTGTGTTTGTTCTACAGGGAGTGGGATCGCCGACTTCACACTCTAAGCCCACAGCAGGACCATAAGCTCATGTTCGGTCTGCTCTTCTCCCTCAAGTCCTTAACTGCAAAGATGGACCCCACTAGGTCCGTTCCCTTTTCTCTAAAATCTGATTGCTTGATATCTGATTCTAATCATCAAATGTATTAGCGGTAGCTTTGTGTTCTACTAGATATATTTGCTTCGTAGTTGTTGAGTGTCAGTTGTTTGTTGTCTGTGTTTGTTTCGTCGTTGTATTTGTGGATTTTCTTGTTGTGTTGATTTGCTATATTGGATTATTATTATTATTGTTGTTGTTGTTGTTGTTTATTTATTTTTTATCTTTAAACATTGTTGCAGTGCGGAGAAGGGAAATCTTGGAATGCCTCAGCTACCGGGCCAGGGCTGTTCGTTCCATGGTTTTCGTACCAATACTTACAAACTTAGTTTCATGGAAACTGCTTCTGGGATAAAGGTCAGTTACTCGGTTGTGTTCATAACTTTTTAATGTGGGTTGTACCTTGATGTTTCATTCAGAAAATGTCGAGGATTGTAGCTAAATAGCATTTCTCTTGACATTTGTCTTATCTCCTATTTAGCTACAGGACCTTACTGCCAAATCTTTTGGTTTTTATGCTGAAAATGTGGTTGTGATTAGAGTAATTTCAGTTATATGAAACAGTTGTTGGTGAAAAGTCATTGGCGTTTCTCTTTCATGTTGCTGATAATCTGGAACCTTCTGTTTAATTTGGATAAAGATTTTTTGTGCTGGTAACATGATACCTGAGAGCCCATTGGGCTAAAATCGCATTATATTGCCCCATTTGACTGTTGGATAGTGCACAAGATAGCACTGCACTATCACTCTTGTTCTTGTGGAGTATTTTTGTTCTGATTTTGCCTAATTTTGCCCACTAACAGATTGGAAAATTTATGTATCACTATATGCATTTCTCTGCATGGCCCAGAGGACATCTTCTGTATCTTCATTATAATGAGCCTCTGTCAATTTTTTCTATTTGCAGCTAATCTTGATTACGCATCCTAGGACTGGTGATCTACGGGAATCTCTAAAGTACATTTACAACTTGTATGTTGAATATGTTGTCAAAAATCCTCTCTACGTTCCAGGAACCCCCATCAGGTAACAAATTGGATTTCATTGATTTGAACTGATTGAATTCTAGATAAAAGGAAATACAAATCCTTTAATTGAGCATTTTGTGAAGGACTAGGCTTTGGAAAGGCCATTCGAATGCTAATTGGATGGTTTAGTCTAAACAAAATCAAACAGAATGTGCACAAGATGGGTGCTATTTTAGACAAGTCGTGTCAAGGTCAATGACACAGTAGGCAGTTCTTGTTGGAAAGGAAAGGGTGTATGATACATGAGGCCTTTAGTTCTCTACTTATGTCTCATGCCCATGCATGGTTGTTTGAATTCTATTCTAAACCCACATTGGCAGTTGTTTCACAAAAAATATTCTTGGCCCTTTCTTATTGGTAAATACTTTACCAGGATTGCGATTAGCACAATTGGAACTGACAAATATGTTAAGGGGTAAGACAGTAGCTTGGATTTGTGCCAATGAAATAAAAAAGAAAGAATAAAAAATAGTTCTTTGCCGGCATCGATTTTTATTCTGCTTCTCCAATCACATGGTCAATGGTTTCTTGTAATAAAAGAAGAGATTCATTTGTGTTTTTGAGAGTACATATGCTATAGATGAAAGAAGATTAAAAAAAAAAGCTCTGTGCTGGCATCTATTCTTATTCAGCTTTTCCAATAATACAGTCAATGGTTCTTTGTTTTTGTTTTTGTGATTACATAAGCTATATGTCTTTTTGTAATTAGATCCAGTATATTGGCTTTATGCAGGTGTGACTTATTCAACACTACTCTTGACCAATATGTAAGGAGTATTGCCTAGGACGTCAGCTAGTGCCGTCTTCAGGGTGCATTTTTGCGATTCTGCTCGATTCTGAATAGCAAACAATTGTGGGGTTGAACGGGAGTCCACTCCCTAAACGGAGCCCTTACGTTCAATAGGAATTCTTGTGTTTAGAATTAGCTGTTAAACTACTTATTTCGGTTGTAAAGACTACAAAGTGCTGTTTATTAACATTGAAGTGATTTGTTGGCGATTAAATGGACATTAATATATTACTATATCATGACCCTTACTTGTTTTAACGAGTACAACAAGACCTTCAATTTGTTATAATTCGATGACCAAATGTATATTTAGTGTTAAATCTCGCACGTCCTTAACAAATGTTAAACAGATTTTTTTTTTTTTGCAAAAAAAAAAAAAACTCAACACTTATAGCATGCCGTCATGTTTAAAATTAATTTAGTGGCATGTTATGCGATGTTCAAGAAAGAATTGAGCAATGACAAATACAGAGAAAATAAATGATATTTTTAGTATTTTGTATTTTTATCTATTATATTTTTAAATTTGAACAAAATATAACGCGATGGTTAATCGAATCTGATAAAAAAAAAAAAAAAGACTTCAATTATCAATTCATAAGAAATTAAATATTGTGCTTCATTTCTTAAAATAATCGTGATATATTAATATATTATTGAGCAACCCGTTTGTTTTCACTCAATGGGCATTGGGAAGCAAAACGCTTATTTTGCATCTTAACACCATTTGCTAAGCACGAGATTGGACTTTTGCAGGGTGACACGGTCCTATGCCTGCCGCATCACCTATGACAGGACCTCGTTGGCAGGACCTTGTCCAGGCAACAGCACCCAATTAGAATGCTTATTTGAATTCATGACCTTAATTCGTAAATGCTTTGCCATGGTTCGTCTAGCAAACTTGCCAATAAATCAAGTGGCACAACGGTAGCTTGGATTGACGCCGGTCAGATAAAAAAAAGAAAAACTACTAAAAGTTGGCTCTTTGCTGGCATCAATATTTATTTAACTTATCCCATCGCATGGGGCATGGTCGATGGCATAAGTTGCAGATGAAAGAATAAAAAAATTGGTGCTGTGCTGACATCGATTTTCATCTCTAATCACATGGTCAGTGCTCCCTCGTAATAAAACGTGAGAATCGTTTTTGGTTTTTTCTGAGTACATATGTTATAAATGAATGAATACAAAACTGTTGCTAAATTATGATGGTTAGTTGGATTTAAATATTTATATATTAATGTTTATAAATAAGACTTAATTTCTTAAATATTTTAAATAAAAAAGAGATATATACACTCGGGGGGAAGGGATTCTCGAGAAGTTGAAGTGAGCCGAAGTGTTTTCTAATATATACAGGGACATTGTCAATTGTCCTTACAATTATGTGGTCACGTTGATGCTTTTCTTTGGAATATTGTGGCATCAGGGCCAGTGGCCAATGTGTGGGCGAAATACGTACGAGTCAGCTACTTCGGGGGACTGCGTTTGGCAACCAAATGGTCGGGCTCTCCGACTCTGTGTATTAAGACTTTACAATAAAACCCTTTTTTTTCTTTTTGTTTTTTCTTCTCTCTCGTTGACAGCGGCCCTTGACGTCTCTTATATTTTTACGAAGCTCGGAGTCAGGCAGAACAACTAGAACATGTTACATCACTTGTACTTAACAAGGTTTCATAATATAAATGTCTGGGTTTCAAATTGAACGCCCGGGACAATTGGAAGAGAGGAGATAGCGAGTCTATGGCATAAGCAATTGTTTGGAAGGTAGGTCAATTAGGGAGCGAACACTTGCTATGAAAATGGCGGCCAAAGGATGCGTTGGATGAGACTGGCTGCTGCTCGCGTTGCATTGGCCAGACTCGTGGAACCGTACAATTGACGAGTTCCTCCTCCGTGAAGGTGCCGTTTTTATTTTATTTATTCAGTCACGTTACTTGCACCCACGAACGAAGCAAGGTCACCAAAAATAGTGTGTAATATTATATAGCTTCCTGTACAAGTTTTTTGTGCATTTTTTTTTTTTTTTTACCAGAAATTAGCGGGTTCAATTTCCTCCAATAACGCTACTTTTTGAAATGTATATTTAAGAAAAATAAAAAAAAAATAATTTTAAGAATGAAAAATAAAAAAATCTGTCAGAAATCAAAGAACAGAGATTATAGAATAAAACAAAATCATGGAAGGACAATAATGTTACAGTTATGTAATTTTTTAATAAAAAGAAGATATTAGACATGTCACAGACACACTATTAAAGAAACAGAGAAAAAAATAATTAATTAAAGAGTTAAGGAACCAAAGTCCAAATCCTGGTGGTCCCTTCCTGATGAAAAGTCCCAATTGGCTTCCCCCATCCTCCATCTTTTAAATCTGTGTACACATTTAAAATGTCGTTTTTCCTTGGCTAAATTCCAAGGAATCAAGACTAGAGTGCATAGTTATTCTTGCTTCAGTGGGTGAAGTCCAGCATATCAACACATTCCTGAGTTTGATAACTATGCCCATTTATTATAATTTAATATATTTTCTTTTATATTAATAAAAATTTAAATTTTTTTATTAATCATTTACTCTCAAATATTAAGATTTACATAAAAATATCATATTAAATTCTATATTTATTAATATTGAGATTGAATATTTGAAAAAATTATTTAAATTTAATAATATTTAAATAACAATTTTTATATAAATTTAATTAAATAAAATATGTAAAATGCATAAAAAATTTTAATCTCAGCCACAAATATTATAACCGAGATATTATTCTTTTTTTTTCTCGTTCAAAAACCATAAAAAAAAAAAAAAAATTACGCCTATTTAGGTTAATGCTCTTATCCATACGCACGCACCCACGGGAGAATCGCAGCCAGGACACAGCAATGGAGACAACCATGAAGGAGGCCGTCGTCTTTTATCCATCACCCGTCATAGGCCACTTGGTATCTATGGTGGAACTTGGAAAACTCCTACTTACCCACCAACCTTCTCTTACCATCCACATACTTATCGTCGCCGCACCCTACAACCCCGGCTCCACTGGTCCCTACATAGCCTCCGTCAGAGCCACCTTTTCCTCCATTAAATTCCACCATCTACCCACCATCACCCTCCCTTCCACCACCACAACCCACCATGAAACTCTCACGCTTCAAGTTCTTAAGCTCAGCAACCCCAACGTCCGCCAAGCTATCCTGTCTATAGCCGAAACACACACCGTTCGTGCCTTTTTCTCTGACTTTTTCTGCACTGCCGCCCCCTCCATTGCCAATGAACTTCACATTCCTGCCTACGTGTTCTTCACTTCTGGTGCTGGTGTTCTCACTTTCTTCCTTTACTGGCCCACCATCCACCAAAGCACCACCAAGAGCTTTAAAGATCTCGACGCCTTTCTTGATATCCCAGGCACGCCACCAATTCATTCCTCCAACATGCCGATGCCATTTCTCGACCGCGACGACGTGCCTTATAAGTACGAGCTCGATCTCTTTAGGCGCGTGCCTGTAGAATCAGCAGGAATTATAGCCAACACTTTTGACTTGCTAGAGGGCAGAGCGATCAAGGCAATATCAGATGGACTATGTGTGCCCAATAATCCCACACCGCCTGTTTATTGCATCGGACCGTTGATAGCGACGGACAATCAAAGAGGTGTCCAAAGTCGGGACAGCAGTTTGCCTGAGTGTTTAACATGGCTTGATTTACAGCCGCGTGAAAGCGTCGTCTTTTTGTGTTTTGGAAGTCTGGGGCTTTTTTCTAAGGAGCAGTTAAGTGAAATAGCAATTGGCTTGGAGAAAAGTGGCCAAAGATTCTTATGGGTCGTGCGTAATCCGCCTTCAAATAACCACAAATTAGCCATCGTAGCACAGCCAGACCCAGATTTGGAGTCACTGCTCCCAGATGGTTTCCTGGACCGTACCAAAGGAAGGGGATACGTGGTGAAATCATGGGCTCCACAAGTGAAGGTATTGAACCACGGCTCGGTTGGCGGGTTCGTGACTCACAGCGGATGGAACTCAGTTCTTGAAGCAGTGTGTGCTGGCGTGCCGATGGTGGCGTGGCCACTATACGCCGAGCAGAGATTCAATAGGGTCTTGCTGGTGGAGGAAATGAAACTCGCCTTGCCGATGAACGAGGAGGAGAACGGGTTTGTGAGAGCCGCCGAGGTGGAGAAGCGGGTTAGAGAGTTGATGGAGTCGGAGGAAGGTAAGTCAATCAGGGAGCGAACAGTTGCTATGAAAATTGCGGCCAAGGAGGCATTGAAGGAGGGCGGCTCTTCTCGCGTGGCGCTGTCTAAACTTGTCGAGTCCTGGAACCGTTGAGTTGACGAATTTGCGGGGGACTGAGTTGCGAGTCTTACATCATGGATGCAGCTTTTAATTATAATTGTACTTTTGCTTTCTCTGATAATCTGAATGATTGTGCTTCTGCCGTTTCCATTGAGACATAATAACACTGCTTTCACCTTAGCTGCTGCTTAATTCATACAGCAAATTTATCTATATTAGTTAGAACGATCTAATTGTTCTTAGAAAGCAAAAATTCACTCTTCTCGGTCTGCTCCCTGCAATTGTTGACGTTTAGGGATAGACAACTGATTCTTTCAAAGAGTCTTTGCATATACGTTGACATTTCATACATCTTTAATATAAATGGACCTGCCACACGTTAGGCGGGGAGCCAGGTGCAGATGGACATAGGTCTTATGTGTACTTTCTATTTTATATTTTTTTATTCTTATGAAAAATATTTTATTATATGCATATTTTATTATTTCTTTTTATGTATACTACTATATCTATTTGTTTCATATTCTTTCTGAAAAAAAAAAAGCATGAGAATCATTCATGTGCCCATCCGCCCCCGTCCACCCAACCCCTGTCCCGTAATCTGGGATTGTGTTTATGGTTGGGAGCCTTCGCCGGGGGACGAGGAGTATATCCTATTTTATTTGATGGAAGGTGATTTTGTGCGCGTGTACCTGTAAATCGGTATTGATTCTGTCCGTAGATGCCAATAGTGTCCCTTTCTTTTATTTATAGAATTCGCCCGTTTCCTTGTTTATCTGAGATCTGATGCTGGTGTTACTAAGGTATCTATTCCTCGACAATTATGAACCTTTAAAATATTGAAAACGATAAGGAAGCTTTAGGATATAATTTGCTTGGAAATGATTGATCAATTGAAAATAATGTTGGCGGTGTGTGTGGGACCCCACGCTACATCTCCCAATTTATTCATCCTCATTTCTTTTGGAGTTTATCATTCCTGTTCACGTGGACCCAACCATTCCCTTTTTATTATTATTATTATTATTATTATTATTATTATTATTATTATTATTATTATTATTATTTTCACTTTACCAAAAAGTCATCCGTATTTTATAGTCCCTTTAAATTTTTATACATTTATATTTTTATTTTTTTATAAATTTTTAAAATTAATTAAATTAAAAATTATAATTAATTTATTAATTTATAATTTAATTCTTAATTTTATTAATATAATTAAATTATCTAATTTGATTTTAAAAACTTTAACTACCATCATGAACTTACCAATTACACTGAATTATATTCAGCTAAACCATTTCAAAGTCTTCTCCTACCACCACTTTTCCTTGCCACTCTTAAATTATTAATGTTTAATTTTTTTAATTAAGTTCTCTATATAAACTAGGATCAAGATTAGAGTTAATTTGAAACTTGTTAAAAGAATTTTGACAAGTTAAAAATAATGATAATTGTATCAAAATCGCCTCCTTTTCTTTTAGTTTCCTACCATTTTCTCTCTCTCTCTTTTTTTTTTTTATTTGCTTTTAAGTTTTTGTAAATTGAAGATGTCCAATAATGGTTTCGTTAGACAAAATTCTTGAACTCTTGCATCAAATTTCAGTCCTCCCATGATTCTCGTTGAGTTGAATTATCGAAACTTAACTCGCATCTAAAAATTTTTAGACAGAATACGTCGGTTGATGCTTATGAAAAGTTGATAATACTGGAGAAATAGAATCATAATATACTGGAAATCGCTGGCCGAGGCTGAATCGAAGTTTAGAATGGCTAAAATAGGAGTTTTTTATTGGTTAAAAAAAAGAAAAAGGAAAGGGTGGTTTTGTCCCCGCCAATAGAAAAGGTGAACTCGGGAAAGGCCAAGATGAAAGAGTCGAAACACATGGCATTATCCGTGTGTGTAATGGGTGGGCCCAAGGTGACGGCGACAGGGTTACCAAATATCGATCTTGGAAAGTGAAAAAGTATAATGCGGGCCTTCATCATTCACTCGGCGTCCCACAAACAAAATAATCATTCAGGCCCATTGGGCATATAAACTTGGATTCCCGAAAGAGCCATGCTTTCCAATTTTATTTATTTTTTTCGGTGGATCAAGGGAATTTCTTTTGCTTGTTGGGAGTTGTAGTGCCACGACGCTCAAGCAACTAATGCTCACAAATTTGAAATTTATCCAATAAAAATTGAATTATTGCTCCTAAAAGAAAAGGAAAGAACAGAAAAGAAAATACAATACCTCAATAAAGTGATTTTACGCCACATCATTGATGGAATCGTCGACCTTGCCACAGCTCCTCCTTTTTTTTTTTTTTTTTGAGATGTATTTCTGTGGGCTTTTTATCCATTAGTCGTTTTAGGGCTGTGATTGAACTAATTTTGAAGTTTCGGCAACAAAACGAGCTTTAATTATTATTACCTTCATATCATATCCATGACTGTAT
The DNA here is from genome assembly GCA_037832385.1 of Rhizophora apiculata. Taxonomy (NCBI): domain Eukaryota; kingdom Viridiplantae; phylum Streptophyta; class Magnoliopsida; order Malpighiales; family Rhizophoraceae; genus Rhizophora; species Rhizophora apiculata. Next base: position 8,201,383 of record CM075428.1, on the reverse strand, counting down.
ATATATATTGATAAAAATTTATTGATTTGTACTTCTTATTGGAAAAGGAAAGAGCGAAGTCGAAGCGTAATTCTCGTACGCCAGAGCGCAGTCGAGAAAACCGTTCACGTGCGACAGGAAAGAGCAGCAAGAGAAAGGAGTCCCGTGAACATGCTGTGGTCCCACTTCAGAGCCTACGCCTTGGAATTGGTTTTCTCACTCGCTCAAAACAGACCAGTTTCTGTGTACCCCCAAAAAATAAAAGTAACTAATAATAAATAAAAACTGAAAAAGAGACGAGGCTTAGACCCACCCGTGAACCATAATTAACTAGAGAATGTCGGGGTCACCATCTGCTTTTGTGCCTGTTTTGTAACTTCTTGAAGAACCACCAAGTCCGGGAGGAGCAACGCCACGCAGGGCCTCTTTAGTTGTTGATAACTGGGTAAGAGGGTTTGTTTTATTAATTTATTTATTTCTTTTGAATATAATTTATTTATCATTTTATATTATAAAAATTTATTTTATTATTTTTTATTTAAAATAAAATTTATTTATTATAAGATATAAAATTATGAATAAATTATATTTAAGAAAATAAAATAAAAATTTCTTAAACGAGATAATACATCACCTTCACAAATTTCTATATATATATATATATATAAAAGCTAGAGCGGCGATTCATCATAATTTCTTTTTCTTTTTGAGCAGGACATCATATATAATTTAATGCAAGCAGATAATTACAATTGAAATAGCATTTCAGTTAATTGCTGACGAATACAGTTTATGGAAAATAAATAAAATAAACACGAAAGCACTTTCTTCCTGGTTAATTATGTACAGGAAAAGAAAAAACAGAGAGAGAGAAACAGAAACACTTGGTTGGTTACAGGGCATTTTGCTCTGTAGTCTATTCATTGCAGTCCTTTACGAAGCACATGAGGCTATCGGAGATTTTGAATCTCGGCAACTAGATGAAACAAAAAGGAAACTTAAATTAAAAGAGAAACTACGGTTTGAGAACAATTAAGTTCACTGCTTGCCTTTACTTTTTGGATCTCGAGACCCTTCTGATTAGCATAAACAAACAGAGGACACGGTAGAACACAAAGAATCCAATCAAAATATAGATGTTTGTCCACCTCTGCCTTTCATGCAGCCCTCTCTTCTGCAACACATCGCCTCCAGTCATCATGCAAGATTTACTCTCTTCATACCACAAGAAACACTTCGTTACAAGGCAGGAGTACTCATTGATGAGAAGGGCGTCGAGGGCATACTTGTACATGGAGAAGAAATGCATAAAGAGCCAGTATTTTGGCATACTGCCCTGTGAAATGAAGTAGCCAGAGAAGAGAAAGAAGCTAGCTAGAAGTATTGTAACTAGAGAAGTTCCAGCTATGTAATTTGGAGCAAGAGAACTTAAGAAGAGAACAAATGAATTTGCCATCAAAACGATGATCCATATGACCAAGACGAAGTAAGCAAATGCCTGCCATGAAGAACAAAGGCCCACTAAGAAATAGACTGAGAATGAGTATATGATGGCCACTGAGAGCAAGTACGGCAGAAAGACAAGGGTGTTTGCCATGAGATAGGATGAGAGTCTATAAACCCCACTTGAAGTTTCTCTAAGGACAATTGGCCTTTCATTGATGAAGATTGGAAGTGTTTCAGTTGTGGAAGATAGAAGGAAGGTGAGCGTAAAGGCGAAGAGACCAAACCTTTTTTCCATACCCTCCTTGCCGTATCCTATGTTGATGTAGATGGTTCCTAGGACAAGACCAACAACAAGAGCCTCTATTGTATTCGTCAATAGCAGCTGTCTTGTTCTGTATATTATCTTCCAAAACCTGTCATAAAGAACAAAGATTTCTTGAAGCCTCGAGCTTTTGTATCTGATATCAATTGAATTGATACCAGACGGAGAACTAGCGGAATTTTCAGCAGGTGATGGAGGGATGGATGATGGTGGTGTGGTTGGTTTACTCACATGGAGCTGGTTCAAAATTTCCATGGCATATTCTAGGGAATTTAACTGTGGCGGAACAGTAAAACCACTAGAAAGCAACCAACTTTCTAGTGAAGAAAGTGTCCCATGGTGAATGACAGTTCCTTTGGATAACAGAAGTATTCTATCAATAATAGTAAGGATCTTAAAGCTGGGTTGGTGAATGGACAAAATCACAGTGCGATGACGGGAAGTAGCAATGGACTTGAGGGTTTGCATTACATTAAGAGCCGATTTACTGTCGAGCCCAGAAGTGGGTTCATCAAGCAGTAAAACGGCTGGGTCATGGAGGAGGCTTAGCCCTATGGAAACACGTCTTCGCTCACCACCCGACAGATTATGTGCTAACCGAGAATTAGCTAAATGTGTCAATCCCAGCTCATTGAGGAGAGAGTTAACGATGGTGACAATTTGGGATGATTTGGGGTTGAGAAGACGAGCAGCGAAGGCAAAAGTTTCGGATACAGTGAGCAACTCAAGGCTTCCGTCGTGTTGTGGAACATAAGCAGAGAGCTTGCGGAATGAGGAAGGGTTCATTGGGCTGGAATTGAGCAGGAGCGCACCGGATGTTGGCGATGTCCTGGCTGCTAAAATGTCCAGGAGGGTAGATTTTCCAGCTCCGCTTGGACCAACAATGGCGAGGATCTGAGATGGATATGCTGTGAACAACACGTCGTTGAGGATATAGGTTGGTGGGGTTGCAATACACCGTTTGAAAAGAAAAAGTGGCTCAATGATGCTGTTGGACGGTGTGGTGGATTTGACATAAGAGATTGAAGATGCTGTTAATCTGTATGTTTTTGGGGTTGGCGATGATGCCAATGGTGAAGATGAGGGTGAGGATTGGTGTTCCATGAAGGGGAAGAGGACGAAGATGCAAGAAAGAGAGGAATTGCTTAGGCGCGGAGAAAGAAATACGAGGAAATATTTGGTGAGAAGGTTTCCATGACCTTGTACAATTCTGATGCTGTTGGGGGATAAGAAGGATGAGGGATAATTAAAAACAATAAAAGATATTCAGAAAAAGAAAAAAAGATTTTTTGATATAAGTTAAAAAGGAAAATTTTTATTTTCACTTACTTTTTTTAGTATAATTAATCTATAATTTTATAGTATATAAGTCTATTTAAAATAATGTATAATGAAATAAATATGTATAATATAAAATTATAAATTAATTATAATAAATAGTAAATATAAAAAAATAAAATATGTTGTTAAGATGTTCTCTGGAGTATAAATTCCCTAAGCAGACACGAAAATGTAAGATGGAAGGAATGGAATAATAGTGTTTATTATACTTATTTGCTCTTTCAATATATATATATATATATATATATTTAACTTTAATTAATTTTTTTATTTTTTATTTATAATATTAATTTAAGTTAATTTATTTTTTTAAAGTGAGTAAAAAATTATAAAATAATTAATAGACTAGATGAAGAAATATTGAAAGAGAATTTTGACACAGTGCAAACTATATTTGTCCACGTCAAGATTCTCTCCAGACAACGCACACCACGAGAGGCACTGACATGCCGTTTCGGAGCCAATTAACCAAAAAAAAAAAAACAAAACAAAACAAAACAAAACAAAAAAGGCATTTAATTATACCCCAAGAGCTACTTTATTTGACAAAATGAGTGCGTTCTCAATTGTGCTTACTAAAGTTCGATAAAAAGTTGGTCTGGTATATTGTATCAATTACTGGGTTGGAAGATTTGCCGATCACGAGAGCTTCCGTACACTCATTGACATAAAATCATTTCCCTTTCGAGCGAGCTATAAAAAATCGAGAGGGAGTGATATCGTGGCAAAGGAAAAGTTAAAACGATTCCACGGCGACTCAAATTCATTGGTAGTTTCAGGATAGTGTGCATGACTATCGGATCCGGGAGTTCAATTGGTGGCCATTTGGACTTTAAAGTATTTAACCAGAGATTGCTGAGAGGAGTATCCCGTAAACCAGACTATTTAACCCCTTTGATCACAAAATGACAAGTAATCGCTGGCTGCTAATCCTTTGGGTCACGTTCACGAGCGCATTGTTCACCCCACCACCCCCCCCCCCATCCCTCTCTCTCTGCAGCATCGTCAGTGTTTGTTTGTTCTTGGACAAAGCACCCATGGCCGGCTAACACTTCACGACGAAATGTGCATTGATTTGATGGCTTCGCTGTCCGTTATGTCTCCTTTTACATACCCACTTTACGAAACAGTCCCATTCGCGTCATCATGCATGGAATATGATTTTTCAAGTTGTGTGTCCTTACGGGAATGTGCAAAATGTTAATGACGACTGCCGTTTGTAACGCTGCTTTCCTACGCATGGAAGAGAGAACACATGCTTGTGACGCGTCACAAGCACTACGCAAGCCGTAACCATGGCTAACTGGGAGCCATTGTTGGACAACTTTCTCAATTCCCCATAACGAATCCATCGTTAAAGTCTAGGAATGGTTTGTTTTTTTACAACACGCAAACTACTTAGTCGTATTAACATAAATTCTTAATTATATTAAAATTTATAAAATAATTATTTTAAATTATATATTTAATATTATTTTAATTAAAATAAAATTTATTCTTATTAATTTATAATAAAAACTTATATAAATTTTTTTATGAGATAAAATAAAATATACTCAATTATAAAATTTATTATTAAAATTAAATTTTTAAAAAATTATTGTATTTTCATAATTATTTTTTAAAATATTTATAATATTTTTATAATAATATTATAAATAAAAAATACTTAATATAATAATAATAATATAAAAATACTTTAATATTTTAAACAAATAAAAAATACTCAATATTTATAAGAGCAATGATGATATTTCATTAATAAATATCTTTATTCTACCCATTAACATTTTGACTATAAATTCTAATGTTAAAGTCACAATTTTCTTTATTTAGTGTGAAATGATATATAAAATACTTAATTAATAATTAATATATAATAATCATTTAATCCATTAATAACAATCTTTTACCACAACTCATAAGTTTTAAATTCAAAATCTTTAGTTATTTATTAAAATTACATTTAGTATTTAATGAATAAAATAAATAATTATTTATAATCAATTATTTATTAAAATTACATTTAGTATTTAATGGATATAATAAATATTTGTTTATAATAATTAGACTAGTGATTGTGTTATTTTATAATGTATATATTTCTTAAATTCAAATCCTAAAAAGTACAACTTATTATATAATTTTTTTATCCATTTTTATTTTGAAAAACCCTAACACCTAATTCTTCAAATTTTGAATGGTTCATTTAGAGAGCACAACCTGTTGTTTTTTGTTTTTTTGTTTTTTTCTTTGTCCCTTTCCCAATAATCTTCCATATCCACACACTCGAGAATTCAACACTAAGCTGGCTAGGACGTGTGTATGGTTTGTAGAACCAGATCTACTGGGACTTCCAATTTTGCAAATGGTATGGAGCTTTGATGCTCACTTCCCCACTTATGACAGACAAGAAGAGCTGGGTTATAGTCCAAAAAAAAAAAGTCATTTCTTCTACGTAGCAGCCTGGCCCGCTCCTTGCACCCAGGCCCAGCTCCTCTTTCGAAAGTGAAATCTCATTTGCTTCAAACCCATCGCGAGAGACAGCAAGAGTTGGGTTAAGATAAAAAATCAGTCCTGCATATCGGCCTGGCCCAATGCATCCATACTTGTGGGAATGGACCAACAGTTATTAGAATTGAATACTCTGTTAGTTTTTTCAATTGGGAAAATCAGTGTTTACAGCAATCCTGAAAGTTGATGGTTGAGAATTTAAATTTTTATTTTATTTGTTTAAAATATTAATTTATAAAAATAAAAAATTATTATTTTTATTGTGTGTATTTTATGATAAATAAATCTTTTATAAGCTTAAAAAAATTGTAAGAATTTAGGTGTATATAAGAGTAGTAAATTTAATCAGATATAAAATATTTTTATATTATATATAATATATTTTATATTATATTAATATTTTATATGTAATATTAATATTTTTATTTAATATAAAAATTTTTATATTTATTTAAATTAAATTATTTTCAAATTTTCCTGATAGCTAAATGTGAAGGATTCAAGGATTTCCTTCAACCAAGTTAAACCTCGTTGTTATCTCTAACTAATTACCCAATGTAGCATATGACTTACAAGCTAAAAGTTACGGAGATTAGAGCAAAATAAATGTTATACTGCCTTGAATTCCTTTTTTTTTTTTTCTTTCACTTAGTCTGAGTAATTGGAATTATGCATTCCCACAAATAGCATTAGATTATTAATTTCCACTTAAATCCCATTCAGTTTTTTGAGTTATTAATCTGAAAATTGGGATTTTAGAACCCTTGACGTAAAAAAAAAAATTCATTTATAATTTTTTTCATAGAATCCGAGAAAACTGGCGTCATGATTATTACTTCTGATACAATGAACCCATCAAGCCAGAGGCCTATGTTAGGCGACTGTGTTCCCCCTGGATGTTAACCAGCCGATTGCGCAATCCCCGCGTAAGCCAACCTCCACTGTAGCAGGACGAATGAGGGAAAATTTTATATTCCCGGGGTGAAAGTATTGTGTAGGTGGGGCCTATTTCTGACTCTGTGTTGTGTAGCGGGTATCTTTGTGACACGCATTCCTCCCTTCAAGTTGGACATCTGTAACTCTTGCCCTCGGGTACTGGCTGCCCGCTCAGTTCAGTGAACTACGCCTTCAGCATCTCACTAAAAGTATACGATTTTGTCCGAGTGCCTCCTTAAATTTGAATTGAAACTCCCGTCTCTGCACAGTTCTCCGTGAAGAAAGCAATCAAATTTGAATTAAGGAGAAATGAATGCCATCGGTTTACGAATTGCTAGCCAGCACCCAGCAGACAATTAGGACGGTCAACTTACCATCCAAAGTTATTGTAGGTGGCGCTGGCCAGAGTGAGGTGCAACCATGGATTCGCCTGCTATCCCTCATCATTCATTGGAAAGTGGACTTACACGACATGCTTTTAAATGTTCTAAACTAGACTTTTTTTCCCTTCTTTTTTTTTTTTTTAGCAAAGCAGAAACCATGTCATTACTTCCCAAAATGCTCACACAAAAGTCTAGCGAGATTTGGGGGAGGGGATATCATCCAGTCCACGGGACATCTCCCCTGTCTGGCACGTTTGCCAAGCCAGTCTGCTATGGTATAGCTACCGCGACACATTCACTTGGAACACCTCGGGCCATATATCATAATGCAAGAGATCTTCAGCACAACTCTTTTTATTTTTATAGTAACTTCGCTAATATGGTGGGGGTGCTCCATTGTATATAATAGTGCCACTTTGAATTATTTTTTCTTATAAAAAAAATTGGGCATATTCTTTGGCGTAATAGTGCAAGTTTTAATCACTAAAAGTTGCATCAATAAGTAATAAACTTGTATATTTATTCTTTTGGATAAAGTTACAAGCAAACACCCAAATCACCCCGAGTTAAGTGACTTGTAAGTTATCACAGATTTTGCCTAATCATTGGGGGACCATTTGCCCAATGATTTTCATTCTAGAAAAAGCCTTGCATTAGCAAGTTTCAAGCTGTTGTTGGCACTAGTCGGATATCAAATGATCCAGCAGGACGGAAAGCAAGTTTTGGCAAGGACCTGAGGAGAATTTGAATCATTAACTTGAAGGACTAAAGTGACTGTGGAGCAGGAAAACGATAAATTTCTTTAGGCGCGGAAAAGAAACTGAGGCACGGTTATGATTCAGTGTTTTCCCTTAAAGACAATATGTCACGGGTCACAGATTTCTGTCCTGACAAGAAGTCTAAACTCTCTCTCAAGTAAGGAAAGCAAGCTAGCTTCTTGCGCATATATATATATATATATAATGCCATTTCAGTTTTCGTATGCAGAAATGATCAGGCCTTTGACGACAACTAAATCCCGTATTTCTCAACCAAACACGATGCCAACGATGGCGTACAAGACAATCAGCAGACGCACAAAAGATACGATATCTGAATTCTCTCACGTCCTCTCATAATGACCCATCACCATGGTGAAAATAAATACACTAGAATATTTTCATTCTCTCTCTAATTTTTTTTTTTTCTCGGTCGTTGCCTGCCCTCACATACGAACAAAACAGAAACAGAAATTTAAATTCTTGAAATCCAAGACATAAATCGTTGAAACGCCTAGCTAACTCCATTCTCTTCCCCGGAAATTCTTGGTGAATCCACCGAGCTCGTTGGAAAGGGATCACTCGCAAACCGCGACAATAGACGAGAATCTGAAAACGCAAAAAGTTCCTAAGTCCAAACAGCGTTACTAAATACGTAAACCTATGCATAACGAGTCCAATAGAAATTTATCAGTATATTCCACCAAAAAAAAAAATTACCTCTAGAAGAATTGAAAGATTCCTTGCAATGTAGGATAGCACTTTGGATTCCGTCATGCCGCATCAGCAGCGAATCATCTCTCCTACAAACGTTTCGCTGAGAAACTCCAGCCATCGCCGGGAACGATTTGCTCTTCCCTAGACGCTCACAAACAACTCGAATCCCTGCTGACATGTTGCCCTGTTTTTCCTTCTTGGGCGAACCTGCCGGTAATGTCACCGGAGAAGACGAGGCCGATGATAACGATAACTCACTGAACGAGAATTTCATTCGTTCTCCCTGCTTTTTAGAAACTCTGCGGTACAGAAGCTGGATTAGCTTCAAGTACTTAAGCATCCCTTCGTTGGAAGGTCGCTTAGATGATTCATCTGATACAGAGTCCTCTGACATCTTTCTTCTCAAACTGTTGTCTCTCGTGTATACAGAACCATTTGGAGCTTCTTCAAGCTTGACTTTCAACGTATATTGCTTGCTTTCTTGCTTTTTGTGCTTTTGGGTGTCCACAAAAATGCCATTCCGCTTAGTTTCCCCTGTTTTTTCTATACGGTGCGTTGCCGTTGATTTGGACCTTTTGAACATGAGGACACGGAATCCTGGGGCTGATTTTAGCAAGGAGATAGGAGATTGGGGTTTTAAGATGGGTTCAATTGGGAGGATCTTCCTTTTAGAGAGCACATCAGTAGGGGGCATAGACACGGCTGATTGTGGCCAATTGTCTTGTCTATTGTCGGCTTCGTTGTGGGAGCTGTGAAGAGTTTCATCCCTAATGTCAATCTTGTTGCTATCTTTGTCTAGTGACCGGTTATCTTTGTTGCTACCACTCATGATTCTATTGTTGTCAAAATCAGGCACAGTGAGCTCCAACTCAAAGAAAGAGTCTTCCTCTTCCTCGAGTTCATTATCCGTGTAGAAAACTGTGTTTGGCATCTCAGTTGTACGACTGTTTCCCCTCAAGAGTTGGTGGTCTTTGTGGTTGGTAGGTCTCCAGAAGTTGAGGAAGTAAAGGGCTTTAATGGCCATCAAATTGGAAGATAAAAATAGAATGAATTAAAGAAACAGGGAAGGCTTTGAGAAAAGACCGCGGCCTATCTAGGGCTTTTATGTTTAGTGCAATGCAAGGCATAGAATCCGAGGGGGGAGAGCGAGTGGCAACGTGGGGAGTCATAAGATATAAAGATAGCTTTTGCACTTCGTTTGAGAGTCTTGTTTAGTAGCTGCAGAATATTGAAAATATTAATTCAAGGGAAGCAAAGAGTGAGATACAAGCTTTTCTTTTTTATGCACTTTAAAAAGAAAGGTTGGCTTGTGTCTGTACAGAGAGAAAAGAGAGGATTGCTTTTATGAGCTTATGTTTTGTACGTTTTGATGTTCTATTGACATGGAGGTATTGTACGTGGCCACGTAGACTCAGTCTTGACCCCTGCACAAGACCATTTCTCGGGAAGAGAGAGAGAGAGAGAGAGTCAGAGTCAATACTATTTAAAAGAATGGAAGGGACAGTGTTCGGCCACGGACACAGAGTTGCAGATACGCTGTTACTATTGAAGAATTGCAGGTTTTATCAGTCTTTTGGAGTTGGATATTTTGATTATACAAGCAAAAAATCATGAAATATGCTTCTTGTGGTTAACAAAGAAACGGATTAATGAATTTACGTGAAATTTGTGTAACGAATGAATTATGCATTTCCTTAAGTAGATAAGGAGTCAGAGCGAAAGGAGCTTGCTTGACTTGCGTCAATCACAAGGGACGAGAGAAACGAGAGGTGACATGACTAGTATACTGAGGTTTTCGTAACCGCAAACAAGTGCTTTTACGATACGTTATTCCTCGGATAAAAATTAGCCGAGTTTGTGGTCTGATCCGATTAAGGTCGGTCCCTTTATTCTCATCTGTTTATTTGACATTAATCCTTTTGTCTTTGATGATTGAAGAATGGTAGAACCCTTTTCAATTTCTTGTGGTTATGTTGTTGTACGATAATAAGATATCATTGTCAAATTCAAAACTAAAAATGCAACTCCCTGTTGACAAGGAATAAGCACAACAAACTGGTACAAAATTGGATGAACTGCCGTAAGAGAGATTCTACGTTTCCTTTATGTCCCTTTATAACAGAGTCAATGTCAAGATTCTTGTCGACTCTGAGTTTTCAACGTGGTAATTATGTGCGAGCCCCTTGCCCTTGTGATTGGGACCTGAAATAGCTTCATGATGTCGAACGCTATTCAGACGACAATGCAAATCGTATTTTACCTTGAATAAAATTGTACTCTTCTTTGCTTGGGGTTTCTCAATGAACTGATTTGAAATCAAGGGCCACGGAAATTCTAGGCCAACGGAACGCGAGAATATATTTTTTATCCAACTGAGGCAAAAGACGGTAGAGGGCAAATGGATACTTCCAAAAAGGTCAGAAAAAGCAAGAGGAAAGATAAAAAAGGCCCAAAAGAAAAGACTCCAAAAAGAACCGGAAACGTAAGGTCGTTTGCCCCGGTAAAACCTTGCAGGAGGGCGCTTTACTTTTGCAGAGGGCCTTAAAAGGTCTGCAAAGTCAGAATTTGGGTCCTTTTACAAGGCAAAGGCACATTTTGGTGCAGCTATGGCACGCATGATATGCTTTGGACCCCAGCTTTAGATCCAGTCCCTCCCAGGTCTTTATAACCAGTTTCTATGGATGACTGCGCCGGGGGGGGGGGGGGGTCCAAGTCTTGCTTAAAAAAGAAAAAAAAGTTTTGACCTGTAAAGATAAGTCGGGCGTCCTTCGGCCCTCTTGTGAATGTGGTTTTTAAATAGAACGGGAATTTGCTTGCTCTGAACCGCAAGGTCCGGGATAGAATGGGCCTTTGGGGCTATCCGAATAATAAGGTGGAGGGATATTTCTTTATTCTTTATTTGTCCATTTGTGTTTTGTTCACAAATGGATGATTAAAAACAATTTAATTCCATGCTTAGTTTAAATAAATTAACATGGTACCAGGAAAAAGGAATTAGAGTAGAGCATTCCGAGTATTCAACTTTAGAAAAGCGTTACATGCTTGTGACAACAGTAAAGATTTGATAAAATTAACTTTGAAAAAGGAAAGTGAGGCTTTCTTCTTCTTTTTTTTGGGGTACATGAAGCTTTTCTTTTTCGTTTGATAAAGTTTGGGCGGCAAGCAGGTGCAAGTATTGTAGCCTGCGTAGGCAAGTGCAAAGGTCGAAAGTCATTGAGCCTACAAATTTAATCTTACAAGAGGAGGCCTTGTAAAATAACTTTGGCCCAAATCAAATCTGAAGTAGTATAGCAACTTTAAAATGCGTATTCGCGGGGATGCAAAAGACTGGGCCACAGGCCACAGCCAGAAAGTAAAGGTGATCACCACATTCTCTCTGAGTCAATTTACTTCGGCCTCTCCAGCCCAGACCATTTCAGGCCATTAATTGTTTGAAAGTCGGAAGCCTGCGTTTCGGGGTAGAAATAGAAACATTCTTTTTATATTATGATTAGTTTACTGGTGAGGTGAAACTTAGGAAATTGGAAAAAAAAAAAAACTTAGGAAATGAGGTGGGTATGCCAACTCCACAACTCATGGACTAGCTCGCATTTTGGACGGACGCAAAAGCATATTCTCCAAGATGGTCCATTATGCCCTCAGCAACTAAACATTGTGGTATCCAAAGAAGATTGTCTGTTTTGATAAATGCGTACAATACAATGGACATGAAATCATCTTTGCTTGCTGAAGGCAAAAGTGGGCAATATCTAAGCAACCGCGAGCTAAGTTTCCAGAACGATATCGGACTCTCGGTAATTCAGACTTTTTTTTTTCCATTTAACTTTGATTGTCGTAATTGTATCTTCTCTATGCACGATATCATCGAATCTCTCTTCCTCTTTATTATTTTATTATTTTTTTTTTATTATTTTTTACAAATTTTTTCTTCGTTGATACTTGCCCAGTGGAGGGTCGAAACTGTTTAAAATTTGAAGCACAAAAGCATATGTTCTCTGTTTTTTTTTATTTTTTTATTTTTAAAAAAAAACTTCCGGCAACTACATGCCAGGCAGGTTTGGGTCTCTTCGCAGCTATGGCATTTTGGTGTACAGAGTAGTTGGTAGTTGCCGATCGAACGATTATTGTGTTGAATTTTGTTGTGTCTGCCACGCCAACCATGAACCTTGAAAAGTATAAAGTACGCAAGAAGTCATTGACGCAATCAGGAGGCATGTAATCAAACGATTATTTATTAGTCGTGTGCTTCCTCTCCTGTTAAATATTTTCTACGTGTCATTAACGGGTAGACTTTCGTGTTTGCTGATACTAATTGGAGGCATAGCCACCGAACAATGCACTTAAAATGACCACAAATTGAAATTGTTGGTGTAGTCTCCACCATGGCTTCGGTGGGCTTTGAATTCCAAAAATAGAGTCCATGTTTGGACTTTAAGGCCGACGAACTAGACAAACCAACGTTTATTTGATAAAAAAAATGTACTCCTCGGGGTCATAAGAGTTCTAGTTCAAGTGGGATTTACGTGGCTGGCTCCTTCCAACTTGTCTTGGCAGTTTCATTAGAGCGAAAATATAAATCGTCCTACAATCTCATAGACATCTTTAAAATTTGTAAATTTTAAAGCATACGATTCAATTACCATCTCGTGGCAATGCCATTCAATTCAAACGGTGCTGAATTCTCTTATTTTATTTGCATATTATGCGCATGCAATTAAATTCGCCTTTGAGTATTTTTCAAATTTCTCCAACCATCCAAATCGAAGTCTCGTGGCATGGGAGGCCTCGGGGTTCATTTGATGCCAGCTAAATGGTCCACCAATGACATGCCAGCACGTTGACGCGGTGGAAGCAACGGGACAGCGGAAAGGAGCGAACGGCCAAATTACGGTGTCGGCGTCGAAATTAGGCAAGTGTAAAATGCGAGCCGTCCAATGTAACACCCGCGTCCGCTTAGCACCGGGCGGCGGGAGAGAGGATCCCTCTTGTGCTACTGTTATAGTGACAGCCGGCGGGAAGGTCAGACATCACAGCTCAATTTCGTAAAATTCGTTACTTGTACAGGTAACGCAGAAGTATAACACGACCATAAAAAAATAAAAAAAATTACAATAGCATGATTGTCGTGTGTTTATCAGTTGGTAGTCTAGGTAATAATTTAATATATCTTTTTCTTTATGTTAGTTTACATTTGAATTTAAAATATAAATATATATTTATAAAATTTTAAATTTATAAATATTAAAATTAAATATAAAAATATTCACTCGACCCAAATATTAGATAAAATAATAATAAATAATTCCTAACATCAATATATAAATATGATATTTAATGTATCTGCTATGCACTTCTTTTATCATCTATAAAAATATCACAATTTATAAAATCTTGATTTACACAGACATATATGCAATTTTCAATCTCGCATGAATGATTGGATATGTGAAAAATTGATTAGTTGTCCTAATTTAGTTTTAGTCTAATTTTTTCTTTATAAAAAAAATTAAATATAAATGATAACATATTATATAGTTTTAATACATAAATATAATAATTGATGTAATTACAATATATTTTTTTATTGCCTAACGAAATGTCATGGATTATAAAATCATGATATACATGGACACACTTATTCTACGTTACTGTGATATATGTGAATTTTAATCAGGTATTAGTAATTGGATCATACTCTTGTATATGAAAATTTAATTAGTTATCCTAATTTAGTTTTAGTTTAAGTTTAATTTCTTCCCCTTATATAAATTCATCTTACGATTCTTATAAAATAACCATGAAAATTGGATGTTAAATTTCCGACGAGAGTATAAAAGCAGGTTTGACATCTACACCATTTTTGATCGCATTCTCTCCACCTTCCATCCTCTTTCTATTCAATAAAATTTGAATGCAAACTAATGTTAAAGCTCTTAGAGAAAAAGAAAAAGAAAAGGATAAACGTGAACAGAATAGATTGGCGGAGTTGGCGACAGGCATGACGGTCTGAGTGCCTCTAGAGATTCCCCTCTTCATTCTTTCCCAGACACCTGTACCCTGTCTTGGTTTCCGTTATCTGCGACCAACCAACTAACCAGGCTTCTTCGGTCTCCAAACCCAAAAATAAAAAATAAAAAAAAAATCCATAACTGTTTCTTTCTAGACACTTCGCTGGAAGGCTGAGGCCTCGGCATTTCACATTTTTATCGCTTCTTCACTTCATTTCTGTTCCCTTCCTCGGTGGAGATCTATGGCGGAGCACGATGAGGCGGCCGGTGAGTCGCTGTTGGATAAGATCACGGAGAAGATTCACAGCCACGATTCCTCTTCTGATTCCGATGATGACAAGGCCTCCAAGGTCCACTCGGTGAAATCCAACGTCTATCGGCTTTTCGGCAGAGAGAAGCCCGTCCACAAGGTCTTGGGCGGTGGAAAACGTACTCTCTCTTTCTCTCGCCGTCGCATCCAAATCGTGTTTGTAATATCTGCTAGTTTATATTATACACCGCAATGAGAATATATCTTTTAAGAAATTTGCTATGATGTAGAAAGTAGAGTTGAACTTTGAGTTTGAATGATTTACTGCTATTTTTCTTTAACAGAACGTTGGGCGCTCTCCATCTGTTTGTTTGCTGCCTCTGTTATTTCGTTCGTTTGTGTCTTTTTTTCTTGGTCGATTACTTTGGATTTGTTGTTTGTTGAAGCTACGTGCCATTTTATTTCTCAACGAGGCTTCTGTTTGTCCAGGTTTTCGAATTTTCGTTGAATCAATAAAGGGATTGATAGGCGTGCAATGGCGAAATTGATCATTTTGTTGCTTGGAAGAATGTTATTGCTTTTGGGTTACTCTCAATTACTCTTTCGGCTCTCCTCTCTTTGTGTTTTGGAAGTTTTAAAAGCTATTTTCAGGTTGCAATAATTTGCAAAGGTGCCCCCGGGAATTGATTTGTGAATGGGAAAGAAGATTTTAACCGCATTAGTTAGTCTTACGGGGGCCGACAAAGCATAAGCATTGAATGGCTGAATTTTTTGCATCTCTCATTGATTTCATTTACCAAATTATTCTTAATATGAGAATGTTTTGCAAAATTCTCTCTTTTTGTCTCCATTTAGCTTATGTTATTTTTATGCTCACATGTATCACAGCTGCTGATGTCTTGTTATGGAGGAACAAGAAAACTTCTGCGGGTGTTCTTGTTGTTGCAACAATAATCTGGATTCTCTTTGAATTGATAGAATATCACTTAATTACTCTTGTCTGCCATTTGTCAATCTTATCTCTGGCCATCTTTTTCCTGTGGTCCAATGTAGCGACTTTCATAAAAAAGTAAGTTATTAAATATGTCTTTCAATACTTGATGCTTGGATCATGCTTTTTTTTTCTCTCTAGCCTAATTTTGACTTGTTTATTAGGTCTCCACCTCAAATCCCCGAAGTACTAATTCCTGACAAATGTTTCCTTGAGGTTGCTTCTGCTTTGAGGATTGAAATCAATTGTGCATTGGCAGTTCTGCGTGATATTGCATTGGGTAGAGATTTGAAGATGTTTCTTGCTGTAAGCTGATTTTTTCCTTGAATTTTGTTAATATTTGGCACCTTTTAATAGGGGCATCATTGTTTGAGTTGCTTTTAGTTCTTCCTCGGGTGGGTGCCTGATATATATATTAGGCACTTAATTCTAAAATGATCCTGCAAATGGTATTTTGTTAAATTTGCTTGGCATTCTTTTTGATGTATGTGTAAATAACTCAGTTGCATTTTGCACTTTATGAATATACGGAGGCATGGGTTAATATTTATACTCATGGGCCATCTTGTTCTTATGCATCAGATAATTACTGGCTTGTGGATTCTTTCAATTGTTGGGAATTGGTTCAACTTCTTGACCTTGTGCTACATATGTAAGTAACAAGGCATTTTCTTTTATTTACTTAGATGCAACATATGTACTTGATTTGTTGCTGACATTTATTGGGTTCATTGAAACAGCTATTGTTTTGCTGCACACTTTGCCTGTGGTTTATGAGAAGTATGAGGATCAGATTGATCCCTTAGCTGAGAAAGCACTGGTTGAGATCAAGAAGCAGTATGCAGTGCTTGATAAGAAAGTTTTGAGCAAAATTCCAATAGGGCCATTTAAGGAAAAGAAGAATGATTAGAGACACCGTTTTGGTGTTTGCTGGGTTTCTGGCTTATCCTATTTGGCATGTCGTGACAACATATTACAGAAGTTTTACTTCTAATTTATGTTATATGTTTCTGGGGTACTTGGGACCCCAACGTTAATTTTGAACCAAATGCTACCAGGTTTAGAACTAGGTTATGTTTTCATTGACTTAAATTAGTTACCTTGCAAATAGAAGTCTTGTCTAGAGGTAATTGCTGTCATTGTGGATGCTTGTCTGGTATGGTGTGGACAAGTTGAATGGCCAATTTAGTTAGATGCCTGCTAAGTAGTTTCTTGGGTTTGGTTTCTTTAAGAAAAATATGAGGAAAAGTGTTTTATCAATCCAAAGATAAAGGGATATTTTGTGCCACCGAGGATGCATTTGCCAAATGATGCGCTTTTGTTTTCCCTCTTGTTAAGCTCTTTTAAAGGAGATTATCATATGCTACTTTTTATATTAGATTACATATTGTTCTGAAATGAGAAGGATAAAGTTTCAACTTCAAGCTGGCAAAGAAAGCGTGTTTATGTTTATAAGGGGAACGCTGCAATCTTATTATAATGGTCGCATGTACACCGAGCTTGCTATGTCTAGTCTGGAATGGTTTAAAGAGGGCACAATTGAAGGGAACATCTCCATTCCCAATCCCCTTGTCCCAGGCAAAGGAAACCAACAATGAACATACAAGGAAAATAAATACAAACTGAAGAAGATTCATTATAAGAAAAACCCCGGCGAGAAGATACGAAGCGCTTGTCTTACCAGATAACAGCAACTAACCAAGATCCGGACCTTTGGTAGTTTAATGCCTAATGAAACTCTCATATGCGAGCTGTGCCGCAAGCATATCCACGAGTGCGGAACCAACAGACTTGAAGACAGTAATCTCTTGAGCATTTCCTCTCCCAGTTGCGTCCCCTTTGATCAATTCTATCAAATAGTCAACATCTTCTTTACGAATCACTCCTCTCTCGAACGCACCTACCAGCTCCCCTGCCTCCTCCAGTGCTGCCTCGTTATCAACGAACACCCTCCCTCTCCTTATAGCTTCATCATCACATTCTCTCATTGTCTCCTTGAATGATCCCACCAAATCCAAATGGGCTCCTGGCTTCAGTTTCGAGCCCTTCACTAGAGGAACGTCGGCATTGGTGGCACAACTCACAATATCACCCAGTTCAACGATTTCATCCAAATTCTCGCTACACTCGACAGACAACCCATCTTTTTCAATGCCCTCTTTCTTCAGTTTCTCAATCAGGTATTCGGCTTTCTTCATCGTCCGGTTCCAAATTATCACTTTTTGCAAAGTTGGTCTGGCTGCAAGATGGGCCTTGATCAGGTGAGGTGCCAAAGCGCCTGCACCCATCATCACGAGGACTTTGCTGTCATTCCTAGCCAAAAATTTTGAGGCTAACCCAGATACGCAAGCGGTTCTATAAAGCGTAAGAACAGTGCCATCCATAGTGGCCAGAGCTTGGCCAGTTAAGGAACTAAAAAGAACATAACTTCCATGAATTCCAGGCAAGTTTAGAGTGGAGTTCTGAGGGAAGTGGGTGACAAGTTTTACACCTATATAAGGCAGAGAGGGAGAAGATGACCAAGAAGGCATGAGAAGGAGAGAAGAAGATTGTGAAACGGCATAGCTTTGGCGGATTGGACAATGGATTGTTGGAGAAACAACGGGGAGATAGTTGTGGAAGTGCTGGATTAGGGAGCTGTGTGAGAGGACGGATTGTACCGAATCGGCGGCGATGAAGATGGGGGACGCAGCGATGTTTGCGGTTTGACTTAAATCAGCGTTGACGCTGCTGGTTAATTTGGATGTGGAAGCCATTGATTGTGAGAGTTTGCGAAAGACGGTAGGTGGATGGGGATCCTGTAACAAAATAGACGGCTGAAGCAAAACGAGCAACTGCACTTCTCAACGCAGCCTTCGATTATTTCTTTATCTAAGCAAAGAAGAGAGATTGGGCTCAATTGAAAGGCCTACTTAGTCCACTAACGTGACCATATAAATGTTTTTAACGAAAAGAAAAGGAAAAAGAAAAAATATATTGAAAAATAAAGTATTGACTACCTAATTACCTAACTTTGTAGGATCTTTAAAAAGTCCATATCATTTTAGTTTTGGAACTTTTTTCGGTCCTCAAGATGGACAAACCTTACAAAGCAAAAAGCGGTACAACCCTCCCCCCACCCGGAGAAAAAAAAAAAAAAAAACCATTATAGAGACAACTACTATGTACCCACATCCTAATCCAAGATGAGTAAAATTCCCGTCGATGGGCATTGGAGGGGATGAACGCCCGATGACAATGAGAAGACAAAGCTAGTCATAATATCAGCCACTGGATTCCCTTCAAGGGTACACAATAGAAACAAAAAGCTTCCGGTCTCGGTTGTGGAACATTTTTTAATAGCTACGGCTAGGTCACAAAATGCCTCAGCTTTAACGATTGTGTTAAAGATGATGCTATTCAGTTCTATTAGTACAACTAATACGAAATAGGGAGAGAAACCTTTAGTGCATACTAACTGTAATTGAGAACTACTCCATCTCCCGCAGAGAACAACCATAAAATAAAATAGCACAGCTCAGTTGGTCCAGCGAAATATCTTATTGATCCTTTAATCTGGTATCGCGTGGTTTGAAATTTCTCCAGTTTCGGGTTCAAATGCTTTGAGGAAATACCAGAAGCCATGTGCCAGATCTCCGTCTACAATCTACCAACACCATCCTTAAAATTTTTAGTGAGGCAAATTCAGTAGAATATGAAGAATAATGCCTAATTTTCACGACAAATGTACAAATACTACGATAAGAGGATATTTGTCCATACACATACAAATGAATCTATCCCAACCGCAAACCGGAACACATTTCCAAGGTTCCATAAGTCCAAGGAACATAGATACACACAACAATGAAATGTGGCGAAATGGTTTTCTGGCATGTCCTTTACAAGCTCTAGCAACCTTCTCTTTAGCACAATTTACAGGTTCCATTTCTGGGGTTGCCAGCAGTTCAATCCTTTGGAGGAGTTGCTGCTGGACATCTACATCCATATATATACATGTATCAAAGTATATCACACTTTTGTTGTTGTCTGGAGGCAGAGGCTAGAAGGGTGCCAATTCCTGGCAGGGCAGGCAAAGGCTTCCCCTATATGCTGAAATCAAGCCCTTTAAGGGTGTAACTGATTCGAATGTATGAGATGACTGCTTTCTACAATCTATATGAAGTAGGTTAATTGCTGCTTTTTCCTAGAACCTCCTTCTCCATACAAATCATTCCATTGCTTTAGCTCGCTCATTATTGTTCCCTCAGCTGCAAAACTGGGAGCAACCTGCAAAGTAGAGAAACACATATACATGAAACATATGATTGTGTTCGTCCTTTTCTTTTTATGCTACAGTGCAGTATTACATGCATAGGATCTTAGATCAATTCTTTCTGGTTATATTTATCTCACAGGAAAAAACAACATCACAACAATTTAAGGGGATAATGTAAGGAGATCTTCTGTTTGACACCAATTGCCATCTTAGGTCATCGAAGCAGAGCTATGTGCACTCATGAGATGCTTATATGCTTTTAAGCACAAAATAGAACGATGATATTCAGGTGGCGACAAAGCATTTGAATTCACAAAACTAATTTCTTGTAGAATGGGGGCAGTAGTCTATGGCTAGCACCAAAATGAGTGTCAGTAGCATATAAAACAAAAGGCAGTAAGATTTTACCTGATTCTTTGCCTGCCTCACATCTTCCATGCTTAAGGGCCTCAAAGTGATTATCCTTTCCTCTTTGCCTTCTTCCTTTGGATCTGAAGCATCTTTGGAGGTTGTGCCCTCTTCAGCCTTCTGCTTCCTTTCCTGTAGATAGATAATGGGAGTCGATAGTTCAGAAAACGCATCATTAATTACACAAAAAGTGCATGGTATGGGGTAGAAGTCACCTTATCTTTCTCTCTTTCCTGCTGTAGTAGTTCTCTAACAGGACGATAGGCGGCTGTCACGCACAAGTTCTGTTTACAGCAGTTAATACCATGATTGGACCACAGCTAGTAATGAGTTGGTTTGATGATGGGAGTGCCACAAATTTTTGTGCATTAGAAACAAGAATAGCAAACCTTAAGGTCACTTCCACAATATCCTTCTGTCATGGCTGCAAGCTCCTTGAAGTCTAGTTCTTCAGTTTTCTCCTTTGCCAGTAGAGTTTTCAAGATTAGTTCCCTGTTCTCAAGTGATGGTAGACCAACCATAATTCTGCCAACACAAAAAGTTTTGGAGTAATGAGTACACATAAAGAAAGCTCTGAAATCCAGGCTTTGGATAAGACTTGTCTTTGGAAAACTCTTCATCACCATGGAAGGATGCAAAGCATTTGGACAACATCTGGACTTGGTAATGATTCTTTTGAGAATCCAAAGAAAAGGAAGCAAGGTAAAGGTATCCTGAAAATGTCAATGCAAAATAATTTCCTCTATACATTTCCAATACAAGGTTGAACATGTTTAATTGAGAAATATAACGATTGATACATGTCAAGAGGACACACTCAAAAGCAAATTTGGAAACCGATGCCTGGACTAGTTTCTTAAAGAGGTCAGAACAAAAGGTAAAGAGGAAAGATGCACACAAGGGATGTTAGATAAGAGCCACTTTCTTTAAGTGAACTGGAGTGAACCCATTTCTCATAAAGGATTGGGAACACCATGTGATGATGCTGGAAATGTGGTTCTACAAGAGAAATTAAAGAGACAAAGAGGAAGAAAGAGAAACACCTGCGTTCAAACCGCCTGATAATTGCTTCATCAAGGTCAAACGGCCTGTTGGTTGCAGCGAGAACAAGAATACGCTCACCAGACTTTGTCAACAGTCCATCCCAATGTGTCATGAACTCATTTTTAATCTTCCGCATGGCCTCATGCTCTCCAACTCTGGTACGCTGCCCGAGCATGCTATCAACCTCATCCACGAATATGATGGTTGGAGCCACCTTTGCAGCCAATGTGAACAGGGCACGGACATTCTTTTCATCTTCACCAAACCACTTTGAAGTGATGGTGGACATTGAGACATTGATGAAGCTTGCTCCAGCTTCATTTGCTATTGCCTTTGCCAGCATTGTTTTCCCCGTGCCTGGTGGCCCAAAGAGTAATATGCCTCTGCAGGGTTTGAGAAGTCCTCCTTTGAAAAGGTCTGGTCTCCGAAGAGGCAGCATGACGAGCTCTTGAAGTGAGTCTTTTATTTCATCCAAGGCACCAATATCTGCAAATGTCACTCCAATCTCATTTGCGGGGATAAC
This sequence comes from Rhizophora apiculata, assembly GCA_037832385.1. NCBI lineage: Eukaryota > Viridiplantae > Streptophyta > Magnoliopsida > Malpighiales > Rhizophoraceae > Rhizophora > Rhizophora apiculata. The sequence continues at coordinate 8,179,505 of CM075428.1, read as the reverse complement.
CTCTGGCCTGATTCTTTTCTCAAACTCATTGTCGGGGGAAACTTCCTGAGGAAGCAATGCAAGTCAATCAGTAAGGCAAGTTGTATTTGATCTCTGCTGTCTAAGTTGGTGACAGAAATCAACTCACTGGTGCTTTAGATGGCACTGGACTTTCGCCATCCTTCTTCACTCCAGTAACAGACTTCTCTGTCTCGCTCTTATTTTCTGGTGCTGGTATATCACCCTTGGGATCAGTCTTTGCACCAACAGCCCCTTTCCCTTCAGTCTCCTGTCCTAGGTCAAAAGGTAAAATATCAGATTTATTGACAAGATCAAACTCATCTCTCTTATGCTAGACTGTCAAAAGTCACGAGTTATTAAATGTGGAACAGACCTTCCCAACATCAGCATTGGCCTCCATTTTTAAAGTATCCTTTCCACCACTTTTTCCTTCCTGGAATATACTCAATCCATGGGACAAGCTGCTCCAGAAAGAGAATTGTGATTAAAAGAAATCTCTTCTACTTGTGTTTGAAGAAGTGAAACAAGAAATCAGAGATCAGCAAAAGCTGGTAGCTACCTCTGTGATGATATAACAAGCTTTCCATTTCGGTATTCTGGATCCTTGTTATCCATCAGGTGATATGATATTGCTGATACCACAATTTCTTCTATGTAATTGCCAAGAACCAGTGTGTCTGCCAGACAAATTGATCCTAAATCATCACATTCAATATCATTTGCTGCAAGGACCTCAGCAATGTGGTTTTTGTTATCTTGAAACTGAAGCATCTTCATGTCCTCTTCTAGTTGGGCTTTCCAGCTGACTAGATGGGTCTCATCTTCAGGTGGTTTGATATCAATACGGTATGGAAATAACATAGTGAGCCGCTCGTCCACTTCTTTGTAATCTTCTTCTTGGTCCAACATCTGGGAACCAAGTATCAAAACTGAACCCGAAAGTTTCTTCAAGAATTTACTAAATAAGTTGTATTTCCTTTGAGATGGGAGAAGAAGCTTCTCGATGTCCCTAAGGTATAAAATGATCGAACTTCTTTCTGATATTGAAACCAAGACCTGTCAAAACCACAATTAGGATCTAAATCACAATTCAAAATTGGGGAAGTTACAAAATCAGCAACATGCTATTCATCTACAAGTTTTATTTTTTGACTGATGATTCTATCTACAGCAGAAACTGCAATATCATATATGTAGCAAGCAGCAAGGCCCTGTTTAAACGCAGTGAGAAAAAAAAAAGTACCAAGTCTTAAGACAAGCAAGCTCCTGCTGTCGTTACCTTGTGAAGTGACAGCAAAAAGAGTTTCTCATCAAAACACCAGCTGCTTGTATGGTTCAGGGAAGCTGAAAAAGGACATAGAATCCCCAGTACGAAATCAGCAGTTTTTCTAAGCAAATTCTTTTACAAATTACCGATTCTATAACGGCTTAAAAGTATTCTTGCTGAATATGGAAGCTAAATGGAAATATAAGCATCAGACGAAAGATTCTAATAGCAGATGGATTTTAAAGTAGAAACGGTAAATAAAGAAAAGCAATCTCTTTTTAACTCACTAAAGAAGAAAAGGCCACTTAACTTAGGGATTATTACAGGGGAGTTGAGATTGGAAAGATCAATTGAATTTATTAGGCTCAAAATGCGAAGGTCATTGGCAATATTTGCTACACATTCAATGTTTTAACATGAATCAATGTATTACAAGACGGTGATGATGTAAAGGAGTATTCCATATTACTATCTATCTACAAATAAATAAATTCAGTGATATTACCCAGACTTGTGGAAACAGACTGGGAAGAAATACTACTCATATCAGATGCAGTAGAGGCATTCCTACGAAGTGTGGTACGATTTTTAGAGCTTTCCATTCCCCTGCAATACGGGAAATGCAAAATTTAGAATCATGAAGCTACATCAGGGGGCCACCAATCTGACAATTATAGCAAGCAACATTCTGCACTCATCTCATTCTCGCGTGTTTTTAACTTTGGAATAGTGAACTCAAAGGGTATCCGCAATATGCCATACCTTGATCTAGTATCCAAACCACTGCTTTGCCGGTGTAATGTGCCTAGAATAAGTTTTTAAGTCAGGTGTATGATTGAGACAAGAAATGGAGATAAACAGAGGTACACATGTAGGCTGAGGCAAATTAAAATTGCTGATATTTTAGCGTAACCATGAAAGTCTAATTGGAGTCACATTCAGAGGGCATGATTACAGACATATTCTATAGCATCATGGAGGAACAGACGAAGCAAAAAGCTTGCAGTGAGAAAGTCTGGTTGACTTCCTTATGTGCAACAAAAGCAATAGGTCTGTGTACCTTTTGTTTCTTCTCTCGGAGGATACATTGAGAAAGAACCAAACAAATTAGACATTCGTTCCAATGTCATCTCTGAGATGGACCGATTGAAAGGCTGCAAAAACAAGCAACCGAATCAGATACACAAAAAAGACCAACAAAATATATGTATCCATTTACTCTTTTCTCCAACTGCATGATACAAGTATCCATAACAAATATAGAGAAAGATTAAATGGTGTTTACTAAAAAAAAATGTACAAAATTAAACAGGATAATATGGTTAATTTCCACCATACCCAAAACAAAGGGAAAAAGGAAATACAGACTCAGTCAAACGTACTCTACTAATCAAATAAGCCAGAGAAAGCTTACAGATTCCTTTTTGAGGCATCCGTACTTATGCTGTATCTGAGGCAATATAAAAAAGGACGATGTAAGCATTGCTCATTGGCAGTCAACACTGAGGATTGAGATCATTCAAGGTCTCTTACTCACCTTCACAGAGAAATCAGTGACATCCAACAATAACAACTTCGATTCAAAGTGATGAGCTAAAGCCTTGGCAAGCATTTGGTGATAGAGTTCTTCAGAAATAGAAATTACAAGAAAGATGAGTTTACAGTCTTGCAGGTGACCTTGAAAATGTAATATTGCAATGATCACGATAAACAATTCCCATTTCTGTACCAGCAGGCCCTGAGAGCAAAATCGCCTTACTAGCAGGTGAAAGGTTCCGAGTGTGCTTGGACAAATCAGAGTGCTTCAAATGAACATATGCAGCACTTGTCAACAAAAACAGAGTTCTTTCACTGCAATTAACACAAGAAACGAAAGAAATAAAAACACCAATCAGACACTTAATGATTTCAAGCTTGCGTACCATCCAAAAAAACTTATCAAACAGCTATGCCTTAACGCCAAACAATTTATCACAAGGAAAAAGAGAAAGGGAACAGGTTATCAGCATAGCCTAAACTGTAGCAATAGCGTTTGTAAGGTTCCTAATCATTCAATCTGACATCTATAAATGAGTAAAGTTTGAGTACATACTTAGGAAGTTTGCATAGATACATAAGACTACACAGAGATAGCTTATACAGAAATAGGAAAATCAAATTCCATTTTTAAAGAGGTGATCATGCAAACTTGTTAGATTATATCAGGGAAGATAAATCATCCCAAGATGAAAATTTCCAACTAATTAAAATCCAAGCCAGAAACTTGAAAAAAAATAAAAGTAGAAGATAAAGATTTTGTAAACTTGCGCAGAAAATATCACCAACCCACAACATTGACGTAGCATCCATTGAGAAAGAAAACAGAAAAGAAGGCAATGGCTCTTATCACTTTGAATAAGGAAACAAAAAGCAGCTTTTTTCTTTCACAAGGTCTTCAACAAACTGGTCACATGAACAAAACAACATAGAACTGACTCCATAGCCCCGTAACCAATCTGTTTTTCTTTTCAGGAAAAAAGAAAAAAAAGAACAAAAAAGAAGAAGAAGAAACAGGATTTGCCATTATCAGTTACCTGAGGTAATAAGGAAATTCATCAAAAGTAACCTTGCTATCTCGGCCATCGACAACCTGCCTTATCAACTCTTGCTCAATCTTCCCGGCCAAGATATCATCTGGTGAACCATTCCTGCCTGTCCATCTACTCACGCTCTGCCCAGACGCCAATCCCAGTCCCACGCCCACCCCAACTCCTACACTCAACGCAGACAGCAACACGTGCTTATGTTCCATCTCTCTCTCTCTCTCACTCACAAGCCCAGCAACGCCAAAAAGCTCAAAATTTTATTACAAGCATGATGAAACAAAGTAAGCTCTTAAGCCACCACAAGCCTCTAAATAGACAATATAACCACAAAGATCCAAGATTCAAATCCTCTTGGTGCAAGAATGATACATTGTGGGTCAAGAATTCAAAAAAGGAATCCTTCTTTACGGGTAATGCTATGTTAGGTGTTGCAAAAAGTATCCTTCTTTTGCCGCAGAACGATAGATGGAGGATCAAGAAATTCAAGAATTCAGAAAAAGAAACCTTCTAGGGGCATGGAAAGGCATGAGAATGTCAAAAAAAAAAAAAAAGGGCGCGCAAATGAGAGTTGAAAGGCCCAAGAATAGAACATTGGCGTCTAAGCTTTTCTGACAGGAATTACTCGTGCTTTGTGGTCAGGTGCTTGCTGACTATATATAGAGAGTTCTCCACTAACTACTGGCCGCTAATTGCTAGCCGGGAAAAGAGATATTCGGGTTTTTGCTTTTTCTCCCTCTCTTCTCTTCTATCTACTTTTCTGACTTACCGGGACCGTCTCACTTGGGTGTCTCTCTTTTTAAACCTCCTCCTCTGCTCTCCCCAAAATCCTTCCTTTTATTTTCTTGGTGTTTTTTTTTCCCTTTTTTATCTTTCTGCTTTGGTGGTTTTCCTTTTTCACTTTAGTTTTTCTATATTTCACCTTCACGCATTTTTCCTCTTGATTTGTTTTTGTAATTGTTTTTTTTTATTCTCTTTTATCAAAACATGCCTTTCTTTCAGAATTATTTTTCCCAAAAATTTTCTCTCTTTTGCTTATATGCGTTTCGTGGTCAATGCTTTGCAGAGCATCGCATGGTCAATTGCAAACCCAAAAAAGGCAATCGTTTTGCACGTTTCTCCTTTTTCATAGAGATTTACAGCTTTTCCACGACAATTCTGAGGTGCCACCATATAAAAGAGACCTATGAGTCGAGACTAGGTTGAGGCGGCAAGACAAGAAGTCTTCCGTTGGAATCTTGGATTGGACGCAAGGGACACCTTGGCTGATTGTAGCGTTGCAACAGAGCCTTTTGTCGGATGTATCCATCATTAATTAATGAGGCAAAGCATAACTTAATTAACTGGAAATATACTTAAAAAAAATACTAATTTGGCCGCACAATTGATACTATGAGATACAAAATCCATGTTTCTTGAATTGGGTCTCTTTTATTATTATATAGTATATGTATTCAATGGGCCGAAAAAGAAGCTTTTAATATAGTGGCTGAAAGAGGGGAGAAAGCAGAGAAGAGGCGTAGTGGCATTGTGTGTAACCCACAAACGAGAGCGCGACAAAAAGATCCCAAACCACAGCATGTGATGCTGACGTGGGAATGAGCCGCAAGGACGAGGTTTATACGTAGATACCACCCAATCGAGTCCCAACCAACCTCTCTCTCTCTCTCTCTCTCTCTCTCTCTCGCTCAACTTGGCTGTTTTTGTTTGTGTTTAGGAAGAAAGAAGAAGCTTGAAGGAGGGCTCTCTCGCATTAATTGAATTGGTGTCAACTTTATAAGTGCTCCCACTTCTCGCTTTTCGGTTTTCAAAGAGCTTTTGTTTTTTTCTGGGGGAGGGGAAGAGACGGGCGCGGGGAAATTGTAAATGATGCTAAACGCTTGCACTTTAATGTAATTGGGCTTGTTCGTTCGAGATTTTTAAAATATATTATATTCTATAATATTTTTATTTTATTATATATAAATTTTTATTAAAAATAAAATAATTTTAATTAAAAAAATATTAAAATAATATGATATATAATTTTATATATTTTATTAAAATTTAAATAAATATATGATATAAATATTTTTAAAATTTTTATAATTTATAAAAAAATTATAAAATGATATAATTTTTATTTTTTAAAAAATAAAAATATAAAAAAAATATTTTTTAAAAAATTTAATAAAATTTTAAAATTAACTAAATTAAAAAATTATAATTAATTTATTAATTTATAATTTTAATAGATAATTTTTTAATTTAATTATTAATTTTTAAAATTAACAATTTTTTTAAAATAAATTAAATTTAATTATAATTTAATTTTTAATTTTATTAATTTCACCTATTACTCTAATTTAATTTTAAAAACTCTAATTTTTACATTTTGACGGTAAAGACTCCTCTAAAACCAAGAAAATCATAAAAAAAAAAAGATAAAATAAAAGTCTTATATAATAGTAAGAAGAGAAAATTTTTTAAAATATCAAAATATTTTTATCCATCACAAAAAATAAAAAAAATAAAATTGCATTTGTGGAATGCCTCAGAATATAATAGCACCTAAGTCAATAAGGGCTAATTAAACAAATGTAAATGTCATTTGTAGAATGTAATTTTCTTGAATACCAAGCAAGACCTTAAATTTCAAATTTCAAGACCAACTAGCTTGCAAACTAAAGGTAAGGCTTAACTTTAATCCCTTTGTCGGTGCCCTTCGGTTTGACATTGAACACATGAATAGGTACAAACCCTTAACTCAAATGCCAAAGCTTCCGGTGTCCAATACACTAATTCGCTTCAGCATTTCATTCAACATGCCTCAAAACTTCCTATGCACTAGAAACAAATCAACCAACAGTAGGCACTCAAAAACCTAGCAAGCAAGCAATCCTGAAAAAGGAATCCAGAGCCATGCACGATTCTTATCTAGATCAGTAGGAGGAGGAGCGGTAGCAAGAGGCGCCGCAGTAGGAGGGTTAGTAGGCACTACGGCAAGCGTGGCAAACATAGTAGCATGCGTAACAATTGGGCGATCAAGCGATTGGGATTTGGAGGAGTAGCAACAGGCGTGGTAAGCGTGGCGACAAGCAGGGTGGCAGGCATAGCAATCAAGCAATCAGGCCATTGGGATTTGGCAGAGCAGCGACAAGCATGGCAAGTGCAACAGCAAGCGCAACAAGCACGACGATCAGAAGATCAAGCAATTGGGATTTTTGAAGGAGCACAAGGCTTGGGGCAGAGTAGTGAGAGGCTAAGGAATGGGTCATTAGGCGAATTGGATTTTGTTTTTGGTTTTTTGGTTTAAAAAATCAACTTTTTTTTTTTTAAAACCAAATTAGTTCACCCATAAAAATTAGGTACGGTTTACTGATTTTCGGTTAAACTAGTCATTATCAATTTTTTATATTAATTCTTATATCGTCCATTATAAAAAAAATTGAATTAAATTATAAATTAATAATCCTGATTCTTTTAATTTTATTTTTAAAAATTATTTTAAAATATTTGCTTGTTTTGGAGAGGTGTGAGTTATGAAACATATTATTAATGATATTTTAGTTGTATTTAACCCTAGATCAATTTTTATTCGCTCTAAGGCAGGTTCAGACATCCTACCAAACGTGACTAAAATCCTCTCAAATCTGACTTGCGCTTGCGGGGATTCCATGGATCCCTACTCCGCTCACCGATCGGTACAAATAGTGGGGAAAAAGGAAAATGGACAAAATAATCCTTGGAAGTAACATGTTTTTACCAGTTATACCTGGTGTCAATATTATCAAGCCTGATACCATCAACCAGATAATTTGGGAATCGAACCGTTAGATTCATTTAACAAATAGATTTTTCTTTTTTTTATTTTTTTTGTGGTCTTTACGCTTAGGGGTGTTTAAGGGTATTGTTTGCGTCAATGTCTATAAAAGTTAGCGATATTGTGGAGTCTTACTCTGCTTCTTTTAGCATGGTTTTCCCGTTTTGCTCAAAGCCAATTCTTGTTTCAGTGGGCGCCTTTTCAACCTCTCCAAAATGGCTTCGATTCGTCGTTGTCGCCACTGATCTCAAGAGCCGGAACAAAGTCTTGTCACTATTAACAAAGTCATTGATGATGCACGACGCGATTTCTGGTTTTGTTAGCCAGTCAATTTGAAAGGAAAGGTAAAAGAGAGCTTTCAAAAGATAACTTTAACTCGTTAAAAGCATCCGCGTAGACATCATTTTACGTGCAAGCCTTTTTGACTAAGTTTTTTTTACTTATATTAATGAAGATCCTTAGCCAAAAAGGACTTCGTGGCAGCGCCAACACAAAAAAAAAAAAAAAAAAAATACTTCTAACATTATTCTAATCTAAATACAAAACTTAATTTAAATATTGCCAAATTTCGACTGGTCTCATGATGATGATTGATGATTGATGAAGCCACAGTGGTTAGTTGCATTGCCATTGACCAAATTTACAAAAGAATTAAACAAATCAAAGTTTGATGATAAGTTTGGCAATTAAAAGGAAAAAAAAAAGAAGAAGAAGTATGTCTTACTTTAATCTATATCTGATATTATATGGAAATGATTCAGCGTGATAGTCTGTAAGTATTAGATATGATCCAAAATAATAATAATAATAATAATAATATGTTGTTTTCCAGGTGAAAACATGATTCAGACATAGTGCTTCGCGTTTCAATTAATAACAAATCGAGGAGCTGGACTCCCAAGCAACGGAAAACTGAGACGTATAGGTACAGCATGCTTTGTGTTGAGTGCTAAAAAAATTCCAAATTAGAATCATACAGTAAAAGTTTGAGCCGATCAACAGGCTGCAAAGTCAATTTCCCCGACTTGCCAAAAGCCAGACCACTTCGGCCATGTTGGTTGAGTGCTAAAAAAATTCCAAATAAGAACCATACAGTAAAAGTTTGAGCCGATCAACAGGCTGTAAAGTCAATTTCCCCGACTTGCCTAAAGCCAGATCACTTCGGCCATGTTGGTGCACCCAGGAATTGTCGACTGGCCCTTTTGATGGCTAGTGGTGCGATGCTGCACTCACAATTTCTGAAGTAAGAGTCTCGCCAACGGCAGTAGGCCGAATTGGAGCAGGCACCCTACCAATAACTGTGACGATTCTCTTCTTTTTTACCAAAACAGTGGCCCAAAACTTAAAAGCGACTCCATATCATATTTTCCAGTTCTAAAGGTGGAAGTTCCAAAGGGCAAAAAGCACACACGAAAGTCACCCTGGCTCTTCAATTACAAGGCGCAAAAAGGTTCGTCGATGCCAATTATTTTCTTTCTTTTTTTTTTTTTTTCTTGTTCGCTTTTTTGGGCAGTCTTGTGTCATGCCAAACCAAACCATATTTTTCAAACTATCAAATCACACCAAATAGTTAAATCTACTTTGATTTAATTTAGTTCACGTTTTAAACCATATAATGTACACCCATGACTCGAGAGCTGATGGAAAATCCCAGTTGTTTGTTCCTGTTTTTTATTTTATTTTATTTTATTTTTTTGGGGTTAAAAACAGAGGCTCAAAGCCAGATGTTTGTTGCGTCCAAGTTGTTCTTTTCTTCGTTTGGGTAAGGCGGCCCAACTCGGTCAAGCTGTAATACTAATAGTAGTTAGGATCATGACTTTGAAAAAAGCCCACACAGTGTTGAAGAAAATTGTACACCTGAGACTTCAGATCATTGAATCCATCATCCGTTGTGAAAGGCCGATTTTTTTGAATATATTAAGATTAATTATTTAATTAATAAATTCGAAGTTTACAAGGCCGATTTTTATTTTTATTTTTTAAAGTCAAAGGATTAGGCGGCTTGCAACCCGAATGCAGTCTGTTGTCAAGAATAAGGGCTCTAACTCTAGGCCGCTAAACCCAACAGTTAATGTCACTGTACTTCATCGGCGCTGGGTAAAGGCTAAATATGGCTGCCGCTGGGTTGATCTAACAGACTTCGTTGATGACCCTGTACTTGCTGTTCAACTCCAAACTTTGCATTACACTTAACGTAGGAAAGGCGATCACCGACTGGGCCAAACCCAAACTTAATTGACAATATGAGATAGACAGACTCCGGAATTTCGGAGATGGTGGGCACGATGGCGAAGGAAGATTCCCTTCTAACTTGTGCAACGTGCATGCTCCACCTTTTATGCTGTTTTCTCCAGTCCACTTTCTGGGACCGAGAAAAATTGCCCTTTTCACAAGGCCCATCTTCTCCCTCTTTCTACCAGGGAAAAAAAAAAAAAAGGAATTTTATTAAGAAAAAAAAATTATGCAAAAAAAAAAGAGAGAAAAAGGATCTTTATTTGGCGGAGTTAGCATTGAAATCTCAAGCATTGTAAAAATTCTTTACATGAATTACTATTTGATATTGAAAATTTAATGGTAATTTGACATGTGATTTTTTTTGCATTTTCCCTGATTCTCAAATAGATGAGATCACACTCTATTTTAATAAATAGATATTTGTAGGTGAGTGTTAATAGAAAATTTAAAATTTGATACATCACGATCAGAAGTCGATCAAATCTATACGGCAACAAATATTTTTTTAATAATAACTAATATCTTTATTATGTTTTTTTTTTTTAATCTTTATGTAAATTGTTTAAAAATAATTTTTGTTTTCTTATTATCACGATTTAATATAATAGATATATTAGATCAGAGCAACGCAAGAATTAAACGGAAGGAGACATTGCAGTCCACGTTCTCTGTACCCAAATGAAGTACGGCGCAAGCTGGATCCCAACATGCATAAAGGCACGAGACCGGACCCCAGTGGACCACTCTTCGTCGGAAGTCAAGTCTGCCACAAGAAGGGGAGAAAAATGAGCTGTGGTCCGCATAACATTTTGGAAAATCTATCCTCTCATCTTTCTATTCAAACATGGTTTGGATTGGACAGCCAAATATGCCTTGCTAGGGGCAAAAGTATATTTTACTGGGTAAGATCACATGGATCGGTCTCTACAAATTGATCGGTTAAAAGCAATGTTTTCATTTTTGTTTTGCCGTCAAATGATTTTAAGAGTTATTTTACGCATATTTTGAGTAATTTTCTCGGTTAAATTACACATAAACTGTCTATGCTGAGACTTAGAATTTGATTTCTAGCATACTAAATATTTTACCTTTTTAGTGGTGGCCACTCCGCCTGATCGTCACGGAGAGCTCGATGTAACGGACTTCCAATTAACTTAATTCAACATTTGGAGTTGTGATATAAAGGGGCTACGTCGTTTGTGCGATAATTTCTCATTTTATCAATGTTATGTCGGTTTTGTTTTTCGATTGGGAATTGGCGAACCTTGGTGATTATTATCAAGTAAAGATTTCATTAGGTCGAGTACGGACGTGCTGATTTCAGACACCATAATGCCCCCCCCCTCTGCACACCCCACGCAAAAAATTAGGCCATTCTTAGGTTTTAGGTTTAATCCACTATTTTTGGTCCCTTGCATCATTTCAGGAACTTTTCCAAAATTGAAATGTTGTCCATGCGAATGTGAATGTGATCATGAACGCTTCTATCCTTCAACAAAAAAAGAATCGCTCATCCTTTTGCATAGGCTAAGATAAAGTTAAGTCGTCCTTAAAATAATTCATCACCAGAAACCTCAAGACTTTCGTCTAGACTCGTCTATTGAGAGAAGCTCTTAAATGACCCTCAGGTCCTAGTTTGTCGTTAACTCTACCCGTAAGAAATATCATAAATCATTTTATTTGCAGACAAATATAACCCATTTTTACGGTTTTTCCAATAAAATAACGTCAAGCGGGGCCGTGAATGCTTGAGATTGGAAACTGATGCCACCTTGAAAGTACGAACGTCCACGCTTTTAAAGTCCGCAACACTTTCCGCTCTGGTCTAGTAGATTGCAAACACTTCTCATCATGTTCCCAAGAAAATTTTATTACACTAATGGGTTTTATCATTACGTATGAAAAAGTCAAAAGAGTTAAAAATATACAAGAGCACAATACCCGGACGCATACAAACGGGCGGGTACCTACGCCGGGGCCCACGGGTGGTGTCACCCGTGGCCTCCACTCGTAATAAAATAATGCATTTTTTTTATTTTTTTTAAAATAGAAAATCGTGCCATGACAAGTAACACGTGCATCTCGTCTGAATAAAATATGAATTAAGATCGGTAAAAATAATAATTTATTTCCATAATTATCAGTTATTTTTGCCAAACACTTTTATATTTTTCAACTTTCAACAGTCTACTACTGATTTTCAGCTATACTTAAGTATATTTAACTACTCGGAGAACAAATCTGTCATACGGAAGAAAAAAAAAAAAAAGAAGAAAAAACTACTCGGGCACAGGTCGTTTCTGCCTGTCAAACACGCCTACAGACCACACTTTTTGCCAAGCGTATCAAATTAGGTGAACGTCGAGAAGATTCGCAGAAATTTTGCGTTTTGGGAGCCAACCACGCGTACGCTACATTGTTCCCCGAGGAGGAGGAACCGTGCTGGACCTTCTCCCTGGACTGGCCTGTTGATCAAAGCTTTATTGACAGCAATGCAAGTCATCGAGAAAATGTCACAGCTGTACGTGGGGACAATACAGTATTTGCATTCTTTGACGTATCACTGGAGCTTTCGTGGCTATTCCCTTCGGTCCTTAATGGGACCCAAATTGGCGGTGCAAGTTACCTCAGATACAATTTTTTTTTAATCTCCGCTTATTTGTCTAATTAAGCAGTTAATTATGCCCCCCATTAAAAAAAACCAAGTAATGATGTCCAGTTGGGTCAAAACTAACGGGTCATTTTCGAGTTCTCTCAAATTTTTGGATTCCGTTAATTTCAATTTGGCATGACGAAACAAAATGAATGCATTTGATTTGAAAGGCGTTTGTTTCTTTCAGCCGTTGCAACAACAAATTAGAACAACTAGGAGCCGAAATTGACTAATAGTTGTAGTTGTTTATTCGCCGATCAATGTCTGCTGCGTTTTAAACTAATTATTTTTACCCGTAGCGGGTTGCTTGCCAACGTGGGCCGTCACCTTCGGTTCCGTCATTTAGCAGATGGATTTGAAATTGGGAGCGACAATATCGCAGCGTTCGGTGGAACTTTTTCACAATTTCCCTTTCAAGTACAACTGTTTTTTTTCTTTTTTTTCTTTTTGGAATAGTTGTGTAAGAGGGAGATTTCAAATATAAATATATATAAATGATATTCGAGGGTGGAACCCCTCTCTCACTCCAAGTACAACTGTTTTGTGGATGGGAAGTTCTCTTCTACTTCCATTCTTTTGACTCTCTCTTTTGCACCGGAGGAAAAGAAAAGTCAGTAACGGCTCTCCAAAATGTTATTATTAGAGATAAATATCACGAATAACATAATATAATTGAGTTCAAAAAAAAAAAAAAAAAAAGAGATATAAATGAAGTGATGAGAGCCACAAAACATGTTGCAATTTGCCTGCGTTTGTTTATTTAGAATCATTATAGCTAAGAGAGCGGAGAAATTAGACAACAACCACCCATAGATCCTCACTTTCACAGCCCAATTAATTTTTCAAGCTAAATGGTTTGTTTAATTTTCACAACTGGTAAGGACCCTTTATTTGACACTTTTTGCATTAGCAGTGCACAAGTATATTCGGATAGAATTCTGAGAATATTGAACAATCAAGTTATGACTCAAACTTTTTTCGCATGTAAATAGTCTCGTCCACGTGTACTAAGCAAAACTAAAAATATTAGACTATTAAATGAAATAACGTTTATCGTTACATTTCTGTGGAATAAAGCTAAAAGTGGGATGAAAACCTTGCTTGTGACCCCTAAATCAAAAATCGTTTACACCAAATCCATCTCGTCCAAGCTTCCCCGTTGCTTCCCTTGAGCAACTAGTGAAGGTTAAAAGCTAGAACCTAACCCGATCATTAAAGCGGGAACTAGGACGGGCCGATAATGATGATAGATCATTCAAGCCTGTATTTGCCGTGCTTACCTAACATATGGGTTGGTTATTACTAATTAAATTGCTGGTGGGGTTGATCGCTAGATTATATTGGCTGCTTTGTCTTTGCATGGATGCGTCATTCTCAGAATAAAAAGCACCATTACTTATCGCCACCCATGACCAAAAGCAATTGACGCGATGACTCTGCACGTAGATAGCCAACATACACACTATATATACTCTTTCCGCTCTCATTAAAGACGTGTGCTAGTTGTGCTCATTTTTCCATTTTCGTGCCCTTGTAGTGTTTTTCAACGCACGGGTTTTGTTCTGAGGTTCCTCGAAAAGAGGCATTCTGCTTTATAACGGAGAAGAGGCGACGACCTGGTTCTTGGTCTAAATCAGTAGTCCTATTACCTTAATCAGGCGCCGGAAGCTACTGCCTGTATTGCATATTTTCTACTTGGCTCTTGATTTGTGCTTTCATCTGTTGAGGGCGTGAACAGTAAGGTAGACGTTTCTCCTTTAATCTGCTTACTTATTTCTAAGATCTGTGCCCATGGACGTTGCAGTCGATTCGTTAGCATTTGTCTCGTGTGCGTACATACATGTGCATATATTCATATACATACATAAATATGCTGATCAATGACTATGTTTCTCCTGCCTCGATGCTCTTCTATTTGAAGTTAATGTTCTGTTTTGGATCTTCCTGTGCACTCCATCGAGGATCCATTTTTCGGCAAAACTGCATTTATAATTGTAATTGAGTGGTTGAAGTTCTCTAGTAATGGCTGCGGTCACCTAAGTTTATTTTCATTTTGATTTCTTGTTATAGAAAAGTCTCACATGAATGAGCGATCCTTGCCCTTCAGGTGTGGCTGTTTTGTGATGGCATCCGGAGGAATTGATTTAGCAAGGCAGGATCTGGCAGAAGAGCTTCCGACACTCATCAAATATGCCTCCTCAAATGACGTGCCCGGCTTTGATAGCATCCAGAGTAACACTGGCTTGAGCAATCCGTGCCAACCAAGTGACGGTCAACCTTTTAATTCATCGGCTATGGTACGTCCGGTCATCCCACACCTGTTATGATGTTCTCCTCAAAACCAAAGAAACAAATCTTTTTTTTTTTTTAACCTAACAAAATTACGATCTCTATGGACGCATCCCCAACAATTGCAATCTTAGCTTGATTATGCGGAAAGCAGCAAAACAAGAGAGAAGGAAGAAAATTACAATATGATGTGGCCTAACTGGTACAGGTATAACGCTTTGCTTTTGCTTTTAAAGCAGGGAAGCCAAACTGCTGCAATTGAGGCTCCCATTGATGAATCAGAACCCATCAACCATCAAAGAAAGCAGTCTCTTTCGATCAGCATGCCAGCTTCTCCCGTGGCGGACAGGTCGAACAAAGTTCTTTTCCAAGATAACGGTGAAGCAGCACTTAGCAATGGGGTTGCAGATTATTTGGCTGCATCTAAGAATCCAAGCGTACAGCCGAAACAATTCAAATTCCTTTCTCAACCAATGCCAAAGGGCCGTGCAGCTGAGGGGGGAATTCCACCTGCAGATTTCCTTAACCATCCCGGTACAAAAAAGCCAAAGGATAAGAGATACGATTCCTTCAAAACATGGTCTGGGAGACTTGAGAGGCAATTATCAAATTTACGTGGGAAGCCACGAGAAGATTCAGCAGAGGATGCCACTGGGCAGAAAGCAGAGAAGGATGCTCTACCTGTGCATAGATACTTCGATGCGTTGGAAGGGCCCGAGTTGGAGACCCTCAGGGTATGTGCTTTGCTTCTCCTGGTCCACTCCCGAGAGTTAGCTCATGTTGCCACATCTATTCGGTGTTTGATCGCTGCATACTTAGATTTGCTCGATTCTCCCACATTAGACCATCAGCAAAAGATAAAAGTCCATGTTGTGCTTATCTATGAGCCATCAAACATTTCCTAATTGCTGCATATGTATCTGCTTGATTGATTTTATTATGGTCGATTACCATTTGATCTGACTTTTAGCTAAAAAAGCGAATTTCATTTCCAATTCGTAATTAACTTGTTATGGAATTTCTTCTTGCTATCGACTGCTGTAATTGTCTTGCAGAATCCTCGCTTAGATGCTATGCTCTTTTCGCTGTCTGTTAACTAATCAGATTTTTATCAAAAAGACAACACAACGAACATCTGTTCTATTTTCTCAAATGACCTGTTTCCGCTCCTAATCACGTGATTGGTTTCGAAGGGAGATGACTTTTGTTCAAGTCCATTTTTTTGTTAAATGTTTTGACACAACATATTTGTTATCCTTGCAGTCTTCAGAAGAAATCGTTCTACCTGAAGACAATGCGTGGCCCTTTCTTCTTCGGTTTCCTATCTCTTCATTTGGTATCTGCCTTGGCGTTAGCAGCCAAGCAATAATGTGGAAAGCGTTAGCCACCACTGATTCCACAAAATTTCTCCATATAAGCCAGAATGTAAATCTTGTCCTGTGGTGCATCTCTGTCGCTCTTGTAGCCATTGTTGCTTCCATCTACCTTGTGAAAATGATTCTCTATTTTGAAGCAGTTCGTCGTGAGTATTATCATCCAATCCGTGTCAACTTCTTCTTTGCACCATGGATAGCCCTCCTATTCTTAGTTCTTGGATTGCCATCTTCTATAGCTTACAACCTGCATGCAGCACTCTGGTACGTTCTGATGACTCCAATCCTGTGTCTTGAGCTCAAGATCTATGGACAGTGGATGTCTGGAGGACAAAGAAGGCTTTCAAAGGTTGCGAATCCATCCAATCATCTTTCAATCGTAGGGAACTTTGTTGGGGCGTTATTGGGAGCATCTATGGGGCTAAAAGAAGGGCCTATATTCTTTTTTGCAGTTGGCTTGGCTCACTACACAGTCCTTTTTGTGACCCTATACCAAAGGCTCCCAACAAACGAAACACTCCCAAAGGAGCTCCATCCTGTATTCTTTCTGTTTGTTGCAGCCCCCAGTGTTGCTTCGATGGCATGGGCAAAGATTCAGGGTTCCTTTGATTATGGATCACGGATTGCTTACTTCATAGCCTTATTCCTTTATTTCTCTCTGGTTAGTCCTTGCCACTTAATAAGAATGGTCCAAATTTGCAGTCATGTTTCATATTTCTGCCATGCAGTCTCATCCGTTTGCAAAAACACCGAACCAGATAGCATTCTAACGAGAAGATTTCTAACCTAAGTGTTTTTTCTCTTCTTTTGGTTGTAAATCTGCAGGCAGTCCGCATTAACTTTTTCCGAGGATTCAAGTAAGCGGCCGTCCCCCGAAGCTTATTTTGTGTCTCCCTTACAACTTCTGTTCTTAGTTTTTTTGTTTTTTTTCGATATTCATGCACGCCCTCTTCAAACTTCAGGTTCTCATTGTCATGGTGGGCCTATACTTTTCCAATGACTGGCGCAGCGATTGCAACAATCAGATACTCAAATGAAGTACAGAACATACTAACCCAAGCTCTTGCCGTCACACTCTCGTCCGTTGCGACGCTTACAGTAACAGCTCTGCTGTTAACAACTCTGGTACACGCCTTTGTGCTGCGTGACCTCTTGCCTAATGACATAGCCATTGCCATCAGCGACAGGAGACCAAAAACTAGTCACCACCACAAGAAGTGGTTCCATTCAAGGCACGGAAGCGCAGAAAGCAAAGATATAGAGAACTACTTGAAGTTTACCGACTCAGATGCCAAGGATTTGGAAGCTTCTCTGGATCATCCCAACTCAAACAATGCCGCTAAATAAGTACATATCTGAAAACGGGTTCCTTGATGGAAATTACCTTCCATTTTCCGAATCTTCAGTCTTCACTCTAGCCATCCATGTGAGGAATTCAATTCATGTTGATTATTCCAGTGAACATGTACTCTAGAGAGAGAATGAGGATCTTACATACTGTACACACACAAACCCAAAAAAAAAAAAAAAAACTTGATGATGAGTTGTGTATCCTCTACATATCAGAACAATGAGTGACAACTATTCCTAATTTCTATCCTTTTGCATACAGTGGATCTCAATCAAATACGTACTTAGTTATTCCTATTGAATATCGTGATAACCCTTTTGCAATTTGGTCGAGCCACCTCCAACGGCGGATCATACGAATGAGCTCCGGCTCTTCCTCTGTCCACTTCCCGGCCATGCATCGGCGGCAAGTGCCTCACCACCAGCGATACCGTCAGAGACCTTTTTCCAGACACTCCAGAATCTCCCCCTTTGTCTCGAATTGCATTCCATAAGCCTCATCATCTCTTTGATCGTTTTCGAAACGGATACCATCGCGAAAGCTTTGATGGCCTCCGCCGAGGGTTGAAGAGGGGCCGACCTCTCCTCCGTCTTCGTTGAGGGACAAAATTGTAAACCAGCTTACTATTATTATTATTTTAGTTTACGATCCAATCCAGCTTAGATACGCGTACTTCAGCCAATCGTGGCAGGCTTTTTGTTGACGTCCCGAAACACAAATAATAATAAGATATTCTTAAATTGCAGGGGTTCGGTGGGGAGAGCCTCTGGCCCAATCTTCAGACGGCACGCTAGCCCAGGCTTATAGCCCATCGTCAGCACCGTCCCTGGGGCGGCATTGGCTTGATGTCCATTCAGGATAGAGTTTAATAAAGTTAACACGTGGGATGAGACCCACCTCAATTAAAGAGAGATTGGCCACAAAGGGGTGAACCGTTCTTTAAGCCTCTCGATGGCAATTCGCGTTGAGACTTGAGAGTGAAACCAGTCCAAATATTTCCGAGACAATACTATCGGAATATCACTGTAGTTTATATCGTGACAAGGGCAGGTATCCCACACCCACAGTCGTACTTGTACTCTGATTTCGATGAAAGAAAAAAAAAAAAAAAAAGGGAAATCATCCTAGTAGAATTTGACGAGCATTTGGGATTGGACAAAGGATTGAGTTGCCACTGTTGGCAGTTGCCATCAAAGATGTACGACATTATTCTCTTAAATTGCATGGCAACTAATGAATTGACCCATTGGCATTCACTATTTCAGGATGCTGGACGTGGCCCACCTAACCTCTGCATCCAATATAAAGTCATGTTTTCACATGAGTACTTGAGGGAATTATCGCGGAACCTTCCTTTCCTCATTATGCTGCTGTATGCAATCTTTAGGTGACAAGAAGTGTCATGTAGCCGCAGTGATCGAAGAAGCGACAGCTGTGACAATTAACTTGCAATAGGTCTCGGTCTCTAATAAATAGGCCTTTGTAGCCACGAGAGAAAAATGAACTCATGAATGTACTCGTGGCTTTGCGGCTTTTGTGGGGAAGCAAAAAGTCCAGTAGAGAAGACGGAAACAAGTAGATAGAAAACAGATGAATGTTATCAAACTCTGGACGTTTTCTCCGTACATTTTGATCCTGTCTCCTTATTCTACTGTTTGACCTACTGAGCTTGTGATAAAA
Organism: Rhizophora apiculata; assembly: GCA_037832385.1. Lineage (NCBI taxonomy): Eukaryota > Viridiplantae > Streptophyta > Magnoliopsida > Malpighiales > Rhizophoraceae > Rhizophora > Rhizophora apiculata. Next base: position 8,160,273 of record CM075428.1, on the reverse strand, counting down.
CTTTTAACCCGCTAATTATAATCCTGGTATTTAGCTCATTTTGAATTAATCAAAATAATTCATTATAAAAAAAATTAATTACTATTTTAAAATTTTTTTATTTTCAATTAATTTGATGCACTAAAAAAAAGTTGGTGAAAAGAGATTTCTCTTAGTCAATCGCTCTTATTTGCCCGCTATATATTCTGGGTCCACTGACACCCAAATATTGGATTGGACTGGAGATCGTAAAATGAGCAAAAGTTAGAACTCGGAAAGGCAGGATACATCACATGCCGGACCCCATTACCAATGGAATCAGAAATTCGCATTTGTTCCCCAACATCAGATATACTGACCCTCAAAGGTAGGCGTAATCCACCGGTATCCATACCCAAAAGTAGTCAGCCTTGGATCAAAGCATTCAGTGCCAATATTTATGTAAAGCACTGGATACATGGAAATGTAACACAGAAGACATAGATTAGAATGAGCTTAAAAATTAGACATGCTTGGTACGTACATGCCAAATGCTGTTGAATTATGTGGCTGTAGCCTGCAAGTCTTGCCTACCCTCTGGCGTGAGTCAGCATTTCCTACTTCATAATTCTCCAACATAACTATTCCATATATATTCAATCATGGAATCAGTTAATTACTTGATGTGGTCAATTACAAGTCCGTCTGTCACTTCAGAACTACTTAACAAAGAAACGTATGTCTAATGCTGCTTCTGGAAATTTGGATAAAATGGTATCTAGGAATTTTGGTGGGAAAAAAGCTTGAGGGGGTCTGCCATGCAATCAAAGTGGACAATAAGGCTAAAATATATTCGCCTATGTCCTATAAGGCTCGACGGAATCAAAGTTTGTCCGATACTAACCCCCCACCCCCACCTCCCAGTGCACTTTTTTTTTCCTGCTTTCTGGTTCAATTTGTAGCTAACCGGAGATGAGCTAAAAACAGAGGAGTATATTTTTCAGTGGTATTTCAGTCAAACAGAACATTATCCATTAGAATAACAGAAAAAATGAAGAAAAGGATCTTCTCTCCCGTGAAATATTGAAGCTTCATATACTAATATAGGTGATTTGGATCCGACATGCAACTATACACCATCAAGGTTTTTGTATTTTTTTAATTTTTTTTTAAGAGAATCTCTGAAGAACAGGGAGAAATTAAAAAAAAAAAGTACTGAAATCTCGGTTGGAAGCAATAGAACAGGATAAGATGATGGTCATCTACCCATTAATGGAGTCTTTAATTCCATTCACCACAACTTTACGCGAATTTACGAGAGGATTTTTGTCGTCCGAAATCTTTGCCAGAAAAGAGAAAAAGTCAAAAACAAAATTATAATTCACAGGTCCTCGGCCCATAATTTTTCCTGGCCAGCCATCTACACATCTTCTTCACCTTAAAAAACATAATACATTATCGTTACAAAGAAAGAAGAGAAATTATTAAAAAAAAAAAAAAAATCAAGTGGCTGCTGATCTCTCTATAGTCCTCTCTTATTTCTTATCTTCCCATGTGATGATGTGCATATAGACAATGCTCCTTTCTTTTCTGTTCTTTTCTTTCCTTTTCTTCTTTGGCCTTTCTTTTACAACAGCCTCAATTCATTCCGCTGAAATTAAAAAGGAAGAAAATTATTAGAATCTCAAAAAGTGTGCGATATAGCGGCAACAAATAGATGAAATTACTAGAATTTGAATCATAATTAACAAGGTAGGTGAAGATTTACATACCAAAGGATCTTTTGCAATGGAGAACTGCTTCATAGATTGCGCTCTCTGAATCGCAGGACTTCTGCCAATCATCAGTGCAGTAGGCTACGCTTATTCCTGGAGACGTTTCTGCAGAATACACCCAGCTTTTCACCACGTGAACTTTTGTATCAATAGGATCAGTTCTAGAACTTGCCCTGTGGCCTCTAATTTTTCGATACAATGGCCTGAGGAAATCCAAGTATTTCTGGAATATTTGCTTTGATACACTACGACACCTTCTCAACGGAGAACAACACGGAACTTTGCCGGAAGAACTAACAATTTTGGGCGCATCAGAAGATCTAGGGATGGCTGAGGTTGAGTCCGAGACATCAATATTAGACCTTTTCTTTGATGGATCGACAAAGACAGGGATGACATAGCCATTGGAAAAGAGCTCATCAGCATGAACAAGAGTGAGAGGAGATTGTGAAATGGGGAAGTCAAATTTAAAGTCGTGAGAATTTCTGAATAATCGATTAGAAGGTGGCATCCCAGGATCCATCTCAAGGAAAGAAGCTTCATCGGGTGCATCGAGGGAGGCCCTGGAGGAACTGTCTAGGCCTTCCAAAGATGGTTTCAGGTTGACTAGCCAACTATATGAAAAGCTTTCAATGGAGAGAGGCTGTGAAGTTTCCATGGATGCAAAGCAAGGTCGACAAAGATTGCAAGAAATAACAGAAACTGAGAAGGTATTGTCAAGGCCTTCCACCGCCCAATGTATCTATATATACACCACAACATTTATCCTATTCTAGCAATTAGATATGTGGCTGTCTACCAAGTGACAATGAAATATAGTACTTGAAATAATGAAAAGGAGTTTTTTTTTTTGGGTGGAGAGGGGGGGGGGGGAAATGTCTGCCCCCACAAGCGCCGAATTAGGTACTGTTGCAATCTTGGATCCTTATTATCTGTCACATCTCCCGGAAACTTCACAGAGAACGATAGTTTTCTTTTTTTTTTTTTTTTGAGAAAATCTTATCATTTTCCCAACATAAGGAAGTAAAGTAATAGCTGAAGCAAACAATGTATTGGTTTGTGACATTAAGGATTGTCCTACACAAACCAAGAAAAGAGGAACAATTTACGAAAACAAAAGATGATCTGCCTTTGAAATGTTTCCGACGAAAGAAGCACGAGGCAAGTCATTGATAAGTAATTGGTGCTCGCAGGGAGCAGGTTCGTGCACATTCCATAGTTGTCCAAGCTGCCGGTAAAGCTCAACTTCAAAGGCGCTATACCATGAGTCTTATGCATAAAGAAAGAAAAAAAAAAAAAAAAAACGAAACGTTTCTCAAAAACCCATATGGTATGCAATGGAGACAAAATTGTTGATGGTACTTGGTTTGTCTTTGGTTTTGTCTCCACACTTGCATGTATGATCTCATGATTCCGATGCTTACATGCCAACCATAGCATCACGAGGTTCGAAACTGAAATTATAGAATAATTTATCATTTTGCGGAAGGTTAGTTCTAGATAGTAGGTAATACTAATTTACAAATGTAAGTTGGTCGGTAACTCAAATTCTCTAACTTCAACGTGACACTGCACCCCCAATTAATTTGGCTCATTAACATCAACCAACATCAAAGTCAATAAAGAGTTGGAATTCTCCCCGTAAGTAAATATTTCCACGACTAATGGTTACCAACCACATGCTCTGGTCAGAGAATTGTTTAAATTCTTAATTTTAGATGTAAGTTTCATATTTTAGTTCCTAATTTTTAGGAAAACTACTTGTTCAGTTTGCTTTTGTACCCAATAATGGCTCCATCAAGACTCAATAATGCAACAACGAAAAAATTTTAACGTCAAATTTAATTGAAATTAATTACATGAATAATTTATAGAATGAGATATATTCTTCTAAATCATTCACAACAAAAACTTTTCAAGTGAACATAAGCGTTTTCTCCCTCTGCTCTCACAATCAATCTGAATTTAGTCACTCAAACCAAGGATCGGGTTCTTTAGCCGTTTCTTAGTGAGAAATGAAGTGAAAAAAAAAAAAAGATAAGGGGCTTGTATTAGCCTCATGCAAAAGAATGTGTAAAAATTTATTAAATGCACGTAAGAGTAGGTTGTCTTTATTGTTTACTCATCTCACATTCACTGCATCTCATATCAGATGCGTAATAAGACACCAGGATTAAATTGTATTGATACAGAAAACAGATAAATGATAGATACCCAGGGAATACTGTTAAACACATATGTGTGAAATCTAAGAGAAGAATTGAGGGAAAATATCACCGAGGATTTTTGGGGTGGAAATCCTGAAGCTTTTACATCTACCCAACAGGCCAAGCGAAGTGGGGGTGAGGCGAGTTCCAACCATCCCAAAAATTTTAAATGCTTGAGAAAGTAATGTCCTTGTCGTCCAGAATCATAACCCAAAAAACTATTCGCACACAATGTAAACAAAACAAAAATACCCGACAAGGGTCCCGGGGGCTGTCGAGGAATGAAAGGGACAATGACTGAGGCTTTGGGGACAAAAGTCAAAAGCAGAAAGTGATTTGAAACTTATTTTAATTGGTCCCAAAATGGGGTTTCTTCTTCTTCTTCTTCTAAACATTAGGCAATTGCAATGGCTGTATGGCATCAAAAACCTTCAAAAACAAACAGCTAGATTCCAAACAGAATGGTTTTCATGCATTTATTCTATCGGTTTCCAGTGAAAAAGGGTTAAAGTCTACATTTGTCATAACAGAAAGGAGTAGCTAAGGACCTGTTAATCACCAAAAGAGGTTTACAGAGTAGTTTCCAGCATGGCACAAGGACTCATCACGCCGTTGGTGAAAGAAGCTAACGGTGGACTTTTTTTTCCCTTTTTTCGGGAAAATTATATCTAGTACTCTAAATTTAAGGAATAATTATATTTTCATGCTGCATTTTCAAAAATTATATAAAAAATAAACTAAGACCAACGATCGTTAGTCAACCCGGACGGCATTTGTGAAAAGACTCCATTACCCTCCTATATAATTCAAAGTGATGCAGGCAACCGAGACCCATCTTTGCCGCTCCTTCCCCTCTCGCATTCTCCCTGCTTACCTTCAACAAGAACGATCCCAACGTCGGCACCGGCCTCGTCGCCGCCCCCACCTTCGGGGACCTCATGAAGCTCCAAATCAGGGTCGACGAGAAGACAGGCGAGACCGTTGATGCTCGTTTCAAGACCTTCGGTTGTGGATTTGCCATGGCGTCCTCTTCCGTCGGTGCGTTTTATTTTTTGTTTAGCTTTACTTGGTTAGTTGATGAGAATAATTTAGGGTTCCAAATGAGATAGATAGCTAACTTGTCCCAATATTTTTGGAATTTATATCTATTGGATATTTCTTCTTCTGATTTGTTGTTTGGGCATCCACTCTTTACAGAGGACATACTCTGTTTGGGCACTTCTATATAGTGGAAAATTTGCAACTTCTCTTGTCCGGATTAGCGGTGAAGCGTATGCAAATTTACCTTTCAAAGGTGGCAAATCAAAGAAAAGGAACCAAACCACAGTCAACATGTGCAGTGATTTTGTTTATCTTCAAGCTTCTGAATTTAATAAAGTTCATTTCTTTTTTCTGTTTTCTCAGTTACCAATATGTTCAAGTTGTTTACCTATGATTGTTTCCAATGTCTTTGCAGATAGTCTAGTTGCATGGACTTTTTCTCGTGTTGGGTTTTAGGAATCATGCAACTGCCAATTTAGTTATGTGTTTGTTGTCGTTGAATTACTCAATTCTGTGACATCCTCCTATTCAGTATCGCTTTTTAGTGAGAACTTGAAGCAATTCTTGTTCAGAGTTTAGCTATCATAAATCAATTGGCTCAAATGTTCTTTTTTTTTTTTTTTTCTTTTTCTTTTCTTTTTTGGTTGCAGGATCAACATGAGCAATCATCATCTTGTGTCTTGTTGTGTGTTAAGCCCATGTAGGGCAAGGAGAATGATCTTTTGTTCCTCGTCAATTTGGTTTGCAATGAAAGGGTTGAATCCCCGTGTTTTCTTGATGTAGGGATGGATGCACCTAGGCATATTTGAGCAATCTAAAATGCCTTGATAGCAACGACAAGAAGGGAAGGAAAGATGTGTCATGGAATTCTATGGTGTGAGGGTATGCAAGGGTAGAGAATTTGAAACAAACACGCCTATTGTTCTAGCAGACACCAGAGAGGAATTGTGCTTCCTGCAATGCAGCCATTAGTGGCTACGGGCTATGTAGGTTGTGGGATTATAACAGGAGCATTTTGGTCCATTTTGCCATTTATAATTACATTTTTGTTATTATCGTTAACCTTAACCGACGGTGACTTGTCATTTGCTATTGCATTTTAAACTATGATATGTTGTTTGTAATTTCTCAAAATGTCATTTCCCAAATGTAATTGATATGTGTGGGCGTCGAAAATGCTGGCTTGGACTAGGAGGGTCCAAACTTAATGCCTAACTGGGCTAACCGCCCTCTCAAAGCCCAGGGCGGAGGTTTTGTGGGTTTCCTAAGGCCAGTGATTTCTCGGTCTCCTGCTCAAAGATCATGACCATTCCCCCTTATCGACCCAAAGAAACCAAAAAAGGATCATGACTATTCCAAGGCCAGACTCAGGAATTTATCATCATTTGTTGACACAATACGACGTCGCCCCACTTGGTTGTTTTCCAAGCGATAAAATAGCGTCGTGCACTCATTCCGGCGGGCTTTTGCTTTGTAATAACTCCATAACAATGCCCATAAATAGGGGACCAAATGGAATGGCAACCGATAATGAGAATGGTAAACAACGGTCTCGTTTTGTCAAGCGTCCCCGACTAACTCGGTCACTGGATACTGTGGCCAACCCCATTCGATTTTTCCTTCCATAACCATACGGCGAAGAACCTCCCTTCTCAATGTAGATGGGGCACCATTTTCAATACCAAGTGTTTGGAACACTTTCTTCTAAGCCTCAATCAATTAAACTGACGAGCTTTGATGTAGTGGTCAAGCAGCTCATTTTGCACCGACCTAGATTCTTGGTTTGGGCTTGGGATCAGATTCTAAAATTCCCCTCCGAAATGAAGGATAAATGTTAAACTTGGTTTGATGGGTGTTTTCTCTATACTAATTCTGAATGGGGGTGGGATATGTGCAATCTGCTATTTAACTAATTTAAAAGGTGTGAAACTATTAAGAGCCTCCAGTAAAAATGGGTGCGAATGTGTGGACATCCCATACGCTCAGCCGTCTGTCAATCCAACGATGGTTGGGCGGATGCGTGCACAAAATTGTTTTCCTAAGAGGGACATGTGGTATCTCATGCAAATGTGGCTTGCGTCACGTGTAAACAGGCACAAAGGTCCGCCGCGTTTCATTTGAAAACCGCAACCCAAACAAGCCGGTGCCACAATCTCGCTTCCCACCTCTCTGGCCGTCGCCGACCATTTGATGCCAGTTTTTTCTTTTCAAAGTTTAGCTCACCCACCTCTGTACACGTGTAAAGCTCTTCGATTGTTATTCTTTACACTACATAATAAGGCTCTCAAGCTCCTTAACGATTTCTTCTTTCATTTCCCATAAATAAAAAGGCATACTGGAGCAAAGCTGAGGCCAACGCCGGGTTTTCACTCGGCATTACGCAGCAACTAATGGCTCCTTTGTACTCTTTGGTCGGTCTCTTGTTGATTTTAGCCGGCCTTGTAGGCTGCACGGCTAGACAGATTGGTTTGGGTTCGAGATTGTCGGCAGGCGAAGGCCGAGCATGGATTTCGGACAATGGTACCTTTGCAGTTGGATTCACTCCAGCGGACACTCGCGACCGATTTCAATTGGCAATCTGGTTCTCGGATCTTCCCGGGGATCGGACGGTAGTTTGGTCGGCTAACAGGTATCTGCATCCCATCCCGCCTTTGCCAAATTTAGCAATTTTCATTTTCACATTATTAAGCTGTCACTCCTCAACTTGGACGTGGCAATAGTTACATTTACATGCTATGCATCACCGTAACATGGTTATGTCGCTGCGTACCAACTCACTGCCCTAAACCGCAACTGAAACACTCTAATAAATTGATTACAATTGTGATGTGGCTGCAAATAAAAAATTCTACTTAATTTGGGTTTTAAGAATATTAAAAGCTTGGTTTGTGATAAAATTATTGTCTTTCAATAAAGACCATTTTCCCTTGCCTTTCAAGTCTTCAACAAAAAGCTCTTGCAAGTATCTGGTGATTGGTGATTATTGAACGCCTGTTTTTGTCCACATTCAACGTCTAATTATATAGAACTTCGCCGGTCACCAAGGACGCAATCCTGGAACTGGACGCCACCGGCAACCTCGTTCTCGTCGATCACAACGCCTACGTTTGGATGTCAAACACTTCTGGAGCAGGCGTAGAATCAGCGCTCATGGAAGACTCCGGCAACCTAGTCCTCCTCACCGACACAAACCACCGCGTATGGCAAAGTTTTGCACACCCATCCGATACCCTCCTGCCAAATCAACCTTTAACGGTCTCTCTTGAACTAACATCGACAAAATCGCCTCTACACGGCGGCTACTACTCGCTCAAAATGCTACAGCAGCCCACTTCACTAAGCCTTGTACTAACATACAATTTGCCCGAGTCATACGATGCTTCACCTGGATCTGATGCTAACTATTCTTACTGGATGGGACCCGATATCTCCAATGTTACTGGAGATGTTGTTGCGGTTTTAGATGGAGCAGGAAGCTTCGGAATGGCATATGGTGAGTCATCAAGTGGAGCTGTTTATGTCCATAAAAATGATGGTGACCATAATGGTTTGTCTTCGGCTACAAATCAATTGGCTCGGTTGTCTGTTGCTAGAAGATTAATACTCGAGACTAATGGGAATTTACGCTTGTATAGATGGGATAATGATGTAAATGGTTCCCGGCAGTGGGTACCAGAGTGGGCTGCATTGTCAAATCCTTGCGACATTGCTGGGGTTTGTGGCAATGGGATATGCAATTTGGACAGAAGCAAGACTAATGTTCGTTGTACACGCCTGCCTGGTACTTCCAGTTCTCAAGTAGGCAAAGATAACGAGGGCCTAGTGAAGTCATCGTTGATTGGAAAGTGCGGTTCCTGGTATGAAAATCAGAAATCTGAGTTTAGGATTGCGACTGTGCAGCAAACCAATTACTATTTCTCTGATTTCTCTGTGATAGCCAATTACAGTGATGCCCCCATTACCACAGTGTCAAAGTGTGGGGACGCTTGTCTATCAGATTGTGAGTGTGTGGCTTCCGTTTATGGGCTTGATGATGAGAAGCCTTACTGCTGGGTACTCAAAAGCTTGGACTTTGGCGGATACGAGGACATTGGCTCCACTTTGTTTGCGAAGGTCAGGTCAAATGATTCTGTGGCTTCCAGTTCCGATAAAAAGGATTCTGGTAGAGGGTCTGATGATTCCCACGAGAAGTTTCTGTTGATTCCTATAACTCTCAGCATGGCGGCTCTCATCGGGCTTCTTTGCTTATTGCTGTATTACAGCGTTCATAGAAGGAGATCCTTAAAAAGAGCAACGGAGGGTGCTTTAATTCTTTCGGGCGCTCCAGTACATTTTAGTTATCGTAACCTGCAAATTCGTACCTCCAATTTCTCACAGCTTCTTGGAACAGGTAAAACCTTAAAAGTATTATTTATGGTGGTGTGATTGCTGTAGAAACAGAGGAAATTAAGCAGGGGAATTCATTCTTAGGTAAGCTTCTGTCTTTTACAAACCAGCTAAATTGTTCTTGCAGGAGGGTTTGGGAGTGTATTTAAAGGAAGCCTGGCAGATGGAACTCTAGTTGCCGTAAAGAAATTGGAGAGGGTTTTACCACATGGAGAGAAGGAATTCATTACTGAAGTAAATACCATTGGCTCCATGCACCACATGAACTTGGTCCGTCTATGTGGATACTGCTCAGAGGGATCACACCGGTAAGCAACATTCCTAAACAATCATTTAACCATGGATTTTTTCCCCAGGTTCAGAGATAAATGCTGATCCTTTTTGATCTTGTTTGTGTTGAACATATGTTCCTTGGCAGGCTTCTTGTATACGAGTTTATGAAGAATGGCTCCTTGGACAAATGGATCTTTCCTTCAAATCATTGCCAAGACAGGCAACTGGACTGGACAACTCGCTTCAATATAGCGGTTGCTACTGCACAGGGGATCGCATACTTCCACGAGCAGTGCAGAGACAGGATAATACACTGTGACATCAAACCAGAGAACATTTTGTTGGATGATAATTTCTGTCCCATGGTGTCGGACTTTGGGTTAGCAAAGTTGATGCGCAGAGAGCATTCTCACGTTGTTACTATGGTCAGAGGAACAAGAGGCTATTTGGCTCCAGAGTGGGTCAGCAACAGGCCCATAACTGTAAAGGCCGACGTTTATAGCTATGGAATGCTACTTTTGGAGATAATCGGTGGAAGGAGAAACCTTGACATGTCTCTCGACGCGGAGGACTTCTTCTATCCTGGGCGGGCTTTTAAGGTATACCCAAGCACTCAAAAAGCAATTTGAGTAACTATACATCTCACGTTAAAACTACTAATGATGAAATGTGCACGAGATGACAAATGGGACGCCGATGAAAGCAGCGGATAGGCGTCTGGGAGGGGCAGTGGAAGAAGAGGAGCTAGTGAGAGCATTGAAAGTGGGGTTCTGGTGCATCCAAGATGAGGTGTTCATGAGACCATCAATGGGCGAAGTAGTGAAGATGTTAGAAGGATCCACCGTGATGATGAACACGCCGCCAATTCCCCAGACTGTTTTGGAGTTGATCGAGGAAGGCTTGGACAATGTGTACAGGGCCATGAAGAGGGAATTCCATCAATTCAGCTCCTTCACGGGCTCAGCAACCACTACTCATCCATCATCCTCTCGTGCCACCTACCATTATTCAACAATGTCAACCCGATAGACTATATGTTGAAAATTTTTTTTAAGAAAATCACTTTCAAAAAACATTTATATTGTTTTAAATCAATTCTTTACTTTTAACTTTATATCTGCCAATAGTTCAGTGAGTCATCCAACAAAAAAAACCAATGATTATTTTTACTTAATCTCACCGAAGCGACAGAGCGTTAAAGTTAAACTCGTATTTTTATTTTTCTCTTTTTTTTAAAAAAAAATTTATTACTTACATTATAAATCAATAAGCAAAGGAAAAGAAAAAAAATAACCTGCTCATGATAGAGAAAAATACGTGGATACAACTGTCGTAAGATTTAATTTAAAAGTATAAACTTCTACCTTTATCATTTTTTTTTTTTTTTGCATTATAAAATTTATTTAATTATAAATTTTATAATAAAAATAATTTTTTATTTTTACAAATTATATATATTCATTTTCAAGATTATAACTCAAATACTAAAATTTAGAGTTCTAATCTAAGGGAAAAAAAAAAAACCTGAAATTTACATGAATAATGGGAACTACCATACGGTATAATTTAAACGATCCCGTGCCTCGTGAAAAAACGGGGGTTACTTTCCTTGCTAGTCCTTCATTTCGTCTCTTCTGCAATTCCATTGAAAAAAATAAAAATAGAAAGAGGGGGGAGGGGGGGGGGGCACGATTCAACGGTTTGATCAAAGTATATCAAATTCAAGGCCTAGAATAGAATAACTATTAGCTGAATCAATAAAACGGCGTTCAGATTTGGAAGTCAGTCCCAGTGCCATTCATAGATTCAATTCTAGCAACAAAAGAAAGGATAGAGAGATTTGATTATGGAGAACATGCGGTTCGCGGAGGAGGTGGTGAGGGAGTTTCTGGTGTTCAGGGGATTCACTACTACTCTGCAAGCTTTCGAGACGGAGTTGTCGACGGACATCGGCAAAGGATTTCACGTGGAGAGGATATTGGAATTGATCTTCGGCGTCTATATCCCCAAATTCCAGGCCGAGAGATTGCTTGGTCTCCTAACCTTTTTCAAGCAGCGCTTGTCCACGCTCACCGAGACCGTGCTCCTGGCTACGCTCTCCAAATTGGAGGTCTCTCTTCTGCGTTATTATCTTGTTTACGCGAGCCAAGCCGGACGTAAAGATAAGGTTATGGAGTTTTTCGGATTGGCTGGAAATGATTTGCTGCAGCGGGACCACCGCGACTGGAGTCCCTGGTTCTGTGAGTTTGCATAGTTAATGTAAATTAGTTGTTGTTTCTCTTGCATTTTTCTTCTTTTTCTTCCCAAAATTTTTAATAAATCGTTTGGCATTTGCTTTTGCTGTTGCAGCTATTCCTTACTTGAAGAACCCTAGCTTGGATCCTCAGTTCCGCGTTTATTTCTCCAAGGAATGGAACGAAGCGTTGCGCCTTTCGGTCAGGAACTTTTTTAGTGAGGTTTTCAATGGCACTCATATCCTTTTTCTGAATTAAGTTTCGATTCGAAATTGGATATATATATATATTAATTTTTAAAAAATTTTTTTTTTATTCTTTTTTTCCAATGTGACATCTATTAGGAGATAGGTAGGTAGTGGAGCCTGTTTTTGATGTTTTATTCTGGCCTATGTTACGATGGATTCATGGCACTAAAATTCCTCTAAGATTTTGGCTATAACCTTGACTTGACCACGCATTCCTGCCCTGTTGAAGATCAGTTCAGAGAAGAACATAGTCAACCATCTCCGAAAAGACATCAAGCAACTTAATCTTAAACTGTCACAACTTCAGGCTTTGTTAGAGGAGAAAGAGGGTCAGTTGCAGCGGTTAAGGAGGTAGGAATAATTGCATCCTTTTCAGACTATAATCATTGACTTGCTTAGTGCTTGTCATGAGATGCCATTTTACACTCGTTAGTGGCAGTAGTGCTGCATCAACATGGGACTTGGGCACAGGGCAAGCTCACAGTTCGGCCTTATCAAGTGGCGTGCACGATGAAAATCATTCATTGTCCACAAGTTATAAGGCAAGTTGTATTCCTGCTACACCAAATTTGGTTGAAACAATGTTGGAACAGGAAAGCACTGTATCTGGACGTACCACAAATGCATTGCCAATTGCCATCCCTGATACTGGCAATGAATCATGTTCTGTGGCAAAGATGGAAGATGGTAAAACAGGTTATGCCCACCCAATGATGCGCGATGACACTTGCAAGGGTAGGTAGTTATTCCTCCTAACTTATTTTTTCCAGAATTGCACATACTGTGGTATTTCTGTGGCCCTCATAAGGTAAATATGCCAGTAGATATGTTCTTGGTCAGAGTTTTTAAAATTCATTGTTTCTCATGTTCAAATGTTGAGCATCACTGGATGAGGATTTTAAGGCATATCAACAGAAAGAAATGAATCCAGGTTTTTGATTCATGATTTAATGATACCATGTTAGGTGAAATAATTCATGGTTTAGCAACACCGAGACATTCTATTTAATCTGGTTAAAATATATGCTCAAAACTTAAATAGCGGCAGGTGAGATTTTATCTCTGCGCTTCTTGCTAGTTATGCGTCTTTGAATATGACACAACAGATGGTGGTGGAGAAATCCAGAGCGAAGAAGAATTCCCTGAGGTGAAAGTGGACTTCCAGGTAAAATTGCTGACAAAGGCATAAATTGACTTTACACCATCATGACTTGATCGTACAATGTCTTCTTCATCATTGTGCCACATAATTTTTCTGTTTATTTTACTGTCCCTTGTGGTCTCATGACAGTCAGAAAACCTTGTTTTTAGGAGACTTTTTTAGGCCACACAAGTCCTATCAGTCGCTGCCGCTTTTCTGCATCTGGAAACAACATAGCAAGTGCTTCTGTTGATGGCACAGTCAGGTACTTACTTTGGTAGTGGTGATTAAGGACTTAGGCATAGCCTGGTTAGTTGTGTTTGCCATGATTGTTTGCTGACATTCAGTTTTACTCTTTGCTTCATTATTAATGTTTTTTTTTAATGAAGGATATGGACGTATGAATCATCAGCTTCAACCTCTAGAAATGCAACCATATATTGTGGAGCAGAGATAATGTCACTTGATTGGGAATGTAAATCTGACCGCTTGGTATGTATCAAGCCATTTGTACATGAATTTATATGCAGTACTTTAGAGAGGCAATTTTACAACAATTTGAGAAACATATTCCTGCTATTAAGGCCTTTTGTTTCTTTTTACAAAAGCTTCTTGTAGGAACTGCTGATGGAGGCATCAAAGCATGGAACGTTGATGCAAAGAGAGTTGTCTGTGATCTCAACACAAGCGAAGCATTTCCTAGGCAATAAACTATACCCATGCTTTTTATTCTTGGTTTGTGCTTGCTTGTAAAATTTTTTTCTTTCTTGGTGGCAGTGTCTTGGATCTTAAGTGCAGCCCTGTAGAACCAATATTTGTTTCCGCTTCTGCATCCAGAAGGTATCTCTTCTCAAATCTATTTTCGAATGAAAGCCCCTAAAAAGGAAATTTTGTACTTCCTATTATTTAGTGTCTGTACACTGCTAGACATTGTATATAAGTTTTTGCTTTAAACTATGTGGCTTCTATTGTTCAAAATCCTCATTACTGGGTGACCTTGATTGTTCAATTTTCATCTTCAATACATTAGAGAAGGTCAGTAAGTTATGTTGATTTCTTTGAAGTTTTCTCTCAATAGGGTCCCATGATCCTTGTAGGCATGGTCCAAGCTACATTGACACTTTGGGTTATGCATCATTAACTGTATGGAACATGAAGACGTGGAGAGCCATGGTATGTGCTTGTTTGTCCCAAACATTTGTGCTTGCTTGAAGGTGGACATCACCCATTTATTCATTAATAATTTACATTGACAAAGGCAGCTCTTCCTCTTGGTGAAGATCCACCTGCAATTACTTCTGTATGCTTCAATCACAATGGGAAGATTTTAGCAGCTTCTGCAACAGATGGAATGATTCACATGTTTGGTATCCTTTTAATCTTTGGCCCTATTATTTTCATCCCTACTAACCATAGGTCCATTTTCATGGATACACATGCATTGTGTGCCTTAACTAGCCAAAGACATGTCTGCTGGTCTACAAATTACTGGGTGGCCAGCACATGATTCTGCTATAAGCTCAATTCTTTTTGGGCCTGATGAGACAAGCATTTTCAGCTTGGGTTCAGATGGAAAGGTATTGATCATTATTTTTAAGACAATGTTTGGCCAGTGTGCTTGTGTACCCAAGTATTTTCTTTGGATTAGAAAGATTTGAAATATTTATTGGTTACTTTTTTGCTATCTTATGTCAAACATAGATAACCTTAAAGCTGCTTTTTGCACTATTAGATATTTGAATGGAGCTTGCAAAACCAAGGTCACGTTCTTTGGTCTACAAGTTGCCACAGGTACTCTTACATGGCTAGAGAAAAATTGCATTCACATACAAAGTGTTTTAATTTCTCCAGTGCCTTTCCTTTTAGATACATCAAAGGGAAGAGGAAGGCAGCATCCATATGGCAAACTTGTGTGTTTTGGTCTCTCTGTGTGTATTGGGGGTTGGTGGAGGGGAGAGTGACTTAGTGGCAAAGTTGGAGAGTTCAACTTATGTCAAACTTGTCATTGGCCCATTGCCACCTAAACATGGGTAAATGTGCTCAGAGGTGGAATGGTTTTGGACTCAATATGCGCTGTTAGGTTACCTAGGCAAGTGTTTGTTCTGGTTTAATAAAGATATGATTGCATCTTTAATATGATTCTGTAGGTTCTCCGGCCCCAAGACCTTGCAAAATTGTAGGCATGAAATGGCTTTGGATGCCAACGGTAGGAGACTTTTGGTAACATCTGGTTCAGTAAGAGCACCCATATATCAGGTGAATCTCCTTTGTGGAAATGCTTACTTTCACATCCTTTACTTCGTTGCCTTGATTTTAGGTTGACTCCAATTACAATTTGTCCTGACTTCCACCATTCCTGATCTGTTGCCAATCAAATCATCTAATCAGAACATCCTTGTCTGCTTGCATGCTTGTATATACCTGATAACGGGTGCAGGTTCTTTCTTGAATAAATTGTCTTTTGCTTTTGTTGATTTGATTCAGGTTCGAGGGTATGTGAATGGCACGAGAACTCTTCCGCACAGTGCAGCTATAACGACCGTGGATTGGCACCCAACATTACCCATTTTCTTGACCGGGTCAACTGATCACTCCGTTCGAGTAACATCGACTCCATAAACCCTCTTCTATTAACTTTATTCCAAATAAATATTTTTTTGATCAGTTGAGGGCTCTCGAACTTTGCTACCGGTTGCGGTTTTGACATCAAGGTTAAATCCTGGAGGAGGTCGTGTGAGGGGAGGGCGGGAGGCAGTTCTCATGTGCAATCAATTGTTTGTACTTTAATGTTTATTATTATTTTTTTTTAATTTCTTCCCTCCCCGGGACAAAAGTTTTCATCTTTTTATTGTTATCAATCTTCCAATCTAACATGCTTTTCGTTCGGATGCTTTTGTGAGCACATTTTTTTTGGTCGGGGGATAAGGAGGAACTTGTTTGTTAGGCTTTGTCGCGATTGAACATACAGAGAATTTGGAGTGGGGGGGGGGGGGGGGACGATTATCCCCGTCCCCTCAAAGTCGAAAATATAATTAACTTATATGGAATATTGAATAAGTAAATTCTTAATGTGTCAACTAATCATTCAACACATGTAAATTAGGAAAAAGGGGGGAAAAAATAAGAGAAAAACAATGCTACGCATGAGGTGCCCTAAGGATCATAAATCTTTTTAATGTGTTTTCTTGTACTCTTTCCTTTTCTTCTGCGTGCCAGGTCTCACAAGTGACAAATTGAGAGAGAGGTAAGGGGCATGGGCTGCCACGTGTCTCACGGATGCCACGAGTGGCCCACAGCCAACTTTCATACAAAATATTTCAACACTTTTTTCAAACTGCCACTGCACATGTGCTGACCAAAAGAAAGGAGCGAGTCCTGGGAGAGGCGTAGCATCTCGCTATGGGGGAAGTAGGTTTGCGTCGGTTGACTCGGCTCTGATCAATCGTCCCCCTCTGCGTCATAATGGGAGATAATCGTTAGCGGGTGGCAGTCTCAACCACTAAGCCTTTGTCCTCTCAATCATCGTCATCGTCATCGTCATCATCATCGGCGTCCGGATCAATAACCATCCTCAGTTTCCTTCTAGAAATTGCACGCTTGGGTAAGGCATCAGACGGCGCATGATCATCCGAATCTGCCAATGAATCGTCCGCTGAATTCTCCTCTTCCTTGCTCGCGTCGCTTGGAGCAATATCCTCGTAGATCCGTTCAACGTCCATCCCGGTGGGCAGGCTGCCTCCATCCCTGGCATCGGAGAAAAAAATAGAGCATGTTTAGCGATTTCACCTCCATGCAAGGTAAGCCAAGAAATCTACTCCCTTGCCGCTCACCACACATGTTAAAAGGTAAAGCTTTTACCAATGAAAAAGAGTGATGTAACTAGGGGAATTTTATTACTAAATTGATATTTTTGTAAGCACGCCTAAAGTAAATATAATTAAGCAAATAATCGAGGAAAAGGTGCCATCCATGACAACCTTTGTTTTTCCTTGAAGGCATACTACTGATGATTTTAATATAGATAACAGGGCAGTCTTTTAGAAGGATCGTTCAGGCAATAGCACTTATATACCAATTGTGTTTTTTTATTTTATTTTATTTTTTTTACATAAACAAATGATTAAAACAATACTCATTGTGGAATCTTGCCCAAATGAGACTCCCAAAGACAATTTTATTTCATGTTTCAACAGTAATAATGCCACCAATCAAACAAAAAGGAGCACAGTAAAATACCAAGAATAAAATGCAAGGAGGGAGAGACGAGAGATGAGATACCTGAGAATAGCCCTTGAGTGTCTATTATCTGAATCCTCCGACACGTTTGTTTCCTTATTCTGTCCGTTACTGTAGAGCGTCGCATCATCTTTCTTTTTGCCCCTAAAAGCGGGAAACAAATGATGCATGGATAAACATGGGTCCCATAATACTCCAAAACATTCAATGATCTCAATGTTTTGACAAACCATGCAGTTGAAAACTGAAAATAGAACAAGTTTATGGTGACCTATCAGAACATAAGTCTATTAGCAAAGAATATGGTTTAGTCAGGCAGAATAATCGATAGCCCCAGGGTAACAAAATTGGACCTCTACAGGAGCCGGGCATGCTCCTGTATTTGTCTATCCGAGGAAAGAGTTACCCGAGAATGGAGCTTAGCAATTCATCATCCGAACCACCAGATAATTCATCTTCAGCGTTCTGCTTTGGCAATTCGTTAAATAATTCGCCATCATCTTTCATTTTAGTCCTACAAAGTCAACAACAATGTTTCATGACAAATTGATTTACAACGGATCCCTAACTGTAACCACAAGTCCAATGAATGCGTACAAGAATCTACAACTAGGGCAAAGGGAATAGTTGCATAAATCACCAACCTGAAACTCAATAACCTTTTCACAGTCAAAAACATGAAAGGAAGTACCTATTCCTCAATGATAACAGTGTTTCATTATCAGAATCGTGTCCATCCACAGAAAGGCCATCCACTTCCTCATTACTCAAATGTACATCTGCTTCAGATTTCTTCCTTTGGGGAACATGTAAGCCAAGCTGCTTCAGCTTTCGTGAAACTTGGGCTGCTGTGAAAGAATTATCTGGTGCCAATGCATTCGCAATCATACTGCTGCATTTTTTATTGTCCCTGAACCTATTTCAGAGAAAAGAACCCAAGTTCATCCACATAACCAAATACTTAGAATATGAGGATTTTCATGTTACATGGTTAAGAGAAAAGGACGTGAGAATGATACAGCAGCAGTCACCTCAAATTCTGATGCTAAGTTAGTGTGCATCAGGTGGCAGGTGATATAGTGTATGAACGTAGTAACATTAAATGAATTCCTAAAAGCTACTAAATCTAAAGATCAAGGCAACATAATAAGATAACAACACTCACTTCTCATATAAAGCTTTAATCTTTTCCTCCTGGTCTTTGCTAAAGGCATGTATTCGTTTCCTAGTGCTCCTGTTCAGAGGAAAGTCATCAGCTTATCAGCTTCAGCAAAAAGAATATCATTTTGCTTGGCATATGTTTTTAATATAAATCATATCTTCAAACTCCTGATTCAAGCACCAATCCCTGATCTTACTCCTGAGTGTTGAACCCTCCAAGACATATCAAAGCCTACAAAGAGAGAATGCTCATAGGTACTTACAAAGACTGCTTCCGCAAACTTTCTTCTAAATCAACTGTAGTGCCAAGTTCACTTTCGTAAGCCATTATCCTTCCTCTCTTCCCAGGTTGGTGAGGTCTGGTAGAACATGGTCCATCAGAATGGCATTTCCTTTTCTTGGAGGCAACTTTCAATCCTAGGTGCTTGAGCTTGTTTAAAACTTGTGCTGGTGAAATTCGACCATCAGGATCTAGGTATTCCGCAATAAGTTGGCTACAATTCTCAGAATCCTTGAATCTGCAAAAACCAGTCATTAAATACATGTAAAGAAAACAATTGCAGAAACTAAAACATAAAAGGAGGAAAAAGAAAAAAAGGCTTAATAGAACCCGCATGATTCATCCCTTGCAAACAAGCCAAGGGAATCACATGACCAATCCTTGACTAGAGAAAATAATGACTAGTGTTTCATTGAAAAAAATATCTACCATAAATTTACTACACGTATCATTATTCTTGCAAGCAACCATAAAAATGCTGCCAAGGCATACTTGTCATAGAGATTTTTTATTTTTATCTCCAACTCCTCGGTGAGAACAAGTCTTCTATTTCTTCTCGAAAATCTTTCAAGCTCAACCCCCACAGTGTGTCCTTCACTGCATCAGCCAAATACATGGTATGGGTAAATCAGGAATTCCAAAAGAGAATCTGTGAAAGGTGTCCATATCATCTTACTGATTGGAATTTTCTTTTCCTTCATCAACTCTGCTTGAAATACTTGTGACATCCTTCTGCACTTCACCAAGGTTTTCTTCAACTCTGGAAAGGAAATAATAATAGTCCAGTCACCTCCAATTGTGAATATATTGATTTAAATGTCTAATGTATTGAAATACATAAAATCAGGTAGGAGTGCTATTCCCAAAAAGCCAGACTGCTCACAGAGAACCCAAGAAATCTAAGCTGTCCATTTGGCAATGCACTGGAGGTGGATCTATCTTTGCCATAAGTATCAGATATAAATCAGATTTGTTAAATCAGGTCAATAAACAAGTGATGCCTCCTTTAGAAAGAAAAATCTTACTCCTTAAGTCCAAGCTCATGAGAGATGACAACATCTGCTTCGTCCTCACCCAATGCGTCTGCTATGCTTCTAGGAACCCAGCCTGTGGACTTTGACAACCCAAAATCTCCATTTGCTGGAACATTTCCCCAAGTTTTACTTTCTTTCTTCATGTTGCTAAGTTCATGCAATAAGCATTCAGCATTAATATACTGGCATTCCCTGCGTGACTTCCAAAAGAGAAGTTCCACAAATAAAAGGGGTTGACTCTTCATTTTTCTTAGCATTCTTCTGACCAAACTGGTGAGGAAATTGACAATATTTGTGTATTCTTTGCCTGGACAAGACTTTTGCTCATCCAGGATTTCATAAAATATTTTGAGGAGTGATAACTGCATAATGTCACCCAAAGCAATACAAGTAAGAAACACAGAAGATAATCCAATATTCTAAAGGATGAAAAAATCTGGATTTTAACCTGATATAGCATTGGAGATAGATCGAGGTCATCTATGATCCTACACAACATGCCAATGATGTAGTTGTTTGTCCCAACAGAATTGCTCTTGTAAAAGCGAAGCAACCAGCACAAATTCCGAATGATACTGTGATTTGCAAAAGTTGACACAAAAGTAGAGACCCTAAAATCAACTTCAGTAGTTGCAGTAGGCTGCTCATCATCGGAAGAATCATCTGAACTGCAACAAAGATTATTATTGATACATTCAGTCTTCCTTTCATCCACTGGAGGAAGACTGCTATGAAAATTCATCTTATCTGGCATGGGTATCTTGGGTTCATCAGCCTCAACATCAACATTTGTAGTTTCTTTATGACCAGAAGATGCATCTTCTTTGCCTTTCTTTTCTAATATGCCCAAATGTTCACTAAGAGAATGGACTGTCTGATCATGATCAGTGGCTTCATTTCCAGCTAGCTCATTTCCTATTTCCTTCCTGTCATCTGGTGTGATTTTTCTTGCCTTCCTCGATTTCTTAGAAACCTGTCATGATACAACTTCAGTTTTGCTTGTCACAACAGCCATAAGGATTTTCTGGTGCAAAGGAAAGAAGATATTGCTGATTCATTTCCAGAAAGGTACAATGCATGTACACCATTTAGACAAGGTAACCATTACATATCCATGATATAACTAAACATAATAGATTTCTCAGAGAAATAAATACTCAAAGAAACTAAAATGAATTTCTGCCAAAGCTACAGCTTTCAAGCTAGAGCAAGCATAGACAGGTTTACACAAGTGGAAAAAACCCTGCATCATCTGTATGATACCAGCATTAATGTAAGTCTTGTGGACAAAAGTTTTCCCTTGGCACACCGTCCATGCTCCCCACCCCAACCAACAAGCGGAATACAAAGTTTTAAAATTCTTTGGTTGGTGGTGGAATGGCCTAGCTTAAGTCCACTTGGCCACGAATGCCCTTTAAAAAAAAGGTGTCATTGCCAGTCTTCTTAATGCATCATGAACAGTCAGGGAATCGTAATAAGAAATCCCACTAGAACTACATTTTACAGGTGATTTGCTCACCCTCAATGTACCCCGTGATTGAAGATTCTCCATCAGCCTCACAATTACATGAACCATTTCAACCAAATCTGCAAGATCACTGACAAGAACAACTATGAATAGAGGACAACTACAAACATCTTGAAGGATGTTGAAATGGCTAAAATATCCATTTGCATGTT
The DNA here is from genome assembly GCA_037832385.1 of Rhizophora apiculata. Taxonomy (NCBI): domain Eukaryota; kingdom Viridiplantae; phylum Streptophyta; class Magnoliopsida; order Malpighiales; family Rhizophoraceae; genus Rhizophora; species Rhizophora apiculata. The sequence continues at coordinate 8,138,619 of CM075428.1, read as the reverse complement.
GCCTTAGAGTACAAAAATGGTAAAAACCTTTTGGGCTGTTTGTGTGAGTCAAATGATTTTATCTGACACAATAGGAACTGGCTCATCCCTTCATCTGTTTGATCATAGAACAGCTTATAAAGCAGGATGCGAGCAGTTTGAGGCTCCTTGGAGTCCTCTGGTAATATTTTAAGCACCAAATCTAACATACGAATCTGCAAGAAAGAAAAGAGACAGGAAAAGAAAATTGACAAAAAGAGGAGCTGAATTAATCACTGTTATGATTTTGAGCTTTTTCAACATAAACAAACTCTATTTTTGTTTTTAGGGTCAACAGAGCCAGAGTCAAACTCGTTTCTTTTTCTACTGTGCACAGTGGGTAAACCCTTGTATCTTGATAAATTCTAATTTTGAACCCAAAAGAATCAGACTGCCATACTGAGTACAATTTGTCATTTAAGTAGAAAAGAGATGGATTTTAAAGGAAGAACTATGATAAGTTGCGCATAAACAAGCTTCAAGAATATCTAATGGCCAGTAGAAAGAGTAAAGCCGAGAAGCATAATTTACCATAATTTTCATAAGAGAACCTGCTGCAGACAGGAACTTGTAGTTATTTGTCTCCTTCAAGCCATCGAAGGCAAAACGCCATTTTGACACAAGCAGTAGAAACATTGATTCATTCATTGATGCCGCAATGGGTCCACACATATCACCTTTGAAATATGTGCTATCAGCATATTCATCAGCGAAGGCACAAGCAATGTCTTTTTCTGAGTTAGGCTGTTAAACAATAAATGTCAGCTAACAGCCAGATTGAACCAAATACAGAAAGATTAAATAGTGATGATGCACCTAACTCAAATGAAAAATATTCAAAACTAGTAATTTAAAGGCCAAAACTGAGGACATGAATACTTGACTTTCACCAAACAAGACTTTTTGGGCTATAACTGTACATATTGCCTGAGATGACACCATGCTAAAAACATTTGGTGATGGAGAAGCCATACTATGGAAACCCTTTCTCTCACTTCTGGAAGCATCTTTACATGAACATTTTTGCTTTCCACCCTACATGAGATTTTCCTAGATTCATGACCTCTAAATCAACTTTTTTTGTTGAAGTAATTGTATAAGCATTAACAATTAAGAGTCAATTGTACACACAAATTTCCTGAGAAGACCAGCTGCAAGTACAGTGATCTAGCGTTTTTCAGGTGTAAGGTTTCCTAACCATATAATTATGCCATACATAAGACCAACAGGAGATAATTAATGATATTCTAAACTCCAATCCATTCCACTGAAATCAGTGTATGAGGGATTGCATTCTATATGTTTGTTTAACTTGGGAATCATAACCAAGACTTTATTGCTAACTGAATTGTATGCAGTAAATGGATCAATAACAGCACAACAGAACCAGAATCCAAAATCCATCCAAATTTGACAGATGTTAGCTTGGCTATACACAAGCTCAACTACACTCTCCAGTTCAACTGTATCATTTGCAGCATTCTGACAAACATAATCATCTCTTTCAATTGATATAGCTAAATCTATTGGTAGGAACATATAGCAGAAAATCATTAGAAAATAAACCTTCTAAAATAATTGATAAGGACAACAAAGAAAGTTATCCCTGATAGAAAATAAAAAAGATGAAGTCAGTACATAAAAAAATTATGGTGCCATCACTTTTATCAGTGAATACAGAGTAACAGTCAACAAGAAAACTATATGATAACTATCTTTGTATCTCACCTTGTAAATCAAAAACTTGTGATACTGAAAAGAACTAACAAACTGCACAACCCGGAAAAAAACAATGACATCGCTGTTCTGAATTGCATGATGTTCTTTTTCAATATCCTCACGAATTGACTGCATCAAAGCTGATGTACATTTGGCTCTTTTTGAGTATTGAATTGAAAACCAGAAAAACAAGCAAGCAAAGATAACTTTTATCACAGGGCATACCATTGTAACCACCTAACAGGAACTGTTTCACGAAGTCATGAAGCAGTACCAAAATATTATCCTTCATTGCAGGCAATCTCCTATGGTCCCATAAAATCTTTTTAACTGGAGCTTTCTGCACTTTTTGAAGCAGGATATTACGAGAAGCAGAACTAGGCTTTCCTTTATATACTGCTTTAGAACCATCCTGCACCGAAAAAAGCCACTAATAAAATTTCCATGTGAGAACCCTTGCAAGCATCAACTAGTGCATCTTCATACCATGGTAATCCGAGTAAACGTTCCACTGAGTTGAGAATGACAGCCCATCATCCGCTGTCTGGAAAACTTTCTTTTCTCTTCTTCCTCTTCCATAATGGACTTGAGACAGTTAATAGAAGCTGTGGTGTCTCCACCCGCCTACCAAATTAAACTTATCAGGCATAATTCACCACAGATGCAAGACACAATGTTAAATAGTCAAACATCTGAGAACGTACTAACATCGGTGATGGGTGTCATATAATATAGAAATATATGAATTACATAACCTAATTATGTGATTGAGGACTACATCAACAGTTTAAAGTCCAAAAAACGAAGATAATGAAATTTCCCAGTAGTTAATTGGGTGGATTAGGTAAAAATGAACATCACTTCGCATTTTTCTTGATTATTTTAATATTTTCTCCCAATTGCAGAAAGGAATTGATAGTTTTCCTAAAACAGTAATCAGAGGAAAGCAAAAATCCAAGCACAGTCACCTTAAAGTTTCCACGTGCTTTGGCGATCAACTCTGGGTCTTGTCCTGCAAAACTGTAATGGAAAATTTCTAGCAAAAGCAAGTTATCTTGACGTAGATAGCCAGAGGGACCATTAATATGTTGAGTCATGACCATAATCAGGTCCATAACATTCTCCTGGAACAAGAGTTCCAAAAATCTATCTCTCAGCATCAGAAATTGACAAGCAGATCCTTCAATCTTCTGCGTTGTGGACATGTCTTGAATAGCGAGAATATTGCGGAATAAAGTCAGCACCAGTTGGACTAATTTCCAATCATCCTCTGTAAATCTCTCACTGGATACCACAGAGGTTGGTGTTATGGTTGCAAGAATTCAATAACAAATGCACAGAAAACCAGAAAACGGGGGCCAGAAGCCCATAACAAGAATCACGAAAAAAATTGGGAAGTTCAAAACAAAAAATTAGATATTCCTTTTACCTTGCCAAATTTTCAAGTGGACCTTCAAGGAGCGAAACAACCACTGCAACTGTGTTACTGCATGTAATTGCCGACTTTAAACCCCAGAGATAGTCTATCTGTTGAGGAATGTCACTCGAAGAAGGCTCAATCGGCATAGTTAGGAACACCAAAACTTTCACTAAGTAAAACAAACGAACATAATTGAAGTCGCGTCATTCGCCACTCGTAATCCGCAACGATAGATAAACATGAAAATAAAAAAAGAAAACAAAAATATATATATTTCACCTGCATTTAAGACCAGGTGACGGTCATCTTGGCAAAATTGAATGATCGGTATCAGATCCTTGGACACGGTGCTCCATTTACAGACTTGCTTAAACACTTCTCTTGTTTGCGGATTGTCGCGCCTCAAGAATCTCAGAAGATCTTTTATATTCTCTGAAAATTTAATAACCAAGGTAAGCTATAATCAAGGTTAACCATAAGATAGTTTTCAACTGTTCTTTCTTATTCTCTGAAAATTTAATAATCAAGGTTAGCCATAAGATAGTTTTCAACTGTTCTTTCTTGTTTTCTTTTTTTTCTCTTCTCTTGTCTTCTATTTTCTCCTCAGCCAAAATGAGACTTTTGTAGAGATTAGTAGAACGATATGTACCTAGACATTGATCGCCTTTGGAGTAGCCGATCCGATTACCGTTTTCGTCCTCCTCTGCGAAGCCAAGACCGGCACAGATCGCCGACAAACCTTGCATCTCCATTTCCGGTGAACCAACAAATTCTGAGTATGTTTCAATCTGTGGCTTAGAAAAGATTATGAAAGATAGTGTTTAAAGGATGTAAGATCTGAGACTACGATACAGCGTCGACGGTATGACAGAGATGTTTTGGGGAGGCGGGGGAGGGGGGGTAGGTAATGAGGGCTTTTGAGGCGGGATTGGGACGAAAATTTTCCCGCGCTTTTGAGCCAGCGCTTGTTCGAGGCGGTGAGAGGATTCCCTGCTACTCGGCGCATCAGAGCGTACACCTCACGGGCTTGGCTGCCTGCCTGGCATCTCAATCTAATTCAGAAGACGTCCCTGAAGTTTTTTCTAATTAGACCGTCCGTTTTGAGCAAGGCCCAACAATTTGTTTCGGGCCCAATGATAGAATGAGATGGGACCAAAAGACCGTAAGTAAATAAGTGGGAGGAGGTCCACTACGGCGCTGAATTGAATAGTCGTCGCTTTTTTTTTTTGGCTCAAGAATTGTCGTTGCTTGTGAAAATAAGGTTGTTGAATGATAATCGGATGGTTCATGAAATGTTGCTGCTTGTAGGCATCATTTTGCAGGCTGACCTTTTCTTTTCTTTTTCTTTTTTTATGTTGGGTGCAGAGACTGACCTTTTCTATGCGATGCTGTTTCCTTTTTTTTTTTTTTTTTTTTCAATCAAAATTATTCAAATTGACCATAAAAAATTATTAAAATTGGCCGCCCAATGTTCTCATTTACCACGGCTGAATTTCTCTAATTCCCTTTATTTTATTATCATGATGTGTTTTGCTAGGCTATTTTCAAGCATCAACATATACGATCATGACCGGTGCTCATGCGTTTGTCCCTGCAGCATTTATAAACTGAATCGTTTTATTCCGACCTGATTCCTATTTTAAAAAAAAAAAAAAAAACATGATTTTTATTCATTGGAACGCTTAGTAGACGTTGACATTTGAGAATCTTGATCAAAATATCTATGCACCGAAGTCTATTATTCCGGCAAGCTTCTATCAAGAAACGTAAAAGCCCGCCTATATCCTTCTTGTCGGCATCATTTTGCAGGCTGACCTTTTCTTTTATTTGTTTATTTATTTTGTGCAAAGACTGACCCTTTCTATGCGAGCATTGTAACGTATGTCTTGCTGTTTTCTTTCCTCTTAAAAAAAATTATATATATATATATTTTAAAGGCATCCAATTCATTCGTCAAACCAAAAAAGTCAAACAAAAGAGGAGGCGTGACCCGTGGCTATGGAGTCCACGCTGCACGGTATGTGATACCGTAAACGGTAATTGTAGGATACACATAAACGTAAAGAAACACATCCAACTTGATAGCCATTGCCATTGCTTATTATTAAATTAGAGCATAGATAAGTAGAGTAATATTTAAAGTTTTCACACAGTTCCCAGGATGGAAGAACTGTACCCCGTTTGATCATCGTAAAACTTTGACCAAAGCATAACTCCTCCGTACTTTGGGGACTTCTTTATCTGCGGAAGGATTTGAGAAGTGAGCACATTTGGTGGAATATAGCCGCTCCCGGCTGCCTGAGGAGATGCCGGCAACCCCATAAATATTTTTCCTGCACTTAGGGAAGTGGTCCATTGATTCCATGAATTTATGAGGTTGTTAATGTTGCCTGAACTATATTGGCAAGGAGGGTTGTTGTAGAACTGAACCCAGACATAGTCAAACAGACCCGTATTAAGGGCAGTCCCCAGATTTCTGTCCGGGAATGGACACTGAGGAGCCGCTGTTAAGTACACCTTTCTTCCCTGTTGGCTATATGCCGATAAGTAACGCGCAAGATCCTCCCAATACAGGGTCGAGCCTAGCTCTATGTCAAAATCGATGCCATCCAATACAGCATCACCTAAAGGACGAGAAGATGAATGCCCACTCAAGAAATTGTTAAATAAGTAATCTGCCACATTTTTGGCATCGGCTTGGGAAGCTAGGGTGTAGCTCCCAGCACCGCCACCGAGGGAGAGCATGACCTTAATTCCTTGACTCTGGCAACTTTTGATGCCTGCGCTGACAGTAGTGCAACCACTGGATGCTGGGTTGCAGTGGCCTGCAAGGTTGATTTCGGGGGTTTGGCCATTGCCAAATTTGTTAAGAAAGGCTATGTTCACGTAAGCGTATCTTCCTGTAGCACAGGTTTGTGCTAGAGTTCCTTCATTGCCGTTTTGGCCCCAGTAGATGGCAATTCCACCTGCAGCCAGAGAGGATTTTGCAAGAGAAAGCAGCAGGAGAGGAAGAAGCAAAGGGCTGAATTGGGATTTATTGGCCATTGTCGTAAAGTGCTCTGTGCCGCCCTTATGCAGGGACGCTGCTTTCTTTATATAGGAGTAAGAGTCTTGCGCTGTAGCCAATGACCGGTTCATGAGCAACCAAATAAAATCAAAGTCAGCCGGACGGACTGAGGTTGATTCCTTTTTCATTTGTATTTTGTGTTCGTTTCTTATGGTTGGGTAGATATGGAATTTGTCATACAAATTACAATAAGCGACTACGGTAAGTCACTATACATTCAGTTATGTTGTTTGTTTTGTATTGTTTTATTACGTGGTTTGTTATTCTAATTTTTTTTGTTTATTCTCTTTAGTCACTATTTATTTTTTTTAATTAATATTTTATTTTAACAAGAAGAGAAAGAAAAAATAGATAGAAGGTAAAAAAAAAAAGAAAAAGAAATGATAAATAGAAAAATAGTAGAAAATAGAATAGAGAGAAAATATATAAAGAGAAAAAAAAAAGAGTAGAAAATGAAAGGATAAGAAGAGTAAAAAAATAATAATAATAAAGAAAAAAAAGTTATTGAGTAATTCTTAAATTTTTTTTTAAAGATAATAATAAATTTTAAAAAAAATTATTTTAAGATTTTCTCAATTTCTTTTTTTTTTCTCAAAAAAAGATTTCGATTTTTACTAAAAAATAAAAAATAAAAGTAGCAGCCAAAATTAAAAAGAAAAAAAAAAATCGTCAACCCCAACAAAAGAGCCCTTAAAGTGGTCCATGTTTTTTTTATTGGTATAAAAAGTCAATAAAACACGTTTTCGGGTTCTAGGGGTGCTGTAGATTTGGCTGAGGTTTGGAAGGGTGTTCTGATTTGCATGTGGATTGACCAAGTCACTGCTGGCACTGCTGGCCTGCCTACTTTCCTTTAATTTTAAGGGGAAAATATCTGTACGGTTGGGATTTTGGCCTTTATTAATTTCATGAAGATAATGCTTCCCCTTGTCACACGGCACAGAGAGGGGATCGGTTTCATGCATTCCTTTCCAAAAAAATTTAGAGACATCAAGTTTTATTGGCTCTCATTTACAAACTTCAAGTGCTGTCAGACGGATGGAATCACTCTGCATTTATTCCTGAACGGAAATTGTTGAGGGACAGAGAGTGGGCCCCTGCCCCTAACAATAGCCTGTAAAAAAAAAAACTATAAGCAAAAAGGAGGGAGGGGGATGGGGGAGGGGAACTCCCCCTCCCGAAATGTTATTATGGATCTTCATGAATGCACTTTCCACTGGCTAGTGCATATTTATATAAAATATCTCGCCAAGGATTCTTATTTGAGCACAAAACTGACGCTAGCGTTCAGATTCAATGGCATTGGCATTCGACGTCATCCTAGATGTCATGAGCAACTTGATGAAAAATCGAACGCTTCATGGACCTTAAAATGCCACGTTCTACTTAAAAATAAAGGGCTAAGGGGGGGCCCATTAAAACATTGACCGCTGACTGAGGACGAGATCCGCTGGGCATGGGAATTGGATGAGCCTCACATGCGAAACAAACAGTCGAAATGACTCCGGAATTGTGACGAAATTATAGGACCGCTGATGAAATTACTACTGACCGAAAAATTGAGAGACTGCAGAGGAGAGGAAAATGCGAAAATGAACTTTTGCACTTTGGGTTTTGCCTAATCTAGTGGACTGGGTTCGCTTGTACAGTTGCCTTATTAGGTCTGAAGACACGTTGTTTGTGTCCAAACATACCACACCTAGGATTGCGGGCTTAGACTGAAGTCGCGCTGTCCAAACAACACTTCAATGCCCTCGGCAATTTCTCCCGATGAAGGCCACATGTTGCCGACTGAAAGGGAACCATTCCCTTCATAATCTCTGTACTTTTCTGTGTGGTGGCCACATATTACATATTCCAAAAAGAAGAAATGATCATGGGGTGAAGTGAAAAGGAGGTGCCCTTGCTGGAATGAAACTATATACATCCAATCCGCTAGTCACATTCACATTTGTAATACGAGAGTTCAATTTGGATGAATGCTAGACGTCCAGAGTTATGATGGTTAGATTCAACAATATATGCAGTCTTATTTAATTTCGTGGTAAAAATGCAGCTTAAATTTGAGTGCTTTGACCCGGATGTGCAAACCTTCTGGCTTAACTTCGAGTGTTTCGACGAGCTCATCATAGCAGTTGCCGAACCGACCCCACAAAATGATCAAGTTCCATCTGTAGCAGCATCTCTCAGTGGACGCGAGAAGCTCCTGCTAACCTAAAAAATTCTTTCACATTATTATTATTATTATTTGGCAATGCATTTCGTTGTTCTCTTGTTGATATGCAATTTTAAAGGTCCTTTGAAAAGGCCAACTGTAGTCGATACGTCCCTTCATTCAATACAATGCAAGTTATGCTAGTAACTTGAATGATATTGTAAGGTTCTAAATACTCAAGTAACTAACAAAGAAACAAATCACAAAATCGTTGCCTCTAAGACGCAAGTTTCTATACCTGAACTAACAGCCTGTGCGCAGACGGAGCAAAAGGTTGCAAGTATGAAGCTTTATTTTACGAAAGAAGCAGGTATCAAGCAGATGTAGCGAAAATAACTAATGTGTAACACCACTTCAACAATACTACACACGGACATTTGACAAAAATGTGCTCAGGATGAACTGTTCAGAAAATGTGCCAATGCCTTATCAGTGTCGTTCTCGTACATGAGTAAAGTTTCAGCTACATTGTTTGGTGAAAAGCCCATATCTCGGAGGAGGGTGTAGCCATTGACAAATTCCCGAACCTGAAATATGGGAACATTGGCATTCATTTAGTTGATTGTAGACAAATTTTGACAAGAAATGAGCCAAAAAGGTTTATCATTGAATTTACTTGTACACAAATGTCAGTACAAGCAAAACATTCAAGATGAATTACTTGTATCCAAATTATGGTTTCACTTAGAATTTCTCCAAATCTCTTCGATTTTATTTTCTCTAGATACCTCTCTGCACCTTGCTGATACATATACAGACAAACACATACTTACACACACTTTGTCTCACACCTTTTATTTCTTCACTTCTTAACTTGATTCTGCATCACAAACCTTGCCTATTTGTATACAAAATAGCTACTCAAAAATCTTGGACCAAATGACCAAATAATAAAATTCAAAGAATTGCATTTATAATGGTCCTATACATGGAGCATGGATCCATTCTTCAATTCCAAGCATCAAATACATCATTGACTCCCTTCTTGATTTCTATTTGTAAAGGATAAAGGCCATTGGGTGCTATCATCATTTCCCTATAACTTACCAGGCTCAAAACAATAGATTCCAAGGAAAGGATCTTAACATACCAGGGAAACTAACTAAATTTCCATCTTAATAACACGAGAACAAGATGAGGAAAATGAGCAGTGATACCATGACCTCTGCACGGTGTACACACTTAATGATTACACAAAAACATTGGATGAACCAATAACAATATGATAGCTATCAGGTCACCCATACTCCGAGTATTGAAAATTGCAAATTAAATTAACCACATAATGGCCTCCAGAGGATACCTTTGTCGGATTGTCCCCATAGTTTGCAACTGCAATAGGAACAGCATCTCGATTTAGTCCAGATGCAACATATTTGCTCACTACAGGATCTGCAGCAGAACCCTGCATTATTAACAACACTCATCTCATAACGCAACAGCTTCAAGACAGGTATGCTTAAAGGCATGTTTCTTGATCACATAAAACCAGCCAAAATTATGAACACAGTCATATAAAGTCACACAAGAATGTTGTCATTATGACTTGGTAAATAATCAAAGAGTCACACTCTTTTTTAATATATTGCATGAGTTCTTCAAATGTTTGACGTTCACAGATCATGAAACTCATCACAAAGTCCAATGACCAAACAGTATATGCTTCCACATTTCAAAGGCATGCTGAGACCAGCTATTGCAAAATGCTTAAGTCGACAAAATGAAACAATTTAAGTCACTATACCAAACAGGAGAAAATGTCGGGGACAAGTAAATAATAGTATATAGAGGTCTAAGATGGAGCAAAAATCCGTAAACATAAATGACATACCAAAGAAGAACTTGGTTCTGTAGTTTTAGAAGGAAGACTTTCCAAGACAAGCCTGGTCCAGTTCTGGGTTCCCTTCTCTGCTTCAGCTAAAATTTTTCTCTCAAAGTCAAAATCAAACTGGAAGTTGCTCCGTGGAATATCTCCCATCTGTGGTGCCAGTTGAGGCTGCAGAAAGCAATTAAAGGCAACCCCGGTGAAATCAGGCAAACATCTTCTAACTAAACACCCAAAGTAAAATTAAATCTAAATATCAAGTAAGTGCATTCAGACAAGACTCCTACATTGTGGGGTCTGACAAAGGATTAGATTGTAGGCAACAATCAGTCATGCTGCAAGTAAAAATACAAGTAATAGAAATGCTTCCTAGGAAACCAAAAAATAAAAAAAAATAAAAAAAATTGTGCAGGTTCCCCAGCTGTCCCTGGAGTTGGAATCAGGGGATTCCAATCAGAACACATCTATATACACCAAAGACGCACATCAACGTATAGCAAGTCAATACATACCAACTATGTAAATCAATTAAATTGCCAATTAGCAGCAGATTCTTTCATATATCATATTCGAGTAAGTCTTTTAAAAATGAAAAGCAGGGGAAAATAGATAGAAAATGATATTTGATTCATACTGGAGGAGTGATCAGATACTCCGGCTTCAATACAACTCGAATTCCTAGTCCCGCTGCAAAACAAGATCCAGTAAATGATTCATCAAATCAAAAAACAGAAAAAAAAAAAAAAAAAAGGCCCAACCAATAATGTTGCTACAAAAAACAAGGAAAATAAAAAATCAAACAGAGGCGAATAGAATTGAAAATTCTACAACTTATTAAGATGATGCAAAATCGACTAAAGTCGCTTAAAAACTGAAATATCTCTTCAAATTCAGGGGGGAAAAAAATAATAACCACTAAAAAATCCATCTTTTTTTTTTTCGAGAAAATTGGAAAATATACTAACAAGAAGATGCGGAAGGAGCGGAGGTTTGGTGAAAAGAGGGATGACGACCACCGAAGGGGGCAGCAATGGGGTGACCCGGTTGACCGATTCTCGGATAAAGAGAGTGTCCGTACATCGGGTGGCTGGTCGGCGTCGAAGATGGCGTAGCAGGCCTGTAAGACGGAACTTGCGGATCGTACAGTGAGCCGGCTCTGTTTCGGAAATCGTAGTCCATCGATATCACACCGAATAGAATCAGAGATTGAAGGCAGAAGAGCAAGAGAAGGCCGATAAAGGTGCATATAGAAGTTGTTTTCAATAATTAAAAAAAAAAAAAAAAACGACACGTCGTTTTAGCGTCTAGAAACCCCAAAAACAGACTGGTTTTATCAGAGCCTGGTTTCGATCCAGGGACCTGTGGGTTATGGGCCCACCACGCTTCCGCTGCGCCACTCTGATTTCTTGGGACGAATCGTGAGTTAATTTTCTTTATTTTTATAATATGGATTCCACGCGCCTCAACTATAAAAGTGGTGGAGATCCCACGTTAATAAAACTGATCGTTCGGTCATCACTTACCGCTGCAGTGATAAAATATTCGTCGAAGATTTAATAAACTTTTGCTAAGGCCCTCCTTTCAATTCAAATGAGGCAACTCTCACCGTCCATTGTAATTATTATTTGCAGATTCACCTTTACATTTTTCAGAAGTCAGACGTTACAAAATAGTAAATGCACCAGTATTACCTAGTTGAAAACATAGACTATTATTGATGATGCAAATGCAATGAACCGAACTCCTTTAAGAGGAAGACGAATCCACATCTTCTATAGAAGATAGAGCAGTAGGCATTCGGGAAGCAGTGGCCCCACCGTTTGGTATTGGTTAAGTAAAGATGCATAAAACCATATAAAATACAAAGAATACAAAAGCAGTAGCAGCGGTAAGTGGTAGGTCAGCTTCTTCTAACGCTCCCTTCTAGCCGGTGTCTCTCTTTGTGTGTATCCGCATGCACTCTCCTGTTCGTGCGCTATAAAAGAAAATTGAAGTGCATGGTCCCCTTGATTGTCTAATTGGTGGTCTGCATGTGATCTTGTTGCTCTCACAAAGCAACCAACAGCTTGTATACCCCAATTGCTCGTCACTTCAATTCATATCTTTAATCATCACCAGTTATTAAGATTTGCGTATCTTACTCTGTCTTCTTACTGTCTTTTTGCTTCCCAGAATATTATCCGCCGGAGTTTTCTTTTTCTTGGAGAGATGGGGTTTTTGTGAGGGGGAAGACGGAGAGCGAGAGGCCGGTTGCTGACAACTTGTGGTCGTGGATCTCTCATCTCTAGCAAGTTTTGATTCCACCTAACATTTTTGAGTAAGCCGTTTCCAATACATTGAATTTAGTTTTTTCTTCTGTTTTGTTTTTATTTTTGATTTTTTCACGCACGTTATTCCTAAGCGGATTTGGTTGGTGTTAGTAACGTAGTATACAACTTTTGTTATAATTGGAAATCTAACAAAGGAACCAAAGAGTAATAGTGCTGGCAGGCCCTAAAATGCAATGCCTAGCATATGAAGCCGAGAGTAGTCGTTTCTTTTCTTTGTTTCTAACATATCCCAATGCGACAGATAAAAGTTAGGTGAAATTTGAGAAAAAAGATGGGAGGTCCTCAATCTGGTCTTGTTCAAGCAGCTAATTTTGACCGATGGCCTCCCCCACACCCCGGCGGTATGATTACAAAGGCGTACAAGTCTCTTCTCTGTCACGTAGTTTGCAATTACAAGTGATGTGATGTCTACACTTTAAAAGGCAATTAGTACGTGTACGACGTTTCTGTCTGTCATCCTGATCTGCTTTTTACACAAATGCATACAGATGCGACCAAGTTTTGCATAAACACTCTGCTCTTCCACAGCCAAACTCTTTGAAAAAAATTCTGCACCGTGATAGTTGACTGGAAAATCAACCTCTAGTTATTTTTCTCTGCAATGCTGTTTTTTTAACCAGGTGCTGTTGTTTCCATTGTCGACCCAGTTGAAGATAACCAAGCATTACTAGATTTCCTTGGCGATATACGACACCGGCACTCTCTCAATTGGGATAACAACTCTCCTGTTTGCAGTACCTGGACAGGGGTCACCTGTGACACCGATCATTCAAGAGTAGTAGCCCTGCGGTTGCCTGGAGTGGGATTTACTGGCCCAATCCCACCCAACACGCTCAGTCGCCTATCGGCAATTCAGATCCTTAGCCTCAGATCCAATAGCATATCAGGTTCTTTTCCCTCTGATTTCTCCCAACTGAAGAATCTAACTTCCCTTTATCTTCAATCCAACAAGTTCTCCGGACCATTGCCTTCGGATTTCTCATTTTGGAAGAATCTCACAGTTCTAGATCTTTCAAATAATGGCTTTAATGGAAGCATTCCCCCTTCAATATCAAATTTGACTCACCTTACAGCTCTAAACCTCTCCAACGACTCCCTTTCGGGTGCCATTCCTGATATAAACATTGCAAATTTGCAACAGCTAAATTTGACTAACAATCACTTTACTGGGGTTGTTCCAAAATCCCTTGAAAGATTTCCAATGCAGGCATTTTCTAGCAACAATCTTTCCTCAGAAAGTGTCCATTTTCTTCCTCCAGCTCCTCCCATTCATCCACCAAGCCCTCAACCATCAAAGAAAACCACGAGACCAAGTGAATCTGCAATCTTGGGGATTGTATTAGGCAGTTGCGTACTGGCATTTGTGATTGCTGCTCTTTTGATGGTTTATTACTACTCTAGAAAAGAAAAGAAATCGTGGTTACCAACAAAATCGCAGAAGAAAGAGGACTCTTTGAAGAAAAAGGTCATAGAGAAACAAGATAAGGATAACAGGCTAGTGTTCTTTGAGAATTGTAATTTTGCATTTGACTTAGAGGACTTGTTGAGGGCATCTGCTGAGTTGCTTGGGAAGGGAACATTTGGAGTAACCTATAAGGCTGCTCTTGAAGACACAACCACGGTGGCGGTAAAGAGGTTGAAGGAGGTCACCGTTGTCAAAAGGGAGTTCGAGCAGCAAATGGAATTACTTGGAAGCGTAAGACACGCAAATGTATCTCCACTAAGAGCATATTATTACTCAAAAGATGAGAAACTTGTGGTGAATGATTACCACGAACAGGGGAGCGTGTCTGCAATGCTACATGGTACGTCAAAACTCTCAAGCTTCTTTTACCATTTTGGTATGCTCTTGCTGATTAACACACATTTTCATCCTTCAGGTAGCGGGATGGAGGGCCGGACACCTTTGGACTGGGAAACAAGGCTGATGATTGTAATTGGTGCGGCAAGGGGCATTGCTCATATCCACTCGGAGAACGGTGGCAAACTTGTCCATGGAAACATAAAAGCCTCTAACGTTTTCCTCAACCTCCAAGGATATGGTTGCATATCTGATGTTGGCTTGGCAACATTGATGAGCCCAATGCCCCCACAGGTAGTGAGGGCAGCAGGGTACCGTGCCCCAGAGGTAACAGACACAAGGAAAGCAACGCAGGCGTCTGATGTCTACAGTTTTGGTGTCCTCGTGCTCGAGTTACTCACAGGAAAGTCCCCAATACAAGCCACCAGTGGTGATGAGGTTCTTCACCTGGTGAGGTGGGTGCATTCTGTGGTCAGGGAGGAGTGGACTGCTGAAGTATTTGATGTAGAGCTTTTAAGGTATCCTAACATTGAGGAAGAAATGGTGGAGATGCTACAAATTGGAATGAATTGTGTAGCAAGGATACCAGAGCGGAGACCAAAGATGCCTGAAGTAGTGAAAATGGTGGAAGGAATTCGGCAATCAAATACTGAAAACCGTCGGTCTTCTGATGCCAATGTAGAAGTGGCAGTTTCCATCTCAAACCTGCCGGCAGTAGCTGGCGTAGGTACCCCTTCTTCTGGTCCACCATGAGACTACTGGGACCTTGTCATTAGCAGTGATACAATTTTTGCTTTCGATTATTAAACTGGTACTTGATTAGTTTAATTTAGTTGAGTTTGTTTGGTTGCTTCTGTGTATCCATGGTAATTCCATGGCCGCCCGATCCAACTAGGAAAATACAAGTTGGGCACTTCTATATTCTCTTGTTTTCCTAGTTCTGTCGCCCCGATTAAGCATGTGGAGCGTAATCATTTGCTGTTAAAATAACAGAGTCATCTCTCTCTCTCCCCCGGGTCCAAAGTTCGTTACCTAAGGTCTGATTTATCATGTTAATTGGACAAGATTGCCCGACGTCTGTGCCCCGAAACGCCCTGGTATAGGCGTAAGGCGTATGGCTTAGAAACTGAGGTCCACAAATACTGGAACATTGGAACATTGAGGACAGTTAATCATCAAATAAAATTGGGCAGTCTGCAATGTATATTGGTTGTAAGGTAACCTAGCGTTATACCCCTCTTCAAGGATTTCCTAAGCATTGAGGTTTAACTTCACACTTATAGAATGGTCTCTCTGGGAAACTTTGCACTCAGCGGGTAATTACGGCCAATATATATATATTTTACTTGCGCGACAACACAAAACCAGCTTCTGTTTTCCCAGTGCCAGTAGAAATGCCCATAAACTACAAGCTATGATAATAGTTGTAATTGAAAAAATAAAAACATAAGTCAATTGGTTGTCTGCCTAAAAAATTTTGCAAAAATGAGCTGAAATCCGAGAAGGAATTGACAACCTCGTCAAATGCATTCTCAGGAGACAATCATATTTGTATAATACAAATAACCTCATATCATGCATCCACATGAATCTTGGTACTGAAAATGTTACAATTTTTCTACCATATGAATTACACAACATCGAAAAAGTACCAACCAAACAAAAAACTAGTCTATCATTGAGGTTGACCTTAATGTTCACTTACAACTTGAAATGCAATCGAGAGGTGATAATAAATCTTTACATTGAACTGCAGTAGCAGCACTACCCCGTTTAGTCTACAAACACTAGGAGGTAGAGGTAGAATGCAATTCACTTCCTCAAAATTCTTGTTTTAACACCACCTGAAGTCAATGAGTGAGAGAGAGATGAGAGCAAAGCTTTGGCAGCATATAATATCAACACAAATCTAAAACAACGTTTGTAACCAGTACTCGCATCTAGTGTTTGTTGCAATTATAATCTCTGGAGCTATAATACTTAATAGGCCCAAAGTTGTTTCAAAGAAAGATATGACAGACCTTCAACTTCTTCAAACTGAACTTCCTTTACCAATTCAGCCATAGCATGATACTCAAAGCTGTAATATTTAAGAATTGTCAGAATTGCAGGTAAACAATTAAATCTGTGTCTGTTGAAACAGAGATCTTAACAATTTGGGTAATTTCTGATCAAAAAGTACTCACTTAGAAGGGAATTACAAGATATGGGACTATTTATGATAAGCAAAGTGTGTATAGAACCACAGTGAAAAAAATCTACAAAGATTTAGGACCAAATTTGGGGACCATTATTTTATCAGATTCTAGGAACAATGACTGCTATGCAAAGCCAACAAGGATGTCTTACACTCATAACTCTATTACATGGCCCCATCTAGTCATCCAGATTAACAGACAATTCTACAAGCTATTATGTCTAGAGCACATGTTATGCATGTTGTGTGTACATCAAAGGCAACAAAATTTACAGGAACTAGGGCAAGACATATAACAGTGCATACAAGACATCCCAGAACAGCCAAGCAAGCAAATCGAGCATTGTAAACTGACACTACAAACGTACTTAAGCCAATGAGGGTCAAAAGATTTTCAAACATTTTATGCTTGAATAGAGAATCTCCTGGGTAACCTGCCACCAAAAACCAAGAATGCAAAACATGCAACTTTAAGCAGAGATGTCACAAAATTCACTTTACCTATTAGAGAAAACAACATCAATTTCATAGTTAGATGCGGTCTTGGTAGCTTCAACTAACACAGTAACAATTTCAGTCTTTCGAGTACTGGCCATAAGCATGTCATACTCTGTTGGAATGATAATCGCAAAGAAATTATCACTTAGTTCACTCAAAAATATCTTCTCTACAGCTGCAAGTGCTATCCGCCGTTTAAGAGCATCAGTCTCCAGGTCAACAATGTAAATAGCAAAATCCGTTATTAGTAATACCCGTCGTTTCATCTTTCCTGAACTGGTAAATTTCAAAACTTTATCAGCAAATAGCACCTGACTGTCGCCTGCAGAAATCAAAGGGAGCAGATTTAACAGTGAATTCAACCAAAAATCTAACTCTTCTGTTAACGCTTTGCTTTCCAGTTTGCCACAGCATTTGAATTAACATCCTTTAGATACATTTGCTTCACAGCCATATCCACGCAACTATAATAGCAAAAAATTCTATCCTTAACCAATAATACAACAGACTGACATTCAAAGGCCACAAATTTCTAGTATTGTAGAAGTTTTGCATTCACTCCATTATGGTCTACAAAACGTAACAGTTTTCCAACTGGGCAGAACACCCAGATCCATAGAACAGATCTGCCCGCATCATGTCAAAATCACAGAAGCAAGCTCGCCCAAGCAAGAGCACTCTAACAAGCATATTCAACTTATAAAAAGGAAGCGAATGGCTTAGATCGTTTCTATCAAATGGAACAACGAGCTTGAAATCATCAAGGAAAATGAAATTTGAAAACGCAACTCGGGCTTCATTGGAATTCTGAAACCACCCCAGCTGAACTTCAAAAACAGCAAATTACCATAACAAATTAGCTGCATTGACAATATAATAGGGATATTTCTTGAAAAATTCAATTCGAAGAATGAAAATAACCTTGTTTCTGCAAAATCTTCATCAAATGGGGATGCGAAGGCACGTCTAGGTAGTCTCCTTTGGCATCTCTGTGAAGCGATGCTTTTCTCCGAACCTTGATGCCCATGAACGGCTCCTGATCGTCGCTCAGGTTTCTTCCCGATGTCCTCAATCGCATATGATTCCTTTCTACTTCTCCGTTGGCATTTCGGTCAACGTTAGGGTTTATGCTGGACTCGTCGTCCCCGTCGTCGTACGTGGGCACGGGATCCTCGATTTGGACCCGCCGAGTAGACATGTATCGGCTCATTTTTCCTCTTTGGATAACGAGTCTCCGAATCGGCGAGGCGTAGACGCAGATACCCGTTGGCGCGTGGTTGTGGTGGCGTCAATGGCAGTGGCCAGGTTTAATTTACTCGCTCCCGTCTGAACGTTGGGCATCAGAGTGCTATAGCTCTGAACTCTCATGCCACGTCACGTATTTTCTGTTTTCTTATCTTCACGCAATCTTGGCCGTTAGATGAACGATATACCTAACGTTGATCTGTGTTTTTTTTTCTTTGATATAATATTATTATCCCTATCCCAATCCCAACCCAAGAATTAATTGGCAAAAAAAAAAAAAAACAAGATTTCGTCGTCATTATTTGAATTTTTTTTTTAATTTTTGTCCACTATACTTTTTTCTTAAATCTTGCCATTCACGTCGGTTTGGCCACGGCTTTACGACTTTTTCCGACACTGAAGTGTTATCTTTCTTACCCGATAATCAATAATTAACCATATATCACGTCATTAATTTGGGCTGACATGACAATTTTTTTAAAAAATAAATTCTAATTACTTTAAAGGTAACTTATTTTATAAAATTTAATTAAAATTAAAAATTACTTTTAAGTTTTTGGACTAAATATAAAGATATCGTCTCCCTATACCCTAAAAGATTGCCGTTGTTTCAAGAACAAGAATCGTTCGAGACCATGATGAGATTCCCTCACACGGCCCAACATGGGATCCTTTCTCTCCCCACCACCTCCGCGCTTTACCTCCTCCTCCTTTTTAAGACGCCGTACCACGGCCGCCCAAACCAACACCAACAACCAACGCTCTAACGACTACGCTGATGGCCATCATCATAGTGGTATCAATCTCCGCTCTCTTCTTCATGGGCTTCTTCTCCATTTACATACGGTGCTGCAATGATTCCAAAGGCAGTGTGCAGCCGCTGGCAGTCGCCAATATCGAGCGGTCCCGACGAGCCGTGGCATCGATCGAAACCTTTCCGACAATGCTTTACTCAGACGTGAAGCAAATTTTGACATTGAACTAAAATTTTAATTTTCTGACTAAAAGTAATTTTTAATTTTAATTTAATTTTTTAAGATAAAATTAAAAATTTTAAAAAAGTCACATCAATATAAATTGATAACGTAACATAAAACTTAATAAGATTGGATTTATGTCGTTAATTATTAATTATTGTATAATAAAAATAATGATGAATTGATAAAAAATAATAAAAAAAAATTGGTGATAGAAATAATGTGAAAAGTGAAATTAAAAAATATATATATATGTATAACAAATAAAAATTAAGAATAATATAAAAATGGTAGGTGAAAAATATTTTTTACCAACTTAATTTTTTTTAGCCAACCGGTAAGGTAAAACAATTGCAAATAATTCTGCTTCCAACTTCATTTTCTTATTAAATAATAGAATTCTAGATTTTTTTTTCCCGAATAATTTCATAATTTTTATTGCAATGTATTGAATTTCTGTACTTTTGGCGCGTACATAAGAAAGACGTTACCATCGTTACCGAGTTGACCAGTAAATAACGAAGACCGGAACCGAGTCAAGCCATCAAATGAAAGCGCGTACGCGTCTAAGGTTGCGCCTTTTTGACGCCGTCCATCCAGACCCCGTCAAGCCAATAGAAAGCGACGCAAGCCAACTCGGCAGAATATTCACGCACTTCGTTCCAGGCGAAACACCTACCCAGAACGACGCCGTTGCCGGCACGGTCGGTCAATTCCCATCCATGAATTTATTATTATTTTTTTCAAACTTCATTTATTCGGCGACCACTTTCGGCGAAAATTGGGCTTCACGTACAGAAAACGCAAGGTAGGGCCCCACGAAGGAAGGGAATCACCCAATGCGAAGAGCCGGCGCTCTGTACGAGATGTCTCACGTGTGTCTTTAGCAAATGGGCAAATATTTTTTCCAGTACGATCGTATTATGAGTGATTTTTAAATATATATTTTGATATAATAATTGCGTTATGATAATATTATGATTATTAATTATAAATTTTATTATTAAAAATATTTTTAAAATAATATATTATAATATGATAATTTTAATGAATTCACCACATTTTGCTATAAAGTTACTGTATCCCAATTAAGTTAACCACGACAAAGACCGTCCAGCCACCCTATATATAAAAATGAATGAACGAATAGAACTCCTCACGTTTCCGCAATCCATTGCTTGTTCAATTCTGTTCAATTCAATTGGTATTTCTCCGTCTGTCCTCTCCATTTCCACCACCAAATCAACAAGAAAGCCAAAAGCACAAGAAACCATTCTTATCCTCCCTTCGTTTCTCTTCTCTTCTTAGCAGGTATGCTTTAGGCTTTTCCCTGTGAGTTTTCCGTTATCCGTTTGTGCATATTAATTCAATCCAACGGCCGAAAAACCTGATGATTCTTTCCTTGCTGCGCATATAATGATTATATACGTTTTTGTACAAAGGGAGAGCCTTTTTTTTGTTTTTTCTCTTTTTTCGTGTACACGTGCGTTTTGACCTTGATCTGAGGTGATCTAGCTGTTGATTTGCAGGTTTAGCCATGGCGTCGAAGCGGATCTTAAAGGAACTTAAGGATTTGCAAAAGGATCCTCCTACATCATGCAGCGCTGGTATTGCATTCTCTCCGTTTTTTTTTTTCTTTTTCTTTTTTTCTTTTTTATTTTTGAAATTGGATTTCCCTGATGCTTCTGTGATGGAATGGACCGTGCGTGGCTTTTTGGGTGCTCGTGTATATATTTGGTTTTAAATTTCATATAATTTTTCTTCAATTTTCTGTCGTTTTATGCTCATGCGTCGGCTTGAATGGCACGGTTAATGCTAAATCGGGCAATCTATTAGTGGTTTGTGATTGCCTTTATGAAGAAATGTTTGAAATTTTTGCCTCTGATTTTTGGAAGACTTGATGCAATAGGCCACGAGACCAGCATAATCTTGTTTAGTTTTACATAGTTTGGTGATTGTTCTAAGCTTGGGTGTCGGCTGGCGTCAAATTCTTTATCCATTCTCCTCTATATTCTACAATGCACAATGAAGATGAGTCCAGAAGACTTATGCTTGGCCTCCTGTTAACATAGTTGGGTGATCATTTAAATCAATATTATCTGATTTGCAAGTTCATGTGAAAATTGATTCATATTTCTTGCTCATTAAAATCAGCATATGTAGTGTGCCTTCATGTTGATGTTGCTGGCAAACAGGGGACCCTATTAGGAATTTTCTGTCGTGAGTATTAAAATAGGTGCAGATTTTTACAGAGTCAACATGTTTTCTTGTTGATTGTGCTTTTGAAAATCACACCACATCTCCAAAGTTTACTTCAAACTTGTGATGGATGCTATTAGATGTCTAGGAGGAAAAGAAAATTAAAAAAAAAAAAAAGAGCTTAATCTTAAGCAATTTTATTTTAGGATTGCCATCATTTTTTATATGATATCATAACTGATCCCAGAATGTGATACTTGTGTGCATAGAAGAAATTCTTCGGCTTTAGAATAATTGAAAAGCAGAGCCTAGTTGCTATTGAATTTTTTTTCTAGGCCTGGTGAATTAATGAATCAGTTTGGAGAATAGTATGATCTTTGATTCAATGTAGGGTCATAGTTAGTTGTAAACACATATTGCGTAGTTGCATATACTTTTGACTTAATGGTGGTAACAAATGGTTCTACCACTCTTTCCAGCTGCTAGATCTTCTAATTCACTTCTTTGATGCGGGACAATGTGAAACTGATAAGAATTGAGAGTCCTATAATCCACTTCTGGGTTCAAAAGAAAGCCACTTGGGTTGCAGTTTGTATTATCTTTGCTGTCTGTGGTTTCCTTTTGCATCATTCTTATACGTGGATGCTGTTAGCCAAATGCACTTTTTCTCAGCTTTTTATCATAAAATTCATAGTGTTCTGCTGTCCTCATGAATCTAGATTATGATACCCTTATATTCTTGTGTGTGCCAAAATTGCTATTGCATCCTAATATGATGCTGTAAAGTTTATTTGCTTGCCCTGTTTCTTGACTTGTTTCAGGCCCTGTTGCTGAAGACATGTTTCATTGGCAAGCAACAATTATGGGTCCTCCAGACAGCCCTTATACTGGGGGTGTTTTCTTAGTTTCCATTCATTTTCCTCCAGATTATCCATTTAAGCCTCCCAAGGTGTAGTCTCTATTCTTTTATAAAATCATTTTGTTCCAGTTTGTTTCAAAGTTTCTTATCCACTGGTAGTGTAGATTTCGATGAAATGTGAGTTGATCTGCATCTTGAATGTCATAATAACTGCCATACTTCGTTGCCTTCAGTAGATACTCTTTCTGCATGTTTTTCAGTTTTGGTTTTCATAAATGTATAGTTTTTTTTTAATTTTTCTGCTGATTTTGTTCATGGATAGAGAGGAAACCCAAAAGGAGGATTCTACCCAATTTGAACCTTTGATCCAATGAACAAGTTGATCCCAATTTAACAGTGAGAAACCACTATGATCCAAGAATAGACTTAAACATCCTTCTTTAGACTAGTAATAAGTTGGAAATTTCAACTACTGTTCCTTTTCCGTTGTCCCATTCCTTCTTGGTAGTGTAAAAGCATCATCGGAGGTTTTTTATGTTTTTAATGTTTTTGTCCTACCCATCTCCACTTCTCCTCCTAGTTAACATGCAGAAAGTTTTCTTAAGAGCAACTGAAAACTGATGTGCTGCACTCACCTGTGTGACTTGCTTGTGAAATAGGTCTGGCTTTCTCTGACTTTTAAGTTCAATAAATTAAGTAAAGTGGGAGAAATTGAGCTAGTTAGATGGCCTATATCTATGAACAGGGAACTAGTCTCACATTAAAATCACTTACTGTCCTTGAATCTTTAAGTTTTAAAATGCCCATTCCTATTTGGCTTTCATTCTGCCAAATACTTTCAGAGTTAAAATACATTAGATGTATCTTACACCTACTCTTGGTAAAATATGAGAAATACGTGAATATTATGCTGCAGAAGGAAGTCTTATTCCAATCTGTTTCCTCTCTCTTTTTATGCGTTCATGTTGCACTCTATTCATCATGCATGTCTGTCTCTTGCAGGTAGCATTCAGAACAAAGGTATTCCACCCAAATATCAATAGCAATGGGAGCATTTGTCTGGACATATTGAAGGAACAATGGAGCCCTGCTTTAACCATTTCAAAGGTTCTTGTCTTTATTTCATTGCCTTGATATGCAAATTGGATGAAGTGTACATTCTCTTTTGGATTCCCCAACTATTTTCACATCAATTTGCAACGAGCAAAGGAGATGGCACCATTATATCCAGCATACGCTTCTTCTTCTACACATTTAATGATCTAGATAATTTGCATCACACACGTAGAACAGGGATAAATGTCCCATGCCTCATTTTCATTCTAATCCTTCTGGTGATCGAGGAATAGGTTAATCAGGAGATGATATGATACTGATAACTCTCCTGTGACTAGTCGTCTCAGTCTTTTAGTGTGCTTTCCCTCCATAATCTTTGTCTTCAATTTTTTAGGTGTTGCTTTCAATTTGTTCATTGTTGACGGATCCAAACCCCGACGATCCCTTGGTGCCGGAGATTGCTCATATGTACAAGACAGACAGGAATAAGTATGAAACAACCGCAAGAAGCTGGACTCAGAAGTACGCCATGGGCTAAACCATTCGTGGTTTGTCTGAGGGGGGCTCTTTTTTTTTTTTTTTCGTCCTTTTCTTTCTTTGTTTTTCTTTTTCCCTCCCGTCAGTTCAATGTATCAATGTTTGTTCTGTTACTTCAATCAAATGGGCAAAACTGGTCCATGACAGCACACTCGCTGAAGAAGAAACAAAAATGTCTGCTTTAGGCTGTATGGATAAATTTGATGCTGGAACTTGAATGTACCCTTAATTTAATGTCACCACTGTTCCTTTTAATTTCCTCTGTTGGCTCCTCGTCCCAATTGTATGTTTTACCCTAGCAGAAGGCAAGATATCCTACTACTTGGTTACCCATCCTTTGCCTATCCCCTTTTTTCTCCCTTTTACTGTTTTTAAGCGGTACGGGGATTTCCTGGCTGTTTGTCCAACGTAAAACCTGCTCTGTGATTTAGTATGGCACAGTACGAGAAATAATCGTCGAACCTATCCCTGGAAAAATAAAAAATCAAGAAGAAAAACTGTTGAAAACTCTCTCCTACTTTAAAGACCTTGCAGGGTGGGAAACCTTTTAGGAGTCAGGTTGACATGGATTTCGTCGTCATGCTGGATACAGCTGGCTGTGAGTTCAATACAGATAGCTAATGGATTAACAGTTGTCTCTATTCCTCACTAATTACTAACCAACTAATTATATTATACTAATGTATTGACCCTTTTGAGAAAAAAAAAAAAAAAAAAACCCATTGCCTAGACTCTAAAATACCAATTTATTATGTTACAGTTCCCATTAAAAAAAAAAAAAAAGAAATACGGACGAAATCCATTGAACTTAATGTGTCTTACTAGTTTATTATACGTAAGTTGGCCACCATAGGACACGGCGACCCATGTCGGGCCTTGGTTTGTACATTGTTTATGGTATCACTTACAGGTGTCCTCCCGGAAGTGAAATTCTTCGTTCATAGTTTATAGCTTGCGATAGAAAATAATGTCTGCAAATGGGTCATGCCCACGGTTGGAGCAGAGCGTGGTCTCTGAAATATCTTGTTCAATAAAGAGTAACCATTTAGTTTAATAATACTTACAAGGGGATTTACTCGCCAACAAAACAGAAACAAAAAGCACATTGCCTGGTCACGTACCTTATGGGAATTTTTTTTTTTTTTTCCCTCTAGTGAAGGCAATGCACAGAGCCAAAAATCAGAATCTCGCATCCATTATTTAGAGGGGATTATGGGCATCGGTTCTTTGTTCCAATAAAGTGGTTAATTACTGAGCTGGATATGCAATAAGTAATCTTACTTATTGTCCTAATGAGGTTAGATTACCACTATCAGGCATCTGCCACTAATTTTTGTCGAATAACTTCAATCAATTAAGACCCCAATAATAGAGTTAAGGAAATTGATATTTACACGTAAATTTTGTTGTGCATAGAAAGTGGTTGTTTTAGGTAGCCAAGACAATAATTTTCAGATTTAAAACCAACAGTTTTGACAAATATAAACCAACAATCTACGTGTAAATAACAATTCTCTAAGCAAGATGTGAACCTCTTGGCACCATTCATGAACACATAACATTAAAAATTGGATCAATGTAAATCTTTGGGAAGGGGAGGATTTTTGATCCATTAATGAAGCTGAACTAACTTGCTGTCAATGTTTTGAAGAAAGTCATTTACTAGCCATGACTGATGGCGATTAATGCAAGGAGTAATGGGTCGAGTAAGGATAGGAATAAGACAAAAGTTCAGAATGTCACATGTCAAGTGCACCGACTCCTCTCTTTCTCTGGCCCACAGAAAATGAAACGGCAGGAACGGAACTTGCAAAGCATCAAGTAATAAGAAGATGGAATCTCTATAATAATATATATATTTAATTTTTTTTTTTTAAAAAAAGATGGATTCTCTCCACCAAATATCCCACTTACCAATTTTTAGGCCTTTTTACAATATTTGAACAAATAATTGTTAAAAAGAATACAGATACATATATAATAAGGAAAGAATAAAACATGCACCCCCCCCCCCCTAACAAATGCCTAGCCTAGGGACTGAAATACTTGCATTTTACAAAAGCTCTCAATCCCTCTCTCATTAATGAACTCTGTTTGTTCCCAGAACAAATGAACAAAAATGTACAATTGTAAAAGTTGGATAATTAGTATCCAGACTCACCGTTCTACCTCCTGTTTAAGCCACATCACGCCACATGGGCCAGTACACGTGCCTATCCCAAAACACCAAGCGGGCGCAAACCCCGCCGGGCACCGGGTCCTTGAACAATGAAGTGTCAGACGGTCCCACAGGTGGCTGAGTCGGTTACCAAC
The DNA here is from genome assembly GCA_037832385.1 of Rhizophora apiculata. NCBI lineage: Eukaryota > Viridiplantae > Streptophyta > Magnoliopsida > Malpighiales > Rhizophoraceae > Rhizophora > Rhizophora apiculata. The sequence continues at coordinate 8,112,346 of CM075428.1, read as the reverse complement.
TGTCGTAAAGTCTGAAGACAAAGGCCCACGCATGCAGAAAATTAGTTAAATGCATACTTTGTATGTATTAGTGCACTGAATTCTGTAAATGTTCCATGAACCTACATGCCCAATGCTGAACTAATAACCCTCTACCTTTCTGTCTGCGAAACACACACTCTAATACACACGGGACGCTCGCGCGTCCCTTTCAGTCTTGAGCAGTATAGATTATCATATTATATAGGAATCAGCTGTTCGAAACCGAGACAGTAGCACGTGACCAGCTTTTACCTGAATTTGAGCCATGTTAGTTTGTTGGCATGCGATCACTGTACATTATTGGCGAAAGTTTAATGTAAAAGATTATTAATTAGAATCGAATCGTGTCCAACGTCGTCAGTTAATGACGCCCAGTGTATATATAAATGCCCAAAATTGAATGCCGCAATAGTACGTGACAGGGTAGTTTTATTCATTTCCAAGCTAGACGTGATCACCTCAGACATTGCCCAATGCACAAGTCTTTAAGCTCTGTTAACTGGTCGGCAAAGGACTTAAGGATTTATATTATATGCATTTTATCTTCTTCCACTCAGTGCAAAACAACATTCAATATCCACTCTTGAGTTAGAGATGTCAACTACGGCTAGGCGTGAAGACTTATATCGAATTGGATTGGGTGGTAACTAAGCACAGCTCGTTCGTGTATGTATGTTCGTAACTTAGAGTCGGTTTTTGCCATGAAGTTGCACCTTATATTCCATTTGATGATTATGTAATTCAGTTTCCATTTTCCTACAATGTTTTCTTGGATCCTGTCTTGCATACAATATCCATAATATATGTACATATGCTTGGCATATGATCCTTTTGTTTATCAAGTTGCACGCTAAATGCACAATCCTTTTAACGGGTAGCAGAAATTCGACTCCTCTGGGACGCACCAAAAAGAAAGTGGCAATCATGTGACACTGCCACAAAAAAAAAATCTCACCTTATGATCTTTTTTTCCCACCAGGCCAGAAAGTACTTAATCCAAAAACGGAAAGCCTTGTGCTTCCTAAAATATCTAGTAATTAACCTTTTTGTGTGTGTGTGTTAGGAAATGGTTAGATTTTAGTTGTAATTATAATCGCATGCTTAATTAGTGTAATATATGGTTACTAGAAGACATTTCAGTGGCGATCGTATAATTAATCTCATCAGGGTGAGGAAGAAGCGCATGCGATTATTGTATGTCAAACGAAGTGAAAGGAAGTGGCCCAGAGTCTCTCTCGCTTCTAACAGAAACCTTACGGAGTTACTTCTGTCTGAAGATTTATAATTCTTTAATATAAATAAAAAATTTTTTTCCCGATTATCCTTTCAATTTGGGTTCCATAAAATTCCGAGTTCCAATTGTTTATTCTAGGAACCACGCACAGACCCACAGGACCGACAATATGGTAATAAAGCTTCGATGTGGTGGAAGAGAAAGAGCAGGCCCTTCTTTTTAGAACAAATCTTGTTTGCAATATTCTTTTTATATATATTATAAATACGTCTTGATTAATTGCAGTGGAGTGATTATTATTATTATTATTTTCTGGGTGTGTGTTTTTGTTATAATCAGCCGCTTGTGAAGTTCTTTTCCCTTTCAACGGGACTCTCATGTATCATAATGGAGGCCCATGTATGTATCTCAGATCATAGGCACGGCAAAATTAAATATAAATACGCACTACAAAAACTACATATTCGACGGTGAAATTTTTTATTGTTAAAACAATAAATTTATGATAATAATAACTGGGTGGTTGCACTGTGCCCGAAAAGCTTGTGGCCATGGATTTTAAATAGCAGATCATGAGTTTTTGTGGCAAAATAAAACGGCTTTTGTCAAAAACTATATTGAGAAATTTTTTATTGTTAAAACTGGACATACTTGTTGGCATATTTTATATTGAGAAAAATCTTTACCACATTTCAATTAATCATGGCTTCCCCCCCCCCCCACAAAAAAAAAATTCCTGCAATAACTTATCGACAACATCTCTCAAATTTGTTACCATAACATTAAATTTGTTATCGGACAGCCAAATTCAACATTTCAGCTTGCTGCAGAATTCTTGTCTGTAGTTCTAACATTTCTTGTGGTAACATTTTTCGGATTAATTTCAAGGAAGAAACAAATTTACATATTGGTTTTTTTTTCCCTTTTTTTTGGGGGGAGGGGGGGGGGCACTAAAAGAAATAGAAATGCTGAAGTACTAATACTTATATGCTTAAAGTGATGCAGTCCAATCATCTTTTAGCTTGCATGTAAGCTCCAGCACCTCACATGACTTACTTTTGTAGTACATTGTCTAGTAGAAAATTTTTGGTGTACTCTAAAGAAGCCATGATGGAAAACATTAAAAGATTTGTCTGGTGTTCCTGAATTTACCAGTTTCTTTTTCTTTTTTTTTTTGTCTTTCTTTTTCAGTTTCGGTAAGAAAAGAATTGTAAGAAATGTTGGAGCAGCGACCGTGAATCTTGCTTATGCATGGTGCACATTACTCTCCAGTCAAGGGCATATTGGGTTTGGTGCTGATTAAGTTATTCATGAGTAAGGAGTGAGTTGAACTAGAGCAATACCATGCAACAACACTATACAGTAATATTATGCAGCAACGCTTATTTAACAATATGGTGAATGCAAAAGAATAATAAAATAATTTCCATGAATCTAATTTTATTTATTTGTAAAATTAATTAAAATATAATTGATTAATATATTTTATTTCTTTCACATTGCCCTCTAAATGTTGTGAATAAAAAATGAAAGACTTGAGGCTCATATAATTATATATATATATATATATATATAAGAAGAGAGTACTCAATAGGGTTAATTATATACAAGTTTCAATAACTTAGTTAGAGTACAGTTAATGGTTTTATTTCTCTCTAAGAAAAAGAGAAAAAGAAAAGGTCAAGGGTATTATTAAGATTTTACTAAAAGTTAAGGGTATCAGAGGGAAAATTATTTTGTGAGTTGCGTTGAACTCATGTGACTGGAGGCAAAAGTACTAGATCGAACATCATCACATGCGTTGAGGACGAGCTTCCCATTAATTATTAGGTCCACGTAGTCGTTTAGAGGTGGATAATACACACGTGCAGGCGTGCAACGATTAATGGACTTACTACGGGCACCTGCTTGGCTTCAATTATCCAATAGATATTTTTACACGCTTCACATCACACGAATCATGAAGAAGAAACCACAAAAAAAAAAAAGAAAAAAAAAAAACCAAAAGAAGCTTGTTATGGTAGTCATTTGCTACCTAAGCCAAATGGCAACATAAACAGATGATGTGATGAAGATTAAAACCAAAACTCTTACCGTACGATTCGGCCAGCCCCAAATGCTTAACAAAGATATGTTTGTTGGGCATTTAGGTGTTGAATTAAATGGGTGTTTCGTCAAGGGAATCTTGGACTAATGAAAAGAAACAAAGCATACAGACGGCTTTCTTTTGTTTCGTGCACTATGTGTTCCAACTTCTAAGTTGGTCATTAACTTACATAACAGATTTAACTTTGGTGCCGGACCATACATAGCACTAACGCAATGTTCCAAGTCTAACACTTTCCATGCTCTTTTATTATTTGTTATTATTATTATTATTGCCCATCATTTTGGGATCTTCCGCAGGGGTCAAACGCTTTGTCGTAAGAAGGACGGTGTCCTCGTTGACGAAGTCTTGGCGGCAAGAAATCACTGTAAAATCCTGTCTTTCTTATTCCGGTAATCTAATTTAAGTAACTTCCTTTGTGATTGGAACACTTGAAGGGCATGAAATCTACGATGGCTAATTGATAGAATTAATGGTTTTTTTTTTTTTTTTTTTTGGCATCTTACTATGATTCTACCACTACGTCCTTGATAATCAAACAAAAGAGACAATTAATTCAATTAATATATCTTAAATCATACTTTTTTTTCCCTTTTTTAGTTGGAACTTACTAATTTTTTTAAAATTTTCTTTCACATACAACATTAAATTAACTTGATTTATTTTTTAAATGAGTCAAATTAAAAATTTCCTTAATATTACATATATGCGTCCTCCGTTTTGGTGGAAATTTATAATTAAAATTACTCTACCTTGACTGGCGGCAGGTATTTGTTGGAATATTTTAGCTTAATTAGTCAGATTGCAGCCCCTGTTAAATTTATTTTGTACGAAATTGATAACAGAAAGCTTTCGAAGATTTTTTTTTTAAAATTTTTTAGACTTAGAAGTGATGCAAAGAAAAAAAAAAAAAAGGGAACTTCATATGTCATTTTTATAGACTTTTAAGAAGAACCTCAATTTTCTTATCGCGTGAAATGTTCAAGTTCACATGCATATAATTAGATAAACAAAGCCTTTTTTTTTTTTTTTTTTTTTATCAAAACAATAATAAGTAGAATATTCAATACAATATCGTGGACATCACTTGGTGCTAACATATACCGTAGACAAATAAAATATATTTAACAATCTCTTATTTAATCACCTGCTAAAACTACTCTGATTAGTAATATTTTTAGCAAAATTAGTAAAATTTTGTTACTGCTTTTATGGTTTTTTTTTTAATTAAAAAAAACTCGTTAAGCTATAACTTACACAATAAAAAATAATTTTTTATTTTTATAAATCTTATTTCTCCTTCTATTATCCCACCCGTGACGTGCGGGCCATGTTTATGATGAAAAATAGGGGTGCAGTAAACCATGGCGTTGTTTGGCAGCAACAAAATCAAAGCAGAGGGATAGGTGGGAAAGGAAGCGTACGTGGAATTCACAATTCGTACGCGCCACTAAATTAAAAAGATACTTTCATGTTCGAGTTGGACCCAAAATCTTGATATTGAGACTTGAGAACCTGCGAAAATAATAATATAATATAAAGGTCTAAAAAAAGAAAGCCCCACCTATTTTCTTAGAATTTATAAAATTAATGAAAATGATAAAAAAAAACTCATTATTTAACTAAAATTCTACTTTTATAAGGATGGATTAAATACTATATGTTTTTATTATATTAAATATTCTTTCTTTTTAATATATGAAGCAAGTTTTTGAATATTAGTACTTTATACTTGAGTTCATTAACTACCCATATTATCATTTTTTTTTATCACTTTTTTTTTTTTTCTGATGGGGCAAGATTTTGGAATGACAACATTAAAAATTTGTTGACACTTCTAGTTTGCATTTTTCAATCAAAACCTTGCGGAGGGGATGAAATAATTTATCTATATTTTTAGAGTGTTTTTAAAGAACGGATTAGTTAGAAGGGACAGCGCAATAAGCACACCCCGATCAAACAAACAAGGAGAACGGAAAATGCCCACTGAGACGCAGTGGAAACAGAATAATAAAATGGAGGGCGGCGACTTCTAGGACGCCAGCCAGCTGTCAAAAAAAAAGAGAGAGAGAGAAAAGAGAAAATGACTACAAGTGGACAAGGCCAAAGGAAAAACACAAATCAGGCTGAAGCTTTTTAATGCGGTGGATCATTGTTAACCACGAGCCAGCACAAGGTGGAGCGTCCCAGTCCCAAGCAGAAGTTCATTTACCGAAAAGGACCTTTACAGCCTCTGATTAAGGTTTGCAGCTGGCGCTTTAAACAGTAATTAGTAGTCGAATCCCGTTTTAAGATGGTCAAAAGTTGCGACGTGCGTTCCTCATCTTCTCTAATTATTTTTTTTTTACCCGGGTATCTTGGGCCTCACGTGACTGGCATCATACTGTTCGAGACACCAGTCATCTCGCCGAGTCAGCACACGTGATTCCATGGCTACGTGTCGGAATCGCACTTGATTGTTGGGATGCGGCAGGTCGCTTAGCGTCTCTCTCCGGTCGCGGGCTGGAATCACCGGCCTTGGTTGCGGGCCTTGGTATGGTTCCGTGGCCATTTTTTTTTTTTTTTTATAGTTTCTTGACTTTGGGCTTCATGCCTCCATCATGACTTAAAAAAAAATAAAAATTCACCAATTTAAGTTGGGTAGAAACCTCAAGATTTTATTTTACTTTACCATTCAAAAAAAAAAAAAAAAAACAAAAGGGAGGAGTAGGGAACGATCTAAGAATATTTTTTTTTTTTAAGTGAATATGAATGGAAAAGTAATAATAAAGAGGCCCAGTATTCTGAATTTTCAATTTCGGCGGCTAGCATCCTATAAAACAGCTATTGTTGCTAAGCACAGTCTCAAACTCGCCACTCCAAGCCGGAACTCTTCTGTGCACTTTGGATCTGTACTCCTCCCATCTCTACCTCTACCATCTTCTCTTTTCCCATTTCAGTGTTTGTAAGTACCTACCTTTTCCATTTTTTGGATGCAAAGTATTCGGCAATATTCATCTGGGAATTACTCACTTTCCTTTCCTGTATTGATTGTCTCTGCTTTTCTGCGAGTCTGCTACTAGTTTCCCAATTTAGTCCCTCTAATTTCTCCCTCTCTCTCTCTGTGTTCTTTGTTTTCCTCTTTTGGGTCTATATAAGTAGCAGAGTTTCTTCCAGTAAATAGTCACTGTAGAAATCTTTCTTTTCTTGGTTCCGATTTCGCCTTTTTTTTTTTTTTTTGGTGGGTGTGTTTGTCTTTTGAATCAGCCTCGTCACTCGTTATCTCAAAGTATCAATCTCGTGCTTCACGGCTTTTTCATCTTTTACCTTTTTGTTCTCTTTATTCCTTGTCTCCTCATCCTTTCTTTTGACGATGGGAATAAAGAATCTGTGAAGCAGTTTAGTACAGAACAGAGAAAAAATGATGGACCAGAACGTCTTGTGTCCGATCAAATACACAGAACACAAGAAAGTCCACAAGAAATTCACAAAACCCTCCTTAAAACCTAGAAAGACTTCCGATGAGAGGGCTTCCTTAGAACACAAAAAAAACAACAACGTTGTCCCAAGATTGGTGCGGATATCTATGGTGGACCGTGACGCCACAGACTCCTCCAGTGACGAAGAGGGAGAATTGTTCGGCCGCAACCGGGTCAGACGCTATGTGAACGAGATAAACATTGAGGCCACCTGTGAAGAAGCCGCCGTCACTGCCAATGGCCGGAAAAGGACAGCCAATGAGCTCCCTGTTCATAATTATCCCCCAGTTAAACACCAAACAGAAAATGGCAGAAAGTTCCGGGGTGTACGGCGACGGCCTTGGGGCAAATGGGCGGCCGAGATACGTGATCCTATCAAGCGTGCACGTATATGGCTTGGTACGTTCGACACGGCAGAAGAGGCTGCCATGGTCTATGACAACGCTGCAATCAAGCTTAGAGGACCTGACGCTTTAACAAACTTCATCCCTCCTGGAAGAAGAGTACGAGACAAAGAAGAGGATGCCAAAAAAGAAGAAAAGTCGCCAGAGATCAACTTGGCCTCCAACTCCTGCTATGAATTCGGCAATGAATCTCGCAATCTTTCGTCTCCAATATCGGTTCTTGACTATATAACTCACCCCGGTGAAGAAACTGTGCCACAAGAAAAGGCATCCCAACCTGCCCAAGGACTTAAATCAGTTGAAGGATTGGCGTGCAAAATACAAGTTCCAGAGTGTAAAGGTGGCCAAATCACTGTGGACGATGATTCAGCCAATTACTTGCCGTTGCTAGAGGAGCCATTCCTAAACGACTTCTTCAATTTCTCAAGCACGGGGCCCTCGCTCTTGGACGACTCCATATTCCAAGAACACGTATCGAATCAAGATTTCGGCGATACATTCCTTGACGCCCCTCATGACTTTGTGTTCGCTTTTGGGTCACAACAAGAAGAAGACTTTTTCCAAGATATCGGCGACCTGTTTTTCTCGGAACCACTAGTGGCACTCTGAGATTGAAAGCAGTGAGAGTTTCCTCCTTCGTTGGCCACCGCTAGCCAGCCCATTTTGCGGCATATTTTGTACCGGTGGCAACAAAACATCGGCTCGTTTTCTTTTTCTTTTTCTTTTTCTTCCTTTTTTTTTTTTTCAATTTTTCGTATTTTATATCTTTAATCTCCTTGAAAACTAGCGGAGGTAGCTGGGTGCAGTCGTGGAGTTATTAGTTTCGCCGAAATTTTGCATTTTTGATTTTAAATTAATTAGACATGCTAAGAGGGTGGGTCAGTGTATAATTCTGCGTTATTAGTGGAAACCCCAAGCCCCAAAGTTATTTGCCCATTTTAGCGTTATTTGACTCCATTTCCTTTAAGCCCCAGCTAATATTGCAAATTAATAACAATAAATTATGAGATTAATATTACTATGCGGGCGCCAACTGGCGTGAATCGTTAATTTTATATATATAGACGTTAAATGTATAATTTTCAATATGATAAAGTCTTCAATATTGTGGTTTTTCTTATAAGGGATTTCTAATTTCACTTATTGAAGATATGATTCGAATAAACTCAATTTAACATGTAAATAAAAAATATAATTTTCTTAAGGGAAATTCAGTTAAAATACAAAATTAATTAAATAAATTTATATTATGTTCAATTATATATGTCTTATATTTACCCAAAAAAAAAAAAAGAGTAATAACAGCAAACGCTGTTTGCACACCGGCCGGCGAAATTTGCACTCATGGCCGGTTGACTGAGTCAAGTCTCTTGATTTTTCACGCGAAGCGACCAAAATCACAGCTTCCCCCCCCCCCCCCAAAAAAAATAATAATAATTCGATAAATAAAGTCCCGTGTATAACCCGTGTAGCCGCAAACTTGCAAGTCTAGTTAAGGGCTAAAATGCTCGCTCGAAATAGAACAGCAATTAATGTTGATTTGGGGTTAAGCGTACGGTGGATATTCTTTACATTATGAACGCAAAAGATAGAAGGGTGGGCCAACGAGGCCTAGGGTCAATGCCAGCTGGTGTACATTCAATGTCCAACTGGAGAATAAACAAGGAAAAATCATTCAAACGGTGCCACCCTTTCCTTTGCAATTCACATTCGAAATGTTCATGAATGGGTAGTGTGTTTAAATTCGTATTTCCGTTCGGGTAAATTGGTTGTAGATTCCTAATCAATTTGCCTTACGTACATAATTAAGAACCATATTGAAATTCAAAATAAGTACCGTTTTAAGAAATAATTCTCAATAAAGAGTTAAAATTATAACAATAAATAAATAGAATAAAATATTAATATATATTTTTAAAATTTAGTTTATTATTTTAAAATTTTAAAAATTAAATTAATAATTAAATTAAAATATTTAAAATTAAATATTTTAATTATTTTTATTAAAATTAAATTAATAAATTTAATATTTTATATATATATATATATATATATATATATATATATATATATTACAAGATTAAAAAATTATTTAATATAATATATTTGTAAATATAAATAATTTAAATTATATATAAAATATATTATAATTTATAATATATTTATTTTATTTCATATAATTTTTTATTAAATAATAAAATAATTTAAAATAAATAATATAATATAAATTTAAAAAATAAATATAAATATAATGTAATATATAATTTTATATTTTTTTTATTAAAATATAAATTTTTTCCTATTTTTATGACTCATAATTTTAAAAAATATATAAATCAGTGTAATTTTATTTTTTTAAAAAAATAAAATTAAAAAATTAATTTTAAAATTTTTTATAAATTTTTAAAATTAATTTAATTAAAAAAATTGTAATTAATTTACAATTTAATCATCATATCATTAATTTTTAGAGTCAATGATTTTTTTAAAAGCAAACTGGATCAAATTAAAGTCTACTTCTCAATTTTGCTAATTTAACTAACTAATCCGCTTATCACACTAGCTAATATTGACACTTAAATAAATTTAAATTTTTAGACCAATTTTTGATTCCAGTCTTTCGCTGGCAAGTGAAATCAACGTTGTAAACAAGCAATTGAAAATTCTTGTAAGAAGAATATTTTTAGGGGCCCTCCGTCACGCTGCCGTTGAAAAGTAATTGGCCGACTGAGCAAACGCTATTTTACTTCAACAATACTCAGGGAGGAACAGCTTTCCGAGTTCTGGAAGTTGGTCCTTCCTATTCGCATAACCCTTCAAATGCATACAGGTAAGTTTTTTCTCTTTTTTTTTTCTTGCATTTATGCATATTCTATTATGGAATTTATTTTCAATTTTTGTTAATTCATTCCGTCTCGGACTCGAGCTCAAGGCGCAGACCATCTACTGGATATATTTGTCACAAATTTCTTGGGCATTAGACCATATTTTTTTTTATTTGAAATGGGAAATTTCCTCACATACAACTCCGGAGAAAAGGCAGTGGCTAGACGGTCAAAAATGTTTCGACCAGGATAGGGGAAATGTTTATTTTTATTTTGTTATATTTGACATAAATTATATGGTGCAACGAACCCTATTCGACGCTATCATGAACACTGGAAGTGGTGAGAAAACGGCATATGGAGATGACAAGAGGCCCTTGGCATAAAGTCCACGGCACGTTTTTGTTTTCCTTGCATGCAGACATCATAGCTATTAGGCCCTTAAAACGCAAGCAATGTGGGAAAAGGACTCGAGCTTTATTCGGTCCTCAAATGAAAAGAGGAAGAAGACAATTGAAAATTGGAGACGCGGCTAATCAATCATCCTATAAAAAGCCAGAAACATAGGATGGACGTTATGATGTGTGCGCTTACGTTCACTTTCTCATCACTACGCCCAATGAGCATATTCTTAAACCTTCCATTCCTTTTTATAAAAATTTCCTATTTTGAAGGGTCGAAAAGGCAGGGGTCTTGTGAACCCGGTTTACGTAACAAGTTGGCAAGCAGTTGAAGTCCAATTGTATTAAATTTTCGATTTAACTAAAGACAAAAAAAAAAAAAAAAATAAAATTCTAATTGTAGTTACTCGAATTGTGTGACAACTCATGCAATTTAATGAGTTATGCAATAATTTTTGCAAAGTCAATTTCAATTACGATCGAGCATTAATTCCAGCTTAAAGCCTAGGATACCACTTCTCTTTAAACGCGCATGCTTCTTCCTCTAGCAAGAATGAGACGTGAACACGTGCATATATTTTTCAAGTATGGCCATAATAGAATAGAATAATGAGCAATACTCTTGTATATATTCTCAATTAAATTTAAAATTAAGATACTACTTTTATTTTTAATATTGATGTGTTGGAGTCATTGGTTGCCATAAAAAGTCATGTGCTGCCCCATCTTCTTTCCTTTTGCCCGCTCTTCGGTACTGACCGCCACGTCGGCTCCACTGTAGAAGAATTATGATAATTATTGTCTTTCATTTAATGTTTTTAAAATTTAATTCAACCAATTATTTAAATTAATAAAATTATAATTTAATTTAATTTATAAAAAAATATTAAATTTAAAAATAAATAAATAAATAAATTAGTGAAATTGTATACCGATAAATGAATTATTTTTTTCTTAATTTGATTAATTTTAAAATCTTGTGAAAAAATAATAAAAAAAATTATATATTTATTTTTTTAAAATAAAAATTATTTTATTTCATAATTTTTTAAAATTACAAATCAGCAAAAATTTAAAAAAATATTTATATTACTTTATTTTATTTATTTATAAATATATCACATTAATTATTTTTTATTTTTATTATATATATAATAAATATTATATATATATATATATATATATTAAAAAATTTTATATTTAATATTAAATATAAATTTTATTAATTTAATTTTAATTAAAAAAAATTAAATTAATTAAAATTTAAAATTTTAAACTCTTTATTTTAATAATTATTCCAATTTTTAAAACCTTATTTTCAACAAATCAAGTCTCAGCCTCTTAGGAAATAATACAACATTTGAGTTTTTTCTTTCACATGTCAGAGATAAGCATATGGCCAGATAGCTCCATTTGATTGCGATTATTCGAATTGAGAGAATATAAATCTAATTTACATGTATGATCTCATAAAATCAAATACAACTACTTCATTATCTAATTCCTAAATTTCTTGGGTTGGTTTTTTGAAAAATGCTAAGTTGCACCATGCTCGACTGCTTTTATCTCCTAACCATTTCACTTATTACCTCAAACGCAGAGGGCGCACGGTCACAAATTTTAAGAATTTGGGCCGCAAAAATTTGTGGACATGTCGCAGAGCAGACAACACACAGAACGAAAAACCAAACCTGCACGCTCAGAGAAAGGGAGGTACAGTACTCGTGTGGCAACACAGGGGCCCTGGCTCCCAACACAGGCTGCCCGACGCCGGACTAGCCGAGATGAAAAGTACCTTAAAATCATCGCGGCATGATTGCTGAATGGTGTTTTTCATGTTTATTGTTGCACGGTCTTTTTTGCGTTCAACACTTTTTAACCGCCAAGTGATATTTAAAGAAAAAAATTAAGTGGTTTCAAAATTAATACAATTTAATTGATATGGTTAATTTTTATATCGTATATTTATTAATTTATATTATTTTAGTATTTTGTATATAGTATAACATATTATGTATATGATATAAAAATTAATTATGTTTATTTAAATTTACTATTTTAAAGTTTATTTAATCGGACTCATATTTAAATGGGTCGTGCGACAAGTTGATGCAATGAAAACCATGGGTGAATAAAATTGCTGGTTTGTTGTCGCAATTTATCTGATTGGCGAAATTCTCCAGAGCAGTCAGAAATTAAATCTTGGTAAAACCACCTCAGCCACAGCCTTGACATAGAGGAAACGTCCTGGTTCATCTGTTGGTGTACAAAACTGGGAAGGATATTATTGTCGTTTTCTTGAACAATCAACACAGGAACCTGCCTCCATATCAGCGAAGGTTTCTAACAAAAGCCCAGCAAATGTTAAGGATTGTGTTGGCTGATACCAAAAGAGCGACGGAAAGTCTAGGTATAAAGACTTGACAAAATACTCAAGGCACGGTCCCCTGTATTTTGTGGAGACCAAATTGCAATGAAAGTCTGAACTCTCTGCCGGGGGCACACACTTCCTAACTAACCAAGCTTTGCCCTTGCCAAAACTAAATAATCCAAACTCTCTCTCTCTCTCTGTTTTCCTCTATGTCGCCTTAATTATCATTAGGCTTCCAATAAGTTTTCCTTGCATTGTTTTTTTAATTAAAAAAGAAAAAAAGGGGAAAAGAAAAAGCCGATTGCGGCGATAAGAAAAGAAAAGAGGGTCAATTTGCAGCAGGGAGGCGAAACTGAGGGTAGAAGAGGAGAAAGCCAAGAGTTTGCAGGCTTTTTAGTTGCAATAGAAAATGGTAAACAGCAGAGAGAGTGAGCTCATACGTGCTCCCAGGCCCCCCCAGTAGCCCAACTTTCATGCTACCGTATAAATCAATGTATAATGGAATCTCTATCTCTGCAACAATATATATATATATATAAATATATGCACGGTAAGTTATTGTAACAAAACAAATTTAACGAAAAGCGACAACACGTCACCTGGTCAGTCGTTTTTTTGCTTTTAACCTCTTTTTTCGGCCTCGCTTTGAGTGTTCTCCAAAGCCCTTTTTGGTCCCCTACTTAATTAATTTGAACATCGCCGTCAGCCGATTCTCTTGCACTTCCCAATCGTTTTCCCCTTCAAGATCTCTTCTTCTTCTTCTTTTGTCCAGAGTATCTATCTGTTTTTTCTTCATCATTTATCATCACTCTCATCTAGGACAGTAGTTTATATATATATATATATATTTAAATTAACGATTTGTTTTATAATAACGTTAAAGGCTTAGACGTTTATGAGTAGGATTTCGATGACACGTGGGCGACAGAAGGACTCAGCCCACTAATTGTACAAGCCCAATGTGAACTTTCACAATTTGTCAGTCATCCACCAATTGACTTGGACGGTCGATCAGTGCAAATCCATAGCGATTTAGCACTAAACCCCATGTCAAAGGTTGACGAATCAGTTGGTGAAGGTTCATCATCCACGTGAAGGGTTTACGGCGAGCGTCCAGTAGTCACCCCTCTTGGTCCCACCAAATCGAGCATTTGGTCTGGTTTGTCATCACGAGCCCCCACGAAGATGGAAAATCAGAAATTCCAGACCCTCTGGCGGGCCCTGGGTTCGTCGCCCCAACAAGAAGGGTGTAAAGGAAAACAAATAGTCGGTATGGGTGCATGACACGTGAATATTGTATGGGATTACCGCACCTTGTCACAGTGGAATGCTTTTTCTCCGGGTGGACGTCACGGCCAGCGGTCAACAATTTCTACCGTCATAATTCATAGTTGTACATTGAGAAATTACGTACCAATCGGACAGGTGGAAATGCAAAGCGACTAATGAGTGAAGGTCCCAAAAGCTCCTCGATTGGTTTAGCTTTTCAGCCACCGACAGGTTGGTGATGACCTGACTATAATGGAGAATACGAAGATTATTCGATTTGGGGATCCCTTCTTTTTTATTTTTTTGTGTCTTTTTGACCTTCATAGATTGGAGACCTCTCATCCCCAAATTTTTCTCTTCGATTTATGGGTTTCTCAGATCTGCAATTCTTTACTATTTTTTTCTGCTGCGAGATATCATTTCACGCTGTGGGGAGGGAACTTCCAAGTACGGTTACCAACTAAGTTGGCGTGCAGGTTGCATTGCATTCTCCATCCTCTCCTGGATTCTCCATTCTCTATTATTTGTTTTGTTCTTATCGTTGCAAACAAATTGGAAAATAAGTGAATTTTGTTTAACAAAGATGTAAAAAAAAAAAAAGGAAGCATATGTGTGCAAGAGTGTCTAATTCCCGACAAAGTGCGAGACAAAATCTCGTGCGGTCTTACACTGAAACCGCGGATACGCGATCCAACTTGTTGAGCCCGTGGGCTTATGATATGGCTAAATCTTGAGTTTAGTCGATGAAACAAAGTAACTTTGCAAATGGAAACTTAAAGAAGGGCCAACCAAAGGGAAAGTTCAATGTAGATATCCACGAAGTTGGCTTGGCAACCGAGATGGGAGGAAAGTCCCGATATAAATCTCAGGAATTTCCCGAGAGACCCAGGATTATTTACAGTGGCAGCCGAATCAAAACTGAGAAACTAAGCTACCTGGAGAAAGCTTGCCGCCATTTTGTAGTCTTCTACTACGTTCTTTCCATATGCGATGGACATCGCACTGCGCACAACATTGGGCCCAGTCCAAATCGAGGCACGGATTTGCCAAAAAGTTGGCATTTGGTACGGGCCTCTGGTCCAGTAAAGCTTACTGGATGATGCAATCGTTAAAGAGCATCTAAAAGAATTGACCCAATAAAGAAAAAAACGAAGGGCCTCTAAAAGAACTTGTAGGAACATTTTAACACCCTCGTCCGAAAAAGCTTTTTACCATGTCCGCTTTTAATATACGTACATAATTCTCGCTCGTTAATGGACAGGTCTGCCTACAATTTTGCTTCTTTTTTTTTTTTTCTCCCCTCTTTCTGTAGTCTGCCTACAATTTTCTCCATTTTGTGTTCACACCCTTACAGGTTTGATCTATAAATCTCTCTCTGGAAAACAGAGGGGAAAAAGGAAAAGCAATTCGGTTGACTTTGGCCACGACTTGACTTAAAATGAGATAAAGGACTTTTCTCCATTGGTTGTCATCGTGACCCATGACCCATGACTTTTGACCGATGGTATTTTAAATATATAGGATATGCTTTTTCTTTTGATATTGCAGTTGCATAGGTTAATTATATAATAATATTGTACGGATAGAGTTCTGCACCGAATATTAAGTCTACGCTTCTAAATTCAAGTCAATTCGTATCAATACATGAATGTAAAGTTTGATATGAGTGGTACGTAGAAATGAGAATAATGACAGAGATCTAAAACGAGCAAGGTATGAATTAGAGAGTCTTGTTCAATAACGTAATTTCCAAGTGAACGACCCAGGGCAACACATTATGTAGGATATTCCAAGTGGGATAAAAACCGAGTGGTCCGTCAAGCACCCAGCGTGTAAATTCCAAGTTAATATCTGAAGTCGATATATTTATATTTATATTTACAGGAAAATCAAAACACGCCGTAAAGGAGAAGTGAAATTTCCCTGCAGGTGCCCAAGAAGCATACTTCTAGGTGCAAAGGGTGAGGGAAATTTCCATTAAAAATCGGCGAGGAAATACATGCGATACGCACTGACAGCCACTGGAGCTCTAATCAATCGTGTACTGCCACAGAACAATGGCCTTCTCGAACAATCTGTGCCTGCTCAATTCCATGGATAATGCGCCCACCCAAAAATATCACTTCATTCTCTTAGCTATCACGGGTATGGGGTTTTTGAGCACCGCGTACAATATTTTCTGCATAAACCCCGTGTCAAAGCTCTTAGGCCGTCTGTATTACAACAATCCAGCAACTAATTCGCCCGGCCAACTTCCCGTGCACATCAACAACATCGTCACCGGTGTAGCGTTGTCCGGGACTCTAGGCGGCCAGTTAT
Source organism: Rhizophora apiculata (assembly GCA_037832385.1). Classification (NCBI taxonomy): domain Eukaryota; kingdom Viridiplantae; phylum Streptophyta; class Magnoliopsida; order Malpighiales; family Rhizophoraceae; genus Rhizophora; species Rhizophora apiculata. The sequence continues at coordinate 8,095,937 of CM075428.1, read as the reverse complement.
TCTTCGGTTGGCTGGGTGACAAGGACAAGATAGGCCGCAAGAGATCATTTCAGATCACTTTGATTCTGACTTTCGTTTGCGCCATTTGCTCGGGCCTGGGATCTGGAGCCTCTGGATCCACCATTGGGGTCCTTTGTTTCTTCAGATTCTGGTTAGGATTTGGTCTGGGTGGCACTTACCCGTTATGTGCCACTATCATGGCCGAGTATGCTAACAGGAAAACCCGCGGGGCATTCATCGGTGCAGTCTTTGCCATGCAAGGCGTCGGGATTATCCTTGCCGGATTAGTCCCAATGGTTCTTTCCAAAATCTCTCTCTCCCACTTCGAGGGTAAGCCTTTCAATCAAGAGCCAAATCTTTCTACTCAGCCTCAGGGAAAGTATCTCTGGAGGCTGGTACTAATGATCGGTGCCCTTCCAGCCGCGTTAACATACTTTTTGCTGAGAAAGATGCCTGAAACCGCTCGTTACAGGGCTGTTGTCGAAGGGAATTTGACAGCTGCTGCCTCTGATATGAGAAGGGTTCTTCGCAATGTTGAATCCGGACAGGAAAGAGACAAGTTGGCGAAATTTAGGGCCGTCAACAGCTACGGGTTACTCTCGATTGAGTTCTTTGAGCGACATGGGATTCATTTGTTTGGTACAATGAGTACATGGTACTTACTTGATATGGCGTTCTATTCACAAAATTTGACACAAAAGGATTTGTTCTCTGCAATCGGATTCACAAAGAAGCCCAACCATGTTAACGCACTGGAGGAGGTATACGAGCAATCGAGGGCTATGTTTTTGGTCGCCTTCTTTGGCACGTTCCCTGGCTACTTGTGCACGGTGTTTCTCGTCGAAAAGCTTGGCCGTTTTGTCATCCAGATTATTGGATTCCTCTTGATGTCCACTTTCATGTTGATTATGGGCGTCAAATATGATGATTTCAAAGCTCATAAACCGGTCTTGTTTGCTCTGCTTTATGGGCTGACGTTCTTTTTCGCCAACTTCGGTCCCAATGCCACAACGTTTATAATCCCGGCGGAGTTGTTCCCAACACGGCTGAGGGCAACTTGTCACGGACTGTCTGCCGCCGCCGGCAAGTTGGGAGCCGTGGTGGGGACATTTGTGGTTCAGACAAGCACTTCCAACTATGAAGACGATACCGGGGATAGAACAGAGCATCCTGGGGATAGAACAAAGCATTCTTTGATGGTGTTGGCCTTTACCAACATGTTGGGCTTCTGCTGCACATTCTTGGTGACTGAGACCAAAGAATTGTCTTTAGAAGAGATCTCTGGTGAGGATGGTGGTCAGAATGAGGTCGACCTGACCGCCTGCCCGTTGATAGTTCCCGAGTAGGTACAGATGGCACACTCGCTCCAATAAACTATCGATGTTTCTCTTTCTTTTTCTTTTTTTTTCTTTGTTTTATTATTATTTTATATTGCACTCAAGTCTCCATTTATTTACAACGCACATTTAATAATCTTCACCCGAGTCGGTGACACGTGCGGAACCTATAATTATGTAGTACGATGGGTTTTAGTATTTATGACTGTTCTATCAACCTTTACAATATAAAAATTAATAATTTCTGACCGATTCAACCGTTTCTGTCTATACGGTGCTGGCTCTTTTTTTTTTTTTTTTAAGACTAAATTATAATTCTTTAAAACACCCATTTTCATAAATAAAATAATTCATATGGGTATCTCTTACTAAAGAAATATCAATTTTAAGCACAACTTACAGCCGGCTCTACCAAGCCGAAATTTCCACGTAAGAGCTCAATGATCCAACCTATTATTTTCATAGAATCAAAGAACAAATCAATCAGACATGTATATTACATATTCAGGGGAATTGAAAGCAAGAAAACGATTGAACCGCGTCGGTTGTCGAGCCCACCGTGATTGCCCTCCAAATGTGCATCGGACTGATTAAGATGTACCGTGAAGGGTCCGCTTTTTGGCATCTGCCGTCGGGGCGTAAATTTCTTTTGCCAAATGGGTCTTGCTTAATTAATTAATTTCTTGGGATTACTCCATCGGGAAGATTTTGGTCGTCTTGGTGTCCCCTGAAATTTTGGAAATTAGAAGAATGCATAAATTCAGTAATTTAAGATTTTTTAAGTTAAAAGTGTCGAACCCCTATGTTTCCTGACACTCCTCTCCCTTCTCCATCTCATCCACACTCCCAAAACCAAAATGATTGCATCGATAACGTGGAGGAGGACTTGAGATGTTGCGAGATAAAATGCATAATTTGATATTATAAAATATAAATTATTATGATAATAAAAATTATGCTACTAATTCGAGAATCATTTAAATGAATTTTTTTTTTTTTTTTTTTATCATACATAAAGTTTCAGAAAAAATCGTTGCCTTTCATTTTCTTCCCCGTGGACTCCGCAATTAAGATTAGACATAATCTCTCTACTTTGGAAGCGGCCAGAGGCAGAGAGTGGCGGGTATGATTAATTAAAGAAGAGGGCACGGAGATGGGAAGGGCCACACACGTATCAAGATTCAATTAGTTAGCCATTTCATTGGCATTCATTTGAGGGGATGTACCCAGCCAAATGCATTAAATGCAAGGTCGCAGCACCCCGGCGACTCTGGTTGGTTGGATTGCGAACGGGATGGCGATAATTCAAGCTCTTCTGTGCGTGGTGAGTGTTGCTTCGTACATGTCAACCGCATAATATTCGTGGGCAGGGAAAAGGAAGGATGCTCGACCATCTTCCATTCCAAATTATGTGCCATTGTCCCTTTCATCAAGCACCCATTTATAATTATTATTATTCGTCTACTCCTTAAAAGTTTCTTTAATTGTTTTTTCCGCTTGTTTAATTATTTTTTCCTTTCCGCATCATTTCGCTACGTTTACTCTGTCTTCATATTTCATTAAATATCTACCTGCCCTGTCTTTTATGAAACAAGTCATTTCGGTGCCTTCTGGTGCATTTTCTAATTGAAAAGTAATCCCTAATTGAAGCGCGTTCACGTGAAGTGGACCTGGAAAAAAACAAGAAAGAACAGGAAAATTGAAACATATCAGGCCATCCCATAAACCTTTCTTGATCCACCACGCCTAGAAATTTAATGGTAAATATGACCTCATGTGCCATTAGGTGGGCCCGCTACAAAGGCAATTCATTGTCTTTGGAACTAAAGCTCCCGTGAGGCAGGTGGTGGCATTACTATTAGTCCATGTTTTGGAAGACGATCTTTAGTCTCTCTCTATATATATATATATATTGGGTAAAATTAGTCATCCTTCCGATGTTATATTATGGTCCGCTAGACCTAGCCCAAGACTTAGCCCAAATCAAATGGTTTCCAGCCCGGATTCAGAAATTCCCAGTCCTTCAGCTAATGCCTTGCCGTGGCCCGCAAAAAATTGCGCTTAAGTTGGCCACAGAATGGCGGAGTTTTGGGCATCACAAACGTAGCGAGATAACAAAGCATTGGCTAACTAGAACCAGCGACTGAAAACTCAGAAGCCCGAAACTTGAATGGTACTACAATTCGAGGCAGAAGGGCCTTTCGCTGCTGACACAACTTCACTGTCTGACACCACCTACGAAACGTTGTGTTCGAGCCGGTAAAAGAATGGTACCTCAGCTAATTGCTACAACTTTCAGTTTTGACAACTACTATAACTACATTAATCTAGGACCAAATCCAATCAAGCAAGTTAGTACAGAATCTTTCGGGGAGACAAAAGATGTGAAGCTACTCGTGGCCTTATGGAACAAAGACCAGGACAAAAGATATAGGGCATCAAATGCCTTCCATCCAACCCCAGTAAGGCAACAATTGATGGGATAAAACCCCTCATAGAAACATACAACTGATTGGTCACCATGTCATTTGAGGCTAGATGGAACCTCCCTTACAAATAAAATTTCTATAACCGTGTAAATGCACCTAAAAACCCACATTGTACTTCACGGCAGTAGTCCATGGTCCATTCCTTTAATTGTCACTTACAATTAAGATGTGCAAAAATGGGAGAAAATGAACAGTCCAGAAGGAGATGCACTACAAGCAATTTGAACCCATTCTGTGATTCTTGAAGAACTGGAACAATTTTGAAACTGTATCCAAGCAGCAATAGGCTAAGACTTAGTTTATTGACACGCAGTTTAGCACCAGGAGCAAGTTCTCTAAGGGTTCACCCACACAGAAAATTCACTCAAAGATGAAAGATGTGTCATTCTATCAAAAGAAACTAAATATAAAAGCATCTGAATTATCTATCCATAAGACATAAAATCTGTATAAAGTGTAAAACATCTTGAAGATAGTAAAAGAATGGCATAAAAGCATTAATGGAAACCATGCATTTCCATGCAACTAAACTAGGATTGAAACTGTGATAGACACACAACACATTTAAGAAAGGAAAACAAAAGAGTACCCAAGACGAGGACACAACTAGTACAATCAGCACCTTAACATTCATATCAACTCAACAAAGACTCCTACTGCAACAAGAGCTATGGCCCCAAGGAAACTGCAGAGCTGGCCCTGGATTATATACTATCTAGCACAATCTCTAGATCTCATAAGCAATTCAACCACAAAAGAGTTGGTCTGCAATAAGCCAACCATTAAAAAGAGAAAAAAAACCGTGGTTAAGGCTCTAGCATGCTACCTTAACCCCTAGCCAACATCACATCCAAGACATTCAAGCCACCACTGGATGAGAAGTCATCCAGCTGAGAATCTTTCTGCATATTTCTATTGCTGTAGATAAGATCATCTTGCTTATATGGACAGTCCTTATATACCACACGATGTAAATGGAGCATTGCAACCAAGCTAACGGCAAACAAAGCAGCATTGCCGAGTATCCCACCAATTTGATCCAATTTAAAGGATTTCCTTGCAATATCCAAACTTGAAAGGAGAACACCGATAACAATGTTAGATTTTTTCCCTTCATTCTTACTAAGGTTCTCAACAGACAGACTTAAAGGTAAGCCATAACAGTTTTCAAGGAAAACAAAGCGGCTAGCATCATGTACATCCCCCACAAAAGCTAGTGCCTCTTCAATAACCTTGTACTTCTTCCCTTGATGTTCAGCTAATCTCATTGCAAGAATAATCCTGCTTTGCTCTAATTGCACGATTGCAGCATCTCGCTCAGCCCGCTGTTGTATTTGCACAGTCTGCAAGAAGCAAATTGGCACTGATGGATCATGCATATTTCAAGAGTATATCAGAACCAAACATCCTTAAACCAAAGCTACAGCCAGAAAACACAAAAAAAAAGAAAAGAAAAGAAACTATATATCATTTACTCAAACATCAGTTGTAGTCTTAGTATATACCATATAAGCAATGAATAAGTAGTACAGGAAAGGATGATTTTCCATTATTATTATTATTATTATTTTCTATTAGCTAAGATACTGGACTATTTTCTATTGGCATACCAAGAGAACAACGAGCCTAATTTCAAAATTGCTCTTCCCAATTTTCCAAGCAACCAATCAGAAAGTAAATCAAAAACACTCATAACAAAGAAACCCCAAAATCACAGATCAATACAATACAAAAGACGACGAATAAGAAATAAAACCCAACAAAAAAGGGAAAAAAAAATAAAAAGAGGAACATTCTAGAGAATGAACGTACGCGGAAGAACTCTAACTGGCCCTCAAGGTTCTCGAGAGCGGTCCTGATGGAGTTGAGGCTCTTCGCCTCTCGAATAGCCGAGACGTTGTCGTCGACGACCCGAAAGCCCTTGCCGAAGACGAAGCCGGCCCCGGTCTCGTCGACGGCGTCGTTGTAGGGTGGCTTCTTTTTATCGGACTTTTTGGGGCCTTTGACAGAGTTGAGGAAGTGAGTGCGCGAGATTGAGAGAATGGCGTCGCTAAGCTTGTCGTGTATGTCCCATATTTTCTCCAGAACCGCTTCGATTTCTTCAACCTCCATTTCCCATTTCACGACGAGACGACGAGCTGAACATTGAAAAGTAAGGGAAAGTAAGGGCAAACGTGGAAATGCAGGAGAAATAAGAGGAGGGAAACCGAAATGAAGCCACCGTTTGCGAGTATTATTATTATTATTTTTTTAATAAAAATAAAAAAAAATTAAAATTTTGTGTTAAAAATTAAAATAAAATACGATTTTAAGGCGTTATTAGTTCCTTATCAAATAAATAAAAATATTAATTTTTTATTTATTATTTAGTATATTTTATAATTATAATATTAATATATTATATTAATATTTTATTTATAAATAAATTTAAATGTATAAAAAATTAAAATTATTTTTATTAATTAATAAAAAAATAATTAATATTTTTAAATTATTTATTAATTTTATCTTATATATAAATATATAAAATAATATTGTGTAAATCAAAATTAATAGATAAATTTTCACATAATATTTGACGATATATTGTCAATTACACTATACTAATCATTAATTAGTATATTATAAAAGTTTATAAAAACTTCAATATTTCTTAGTATTAATCAATAGAAACTTGTGGACCTTAAGCGGGTCTTCATCTCATTTCTTTTAAAATTCGAACCCAAAGCCCCGAGTTCGAACACATGACGTAACGGATGCAAACCCTGCCGAGCTCTATTAAAATTATTTAAAAAAAAAAAAAAACGCGTTCACAAATGTTTATAAATCAGGGGTGCTAAATAGATTGCTGTTTAGCAAAATGGAGTCCATAACATGAAACGAAAGGAAAAGGTGGTAAAAAATTGAGCTTAATATTGAGTTTAGATGATTTCCAATATTAAAGAAAAAAAAAATAAAACAAGTTGAATATTAATAGAACTGGAGCTTGATAAATTTTTAAACTCGAGCGAACTCGAATTTGAGTAATATATAAATCAGCCACACACGCTTAAATCTGTTAAATTTTGGTTCGGTTCGACGCTTTTACATCGCCACCGCTGACCATGTAATCTGTAGTCGAGTCTCGGAGGCAGAATACGTAGGCACCAGCAAGTTTGGAAGACTGATCGGGCGCCGGTGGCTAAACGTCGTTTATATAAATAAATAATATATATTATATATATATATATATATATATAAAACAATAGGAGCACGTATAAAGAATCATGCCACCTACATCTCCACAGCTACGCTTAGAATACAAACACAAACATACCTTATACGTAACACTTCGTGTCCTCGTCCGCTACCTGCCTCAGCCCCATCACCCGCTTAAAGCGACTAATAAGCTTTACATAAGAGCCTAAAACTTGTACAAAATTCTTGATTCGCTGCTCATATTTCTGGGAATCACGTACGCAGCAAAATGAAATTGAACTGTAAGATGTAGTTAAGTTAGATTTTACTATACGATGATAGGAGATATCTGTATATTATTAATTTGTGCATATTCTTGGATTATGATCCTTTGGAGAAAAAAAAAATCTGTTGTGTAACTGGCCGCATGCACTCCTGACACAAGTTTTAAGCTCATAAATGTCTCTGTCTCCCTCTGTCTTTCAGTCTCTCGGCCGTACCTTAATCCAACGACAAAATTCACTGCCCCAGTTGACTCTGGCTACCAAACACTAAAAATAAATTATTAAGTTTACGTATATTAATTTAAATTAAAAATTTATTATAATAAAATTTTAATAAAAAATTTAATTATTTAAATAAATTTAAATATTTATTTTTATATAAAAATATATAATTTATATAATTTTTAAATTATTAATATAAATATTTTTTAATTATTATTAAAATATTTTAATTATATATTCGTTATTACATTATCTCAGAATACAGTTCTAAACGTTCTGCGCGTATTTAAATTAGAGGATTATTCCGGTAATTGACCTCCACGGATCTATTCCCAAACGAAATGCGCCCTATTGAAATCCTTGAATATCCTCTCACTGCGCCTGATTGATCCACGATCCTTCGCTGCTGCCGCTGTTGCTGTCGTTGCCGCCGTTGCTACTGCCACTGCTACGGTTGTTGCCACCGTTGCTGTTGTTGCCCCTGCTGTTGTTGACCCTCGAACTCCTTCCACCTGCAGAGCTGGTAAAACGGCAAGTTCGGTTGCGTCGGTGATTATTTAGGAGGCCAAATCTCTGCTTCTGCGCCTCTTGTTGTTCAGGAGCTTCCCGAAGACTGCTCGCCGGTGATCTAAAAGAGAAGAGTACAGAGAATTGCTGTTAAGGGATCAGATTACAAATAACAAAAGTTTGAGGTCTAGATTAAAAATAATAAAAGTTTGAGGGTCATATTGAAAATAGTAAAAGTTTGAGAGCCAAATTGAAAAAAAAAAATCATAAATTTCAACATAAATGACATAATCTCTATTTCAGTTCCTGGATGAAAAAAATTATAGCAGATGAAAATTTTATTTGATTATAATAAATTATTAAATATTGTAGAGTATGACTTTATAAAATTCACAACAGATACTATAGAAGCACAAAAAGCTGCTCATCGAGAGTTACAAAAGAAAGATAAAAAGACACTCTATTTCATCCATCAGGGGGTGAATGATGAAATTTTTGAGAAGGTTGCAAAAGTAATTTCGTCAAAACAGGTATAAGATATCTTGACGACGTCATTTCAAGGTGCAGACAAAGTTAAAAATGTGAAATTGCAAACCTTACGAAGTCAGTTTAAACTTTTGCAAATGAAAACTTCAAAATTAGTTTCAGTTTATATAAGTAGAGTACTTACCCTAACAAATCAAATGAGAATCTATGGAGAGCAATTGAATGATTAGGTGAAAGTTAAAAAGATCTTGTAGACACTCACATCACCGTATGAGCACATTGTGGGTGCTATAAAAGAAGCACATGATTTGTTCCAGATGTCTATTGATGTACTAACAGACACGTTGCAAACTCATGAACAACACATGAATGAGAAGTACACTGAGAAGCCAGTAGAGTAAGTACTTCAAAGTCAGACTCCTACCAAAAACAATCAAAGTGATCAATCAAAGCAGAGGCAAGGTTCTTCGCGTGGAAGAGGACGAAGACCTAATAATAATCATTACAACAATAAAGGTCAAGGAGGTCACTATAATAACTATAGAGATGGTGACAATCAATACAATGATCAAAGGAGATCAAACCAAATGTATAGAGGTCGAGGTCAAGGCCAAATAAGAGGTTGTGGTAGAGAAAGACATGACAAGTCTCATGTTGAGTGTTACTTTTGTCACAAGTATGACCATTATGCTAGTGAGTGTAGGTCTCAAGGGTATAATCAAATGTTTCGAATTAATATTACCACTGATATTTACACTTGTCTAAATACTGTTGTCAAAGATAAGTCTTGGTTATGGCATCTTCGTTTTGGCCATCTAAATTTTCACAATTTAAAGTTGTTTGAATAAGGAAATATAGTGACAGGCTTGCCCAGGATACATCATCCTAATCAAATTTGTGAAGTATGTATTCTTACCAAATAGAGTAGACAATCCTTTGTATCAAAGACTTGGCGTACAAGACAACCACTCTAACTTATTTACTCTAATGTTTGTGGCCCGATGAGTGTGTCATCACATGACAACAATAGATATTTTCTTACCTTCATTGATGATTGTATTAGGAAGACATGAGTTTATTGTATGCAAAAAAAGTCTGAGGTATTTGATTATTTTAAGAAGTTTAAAGTCTATGTTGAAAGACAAAGTGGATACCGTGTTAAAATTCTAAAAACTGATGGAGGTGGAGAGTATATTTCTAATGAGTTCAAAGAATATTATGAAGTATAGGGAATAAAGTATGAAGTTATAATTCCCTATACCCAACAACATAATGGAATTGCTGAAACAAAGAACATATCAATTATGAATATAGTGAAAAGCTTGTTAAAGGCCAAGGGAGTTCTTAATCCATTTTGGGTAAAAACTGTTTTATATGCTATTTACTTATTGAATAAATCTCTAACAATAAATATTCATAATGCCACTCCTGAAGAAGTTTAGAGTAGCTTTAAGCTCAGTATAAGACATCTTAAGGTGTTTGGTTCTATTACTTATACTCACGTTCCAGCAGAGATAATGACAAAGTTAGATGATCGAGGAGTGAAAACAATTTTTCTTAGTTACAGAAAAAAAAAGATATAAGTTATTCAATTTTATGACAAAAAAGGTAATTGTGAGTAGAGATGTAACTTTTACTGAAGATGAAGTTTGGAACTTTGATGCTGAGGAGCAACATAACTCTCAGAGACGTCTAATTGCTATTTGGGGAAGAAGAAACTCAAGCTGTAATCCCCACTGTAAATGGGGAAGTCTCACCAGTTGATGCACAAAATTCTACAACATAAGTTCTACAAGAGAATGAAAGATCAAGGAGAAATCGCCAATAATAAGTTAAATTGTAAGATTATGAGATAATTCCTAATAATATTATCAATGATGATGAGCATTTGATGCACTTTGCCATGTTTGCAGATTGTGAACCAGTGATATTTGATGAGGCGATTCAAGATACAAAATGGGTCAATGCCATAAATGAAGAAATCAAGATAATTGAAAAAAATGATACATGAGAATTTATAGCTATTCTATAAGGTCAAAAGGTTATTGATGTGAAATGCATTTTTAAAACTAAGAAGAAACTTAATAGAGAAGTAAAGAGATATAAAGTAAAATTTATTATAAAAAAATTTAAATAACTGACAATAATTATTATAAAAATTACTGAAAACTCATCAAATTAATATAAAATTAAATGAAACAGATGTTGAGATTAAAAATATTATCTAATTAGAATTAAAAAAGATATTAATATTAATTCAGATTAGAAATTAATTTAAATTAAAAATTTATTATAATAAAAATTTAAATAAAATTTAATTTAAAATTTAATTATTTAAATAAATTTAAATATTTATTTTTATATAAAAATATATAATTTATATTATTTGTATAATTTATATTATTTATATATTTTTAAATTATTAATATATTTTTTAATTATTATTAAAATATTTTAATTATATATTTATTTTATTTTATTAATAAAATTATAATATTTTTTTATTAATATTATCTAAATTATATTTATAATAATGCTATCGGAGCCACCTTTCGCTTGGTGTGTTCTCCCGGAGCATTTAGTTGCGAACGGCCCATGATTTGGTTGACTCTCCCTAGATAATTATAAAGTCCCAGCCGGGAAGCACAAAACCCCGCTCCCAAGCGACTAGTCGAGCGAGCCAACCCACCTTCAAAAAGAGAAAATGGGCTCAAGTAATCTGGCCCGGACACAGTGATACCATTTCACTGCCATTGTCATTGCTGGCACGGACTTTTTCACCGATGTCTATGATCTCTTCTGCATCTCCACCGCGTCCAAACTCCTAGGTCGCCTTTATTACTACGACCCAAGTACCCAAAGCCCCTGCCAGTTACCAATATACGTTAATAATCTGGTTGTCGGACCGGCTCTAATTGGCACTCTAAGCGGGCAACTATTTTTCGGCTGGCTCGGCGACAAGCTTGGCTGCAAAAAGGTATATGGGATCACCCTAATTCTCATGGTCATTTGCGCCGTTGGCTCGGGGATATCATTTGGATTCACGGCCAATGCCGTGATTGGTACCCTTTGTTTCTACAGGTTATGGCTTGGTTTCGGCATAGGCGGGGATTATCCTCTCTCCGCCACTACAGTATGCTAACAAGAAAACCGTGGGGCTTTTATAGCGGCCGTTTTTGCCATGGAAGGTGTGGGGATTATCTTTGCTGGTCTGGTTTTGACGATTCTTTCTAAGATCTTTCTCGATTACTAGGAAGCCAAGCCCTTCATTCGAGACCCAGTCTTTTCAACCCAATCTCAGGCGGATTATCTCTGAAGAATCGTGCTGATGCTCGGCGCCTTGCCTGTTATGTTGTCGTACTACTGGGGGATGAAGATGCCGGAAACCGGCCGGTACACGGCCATTGTCTAAGGGGATGCGAAACGAGCTGCGGTTGACATGGGGAGGGTTCTTAGTATCGATATCGAAGAAGAGGCAGAAAAGGTATGGCGGTTCAAGGCCGCCAACAGATATTCCTTGTTATCCAGAGAGTTTTTTGAGCGTCACGGCCTTCACTTGATTCGCAGAGCAAGCAAGCACAGGGTTCTTGTTGGACCCAGCATTCTACAGCCAGAATCTCACCCAAAAAGATATATTCCCGGCAATGGGATTGACCAAAAGAGCCGCTGAAGTCAGTGCTCTGGAGGAAGTCTACGAGACATCCCGGGCCATGTTCGTTGTCGCATTGCTTGGCACATTCCCTGGTTACTGGTTCACCGTGGCTCCTATTGAAAAGCTAGGCCGATTCGTTATCCAGCTTCTCGGCTTCTTTATGACGTCGATCTTTATGCTATTTATGGGCGTCCAATTCGATTACCTTAAACATCACAATAAGTGGTTATTTGCAGTTTCGTACGGCATAACGTTCTTCTTTGCTAACTTCGGCCCAAACAGCACAACGGTCATCCTTCCCGCCGAGCTGCTCCCAACCCGGTTGAGGTCCACGTGTCATGCACTGAGCGCCGCTTCTGGAAAATTAGGAGCTATGGTCGGAACATTTGCCGTTCAATCATACACTCTGGATGAAGACGTTAGCAAAATTAAGCACGCCTCGGTGTTCTTGGCCTTCCTCAACATGCTTGGCTATTGTTGCAACTTCTTGCTTTCCGAGGCCAAGGGCCGCTCTTTAGAAGAGAGATCGGGTGAAGATGGTGTCGAGAACGAGACAGGCACGGCGGCGAGGTACAGGATAAATCGGCTGAGCTCAAGTCGGTGGGAACTTTTATCAAGTGTTTAGTCCAATAATTAGGCCAATAATATAATTAAATATGGGGGCAAAAGGAGGATGAGATGTATAGTTGTTTCCGCTGATATCCTTGTGCTTGTCTGGTGGATTTGCCTTGCCATTAAAAACCAGTAAGAGAGGCAACCCTTGTTTTGACCACGTACGAAACGTTGTATTTGTCAATTGCGAATTTCTGTTTTTTTTTTTTTTTTTATAATTTATAAGTTTGTAGAAATCAAGAATCAAACTTTAGATTAAGTTCCAGTAATTTTAGTTTTGCTTTTGGGATCAAGATGAACACTATTCTTTCATCCAATTATATAATTCATCTACAATTTTGATAACAAGTTAATGCATCGCAGATTCTGGTAACTTTTTTCTTATAATTTTTTTTTTATTATTAAAAAAAAGCCAAGATGACTGGATGTGGTATTGCGTTAGGTTTTACATTGAGTATTTATTATTGATTACCTCGGTTTTGCCTAATTTTTGGTGCAAAACTACAGGACATGAAATGCCACACATACTACTTCGGATTTGAACAGGATTGATGCAAATGTGGTAATGGGATTGGAGAACTTCAAACATCAATGCCTTCTTTGGTTTAAAACAAAAGCTTTGCTTGTGAGAAAATATTTTAGTAATTAAGTACCTATAAATTCGCATTAGATGTTTCAAATTTAGAAAAAAAAAACGGAAGAGACATAAGTTTTATGAATAATGACAGAGTTATTTTAAAATCATAGTTTATAATTTTTCACTTCACATAAAAGAAATAAAAATGTAAAATAAACTATAACCTTTCTAATTATGGCATTCGAAGAAAAAAAGGCAAGAAATATTACTTTAGAGAGAATAAAAATGGATGGCCAAGTTGAAATCCTTCCCACGGTTCACGCCTTAACAATTACAGATGTTGTTGACGTTAGAAATGTTTTTTTTTTTTTTTTTGTAATTTATTTATTTGTTAAAATTTTCCAAAATAGAACAACAATTGATACGACAAAACACACATCCCCTTTTGAATATTTAGGCTCGTAATAGTCGGGATACATGTACTTTTTTCTGCGCCACAAATTAATTTAGTTTACACGTTGACAGTCACACGACACAATGACCACAGAAACAAGAAGATTTGAGCCGAATATTTCGACTTATTCATAAATTTTACAAATATCATTTATTTACTATTAAATAATCAGGGCAAGTAAAACCCTTAACGGAAATCATATATGACTCGATGGCATTGTGATGTAAAATCGCTGGAGGAAAAGATAAAAATAAAAATATTTCCAAAAGAAATTGAATTTATTTGGAAATCGGAAAAACGCACTAGTTTTTTTCAATCTGACAGCGGGAGGCGCGCCTCTCCTCAAGTTAAAACGCAATAGAAAGCCCTAAAGAACTTGAAATAATCAAAAGGCGGACCTTTCTCCCAAGAAATCGGGAAAACAGAAAGAGAGGATTGTGTGTTACCGCTGTTTTGATCGGGTTTCTGACCAGAGGGTCGGATGGTGGAGGCGGAGCGGTCTCAAAATCCATGGGTGAGTTCGGAGCAGAACACGGGCGTCGTATTCAACGGTCAAGATTTGTCGATGTCGGACTCGGTGGTGGCGGGTGGAGCAGAGAGCGGATTCCCTGCTTCGCGGAGCAAACCATCAAATAATTCGGCCGACGGGAAATTGGGGCTCGGGGGGAGAGCTTTTTCCGCTGCCGGTGCCGCAGTTCTTTCGGCAATCATCGTTAACCCTCTTGATGTTGCCAAGGTATGTATTGGTATTGAGAATTATTGGTTTGAAAGTTCGAATGCTTGCTCGCCTAAGGATTCAGTTCCATTTTGATTTGAATTGTAGACGAGGTTGCAAGCGCAGGCGGCTGGAGTTCCATATTCACATCCCCTGAGCAACTTAACGAGTCGCATGGCATATTCCGGTCCAAACATGGTACGTCGCGGTGCTGTTCTTGGCATCGAGTCATTGTCTAATTCTATTATTTGCACCAATGTTTGTAATTTGATTGGGTTGGGGCAGATGTTTGCCGACCTAAGGTGTTCGCCATCCTGCACACGTGCTGGAGTTCATGGAACGGTATCGATTTGTCCTCCTGATTGTTTTCGGTACAAAGGAACTCTGGATGTCTTTTACAAAGTCATACGACAGGTAGCCAGTTTCTCAGGTGGATCCTCTGTTGAAGTCCTCTGTTATACGTGTTCCTAGGATCTATTAACCATATTGGTCTTGTCCTTCTGTAGTCTTGGGTCTCTGTTGCCTGTTTAATTGAAGATGGAATTTGCAGGAAGGAATCACAAGGCTCTGGAGAGGCACAAATGCTGGTCTCGCTCTGGCAGTACCAACTGTAAGTTACTCAATCAGATGCGGCATTCTCTAGTTTGTCAAAATTTTGTAGAATGTAATTTCGTGTTGATGGTTGCACACCCATGAGCAGGTGGGAATCTATTTGCCATGTTATGATTTATTCCGCAACTGCCTGGAGGATTTCACCCTGCACAATCTTCCTGGTGCAACATTGTATGTGCCTTTAGTAGCAGGCTCGCTGGCACGTTCTTTAGCTTGTGTAACATGCTACCCTATTGAGCTTGCTAGAACCCGCATGCAGGTACAGAAAAGATGCAGTGCATTTGTTTATCTTTCATTTCAAAAATTCTGTTTATTTGTTATCCTACTTCCTTGCTTGCTGCAATATGCTTTACTTGCTTCAAAAAGACTATTCTTCAGTATGTTATCTCAAACTGTGGGGCCAAGGTGACCTAAATGTGAGGATTGAGATCACACTTTTGGATGCTTGTTGCTAGTATTGAACATTTCCTGATTGGTTGGGTATATATATCTGTATTGGAACCTATCTGGGCCAATATAAGACAAATAAACTTGGGTGCTCAGAACATGGATGATTCCATTTACTCTCGAGTTTTGAGTGGCTGGAGGATGGAGGCTTTATTTGTTATCCTTATCCTGTTTGTCGAAGGATGTTAATTTGTGTCATAATCTACAAATAGGGAATGGGAATATCATAATACAAACAATCTGCTTTGCGTTTTCCTCTACAGTTGATGACAAATAATATCTGTATTCTTTTAATTTTTTGATCTGTTGCCAACAGTTTTTTCTTTTTTTTGTGAATAGCTTTCAATTCACCATTTACTTGTTATAATCACAGGCATTCAAGACTGCCCAAATTGGTACAAAGCCTCCTGGAGTTTGGAAAACTCTACTTGATGTCATCTCCAATGTCAGGAATACAAATGACCTCCGAAGCAACTGTAAGTCTTCCTTTATCATAATCTTGGTATCCTGTAACTCAGACATTGTGAATATTAAAATTTGCATTATGAGTAATCCATAAGTTCTGCTTATGGCAACGTGATAATTTTTGTTGTTTTGACAATTGAACAATATGACCTGCCTTTCATATGTTTGTATTGTCGTTTAATTTTCTTGATGGTGAGAATGATTACAGAAAAAAGAAAGTGATCATGACATGGATGCATGCGAAACTTCATCGTGTTACTTGAAAAAGTAATTTGGCCCTCCTTAAATACTGGTTTAGGTCCATTAAAATGTTTACATAATCATGAGGAAAGAATGAGATTCTGTGCAATGTTAAAGGCAAGCAGTGAATGTGAATTGAAGAGATGCAATGAAGATACTGCAGTTCCATTGTTGCTTTAAACTTATCTTCAAAGTTTTCTCATTGTCTTGCAGCAGCAAGAGGATACTGCATATTGTGGACTGGAATGGGAGCACAGCTTGCTCGTGATGTTCCTTTCTCAGCAATTTGTTGGTCAACACTTGAGCCAGTAAGAACTTTGCTTTTTGGCTTTTCTAGATTTTAGATGTTCTCTTTTTACTAATAGTGTGAGATTTTCCTTGAGCTTTTTTGCCAAATGTTTTTCTCAGAAGTGACAATTTCTTTCTATTGGTATAGATCAGGAGAAGTCTTCTAGGTTTGGTTGGTGAGCAATCCAATGCTCTGAGTGTCCTTGGTGCAAACTTTGCTGCTGGTTTTGTTGCGGGAAGTCTTGCTGCTGCTGCTACTTGTCCTCTAGATGTTGCAAAAACTCGAAGGCAGATAGAGGTTATTACTAGCAACCAGCCTTTATTTTGACATCCAAAATTTGTTAGATTTTGACTTTCAGGTTATATCCTTAGATTTTGTATTATCTTTTTAACTTAATTCAGTTCAAACAGAAATCCTAGTCTTGTGAAGGAAGGAATGCATGAAATAATGGATTGAGGAATTAGTTGTGATTCTCATGTTTCATAAGACATAAAGAGAATAAAATGCAGGAATGGAATGAGAGTTAGTGATTCTTCTATGCACAACTGCAATTTAGTTCTCTTACCTTTTTAATTTTTTTTCAAAACCAACAGTATTCTTGATGAATTAGACTACTGATTGCTACTGAACATGGGATTGATTCAGCAGTGTATTGACCAACTGTATCTGATAAGAATGATGGCTTTCTCTTGATTCTCAGATGGACCCAGCCAGGGCATTGGGAATGACAACAAGGCAAGTGTTGGTGGAAATTTGGAGGTACCATTTTTCTTATCTAATCCATTATTGTTTGCGCCCACCACCATTTATTTCTCTGGAAACAATAACAGTTGGTATAGTCTGTCCCATGTGCTTGGTGGATGTGATCTTTGGGATCTCTTGTCATGTTGTTGTATGCATCATCTTTTAATAAGATATTAGGAAGATGAGTGGATGGAATGACGCTGGTTATCCAACATTGTTTGGTCACGTTCTTCAATATTACCGTCATTTCATGCACATCTCTTACTCCTTTGTAATCGTGTGAATATTTGGCTGGCTGAACATGAATCTTCTAGTTTTATACTGGTGACAAAAAGCTATTTTCAGCTTTCTATTTGTGAAAATGGTGGAGTACCTCTTCCTCAATTTTGACTAATAATTTTTCAATTTGATTGGGATAGGGATGGAGGATTGAAGGGACTCTTCACAGGAGCTGGTCCTCGCATTGGTCGTGCTGGTCCTTCTGTTGGGATTGTGGTTTCATTTTATGAAGTAGTGAAATATGCTTTGAATCACCGAACTGCAACTTTGTAACGGCGGGGATGAGTTGTGCTCTTCATTTTTTTGGCCTCTATGGAAGCAATGCTTGGTGATGGCCAGAGTGCAACACCTAACATTGAAGCAGTACCCGGTAGCCATTTTTGTGAATAGCAGAGCACGCATAGAAGGAGTCGTTTGATTGATACCCCACACACTGAAGAGACCGTTAATGACCTGCAAATGCTCGATACAAATCTGTTCTTATTCCAATTTCACTTTTGGGTTTCTAAACGCTGCTTGAAGGAAGCAGAAATTTTGATGCTCAGGGAAATCTAAGTTCTCTTTCCTTTTTTTTATTCTCTCCCTTCCTGATCCGTTGATTTGGCATCTTTTTTCTAGCAACCAACCAGATTTAGGGTGGAGACGTCTGGTGGACAGAAAGTGCAAAACCATCTAAATAATGGCTTCCCAAATAGTGAATGTTGATCAAGACTGCACACAGACAAATCGTGTTGTTTAAGCTTGTGTTGAATGGCTGATGAGGGGAATAATTCGAGATAAGAAGGGGTCGAAGTTACCTTGTAGTGAGTGACGTCTGCCGCGTGTAAAGTGGAGACCAATTAATATGGCCTAACTAGCAAATTTGAGATTCACAAGCCAATTCCTTCGAAAACTAATACTAACTTCAATTTTCAATGTACAGACGAAAACAAATAAAGAAATAAAATGAAGAAGAAGAAGATCACAGGCCAATTCTGCTGTGCAGCCGAACGACATTATCGAACCACTGCAGTTACAAACAATCACTGCATGTGTTTTGCGCGACGATTGTAAGATTATTTACTCAACCAAATGGATTTTTCTCTTTTTATTCTTTTTGTTTTTTTTTTTTTTTTTTCAGAGCCAAACGAACCCATTGGGAAGGATAGACTCAGGAGCGAAGTCAAATCGGGATCACAAAAATTTACGGCAACCGATCTCCTTGCATCGAAACTTGTGTCGCTTTTCCACCGCCGCCGCTAACATGACTGCCAGAGGTAACAGTGCTGAGGGCGAATAACCCCAAAATATTTTTTGTTCGGCTGGGGATTGAGAATAAGAACACCACCATGTTCGGGTAATAATATTGGACGGATGGAGAATTAGGGGATCATATAAACGAGTAAACTAAAGGAAAAGAAATCGAAGGAATAATGATGGGCATGGCATCCACAGCGCAATCCAAATGAGAAAGACAGGGAAGACGACGTTAGGAGGATTATCATTGGGGAATAAAATCAAAGTACATGATGAAATGCCCCGACGGATTCCCCATCATCGAAAAAATTACAATAAGATCTCCCACCTTCCACGCCCCAGAAATTGATCCGCATTTTTCATTACCTAAACACCACAAGCGAGCGATACTCAACAAATGATGTTTTGATTGACCACCCGGTCGATGAATTAGTGAATAAGGTATGTGAGCACCAAGGCCACCAGCATTAGGACATACGCTATTCCTTGGTCTATTGTGGTCCCTGAAAGGTATATATAGACAAAAATCAAATTGCTGTACACAACCGCAAATACTTGATTGGAAATTCCCAGAACAAAAAAATGAAAAATGATGCATCCAATTGTCCACTATGGTCGAAGATTCAATTTTTGAATCCAGGAAAATAGGATCCTTTTAATCAAATATATGCAATGGAGGGAAATTAAAACAAGGAAAATAAAGAAAAATCAAAAGAAAAATAAAAAGCCAAAAAGGCTCACCGTCGCTGATGGGTGATGGAGCAGGAGCTGAGGATTGGGCATGAGCCAAGGGCGATATCACAGCATACAAAATGGCAATGGTTGCCAAAACTCCAGAGGAAACCCTGGCGACAGCCATTTTACTATTGAACTGTTCTCTATCTCTTCTCTCTTCTTGACAAGAATGTGCGAAAGAGAGAGAAGAGAGAAGAAGGCAGAGAACGCTTGGATGAACAAAAAGCGTACGGAGGTGGTGAACGTGGCCGGGGCACGAGAATGCGATGTATAACTTTTGGCGGCTACACACGAGGAAAATGTGAGGTCAACCCGCAATTTTAGCGGACCCACAGTGGGCACAAAATCACGTGGCTTCCCCCCTCCGTTTCCAATTGTCCTCGTGCTTTTGCTTTTCAGTTGTGTTTCTGTCCTTGTAATTCCCCGCCTCTTGTCGTGTTCTGTATATAACCACAAATTGAACAAGACAGCAATAATAATGTTACTAACAATAATCCCACGCCGTCAGGGCTTCCGGTGTTTCTATTTTTTGAGATTTCAAATATTGTCTACGGGGTCGATGGAGATGAGGCGGATTCTGATGTTCGGGTTTATTTGTCATGACATATGTGTCTGATGAGATACAGAGTCAGCGGAGGCCCAAGCCTTCAGGCGACCCACTCTCATCGCATCTATGTAATTTGGATCTATTTTTGAGAATAGTGGACCCATTTTTTATAGCTACAATCAAAGACTCTTCTTTAACACAGCTATAAACAAAGACCACAAACAAAAAGGGACATGCTGAGCCAAGCTGCCGAGGAGAATAGACGCATCGTTCAACGGACACATTAAAATTCGGTGAATAATTCTCTGTTACAACCTTTGTTTTGTTTTGTTTTTTTTTTTGAGCGCTTCCTTTTTCCCATATTACCTATTTGTGGCGTTGAAACGGAAGATAATAAAACTGCAAACTACATAACCGTTTTAAATTGTTTAATAATGACATTATTTTTAACGTAAAATTTGCACTCTGATTACGCTATCAAAATTAATGCGAATTCTTTTTCTTAACAAAATGAAACTTTTGATTATATTTATGCAATTTTTAAATTAAAATGATAATTACAATATTGTTAGTACCATATTTTATCTTTTTGTAGTAAAATAAAATTAGCATAAGTTTCTTTATAAAATTTTGTTAGGTTAGTTAGGTAAGTGCAATTATATAATTACCTTTGAGACATAACAATTCAAACATGTAGTTATTTTTAAGTTATAACTATTTATACATATAATTATCATGACTAAATAATTGTTTTAATTATTTAGTTAAAACATAATAATTTTAAACTAATATATTTTTTGAATATTAAATAATTTAATAATTTTGTATAATTACCAACAAAAAAATTATTTATATAAATATAATTAAATAAAAATATAGTTAATTAATATAATAATTCATCACGTGACGTATGGTATAATTAATTTGTGCATGTATCAAGTATGCCTATTGAATACTTAAAACAGTTTAGCAAATGATTTGTATGGACATAATAGCATCTCTTGTAATATTATTTGTTTTAACTTGTAAGTCTCTTAAAGCTCTTATTTTTGTCTTACGTGAGCCTTTGTTTTTTTCTCTTTCCTTTGCCTCCTTTTAAGTTACACCTACCCTTTGAAGTCTCCTACAACTATCCTTGCACGACCAGATTCCCGTTTTCTTCGACACCCTTCCAGTCACTTGGGCGGCCATTTTTCTGAAAGGCGACCATCATGCCGTTAATCCGACATTGTCCGGTAATATGATCTCAAGCATCCAGACTAAAGTGTACACAGAGGAAATAGAGCGCCATAATCCATTGTCGTGTCTCGTTTTTAGGGTGCAAACAGAGGAAACACTAGTTTACTTTTTCCCTATATTTAATAAATATTATTAATTTTGAAGACCTTAAATGGAGTTGGCTTTACTTGTTACACCACCCCTCAAAACTGGTAGAGTTGACTTCGATTTAACAGACACAGTTAATTGTTACCAACATAAAACAAAAAATGATTTAATCTTCACTGATTAAAATTTAAGTGATCAAATTATACTCGTAAATGGAACTTACCCCGTTGTCAAAGCATACCAATCAAATGAAATGCCGCACGTCAGAAAATTCTATTAGCACAAAGAGAAAGACAATAAAGACAAATTAGAAAACAAAACTATACATCGATAACATTGAAGTCTCTAATTTTGCTATTAACTAATACAAGTGCCTTCGATACCATACATAAACATCACAAAGAACCAAAACAACATACTTGGTGGCAGAGGATGGAAAAACAGCAAAATACCATTCCCAAAAATTTACTTCTTCTAGATTTTTGACTTTGATCTCTTTGCTCAATACCATTGACTTGATTCGCATTGTCAATGGGGGAGAAATAGAGGATCTTCCTTGTTCTTATAAATCTCAAACAGTTGCTTAGAGTAGCGTGTAGCCAAGGTGCGACACAGTTCAACAGCCTTGGAGTCATACTCTTCCAACTCCTGAACAGATTTCTTGACATCCCCTGTAGGATCTCCACCAGTGAGAAACTCGGCCAAATGAGAACCTCTGTAGGATTTCCAAACATCATCAGTTTAATGACTTAAGCAGCAAAAATTGTATATTAATTGCCTGGGATATACCTTCAGGAGACACAAAATAATCACGGCATAGGATTAAGATTTGTACCTGACAGCATCGAATTTGCTAAATCCACGTTTGTTGGTGCAAAATGTTCCCTTCCACTTTTGTTCCTCAGAAGTTTGTTGCCGATAGATGGCACACACAGCCTTCATACACAGCTCAGAATCTTTACCCAAGGCTGCAAGCATTTCAGCCTCAAAATCCCACTTAAACTTCGAGTCCTTGCTCCTTTTAAGGGTAGATAAAATTTCATCCAGGTTGGTATTGCCATCTGATTCATCTTCTGAATAACTGCAACTATAAGCACTATCATCCTCTGGTTCATCTGAACTATTAACAATAAATCCATGCAAGCTGTCACCCTCACTTTCTGTACTGTCAGATCCAACATTCTCAGATTCACTATCCTGAAAGTCACCTGTTGTAGGGATTCCCCTTCGATATTTAACTTCGGTAGTGTCACTTAGAGATCCAATTTGTGCCTTGCCCTTTTCCTCAAATTTGCTCAATGGAAATAGACGCCTTCTTGAAGGAGTTGCAGTAGCTTTGCCATTATCTTTCAGATTAGAAGGCATGGAACAGCTTTTCATATCAGTACCAGCATTGTCAGGAACTCGTTCACGAAGATGAATCCTCTTCAGTTTACATATAGGAATGTTGTCATTTTCATCGCTCTCGGTATCACTAGTAACTATGTTTGCAGCTTTTTTCCTTTTGGGAGTCAAAATACATTGGACATTATCATTGCAATCATCCATCTCTTCTTTGTAACTCAAGCTGCAAACTGTTCCAGAATTCATATCTTTCTTTCCATCTACAATACTTCCTAATGATTTATCCACCTTAATGCAAAACTCTCCAGATTTATGATCACTGGAAGCATTTATTTGCATGCCATTGGTTTCAGATTCAACATCACTATCACAAACATCAATGATCCTAAGATGAGCAGATATGGCACTGCCTGGAGTCGATGGAGCTATCTTTTTGCTGGGACTTATTTCTTCTTCAAATGACAAATGCTGTCTAACTCGTCGACCAGATTTTTCTTTAGTTTCCAAAATAGCTCCTCTTTTCCCACCTATGGCAGAAGCAGCATGCTTATATGGAGTGCCACTATAAGGTGTGCCTGCTATAGAACCCAGAAATGAAGATTATCATGCATTACCTTTTCTCCTCCACTCAACGAACAGAAAAACCTTTTTTCAAGAAAAAGAGGAAGGCAACATTTTGCTACCATAATACACCCATTGTACTTGTAAAAATGATTAAAAAATAAATAATAACTAAATGAATGCCATGGAAAATTATCTCATAACTAAAAAATGAAACAAGAATTTCTGCAACACACCCAACAAGTTGATATCTTAAGAATACATATAATTTCCAATATGAGGATGGAAAGACAGAAATCCCCCACTAGAAACTTGGAACCAAAGAATATGCCAGTGATGCTGTTAATCTAGCAAAAAAAGAATTCAAGCCTACCACAACACAAATTTAAAATTTAAAAGAATTTTCCGGATCTGGCAATCTAGCTATCCCAAAAAAATGTTAACAGTCTAAAATGAATATGAAATGGGAACAGTTAGCACAACAATTGGATCGGGCAGAATGGAAAATAAGCATAGCAATGTGTACAATGCTCAAAGGTATCCACTTTCCCATCGACAGAGAAGTAAACCTTGATGCTCAAAATATCAGTGAAGCAACCTTAGAAACACAAACAATGAGAGAAATCAATTTGCAGCAACAAAAATGGAACTGAGTCCTTTCATACCTGTGGCAAGTAACTGATCGGTGGCTTCAGAGCCAGTATTATGATCGGCTTGTACACAAGAAAATTTAAAATCTCTGCAATTGATAAGTTCATTTGATTGTCCAAGACCTCTCAGGGCTGCAGCATCAACAAAACGAGAGGCACGCAGTTCTAATTCCATGAACTTCTTCTTCCAAAGCTCGAGCTCCGATTCAGCTTTTCTCTTCTCACATTCCAAGACACTGTTCTCAGTCATAAGCTGAACAACATTATCCTCATCCTCGTCCTCTTCCTCCATTGTTAAATCAATGACTCTGTCTCCATCCTTCCACTGTCCACACTTCGCCTTCCTTTCATCCTTAAAACAGCTGCTACTCAGCACTTTCACTTGGTGGGCACGGGAGCTTGTCCTCGAAGCCCTGAGTTCATCTTCAAGTGCAATCTTTTCTGCTTCCAGTTTCTTAAACTTAGCCTCAAGTGCTTCATAGTCGTTCTTTTTGTTTCCAATCTCCAATTCTAATTCCAAAACCCTCGCTTCCGCTTTCTTGCACGTCTCTTCGAGTAGACGCCATCTACAATTTGGTGAATGTTCTTTGCAAAAAGCCTCGCACTTAAGGTTTTGGGTTTCCCCTTCCTCTACTTCCATCTATCTCCACGTCCAAAGAACACCGCTCAAGCTCTACCACTCCAAGTCAGCCTTTTCAAGCAACCTGAAGGTTACAGTATCGTAGGAGAAGGGCCAATGTTACACCCCCACTTTTTCTCTCCTTAAATTAATTAGAGATCAAAATGCATTTTATTTTTGAAATACTAATAAAGAAGCAAAGAAAGAGTATAATAAAATACTAATTAAGAAAGAATAGTAAAAGTTAAGTACCGTGCAACGCAGTGAGTGAAACCATTCGTGAAGAGCTCGCAGTTTGCAGAGATTAACTCGAGTCTCTGGGCCAAAAGGGTTTTATGACTACAGTGCAAAAGCGAAAAGGGCAGAGCGAGGGGGAGAGAGATAGAGAGAACCAGCGCCCGAAAGACATGAAAAAGTAACAGAACAGAGTCAGTAACGTCGTCGTCAGCACTCTCTTTCGCTCTTAAGCTTAGCCGACGTCGTTTCTAGCTGGCCCTGCGGTGCATTTTATTTTAATTTTTTGGGTAGTTGACTCGAAATTCTCGGCATTCGACTCCAAAGTTTCCACGTCAGCCATCTTTGGCATTGAAACGACGGCGTTTATGTTTCACATGTCCTGCTCATGCTCACTTTCCTTTCCGGCATGCCCCGTGCTTCGTAGTTGTGGAGAAAGAAACAGAAGCTCCCAACCAAAAATGAAAAATTGAAAAAAAAGAAAGAGGAAAAAGAAAATGAGGCTTCTTAATTTTCTGGGCCGGTATCCCCGAAGAAGTGGCCTAATTCATTCAAACGATGGAGGATTTTTCAGCCTCATTACTGGTTTAGCTTCTTCTTCTTGTACTTGTAAGCGGTCCGAGCCGGAGCTCAAAGACTTCACGGATTACCTGGACTCCCTTAGGAACTATGAGAAATTGGGCTTGCCGAAGGGCGCCGGTACGGATTCCGACCAGGGTTTCGATCTCGAACCTATGACCCGGCTCTTGTACCGACTTGGTATTCCTCAGTCAAAGTTCGAGGTCCTCCATCGTTTTTTTTTTTCTTTCTTTATCTTAACTTTTTTATTCGCTTTGGAGTCTTTCTCGATTTATCCAATAATTTGTCGAGTCCCATTTTATTAACTGTGGGAGAGACAAGTTAATGTAATGTAGGCCATCCACATTGCTGGGACAAAAGGAAAGGGATCAACTGCGGCTTTCATCTCTAACATTTTGCGCGCACAAGGATACTCTGTTGGGTGTTATACAAGGTATTTCACTTCTCTCGCAACTTCTTGTTCTTATTGTTTTTACGTTCCAATGTCTACTTGTCGCATGGTATCTAGTATATCAAAAGCAATGTTGTCCTCCAAGCAGCCCGCATATCTTGAGCATAAGGGAGCGGATGTCGTTGGGAAAATCAGGAGAGCCGGTGTCGGCTGAGAGATTAAATAGTCTTTTCCAGCAGATTAGGCCGAAACTTGATGAGGCAATTCAACAGGAAAAAGGGCGTCTGAGTCATTTTGAGGTATCTGCATCTACTTGAATATGCATTCTTTTTGTTTTTTTCCTAACCCTCAAAATCAGATAGTGTAGCCTGCAGAAGGGAAGCCTGTTTCACCATATTTATACTATATTTGGTTCTTGTCTGTGCATTATACATTGTGCTTGCCAGAAAGAATTCTTCTTCCTACACTGTCTGATCATTGCTATATAAACTGGACATCTTTTCATTGAATAACAGAAAATTTCCAGGTTCTTACAGCCATAGCATTCACCTTATTTGCTGAAGAGAAAGTTGACATTGCAGTTATTGAGGTTATTCATTTTTTTTCTCCTATATTCTTCCATTCTTTAGATATTATTTTATTCAATATATCTTTGTGGATGTTCATTTCGTTGGATAAAAATTTCCAGGGGATTTTTTTTCTTTTTTTGAAACTTATACATGCAGCTATGTAGTCTGTACATTTCTGATAATCTATTTCACACATATGAATCTATATAAAGGTCTTTCAAGATATTTTCTATGAGAAAATTTGATACAGAGCCAAGTTCTGGTTGTAATGTTGGCCTTTGGCATATTCCTATGCAACAGGCTGGGCTTGGGGGTGCTCGGGATGCTACAAATGTAATTTCTGCCAGCAAACTTCTGGCAGCAGTCATAACCACAATAGGCAAGGAACATTTAGCAGCGTTGGGGGGTTCTCTGGAAAGCATTGCAATGGCAAAGGCAGGAATAATCAAAAATTTTCGTCCAGTTAGGTTATTCTCCATCCTTCTGTTTATCTTTTATTTGCCTGATTATCAGGTAAATTTGAGCTAAACTTCAAATGAATATGAAATATGGTTAATTTACAATTTATCTGATTATTTCTGTATTTGGGGTGTGCCCTAACAGCCATGCTGTTCTCCTTTGTGCAATCTTTATTCGATCCCATCAGTAACCGATCCATTTGGGTGAATTATTAGCTATTCTGTTGTAAAAACTTCAAGATAAGACATTAACTTTGATGCTTTACGGGAGCCAGCAATAATGTTTATTGATTTAATTTTTTTAGTGTTCTATTCCTAAAAAAAGCTTTTTGCCTGACTAAATTTGATCAGATTGATTCATGAAAATTTAATAAGTAGCAGATGGTGGACCTATATGCCATATGGATTTGTCTATCATGTGATTTACTGATCCACTCTGTGCTTATAATTCATGACAATAAGTCAATAACTAATTAGGTGATACTGTCCTTGAACAACAAGCAATTGTGCCTAACATATGTTGGTTTTACTGAACCAACAAAGAATGCTGCCTGTGATTTAATGTACCATGTCAATCAAATCTATTATTGTATAACACAATCACTTCTGGGTATTTTGTTACAGCTTTCATTTTATTTTGTGTAAAAACATGTCTTTGAGTGGTTTAAAGTTCTTGGCTTGAATTTTGCAGTTGGTTTTGGGTGGACCTTTTCTTCCACATATTGAGTGTATACTTCGTGATTATGCTTATTTCAAGTCTTCACCTGTGGTATTAGCATCTGATACTGGAGTGAAGACAACTGTTAAAGGCATTGACATGCTTGGCAGTAGACCTTGCCAACTGAGCGATATCATGATACAAATTGATAGGAGTTTCCAGCTGGTATGCTCTTAAACATTAGTTTTTGAATATTTGAATATTTTAAGCCTTTTCTAGCCTCTTACTTGAATCAAATCTGCAACCTGTTCTTCAATGCAGTCCATTGAGTTGTCAGATTTGAAACTGCAGATGCTTGGAAGTCACCAACTTCAGAATGCATCAACTGCAGTATGCACAGCACTCTGCCTCTGTGATCAAGGTGGTTACATTTTTGCACATGGGTGGCTTTGGCTTTAAGTAACTTTGACTAGAGCAAAATATTTTTGGGCTTCAATGATAAAAGCCTTAACTTTTGGGCTAGATAATAGTCACTCATTCTCATTTGCAGATGATGCTTTGTCTTCTTATTCCTGCATATGTTGTCTGTAATCTTCCCTCTCATGCATGTCTATTACCATTCACTGAACTTTGTGCAAGTTGAAAAACTCTGGCCTTTCCTGTGCTGAATCCTATTGTCTCAAATGCTTTGGTAGTTCCATTAGTGACTATTTGGGACTTGGCTTCCCTGTGGCCCTTTTTTTTTTCTGATAGTTTTGGCTTGCCTATGCTTTAATCACATTGTATTAGTGGCCATATTGTCCTAAAAAACTCTCTTAATTTTTTATTGCAAATTGAGTAAACTCTCATCAGAAGACTTGGTGGCCAAGCTCTACATGGTTGGATATAATAGTTGAGCCAAGATTTGGAACTTAGAATTATGTCAATACTCTTGTTGTTTCTTGTGATTCACATTTCAGGATGGAACATTTCAGAGGAATCTATTAGGGCTGGTTTAGAGAATACCTGCTTGATAGGAAGAAGTCAATTTTTGTCATCCAAGGAATCTAAAGCATTAGGTCTGCCTGGAGCAACAGTATTGCTTGATGGAGGTTGTTTCTCATTTTTCTTGACCCTTTGTTCTTGATGCTCTAAACGGGGAAGAAGTTGGCCATGATTTTATCTTTTATATCATTTTTGTGTTCTCTCCTGGCTGCTGTTATGCCTAAAGTTGAACACTCCCTAAAATTTCTACTTTAACTTTCTTTTCAGCCCACACCAAAGAGTCTGCCAAGGCTTTGGTGGACACAATACAGATGTCATTTCCAGAGGCACGTTTGGGCCTTGTGGTAGCAATGGCAACTGACAAGGACCACACAGCTTTTGCCAGAGAATTCCTTTCAAGTATGTTACCAGTACTATTTGTGCTTCTGACTGCCATTTTGACATTGTTATGCTTAAGTGCTTGGAGGTTCTAATAGTTTGCAAATCTTGAGAAGTACGAGTAGTTTTGCTAAGCCCTTACTTGATGTCAATCCTAAATGTTGCTGAGGAAGCAAATGTTTCATGGTTTTTCTATCTCAAGTCTCAGTGCAGAGGATGATCTAAATAGGATTATATCATAAATTTTTTTATTTTCAGGTGGACAAATAGCTGTGGTCTTCCTTATAGAAAATGAAATTGGTGGAGGCAAACATCGAACAACGCCTGCTTCGGTTTTAAGGGACTGTTGGATCCAAGCCTCTCAACAATTGGGTATTAACATTCTTCATGATGGAATGGCAGAATACCGAGAATTATTGAAGGATCAATTTCTTCCTGGTACAGGGGTCTCAGAAGACAGAATCGTATTGCATACTGCTGGTGACGGGCTTAAAGTGGAGGGTCATATTTGGCGTGCATATGATATGCTTAGGCTTAGAACACGGAATCAACAAAGTGTCCTTGTGGTGACAGGATCTCTACATATTGTTTCATCAGTTTTAGCTGCTCTTCATAAACACAATGTGCCTTGTCCCATTACAGACAACTAGCTTTTCTCTAGCGTAAATCAGTTTTCATTTGTGAAATTTTAATCAGAGCATGAAACTTCTCTATAAAAGGGGTTGAAGGAATTCTCAGGTGGCACCCTCTCTGCAGAACAATTTTTCTTTCTCCATGGTTACAAGTTGTACCTAATAGACCACTCAAGCTTTTTGACCCTGAAAATTGAATTTCCGGTGCGAATTACTTGAGTAGCGGGGAAGGGAAGTTGGGTTGGGGCTGGTGAAGGAATGCAAAACAAGAGGTTTGAGTTCGAGATCCCCCCAAAAAGGACCTACACTGTTTTGCATGCGCCAGCCCAATTAGTCTCCCAACTAATAACAGGATAAACTACGTGCCACCCTGTGTGTGCCCATTAGCTAATGCTGCCCTAAGCTTTATGACCCGCCCCTTAAGCCCCGAAATTGCTGAAAAAATCAAAAAAAAAAAACAAAAAACAAAAAAAAAGCAATATGATCCCTTAAAAAAAAAAAAATCGAGAAATAAAAAGAAAACGTATGATCTGGACTGTCGATGTGCAGGGGTCATTACCTTGAAGATCTCTGTAAAATTGGAAATAGCCTAGAGTAACTAGGAAAGTTCAAATGTAAAAGCTCATTCATTGATAGCGGCGGTTCCCATTCAGATTGTCCGTCTAAATGTGCCCATTTTCTGGGTTGGATATCATATGCCCTGCCTACAAGACAAACACCTAAACGACATATAAAGCCTCCTCTGACTTGGTCTGGCTTTCGACCCAGTTCAAAATGTCTCGAAAACTGTCGAACTCCAAGTCCAAGTCATCGGCAGTTCCACACGGGAAAGTGTGTTTTACTCATTTTATATCACCAAATTTCCGCCGGTAGGTTGTTTATTGCTTAACCTCGTTGAAGGGTTAAATCGATTGATAATTTTCAGCCCAAAAGGTTTCCATCACGATTTGACCAATTCAAGCTCCAATGATTTGCTTAATTATGTAACCTCACCATGAAACAACACGGTATGATTTTTTTTTTTTTTTTTTCCAATCAAGTACGTTAAGACGAAGGATTTCAAAATTGAATCAAATTGATAAAATTTAAAATTAAATTATAATTTAATTTAATTTATTTTAAAAATTATTAATTTTATAAATTAATAAATTAACTGATTAAATTATTAATTAATTAATTAATTATTATTTTTTAATTTAATTAATTTAAAAATTTATGAAAAATTTTTAAAATAATTTTTTATATTTTATTTTTTAAAAATAAAAATAACACTATTTTGTAATTTAAAAAAATTATAAATTATAAAAATTAAATAAATTATTTGTATAGTATATTTATTTATATTTTAATAAAAATATTGAAATTATATATTATATTATATTGATATTTATTTTTTAAAATTTAAATTATTTTATTTTTAATAAAAATATATATAATAAAATAAAAAATTTATAAATTATATTATATTTTATATTAAATTTATTTAATTTAAATTATTTATATTTATAAATACAACATATTAATTAAATTCTTTTAATCTTTTATATATATATATATATAAGATATTAAATACTAATGTTATCAATTTAAATTTAATTAAAATGATTGAATTAATTAAATTTTTAATTTTTAAATTTTATAGTTCGATAATTAGTATACTTTTTAAAATCTTGATTAAGACGTGAATTACTTTTTATTTTTTTTATAAATTTTACATCATTCTTACTTGAACATGAGACATTTAAAATAAATATTTAAATTCTTAATTATTGATGTACCTCTTTGGGGACTTCCTACTTAATTTATGGCAGACTTGTTTTTGCTGAGTGTTGCTATTCAGTATTAATTATTGTTCATTAGTTGCCTTTACTGATGAAATGGAAACCAGATTACCGTCTAGTGCAATTGATGTTCAGCATTATTGTTGAATAATAATGACTAGTAAATATATTGCACATAGAATGAGAAAAATGTAGTCTAGCAGGTCATTATAGAGGAAAAATATGGTAAATTATGAACATGTGTGATTCAGGGAAATTCAACTACCAGTGAACATTAAAAAACATTCAGACTCCCCAAATTCCAAGGAAACTACCGTGCCTTTGAGATACCATTCTAATTACCTGGAGGTTGCAAAATCCTAAAAATGTTTTTAGATTTTGGAGAGAGTCATAAAATATGCAATCGTGTGGCCAACAGTAATTCATCCACTAAATTAATTAAATTCAATGGATGGTTGTGATTTTCTTATATGTATTTGAGTGAAAACGGTTCCTAAAATAAGCGAGAAACTGGACAGCTTCATGCGGCTTCACGACGGGCAGGACCAGAGACCGAGGCGTGTCAACACGTTCTAGATGTTACGCTTTATTAGTGGTGCTTAAACTACTTTGTCTGGAGAACTCGGGACATTGGAATGACGTCGGCAAAGGGTCGGAGCTCAAAACCATCGCGATCTCTTTTTTATGCGTGATTGGTGTATATTTTATTATTATTATATATGCACAAAATTAATCGACACGTCCACCGAATTACAATGGTCGGAACGCTTTTAGTGGTGGTTTTGCCGGAAAAATAAGAAAGCGACATCACTAGAAGTTATTTGAAGGAGAAATGGTCAGCAATTGGAACTTTCGAATGCCATTTCCTATGACCAAAGACCGGTCTTAATTTGGAAAATTGAAAAAAAGGGCCAAAGAAAACGCATACCTCAGTCAAACTTCCCCCCGTTCAAAAGCAGTCTAGATTCCCCCAAGCACCCAAACCCAAAACCCATCTCTCTTCCTGGTCTCCTCAGGTTAATTTTCACTCAAGCATTTATTTATCTACACCTGCTCTAACTGCTCGTATCAAAGCCCAAAGAAGCTAGCTTGAATTCAGCCCCTTACAACAATATCCTGTTTGCTTCATAGTTTTAGCTAGTCTCCAACTCTAGCCTTTTTCAGCTAATCAGCTTCTTTTAGACGCTGGGATTCCTGCAAGATAGTTGAAGAGATAAATTCTAAACAGTTTCAATTTAATGCCTAATATATAGAAGGAAGATACTCGGCGTGGCGTCGGCTACGTTGTTGTTTGGCTGATTGCTTTTCTTATTAAATTCTGTTGCACTCTTATTTATTAATAGTGGGTGGAGAATATGGGGGACTGGGAGCACAAGAATCTAGTGGCGGAGCTGACACTGGGGAGAGACAGAGCAAGGCAGCTTCAAATCCATCTCAACATGCCCTCGTCTTCTCGGGAAACCCATGAAATGTTGGTTGAAAAGATCCTTGCTTCCTACGAAAAGGCGCTTTCCATTGTAAATTTCAGCTGTCCTGGCCCTGTGGGCGAGCCACATCCCACAGGAGCTGCCATTACAACGTCGGAGTCGCCGCCTTATCTGAGTGAAAGTCCCCGCAGCGAAGAAGACTCCGTTGACCGGGACTTCAGGGAACATGACCCCAGGAAGAGGTATAAAGCCGTAAAAACCCCTTTTTTTATTATTTTTTTTCATTTTTTTTGGTCGTCTATTTTGATTCGTCGGGTGATTTTATGATATACTATATTTATGTTTAAGTTTGCATCTTTGAATGTGAATACTATAGAAAGAGCATGCCAAGGTGGACGCAACAAGTGCAAGTTAGCCCAGGGGTGGGACTAGAAGGGCCTCTGGACGATGGCTTTAGTTGGAGAAAATATGGGCAGAAAGACATTCTAGGTGCCAGATATCCACGGTAGGTACCGTCCATTTTCGATATAGCATAATTATGCAAGCATGTTAAATCTACGCGGCCTTTTAGCCCCTGCTTTCGTAATAGGGGCTTCGCTCTTGATTGCACGCACGTATGCCGCCCACTTCCACTCCTGTTTTTAATGGTTATTTCCAGGGAATAGCTGCGGTTTACTTCGTCAATCAGGCAATCAAGCAATTTAGTAGGAACCGTTGGCGGGCCCAAGCAAGGCTCCACGTCGTTTCCCACTTTTCCAGCGAAGTAGTGCAATATTCCCTGCGGCCGTTAATTAGTTCAAAGGTTCCCACCAACGAATAAACGATCGCACGTAGAAGTTACAGTTTGAATCGAATTCCAAAATTCGGCGCACACATATATGTGTGTGTGTGTGTGTTGGACTTGACATACGCATTCTTTTTCATTATAAACATTAATGTCTTGACCCAAACAGTTGAATTTCATTGCATCTCTTGGTTATTTTATATCATCCTGATTATTATTATTATTTATTTTATTTTGTGCAGTAATTGTGACAAATGATTGCTAAATCCAATTAATTGGTGACGTTGCAGAGGCTACTTTAGATGTACTCATCGAAATGTGCAAGGATGTTTGGCGACGAAGCAAGTGCAGAGATCCGATGCGGACCCAACAATCTTTGAAATTACCTACCGCGGAAGGCATACTTGCAAGCCGGCTAATTCCCACGCTGTCCCTCCTCCTTCACAACCCCTCGAGCATATTCAGGAGCAGCCAATTAACAGCGCAACACTAGACCTCCCCCAAGAACACGCCAGCGCCCAGGGCACGGAGACTAATTCTCCTCGGCAGCAACCCCAACAGCAACTGCTCTCGAACTTTCACACCGGCCTTACATTCATGACCCAAGACCTGGACTCTACCGGCGGGCCATCATTTCCTTCATTCCCCCCCGCCGGTTCAACGTCGAGTGCTGTTCCTGGAAGTCATGCCGCGTTGTTCTCGCCATCCCTGACCGACAACAGTTTCATGAGGAACTTTTCAACGTCGCTCATTCCCCCTTCGGCAGCCGGGACGAACTACTTGTCGGCGTCGTCTAGCGGGATGCACGAACATAGCTTTGAAGGGAACCAGAGTTTTGAGAATTCTGAGCTCAACGATATCGTTTCTGCTGCTACTTCGACGACTAGGTCTCCCACTGTTGGCCTGACTTTCCCGTTCGGCAATGTCGAATTCGATCCCAATTTCACGTTTGACAGTCCTGGATTCCTCGACTAAAAGCCCATGAATTTAGGAATCGGGATGCTGCCCTTTTTGTTCCACCTCCAGGAATTTGCTCTGAACTCTGATGGTTGCTTTCCAACTTTGCGCTCTGCTAAACGCAGATGGCCAGGAGAATTTTATTTTTACTAGATGGGTATTGGAGAAATAGCATGTCAAGAGTCAAGACAAGTGCCTTACTCCTAAATCTTTCCAAATTAGCCTTATTACCTCTTTATTAATTTGTGTCGAACCCAGTGTGTTGTTTTGTCTGTGTAATGTGAGACCTTTCAGATGGTCTGATTTGTAATTTTATTTCTTTTTTTCAAATTTCTGCCCCTTTTTTCTGATGAGTAATTTGTCTAATTTCTTGGCGATGTGATCACTACTCATTGCGACCAAACAGTTTGTTTGAAGAATTTCCATTAGGTTAACACGTTTTATTTATTATTATGAGAATCAATCCTATTACTTCTGGTCCGGGGGGTTCCACGCTCTGAAAAACAAAAAAAAAAACCTTGGGGCGTATTGCTCAAATCATTGGCCGGCTGCTAGGTGTAGCTATTCCCCTGGGAAAGATGCCTAATATTTACAACGCTTTGGTAGTTGAGGATCAAGATACTGTTGATGAACAAATTAGAGGACTCCTTGAGATTGATTAAGACCCGTAAATACGATGCTTTTGGCATGATTGTAGGTGTGGAAAAATGCGGACTAGTTCTTCTTTTTTTCGCCACCATCTCTGAAACGCCGTTAAGTGGCGGCCTCCTGGTCCTGGCATTGGTGAGGTGAGACCTTAGTCTTGGGCTAGGTCTAGGTCAGAATTTGCATTCAAGCGCAAAGTGGTAACTTTATAATTGGGCCGGTTCATGCTCCAAACCATAATTTTTCTGGCGAGCAGTTGGTCTTTCTCAAACCGTATGAAAAGGCCCGTTAGGCCCATGGTCGCCATTCCGTACAGGCCCGGAAAACGTAGCTTGATAAGCCCACATGATGCGGATAACTTGACCCACCCTACTCCACGGATAAAGACATATATAAGGACCCTAAAGGCATTATTGGGGCCTCCGAAAACAACTCCAGATGAAGACGATCTGCTGTGGTCCAGGACCCCCATTCAAGGCATTCATGCAATTTTGGGCTAAGTTCAGCTTCAGTCCAAATCTCGGGTTAATCGTACACCTTGCAATTCGTACATGTCCTGTATCCCGAATCCCCACGTGCCCATGGAACATTTCCCGTCCTTCACACTGTATAATGCATTATATAATTTCTCAATGCATTTAATGGACTGAATGCCGTTGAATTATTCTGTTCTATTCTAGTACGTGAATATAATGTGCCTCAGCAAAATTGATCTTTGTTTATTGTTTGCCTACCACTATGCTTTCCAGTGTATACCACACTTTGAGTCAGGTCTGCGCAGGGTGTGGCATCAGGACATGGAGTGACATCATTATCTTCGTATGGGAATTGCTTTTGCCCACATCCGCATTGGTATGTTTGGACCTGTCAAGTCTGGAAGTCCAGCGTATACATCATCATGCAAACTTGATTTAGGTGAAGATCCTTTTACAAGGTCATGTCCTTTCTATACGCATGGGCTTGGTAACAAATATTTAACTCTGGTTGGTGTGGTAACACGATGAGGGTATGGCATATATGGAATAGTAAGCGAGCAACCCCCAGCTTCGTGTTCGATTCCTAATACAGAACAAATCTCACCATCATCTCTTTGGCTTTCATATTGAGTTCTCTTCTCCTTGATTATTGCAGGTAGATCTTCGGGTGAAATATTCGGTCCGTGTTTCCGTTATTGTACTGCATTTATGTAATTTTTTTTTTCTTTTTTAATGAATGGGATCTTTAATACTGTTTCAACGGATCAGAAATGCAATCAACCTGATATTTCTCATACCTTACAAGATATAAGTTGGCAAGTTACCCGCATCCTTTAATGCAATTTTCAGATCGGGTCTACCGAAATTCAGAGGTGAGCCATTTATGACGACATTTACTGGTCTAGTGGCGAAAGTTTTGGATTCTGCAGTTGCCTGTGTACCAAATGCATCTAAGCACGGCAATGCGGAAATGGAATTTTAATCTTCAAAAGACCGCCAAAGTATGCTAGCAAATGAGATTGGCCAATTTCAGCAATTTGGGTTAATATATTCTCATTCGGAAAGGAGGAGCGGAAGCTAGAGTTCTGAAACCAAATTTGATAGGTAAATAAGACATATAACATGATATCAAATAGAAAAAAAAAAAAAAAAGGGTGACTTACGTTGATTCAAAAGAAAAAAAAAAATAAAAAAATAGAAGAGTTCCAGTGCACGAGATACCTTAGAAAAAAGTAGTGGTACCCTTGTTAACACAAACAAGTTGTTACAATATTCAATTTACGTGGATGATTGGAAAGATTCTATGGTGGACTTGTCTACGATGGACCTCCCCTTACATTGAGATGGCATTTACATGTTAATGGGATTGATTTCATGCGAGATAAGTCAACCGTATCCCAAACTAATTTGTCAACTAATTTTTGTTATTATGCCAATGATTGATTGATAGATTTGTTGGGAGAGTCGAAGGGCTCTGTTGTTACAAAGCTAAAGCCAGGCCGTTCTCCTGTTCTAGTAATTTGTCTTGTGTTCTCTCCAGCATTAAATCTTTCCCTTAACGGTAATTAAATAGTTCTGATCAGATCACTTTATCAGGTTTAATTCATGCCCACGAGAAGCGGCTTTTTCACGTGCTTCTACAGACTATTTGCACCAATTCCGACCCGAAAGCTCTCTCACAGGTCGCATCCCCCCACTTAACCCCACAAATATGGTTATATGGACGCGCCTAAACATATCCAATCTAACGAAAGCAGCAG
This sequence comes from Rhizophora apiculata, assembly GCA_037832385.1. Lineage (NCBI taxonomy): Eukaryota > Viridiplantae > Streptophyta > Magnoliopsida > Malpighiales > Rhizophoraceae > Rhizophora > Rhizophora apiculata. The sequence continues at coordinate 8,058,618 of CM075428.1, read as the reverse complement.
CACAGCGCTATCTCTAAATGATTCTCAGACATCACATTACACCTTGCAAGCCATATGTTTTGGCCAAAGGAAAAAGAATTGTGACATTGCTTGCATGGACTGAGCCAGGCCTACATTGGAGTTCCTGCCAAGCTCCCTGGCCATTGCCAAAACTGGCTCTCATTTCTTTCCTGTGAAACTCGCATGGGCAAATGATAGAAGAGAGTAAAAGTTCCACAACGTTGGATCAGACTTGTAATTGTCAAATTTGTGCAAATCGTTTGTCTTTTTTACCCTGGGTGATATCAGCGTTTTTCTGACACAGCATCTGTCCTTTACTCTCCGGATATTTGCGTTCAACCAAGCGGAAAAGGGAGAGGGTTGCGATTAATATTGCGAGGTTAGCATATGGTTTGTGGACAATCGTAAAAGAAGGCACGATAGGGACCAACTTGAAGTAAAAGAAGGGAGGAGACAAAAAAAAAAAGAAAAAAAAGAGGGAAATTAAGAGAAAAAAAAAAAAGCCTTTGGATTAAAATGGAATAAAAGCATAATCCTGAAATTATAGGTAGAGACAAATAGTTATCCGACATTCATATTACAGCAGTACACTTGTCTTCCACCTCTCTTTTTTTCATTGGCCGCAGCTCGGCTTCATGTCCGTATCCTCTCCGTTTTACAGCCATTAAATTCCATTTTTGAAGGCAGGAATAAGATGTAACTTCTTTTATGGAAAGCCACCAGTCCTTCTCGGATGAATTGTATTCCTTTTCTCCGTACCAACTGGGTCGCGTCATTGGGCACATACGGAGTACTTTCATTTAGTGATATTTATGGTTCCGGCATCATATCCAAGGCAACATGCGCTCGATATGACCAACAAAATGAATCGGCTGCTTATTTCCTATCTCAGGAATATATTCTGAATTTTCCAGTCGTTATTATGCTGAACAAAACCAATACATTATACCCAAGTGATTATATGTTTTATAAAATATTCCAGCAATTAGCCTCCAAAAGTTATTCGAATAACCAACACCACATGTGGACTCTATAATCAGCAACCCCAAATTATGTAAGATAAATTACGATGCCATGGCACACTAAAGTACAAGAAACTTTGACTTAAGAAGGCATCAGAAACCCCCATTTTGGAGGATGTAGAATTTAAAATGATGATCTGAGCAAGAAAGAACAAACATGGATGACAGTGGGGGGATGCCTGCTGGATGCCGATAGCACTATCATGTCAGACGCTCTCTTCACATCAAGAAGGTGGACAAAATGTTGGTGGCGGAAAAGGCCTCTACATCACCCCCTCAATCATTTTAGATTCGGTTTATTTCATAATTTATGGGATTGTAGAATTATAATTTCTTTTGGGTACATTTAATGTTAGGTTACAATTTTAGTTCTCTTCAGGGCAAATTTGTCCCTACGGCTGAAAATTTGTTTGTATTGTAATAGAAGTAAAGATATATTACATACATACATACATACATATGTATTGAACAACAATAATAGGGATTCTTATTCACAGGCAGACCCCAAACCAGAACCTACAACCACTTATGCTCTTCGGATCAAAACCAGGAAAAAAAAGACAAAATAGCTGCCCCAAAAACAGAACTGTCCTCCTATCATTGGTTCCTCCATACACCCGTACCAACCAAGGTGCTTTCCAGATTAGCGCGCCTCTCCTTGGAAGCATTGAAGCCTTTGGCCATGGTATATTCCACAAACTGTACATCGTCTTCACACTCATGACCAATAACAATCAGCACCACCATACATAAAGAGAATGGAGAACTAAAGAATTTTCTCTCTTGTGTGTAATCCTATTTTTGTCCCCGTTCATTTCCTGGAGTGTGTATGTGTGTGTGTATATATATATATATATATATTATGGAACACCATGTATTATCGAAACAAGTTGTCATCGTCAACACATACAGCGGTAACGTTTTTCTCCCTCAAGTTGCAGGAACTTGGCAACATTAATCCGGAAAATGATGATTCAGTGAAGTAAGCCTGCACAATGGTTGGTTGGCGTTGTGAGTCTTTGTATAATATATTCTGACATACTCTGCGGACCTAACAATTTCAGAAAATAAAAAACATGGCATATGTGGTAGTGTCTTCAATTGATGTATCGCACCTAAGGGTGACTAAGCCATGACAATGCAAACCAAATATACTTCAGTGGAAGTGCTGCTATAACTTCCACGTGCAATGTGTATATCATGCGTGACCAGCGCGCCTAACAGTGTTTTTTTCTCAAAATTAAATTCAAGTTGACAAACATTACACGAGAATGAATGGGTTAACCCCTAAACAAGGAAAAGAGTTTCAGCATAAAGAGGGAAAATCAAAACAGCCAAACCCACGAGATCAAAATAAAAATATAAAAAATAAAATATCGAGACGGGATTGAACAAGTGGTCAACAGATCAAAATTAAGTATCAATTCAATTTAGTATTTTTCATTCTTGCATTTTTCTGTTGTGTCCATTCCCAAAGAAAATTACACAAAAAGAAGGACTCGGGCTCATTTTGTTGCCGTGCTGAAACAATAAAAATCATGGATCCAGCACATTAGAATTTGTTTCTTTAATTTTGTCCAATAATCTTTCAATGCGTAATCATACCCCGTGCATTTTATAACGCAGACAACCTCCGGAATGGACCAAAGCTATATGCAAGTTGCATCCTTAACTTTATAAAGCAGTCCACGAAGCTTTATTGAAAAGCAGACCAGACCATAGGTTGAAAAGGACATGGGCAACTTGTCCCACAATGTTCACTTTCTCATTTTGTATTCTCCGGTTGCCCGTGCCCACTGCCCTATTTATATCCCCTGAAGCTGGAGTGTGTTGCATCAACGGCCCACACCATACCCTCCATTTCTCCTTAGTTGTTTGCCAAGGAGACTTCTCTGTTTTTTGTTTTTTTTTGGGAACATTTCTGCTCTTGGAAAACAAAGCATATGGGAATGCTTCGCCTGGCACTTGGAGTATTGGGTACTATTAAATTACCATGCCTCTAATTCCATTATATTTACGTTTAGATACCTGGGATTATTATTATTATTATTAAGCAGGACCGCTACTAGCAAATCAACTCTGCATGGTTTTCATTTGCAGGCAATGCTGCTTGTCTATTACAGTACGCTTCTCCCACGTAACGTCCAAACATTTGCACCTTTAATTATGTTTTTTTTTTTTTCTTTTTCTTTTCTTGGGTGGTTCTTTTTGAATTTTGTGTTTATTGCAGATTAACTTTTACAAGGGTCGTAAAGAAGAGAAGTACCGAGGAGTTTTCATGTGTGCCGTACATCGTTACGCTGTTGAACTGTCTGCTTTACACATGGTATGGGCTGCCAGTGGTAAGCATCAGATGGGAGAACCTTCCTCTGGTTACCCTCAACTCCACTGGGACACTCCTGCAGATATCCTTCGTTCTCATATATATCTGGTTTTCCTCCGCCAAAAGAAAGGCAAGCCTTTTCTCTTTATTGTCGTCTGCATAGGAAATTTAGAAAAAGGTAGCTTTCTGATCTGAATGTCATGTCATGGATGCATGCGCGGATGAAGGTTGCCGTCCTGGTGATACTTGTCTTCACAGTTTTCGGAATTATCTCGACCGTCTCAGCTTTTGCATTCCACGACCACCATCGTCGCAAGCTATTTGTTGGATGCAACGGGGTGGTGGTCTCTGCGTCAATGTATGCTTCTCCACTTGTGGCTATGGTGAGTCTCCCATTTTCTCTCATTTCAAGGATTAAAATTGTACGCATATCTCGAGTATAAAAGCCCTGATATGACTTAATAAAAATATAAAATAACTTATGATATTTATGGACATTTCGCCTACAAACTTGAATTTTTAAATGGACGTGAGACGTCAAGAGGGTTATTTGATATCAAGCATATAATTAATTAGTCATTGTTGGAACGGTAATTGTCCAAAATAGAGTGAAATAAAAAAAAAAGAAGAAGAAGAAGAAGAAGGAGAGAGAGAGGAACTCAAGCACAGACACTAGCTACTTGCAACCAACTTACCTAGTAAGTTGACTGTAGAAGCCGCTATAATATTCAGCATTTAAATATGTCATCTGGAACCCATTCAGTATTCTTATCGACTATTCGGTGTTGCTGTTTTATTAACTTCTGAAAGTACTATTGCAGAAGCGAGTGATAGAGACAAAAAGTGTGGAATTCATGCCATTCTACTTGTCATTCTTTTCATTCGTATCGAGTTCTCTTTGGATGGCTTTCGGACTACTGAGCCATGATTTCTTTGTTGGGGTTAGTACCTCGGTAAAAATTTTCATATAGTAAACTTTGAACAAACTCGAGAGTATATTTTCAACTTAATGTTTCCTCTGTTGGCAGGCCCCAAATTTTGTCGGAGTCCCAGTAGCCCTACTTCAACTTGTGCTGTACTTCAAGTACAGGAAAAGGGGTATCATATTGGAAGAACCAGAGAACTGGGATCCAGAGAAGAATGCAGAGAAAACCAAACAGTTGCAGCAGTTGCAACCGGTGATTGATTAAAGTACTAATGGCAGGAGTTGAAAATTTGCATCAGGTCCTCTTACCGCGGATAAATCTGGGAAAAAAAAAAAAGATTTAAATTAATGGAGCTGTAAGACGCCGAGTGCCGCTGACGTAGGTTGAAAAACGAGATACTTTAATGGCACTTTATCAATAATATGCATTACTATTTCAATAATCAACTGTGTAAAAGTAATGTTTCTTATCCAAATTATTTAAGGAAGAATGCTTCTTGAATATCCAGAAATGACAAAGAAAAAGAAAATTGCTGCTCAAATCACCAGTAACTCTTGTGATGTACAAGTACAACTTTACGCCTTTAATTTAAAGAAGCTTTTAGTGCACTGTCCAGTTTCCGTGAACCTGGAACCCCACCTTTTGCAAAATGCAAAGACCACAGGGCCAGCAAATAACCTCTTCTACGGTGGGGAAAAAGAAAAGACTAGGCGAAAGCTGAGAGTCTGGTGTTTATTTATAGGAAGGGGAATATTGTATTCAGGCCAAGGGGGAAGAGTGAAAACTTGATTGGCCATCTTAAACTTAGAATCAATGCCACAAGTCTCCGTATTATTCAACAAACAAAAGAATTGTAAGCCAGGAAGTGGCGGCACAACCTACAAAACAGAGAAGAGAAGGCCCAGAGCCACTTAAACCCTTCAGAATTCCACACTGCGCGCTCTCTCCCTCTCTCCAGGAGACTTGAGGTAATTATTCTTTGTTCATATGATTTGAAAGGGTCGCGGCAAGAGTGGGGTCTTTGGAGGGTAGCCGAAGGGTGGAAGAACGTCTTTCTTTTTTGATGTGTTGTGCCATTGGATGGTCCACCTGTCTCCACATGTGCATTTTTGCGTCAAATTTGGTCTGAATTGGGAAATAAAGTTGAATCAAACACCAGAATAAGCTTGGTCAGTAGTTATACTGGCATTAACATAACCATCCTCTGTCATGAGCAAAGAAACAGAACTAAACATAAAATTGGATATTAGATTTGCTGTCAAATGATCCAAAACAGTATATATTGCACTACGATGTGAATGGGTTCTGTTTTCTACAGAGAATACATGAATTCTGCCATTCATCTCGATCCAGCTACACCCAGGATCCTTCTTCACTTCTAAGTCCCTCAGTCTATTTCTCATATTCATCTTCTCGCCCCACTTCCCCGATGTGGCATATATGTTGGACAAAATGATGTAAGCTGATGTCTGCTTTGGATCTAACTTGAACAAGAGCTTTGCCACCCTTTCGCCTACCTCCATATTCCTCCAGAACCAACAGGCACTGAGCAAAGCTGCCCAAATAACTCCATCTGCTTTCATTGGCATTGCCTTAATGAACTCCTCAGCCTCAAGCAAATGACCCGATCGTCCAAGCAGATCTACCACACATGCATAATGTTCCAAAGTTGGGATTAATCCATACTTTTTCTTCATTGAGTGGAAAATTTTCAAACCATGATTGACAAGACCAGCACGACCACAAGCGGCCAGAATCCCAACAAAAGTAGCTCCATTAGGAGCTACTTTTTGCTCCAACATATGGTCAAAGAGCAGTATTGCCTCACGGCCAAGTCCATGATGGGCATACCCATTAATAAGGGCCGTCCATGCTGCCACATTGGGTGATCTGATGCATGAAAATGATTTTTGAGCATCAAAAATACTACCACATTTAGAATACATGTCTACAAGGGAAGTTCCAACATAAACATTCGATTCAAACGGTGTTTTAATCAAGTTGGCATGAAGCATTTGCCCTTGCTCAAGAGATCCAAGACAAGAACAGGAATGAAACAGAACAGAGAATGTTGATCTTGTCCAGTCCACTGACAATCGATGCATTGTCAAAAAGAGTTTCAATGCTTCCTCATGCCAATTATTTTGAATATAGCCAGACATCATTGAGTTCCAAGTCACTGGGTTTCTCTCCTCTTTTGTTTCTTCGAACAGCTCAACAGCCTTGTCAATCTCGCCATTTCTTGAGTACACAGAGATCATAGTATTAGAAGAAACTATTGTTTTGTGGGGTATTTTCTCAAACAACTTCTTTGAATCTTCAACTCGGCCACTCATTGCATACCCTTTAACCATCAAATTGTACAAAATCGCATTTTTCTCATTCAGCCTATCAAAGATAAGTTCTGCATCTTCAATTCTGTCCAACGCTATAAACCCCTCAATAAGCAAATTGGAAGCACTTGGACAAGGGTTAATAATTCCATCATAAACCCTCTTAGCATCATCAATGGCTTGACAGCCACAATAGAACTCAATCAAAGCACCGGCTAATGATTGATCAGGGTCAAGCCCATATTTCACAACAAGCCCATGAATGCCCATTCCTTCAATTAAAGCACCAAGTCTACCACAAACCCTTACAACACAATCCAAGGTAAACTCATTTGGGACCACTTCACCGGTATATCTCATCCAATGAAACAAGTCCAGAGCCTTCTCGCAACAATCCTCTCTCTTTGCATACCCAGAAATGAGGGCAGTCCACGAAGCAACATTCCTGTTGGGCATTTTGACAAAGAGGTCATACGCTTCACCAACAAACCCACAGTGCACATAGCCCACGAGCATCAAATTCCACAGTAAGTCATTCGTATGACATAGTTCGCCAAAAACCCGTCTAGCATCCTCAATTTGTAAACACTTTGCATAGAAATACAACAATGCGCTCGCAACAAGCTCGAAGGTCTGGCACCCTGATTTGAGCACAAGGCAATGAATCTGCTTACCGGTCCAAAATGACTGCGAGCGAGCACAGACGCTCAATATGGTGGAGAAAGTGGTCTCGTTGAGTCTCGCATTGGCGCGATGCATCATGGAAAGCAGAGAAAGAGAGTCGTCGAATTTGCCCCATCGGGAATAACCGGAAATCATGGTATTCCAGGAAACGACTGTTCGCTCGGGCATTTGATCAAACAAGTAGCGAGCCATGCACAGTTGGCCGCTTCTCGCGTGCCTAGTGATGGCGATGTTTGTGGAGATGATACCAGATTCATCGATTTCCGCCACTTCTTTTTGAGTTGAGTAGCGTTTCAAGTTCTTCCATCGATTCTGCTTCCATTTTGCACGACATGATCTAATCATGGAGATGCAGGAATCCAGGCAGGCAGGCAGGCAGGCAGAGATTGACAGACCTACCTACTATAGTAGTAGACACAGTAGACGGATGGAAGATGAAACCAGAACTCCGCCGTTAATTTATTTGTTCTTTCTTTCCTTGTTTGTTTCTTTCTTTTTCACTGTCTCTGGATTCCTTTTCTTTTCGTTTCTTTTCTTTTTTCAGTCCTTAATATAATAATTTTATTTTATTTTATTTTATTTTTTTGAAAAAAAGGCTGCCCAACCAGTCCCGCGTACATAACGTTAAGAGGAGAGAGCCGGCGCGTGCTTAAACGCTGGCCTCCACGTGTTTGTGGGCCTTTTTCTCGAGTGAGCTCGGGTCCGGTCTCATGCTTTGGCTCAACAGCCTTGGCGCCCATGCTTATGGCCGTCGCCATCCACCATCTCTAAAAGCGAGTACAAAAATCTCTAAAATTATTATTTATAAATAATTTAGCAATAACGTATGCATATATATATATATTAAAAAAAAAAATGAAAAGTTCCCATGACGTCAACTTGTTTTTCTCAAAATTTCACCCCCTCAATGGGGAACCAATGTCTAAACAATAGTTGGCAAAGGTAGTATACAACTTCGTTGTTAGGAGTGAGGCATGGGGCCTATGTATGTATAACAGTTCCTATTACACGCCGTGCGGAAACATGACGGGGAGGAGCTTGAGGTAAATAAGATTAAAATAAAATAATCACCTGTACTGCCTTAAATACACTGTACAGAGCCTCCCCCGCTAATCCCAGGGTAGCAGGATCATAGAGGGATTAAGCCAATGCAAGTTCCCCCATTTCTTGTTGCTCTTCTTCTTCTTCTTGTTGCTCCGGCAGCCGTCCTTCCCTATAAGGGTTTATAATACGCTTTATCTCCTCTGCAGTTAGCGTTTCGTATTCTAAAAGAGCATTTGCCAGTGCATGCAATGCCTTCTCATGCTGGAAAAAAAATCGAGGTATCAGTGTCCGTGACTCGAGAGAGAATTTCCAGGCTGATAATAGGCAGATAGAACACAATAAGTGCCGATGTATCGTTAAAACCAAAATGTATTCCATAAATTAAGACCATGATAGCCCATACGGCAAGGCTACGGGGTAGCATGTAAAGGAAGAGCTGCTTGGGATGAAGCGAGAGATACATGGGCACTTCATGTCCTCAGCTGAGGATCAGTCAGGATGCTCACTCATGAACTGAGCATCTTCAAGAGTTCAATCATGCATAAACATAACTTTTCAGGACTCAAAAATACAAACGCAAGATGTTGTGGGTTCATGCTAATGGAGTAGAAGGAAGTTTTCTTTTCTTTTTCTGGGCAGAATAGATGAATGAAGTTGCTGAAGGGAAAACCTTGCAAAATAGTTCCAACAAGAGGAATCACATGGACAAAATACTAGAGTTGTGTACCTACGTGGGAGGAAACACTTTCCAACTTAGCATCAGAAAAGGGTACCAGAAAGACAGAACATGCAGCAGAGACCCATGCCCCTGCCTAACCTCAGTCCTACTCCCATTAAATAGCTCGTGCACATTCTACTAATACGGGAAAATAAAGAACCCCGAGTTTCCCATGTTCCAAAGCCAAAGCAAATGAAGATACATTAGAACAAACCTTCTTCAATAGAGCCCTCACACGATCATATGCTTCTCTTAGGATTTTCACCACCTGCACAATGACAAAAAATTTGATATAGCTTAAGGAAATATTGCCATCACACCACAACCAAGCTCAACAACTAAAGAGACATACTTCAGCATCGATACGTGACTGCATTTCTGAACTTGCCCGCTCTTTGAGATGGACAGGTCCAATTGCATCGCTCATCCCACAGTTTGATACCTTGAAAAGATGACCAAGCAGCAAGCAATTAAATGTTTTCATTATCAACAATAACCAAGAGTTTTACTTATCAAAGAAAAAGAAGATTCATAACAAAGAATTTTTAAAAGGCTGCAGATTTGAGCATGCTATATGGTACACAATATCAGAAAAGATACAACTTGCACGTATGGTAGTTACCATATAGTGGGCAAGCTCTGTAGCAGTGTGAAGATCACTACTTGCTCCAGTTGTGACATGGTCCCGACCAAAGATGAGCTCTTCTGCCACTCTTCCACCCATGCAAACATCGAGTCGTGCTAATAACTGCTTCTTGCTAACTGATGTCTCATCACTTGAAGGAAGCTGAGTCACCATTCCTAAAGCAGATCCACGTGGCATTACTGTGGCCTTATGAATTGGATGTGCACCTTCAGTATTGAAAGCAACAATAGCATGGCCACTCTCATGGTATGCAGTCAACTGGAAAAAACTGAGCACTGTCAGTTGCAGCAGCAGATACGAACAGCTGAGTCTTAGGGAAGAGTTTGTTTTAAAGATGCAAATGCAACATTCACACGTAGTGTATAGTCATAAGAAACTCCCTTTCCTCAAGCCTTTCTAATCAAAGATGGAAAAGAAAAGGACAAGACCATTTGTTCAAGGATGAAATGAAATAGAACACCAGTCTGAGCATGACGTGCATCCAAACCCTATTTGACTGCCTCATGACTGATATATAGATACCTTCTTTGACTCTTCTGATATGAACATTGTTTTCCGCTCAGTGCCCATAAGTAATCTGTCTTTAGCAAACTCCAACTGTGCAGCAGTTAACTTTTCTGCACCTTCAACAGCGGCTTTAATGGCAGCAATATTTACTAAGTTTGCAAGATCTGATTTGAAAGAAAGAATCAAAAAGAGAGACTGTCAATAAGCTTGACCAATTTTGTAAGGAGAAGAGAACACTCAGTTTATGTCAGTTGAGTGAGACAAATGCTATTACAACTAGAAGTTCACCTGCTCCATTGAAGCCTGGTGTTCCACGGGCAATTACTTTAACATCAACATTATCAGCCAAAGGTTTATCTTTCAGATAAAGCTCCAAAATCTCTTGCCGGCCCCGTACATCTGGATTGGGGACAACAATCTGCAACATCAGAAAAAGTCATATTTACAAGAAATTATTTTAAGTATCAAATCAAGCCATATCTGAAGCAGGTTGATTTGCTTAACCACTATTACCACTCATGCAAATGGCTTGAGCAAAAAATTGATGGTCTACTGAATTAAAACCATGTTAGGAAACATACCCATTAAGAAAAATGTAACCCAACATTGCAATATTTCACAGGAATAGAACAGGAAGCATGAAGATTCAGAATAAGTTTTCACCTCAAGACATCATATCATTCCAATTAGTGCTAAATCTTAAACCTCTGGGAAATAAAGGATAGTAAAAGGACTTACATGCCTGTCGAATCTACCAGGCCTAGTCAAAGCTGGATCAAGGATATCAGGCAAATTTGTTGCAGCCATCAATATGATTCCCTGCAAAATGTTGTTACAAAATTCACATCAGCAGAAGTAAAACTGCTTAAGCAAAGGCAGGCTGATTTATATGCACCTCATTCTGTTCAAAACCATCCATTTCAACAAGCAATTGATGCAATGTCTTCTTCGTATGGCCTTCCCATTGTTTCCTTGTTGACCCAACAGCATCAATTTCATCAATAAAGATGATACATGGAGCCTAAGGGATCAAAATTTGATGTCATTAATCTCTTCAAAATGTGAAACACGGGCATCAATGGTGTAACTGCAATTCAAAATCTGAAAATATATACATTAAAACAAGGTATATGAAGAACTTGGAAAACATCAATAGCAATGGAAATTATATTCTTCTAATTCTCTTTTGGAGAATTACATGGCCAGTTTAGGCTTGTATGATTATAAGTATTGCAGAGATGTGAATTCAACTAGATTACGTAAAATGAAAAAATAAAGTGTATTGCATAATCAAGGCAATTTAACGTACCCAAACAAGAACATTCCCATTGTCAAGGAAGGGGGAAAAGTTAAAAAATAAAAGGAAGAACACTAGACCAGACAGTTAACATGTGGTTGGATGTTATAATAAAACAACAGATCGCAACAGATGGCAACAAAGAAGAGATAACCACTTCAAGCCATCTATATGATAGTTGCAGAGCAAATATCAAGCAGCATATCGTTAATGTCCCACAAGATTGCTTATTTTCAGAAAGTGACCAGTGGCCACAAATTCTCCCAGGTGATTGTCAAATGGGAGTGTCTACCTCAGTGGCATGTTTAAGAAATCAACAAGCAATTAAAAGAGCCTAGAAATAATATTTCCCAATCAAAAAGCCACACAGTAAGGGCAAACTAAAAACACTGAGAAAATGTTGCTGTGCAAACAGTTATGAATAGGGCTTTTTAAATTTATTTATAATTTTCTTCTGCTTCTTTGCTTTCCCCTCTGAATTGTTGAAAAAATTAGGCCCTGAGGACAACGGACCTTTTTCTTTGCTGCCTGAAATAAAGATCTCACTCGCCGAGCACCAACCCCAACAAACCTGAAATACATGAAGTAGCACGAAACTCAAAGATCCATATATCACCTGCAAGTCAATGTGCCACATTAAAGTAGCAACATGCAAAACTGGGAAGTTAAAACTAGAGAGGCTCAACTCGAAGCTCACCAATCAAGTGCTTAGAGGCTAAGTAAGGACTCATCCATCTCACAACTAAAAATGGAAAAAAAAAAAAAAGTACCAAAAAAGTTTCACATCATATCAATCAGTTGAAAGCAGTCAAGTAGGGAAAAATTCAAATTATCAGCAAAACTTTATGGTAGTGCTACCAAGATTTTTCAAAACATTGACTCCTATTCTTGTTTGAATTGCTAAAGAACTCTCAAGTGCTCACACCCATCAAGAAACTCACTTCTAGCCAAGAAAAGGAGAGTGATACACAGATTGAACAGAAATATTCCTGGCAACGTGTGTATTGCTGAGTCCACATCAAGCAGATATGAATTCAGACTAGGCACAACAAAAGTGACTTTTTGGAGGTACAACAGCAAATCAATATTGCATTAAAAGATTCCCCTTTTCTTATGCAGGAAGGGGAAGGGTAGCTTGGGTGGGTGGTGCTGGTTTGGGTCACTTTTGGTAGTAATTTACAATAAGTAAAGAGGAAAACAAGCAATTTCACTAAGACATTGTGCGCAAGAAAAGAAAGCAGCAAAGATCAAGTTCTCACTTGTATGGCATAAGCAGGCAGCATTCTCCAAGTGAAAAACAGTTGCAAATAAAAAATAAGAGCAACATGTGACTTACATTTCCTCAAATTCAGATCCTGCTCTGTAGAAAAAAGGCACCCCTGCTTCTCCAGCAATAGCCTATAAAATCCAGTATAAAACAATTACTCATAATGATAATTTCCAGAAAGACCGACAACCCATGAAAAAACTGTATTCAAAAGTATCCAAGTATTCTACCTTGGCAAGCAATGTCTTTCCCGTACCAGGTGCTCCCGTCAAGAGAATTCCCTGAAAAGGCATGTATTGAACTCAAAGCATTTTGGATGCTTTAAAATACACATATATATAGCAATAGACCAACATGTAACTGACTCACAAAGACTAGCATTTTAGAACCATGGTCATTATGGAGAAATAACCAGGCAACTAACTTGGGGATCAAAGTAGAGGGGTCAGGATCAATGTTGTTCATGCCATAAATATAAAATAAGCACATAAGCACATAAGCTCAACTAATTTCATGAACTGTGCAATGGATGCTACTTTATTTCCACAAAAGTATAAAGAATGGTTTCTGCATGTTAAATTACACTTGAGAAGAAATACCTGCAACCCAAACCTCGATCATCCCCTACATTCTGAGCACTTCTATTTATGTCATTCATAAACACGGGAGAGATTATCTTTTCTCCTCATTTAATTTACTAGATGACCACAAAAGACACTGGAAATAATAAAAAGAAGGGAGCTCATACCAAATTTTAGCAGGATAGACCAATTGATGTAAATAAAATGCCTTCAGGAAACAAACATGTTGCACAAACCTTTGGCAACTTCCCCCCAAGGCGAGTAAATTTTGCTGGATTTTTTAGGTACTCCACTACCTCCTCAAGCTCTTGTTTTGCATCATCACAACCTTTAACATCCTTAAATGTTTTAACATTCTGGAAAACAGAGACAAGTAGAATACAATAGCTGTGATAAATCAAATACATGACCAATATATAAAATGAACCATATGTACTGCGAAGAAAAATAGCATTTCTAAAGCTAGAAACAAAACTAAGCAATTATCTGTAAAGTCTCCCTTGTTCTCTAACATGTTTCAGTTGCATCCTGCAATTAATCATATCCTTCAACTAACACTCCTATTTTCTGAACAAGCATGTAATCTCTTTTCTTGCATTCAAGGGGAAAAAGGTCAAAGCAACCGATCCAATACTGTAAACATTTGACCAACCCATCAAGAAGAATAAAGATAAGAGTTCCACAAAAGATGATCAATTACTTTCTCTGGCATAATTTCTTTGTTCAACTCCTTTGGAGAATAAGAAGAACTTGATCCAACTCCAGAAGTTCCTATTCCACCAAGGCTCCCAATGTACTTTTGAAGGGCAGCAGCACCAAACAGCCTACAAAACATTTTCCATGCATACTCAGAGTACAAACTTTCTTTTTCCTTTTCTTTTCTTGGTAGGGGCAGAGAAGGAAATGAAAGATAAGGAATAAAGATAGAAATATCTAAATAAAATCGGCATAACAAAAGTAAAAAGCTTCATACCACATAAACCCAACAGCAACAGTGAACAAGATTGTTGAGATAAGCTCTTGAGCAAACCGTGACTTGTTTGAGGCTTTGTGGTCAACCTTCCAAAGACATTACATAAAACAACCTTTAGAAAGAAGAATTGTTGTCTACTATCTTTTAGAAATAGTGTCAAACCCTGTTTTTTTGAATGCAAGATGGCCAGGAAAACAGTTGAGTATTCATTCTCACCATCACCACGTGTAACGGTTGCTTTTCAGAGATGCCAGGGTTCAAGAAGGGCTCATCAGCATTTTCTGATAAACGCTGCTTCAATTCTTGCAACTACAAGTGCATATTGGATGATCAGAGAGACAGAGACATATAAATGACTTAGAATCTTAAAAAGACAAGAAGAAAAAAAAAAAAACACAAAAGATATGGCACAAAGAGTTACTTTGCAAGTGTCTAAAAGGTATCATGGGAACCGGATTATTCATAAACATTATAAAAAAGATATATGGACTGAAGCAATTAAGAATTTTAACATAGTGGAAGATAAAATAGAAAGAACTACTGCCCAAACAATAAAGAAAGAATTGGCTCCATGAGTAAGCTATGGTTAGCTTCAACTTTAGAATCATATCGTAATAAGATATCAATGGTTCAAATAACAAGTAACCAATATTTTATTACCAGTGAAGGAAGACTAGAAGGCTTTCCAGACTGTTCATCTGGAAGATATTCAGCCATGGCATTGGTGACAACAAGCGCCCGTAGATATTCGGCCACTCCTCTGCTGTCTACCGTGTGCTCTCTTTGTTCAAACCTCCTAATCACAGATTCGGGACTGGAAAGAGAAGATGAATACAGAAAACAACTAAAATTCGATGTGCAAGAATCTCAGGGAACAAAGTGAAAACAAAAATCCTATTTCTTTTCTTTTGTTCGTTTGCTTTCAATTGGTGAGCAAGGATTTGCTTTCTAGGAAACAAAAGGGTCGGGGGACCCCGGGGGGGGGGGAGGGGAACTGAATTGAGGCGTTTGGACCTGTGCTTATTGAGCTCGGCGAAGACAGCGCTCTGCTTAGCAGCATCTTTAGGATTGGAGTCGGCGTCAGTAATCAGGCGCTCCAATCGCTTTTCTTGGGGCCAAAACGGCCACCAACCCAACCAATCAGAAGTCAGGAAGTTCTCCACTCCAGTCCTGGCCCTTGCCCAGAGCCCCATAAGAAACACCACCACCGGCATCCTGCTAATCGTCCATTCTTTCTCCGCCAAACTCCGATTACTGCTCTCCCTTGCCACCCCCGAATTCTCACTCCCTTTGGATTCACCGTCGGAAGCCTCAACGACGAACTCATCGATTCTAGATTCCTCGGCGGTGCCTGAAACTGAACCGTTTTGGCTGTCAATATCGTCGAATCTTGAATCTTGAGGATCAAGATTCGAATGAATCCCCGGTGTGGTTGACTGGGAAGTTAAGTGGGCATCGTCGGGGTTAAATTTGCAGGAAACTTGGAGAAATTCGGACTTCCGAAAAGGAAAAATGGAGAGAGAAAAAGAAACAGGGTGGTAGTGGTGGCGGTGGTAGCATTGTCGGCGGCGTTGTTTGGAAGGAGGAGAACGGAACAGAGAGAGTGAAGGTCGGCATAGAAGGGAAGCCGGCAGGGTGACTGTCATTAATAAAATCCTTTTTGGGCGGTGAGGGTGAGGATGAGGGTGCTTTATTTCTAACCGTTAGGGTTCTTTTACAAAAAAAAAATTCTGAATCGAGGGGATTCGTGTCCCTATCCTGGCGCTCTCTCTGTTTTTTTATTTTTTTTCTCGTTTTCTCAGCGGTCGGTGTTTGTGTTTGCGTGTTGGGAGAAGGAGAGAGAGAAAGAGAGGCGAGAGCTTCAGATAAAGAGGAGGAAGGCCAAGTAAAGCCAAGTGAACAACCAAAATACTATTATTCTCTCTCTCTCTCTCTCTCTCTCTCTCTCTCTTCCTTCCAAGATTACATGACATGATAATCTTATCTCAATTGGTGATTGGCGCCCGCTTGGCGCTTTTTCGGGTTAAAATGTTATTATTTATTTATTTATAACTCACCCTATAATATTAATCAATTTTAGCTTCTTATTCCCTCAACATTTTAATGTTAACCTCGGTCTTTTTCATATTTAGCTATAAATAGAGAAGTAGATTGTAATTTTACTCCAATTTTTAAAACTTTTAATAAATTATTTTCCGACATACATGAGAAAAATTAGAAACAAAATAATATTAACCACACATGATCTATAGACAAAACTTTCATGTTATACTAAAACAAAACAAGAAGAAGAAGAAGAAGATGATGATGAAAAAGGAAAATGGCAAAGTCAATATAAGTAGGTGTAAGACTAATGGGCCTGGGTTATGTGGGGCTACGGGCATGCCGATACGAATTTCAGCCACTGGGCTGCCCCATGGCTAAACGAGCGGATCTTTATTCTTCAAGCATATGAATGTTTGAATTCCACTCACGAGGCTGTCTGTTACTTACCAGATCTAACTCGTTCGTGCCAGATTTCCATATTTCCACGTTCATAATCTGGGGTGACTCTCTATAGTTTGAACAGCAACGCGACTTTTTAATGCTGTGAAGAAAGCTAGAGAGCGAAAATCAACAAACAAGCTCATATTACATCCTCTCCCTCTCTCTTTCTCCCCCTCTCTCCCTTTTTTTATTTTTTTATTTTTTGACATTTGACCGTATTAAACTTAAGCCTTTGATCAAAAAACATCAATCGCCGACGCCCCAGATTTGAGCCTGTGACCTGCTTGTAGACGAGGATTTCCCCCATCTGCCCATGCGTAACAAGAAGGCCAATACTTCTGACGGATCGTACAGGGAATACCCAGCTTTTGTATCCTTTGGAACGGATGTGACGATGATTGGATACCCTTCTCCTCCTCTGCGTATCACCTGTGCCATGCCATAATTCATATATATTTATTATTAATACACTCCATTGGAAACAGCGGCCCCGGTAAATTAAACATTCGTTATTGTATAAAAATTTTAATGTCTTAATTTATGATGTATAACATGTGAGTTTGATTTTATATTGATATTTATTTGTGCTTATAAATTTTTTTAGTGGGACATTTTTTTTTTTTGATTAATAAAATTAAAAAAAAAATATTTTATATAATTGCATAACGATGGAGTGAGAGTTATTAAACATCATCAAAAGTAACCATATGATCCAATACTAGTAGACACCAGTAATAAAGCATTACCTTGAAAGCATCTTCGTCGCTCCGATCATCTCCAATATAAACTGGGAGAACGTTGCTCGAGTTGTTCATTCCAAAGGCATCGAGGAAATATTGGAGGGCATGGCCTTTGTCCCATTCTATTGCTGGTCGTATTTCCATTACCTTCACACGGTAGGTTTACACCGACAGAACGTTAGAGATAATTTTATTTATCGTAGAATAGATAGATGAACTATAGATCAAATTCACGAATGCTATTTCAACTGAAAAAGAAAATTTCATGAGAGTTGGTGCGGTGTATGTATGATGTCAATGTGCACAAAAATTCACCGGGGAATTACCCTTTTGCCCCAAGTCAGGTGGAAGTCTGGGTAATGTTGCACTATAGACTTCACATTCTCCTCTAGTGTTTCCTGATCCTGATTTAACAACAATCCATCAGCGTCTTCGTAAGCTCCTCTCTTAAGACACAATTTTCATTTCATCCCCTGTAAGATATAATGACTAGGGCGAGATTAAAATGAATCCGCTATTTCAGAATCGCGATTCATACATACCTCCGCCGTAACATGCCGAAAATGAACGGAGATGCAAAATCTATTGTCCTCTACCCATGCGTTTTGAGTCTTGGCCGTTTTCTCTTCCAGTGCTGCTTTAATCTACGCGAAAACACATATAGTTTGACGTTACATTGACTACGCAGAGAAGGCCACATGACTCTACCCGGAATTGCTCTCGCGGGAAAAAAGGAATTTAAAAAAAAAAAACAGAGAGAGAGAGAGAGAGAGAGAGAGAGAAAGAAGTGATTAAGAGCTGAATTTACCTTTTGAATTGCAGGCAAAAAATTGTTGGCCGGTTGAAAGACAACTTCATTCCCCTGTGAATGTATAACAATGACGACGGTCAGAGGGGACCGACCCATTCTTCTTGCAGAAACAATAAACGGTGATGTTATTCTTAAAATAAAACATTCTTGTATTACAATTGTAATATTTACTAGATGAAATTCCTGCTGTTTTGCCGGTTTTCCTTGGATCCCATTTGACTAGCTCGTGTAGTCTCTGATAAGGATGGCGTAAAGTAAAAGTGTGTATACCTTCTTATTATCGTGGGCCATGGCATCGTACTTGCCATCGCAGGACTTAACTGGCCTGGGAGGTGCCTTAATGTCCATCCCATGGCTCCCTGCATAGTATACGTTACTAAGCTGTACAAATTCTCTGACCTGCGCATTAAACGAACATATAAAGAGATAACTATCAGCTTTGCAAAAACATCAATCAAGAAGTTGAAGAAGAAGAAACTAAAATGTAGCATTATACTTGCCTTGTCTCTACTCCTGCCACTAATAATTGCCGTTGGAAAATATTTCGCTACTTCGCGCAATGCTGCCCGCATCTGCAAGAAATCACAAAGGGAAAAAAAAAAAAAAAAGAAGAAGGGATTTTTGAGCATAAATAAGCAATTATACATGCATACATATATGTGTTCACACTTGGCGTGTGGTGTATATTTTATTACCTCGTCGGACATGAAGGCACGATTGGGATCATCTACAATTGGCGAGAGAGTGCCATCATAGTCTAAAAATACCAGGATCTTTTTCCCCTTTGCTTCTTTCATCATCTGCTCGAACGAGCACAAAGCAGATGGGTGTTCTACCTGTATGCGTGTGTGTGTGTGTATATATATATGTAGTTATTTCACTCACGTTATTCACAACACAATAATCTTTTTTCTAATTGAATTTCTAGAAGTTAAGTATGTGCTTGAGTAGTTTTCTGGACCCAGAAAAAGAGTATGCACGTGAAATATTAAGGATTTGCGTTTCTGACGTTAATGGTGTAGCAAACTTCTCAAGGACACATCATACATACAACAGCAATTTCTGGTAAGTTACTGTGGTGATAATATGCATGGAGGAATATCGCTGAAACTTACAAGCCATGAGTTGTAGTTTGAATCTCTGGCAGCTGGAAGTTCCCTGCCGGGAAGATGACATGGATTATTAGACACTCTCCCATTAATAGGGCGATCTCTACCAGGTGTCTGGATCTTTTGTTTATTGGAAGATGATGATGATCTCTGAAATCCCATTGCCCGATTAAACATGGCCAAATTTTTCTTCAACATATCCAAGAAGTGACCCAAAAAAAAAAAAAAAAATTGTCACAACAAAGATTAAGAAGCAAAACCCTGGAAATAGTTGATTCGAAAACAAATATAACGTGAAAAGTGAAAACACAAGTTTGGAAGCCCACGAACCAGAAAAAAAAAAAAGCACATTGAGCCCAGCCGTTAATTAAGAATATATAGCTCCAGCCTTCGAAGCCCTTTTTTTTTTTTTTCTCCCTGTTAGCTAGGGATGGTCTAGATCATCAATTAATGCAACCAATACGCGGCACTGCCATTATCTTTAACCTACAAAATGTAACACGTGCACCGCCAAGTCACTCGAGTTGGGGATAAATAGGTAGGTTACTTACGTTGCTTCGTCTGCCGTCGCAAGCACCTGATCACGGATCAGCCAATTAAAGAATACAACAGAGAAAGACTTCTGTCCAACCCTCTCGTAGTTTTTAGCGGAAGACGTAGTTGGACGAGATGAAGATGAGCAAAGAAAGTACAAGTGAGACGGTCATAGTCAAAGCATACCCAAATCAATTAATCCCCACTAACCGATAAGATTTGAGTTTGGAGTGTAGCTAAAAGCTGCATTTCACCATGTCCCCTCCTATTGTATTTACTTCTTACCAGAACCCCTCCCTGTCTTGTCAGATTGTGTTCAAACTAACTTCAAACAAATTGAGTATAAAATTTGTCTTGTACTTTGACGCATTTAATACTTGAAATCCCAACCCACACCATAGGCGCTGTTCCAACTTCCAACCCTCCTGTCTCTAAAGGGCTCCCATGGTGGGAGTGGTCCCTCCAAGTCAGTAAGTCTTGGTACACTCCACCATGTAGTGTTTAAGACGATTCACTTGTTTTTCCTGTCATACTAACAACTAAAAAACTAATTATTGACATATTAGCTTGTATGAAAAAAATAATTGCCATTACATCCAAGGAACAAGCATGTATGTTTCGGTTTTCCACTCTATCCTAATTTGACTGAGAAGCATTTTTGTCTCCCTTAAACTTTCATCCTCTCCTAATAGTACCGGGTTGGCCGAGTACATTTTAGTTAATTGTATGGTTGTTCAGTTGGGCTGAAACGGCCCATAACAACCAACGAATGAACTAAAATAAACAAAGAAAAATGCCCAAGGGCCAGGATTGAATCAGAATTGACGAACAAGGACCCCAGGTGAAGGCAGCAGGAGGAGACGTCGCGTAGAATCTTTTATAGGCGGTGTTATATGACGTATAATTAATAGACTATAGTAAAAAAAAAAAGGACCCTTGACCGGTGCAATCGGAAGTGTGAACAGAGAAGGAGATGGCTGAGAAGCCAACGTTGCTTTGATCGATCGGACAATAAGTAGGAAGGACCAATATCACATGTCAGGAGGTCAAAAGATTCGTCCAGCAATCCTTTACGCCTGGCAGTTGTAAGGTGGACAGGTCGGGACAAGGGAAAATATATATATCCTTCAGGTACAGGCAAAGCATAGGACGAAGTGTCCAAAAGCTCTGAAAAAGAAAACTACCCCTGGAACTGCAATGAAATTCTGGCCATATGATCTCCAGTTGAAAATGATGACAATCATGTTTTATTAAAACATGATGACAGCCAAATATTATACTAGAAAGTTGCTAGTAAGGTGTGAATTAATGATAAGTTGGAACGTCGGCAAATGCACGTCTCTGGGATTGACACATTTCATGGGATGTATAATAATCATGACCTGTGCTCTAGGTTAGTAGCTGCCTTTGTGTTCCCATCCGTAATATCTAGGTGGAATTGACCACTTTTTGATACCAAAATAAACCGAGCAAGATTTAAAGCTCGCATCACATTACGTGTTTGATGCACCATTATCATATTCGAATCAAAGGCTTTGAATGTGTTGTCTCCTTTCTTCAAGCCTTGTCCCCAGCAGATTAACCGTCAATTAAGTACTGGCCCCATTCTTGGACAACTGAGCATTTTCGAGGAGCTCCACGCAGGTTCCTTAAAAAAGAAAATAATAATAATAATAATAATAACTGACCGACCTTTTCTAACAAAAACATCGTAGTCGGTGAATACTAGAATCTTTCCCGCACACGTGGCACATTCACGAGTCGACAACGTCAACCAGAGACGTGTTCTCTGATCCTGGGCTTCGATTTAAGGTTCGCAATAGCAAAATAGGTCTGTAGAGTTTTGAATCACTTTCTGCCTTGTCGGGTCAAATGGGACCTTCTGGCCCAGCCAGATCAAATGGACACGTGCATGACCCGCAAACCAGTCATTTGTTGTACCTATTCGGTTCTAAGTGACCGTATCGTTTTTGGTTCCAAGGAAAACGACACAGAGGAAAAAGGACCAAAAAAATTTTAGATCAGCGAACATAAAATCCAGAGCGCGTGAAGAACAAAGTCTCGGCCCATTTGTTGTGCAGGTATCGTTCACGCAGCGGCGGCTTGGGAAAAACGTGACAAACGACTCGTGTCCCCCCTCCCCCCCCCCCCCCCCAAAAAAAAAAAAGAATATTCACGTTCAGCGACGGGGAGGAAGAGGAAAACGAAAAGCGATTGCTTTCTCGTTTTATTCCCAATGTTTCTCATGGAATTGCAAAACTTTTTGAAAAGCAAATTAAGGTTTGAGATTTTAACATATATCTTGATTAATTTAAACACAAAACTAAATTTTAACATCAACGAAAAGTGGTTAAACACGTAGAGACATGAATGCGATGTAAACCAAAAACACGTTCCATTTCTAAAGAAACAGAGAGAAGACACTGTGTGTGTGTGCGCGGGCGCGCGCGCGCTCGTTTATACACCCACACACACTAGGATATGGCTACTGCCGGAGAAGAAGATCAAAAGATGTATTTTGAATGATTAATTATAGGAGGTCAGAGAGGAAAGAATGTGGAAATTGTATCTGCAGGAGTGCAATTAGATTGGGGGAAATATATAAAATATATATATATATATATATATATGCCTTAATGAAACACATATCAACTAAACTAAAGGGAGAGACATGCAAATAAAAGAAAGTGAAGAAGGTCAATGAAATAAATTAAAGGATTACCAGGTTCGAGCTAGGCGAGTTCTTTATACACCAAAGGGCCTTGTGAACGAGAAAACGAGCTAGCTATCAAGAAGAGAGCCGAAGAGGACTTGAGACGAGAGAGAGAGAAGGGGGGGGGGGGAGATAGAAGGAGAGATGGGGCTGAATGTATGGTACAAGGGGAAGAGAGAAGGTAGAGAGTGGTGTAACGGAGCAGGCTTCATTTAATTATTTATACAAAAAAGGGAGAGGGGATTCAGGGAGGCATGTGTACACATGTATGATTACAAAACCAAAATTGCGGGGCCCGGGGTGGTGGTGGTGGTGGTTGTTTTGGGGGGGGGGGGGAGGTTAGAATTTCCTAGCCTTTTACCACAATTGAAATGTTTGCCGACGTGCCATTTTCGTCGCATTTACCAACATAGATTTGTGTGTCTGTCAAACTAACCCACTAGAAGTCTTAGACTTTTCTTCTTTTTTTTTTTTTCAATTATTATTATTATTATTACCAAAACACAATAGGGGAAAATAATTCTATGCAAGCGGGGCAGAAAAGTGTGACATGCAGTAATCTCCATCGATTTTATGCAATAAATCCACGTTTATGTTGCGATGTCGTTGTACCATTTTGTCATGGAACGAAGGGAATTGCTTGCTCGCTAAGAAGGAATACAGAATGAGACAAAACTAGGCAGCTTTGAGCAGACAAACGCACGTACAATTTTTGTTTTTGCTAGATAACATCATGCACGTATATATATACACTATACTTCTTATTCGGCATGTATATATGTTCACAAAAAGGACGGCAATAAAAAATTAGCCTAAAGTTTATAGTTAATTCTAGAGACTCTGAGCCTAATGGTCCGTAATGGTCACTCTGAGCCTATAGCAATTAATCATCTGCCATCGTACTGACCCCTCCCCCCCCCCCCCCCGCCCCCCCCAAAAACCCTAAACAAACCCAATAAAAAACAAACGAGAGAGTTAGAGAGAGAGAGAGAGGTTATTTACCACCGTGTAATTAAATCAAACCTCGAAGATTGTAATTCATGTACTCGCTGGTCTAAAACGGCCCTACCTTGTACAGCAGTAGAGTAGGTCTCTCTTTTTTTTCTCCGCCAAAAGCAAATAAAGTAATAGTCACGGACGTAATTAAGGAAAATTGTAAAAGAGTGTTACCGTGGAAGTTTTCCTGCATTTTCGCTTATAATTCCTAGAATGTGACCCATGACCACGAGTTATACCCATGAAGTTTCCTGTCAAATTTTTATTTATTTAATTAATTAACTTGCATTGCATGGCCGACTCCCGAGATCCTTCCAAGATTTGACAAATCCCTCTGCATGATATCTTCAAAGAAGGCAGCGGTAAATTCCATAAACTTTGTGTTATTTAGCTCTACAATTCCTTGGTCGGTCGGTCGTCAACGTCAAGGAATTTGCTAGCACTTTTCCTCGGGAAACCAAACTTCGTAACTTTTCACGAGAAAAATTGCTGAATAGTGCATTTCTGTATTCTTCCATTAGAGTGAATTAAATATTAACACAGCAGGACTTTAAAAAAAAAAAAAAAAAAAAAGGGCCCCGAATCATAAATATCACACGAGACTTAGTTTGAGTTGATTTACATTTCAAAATAGAAACAGGCTACCCAATAGTTTCTTGTTCCACGTACCCAAGAAAAACAAAAAAAAAGTTTCTCGTTTCGTGTGTAGCTTACTTACATGATCTGCCGCGTTACCAACTACCATGTGGACTAGTTAAAAGCTCATCATAAGTTTAGAGGAAAAAGTGAAAAATAATAGAATAGGAAAAAAAAAAAAAAAAAAAACCATAAAAAACACAACAGCCAAAACAAACGAAAGAAAGCACTGCCGTTGAATTTTATTGCCCTTGTAGCCCGTTAAAAATAATTCCCCAGTCTAAACTCTGAACGTCGGGCCATTATAAGGCCTGACGTGAACAGGACTGGTTTTAGCTCACAGTATGATCGTGACGCAGCCACTGTTACAAAGATGATTAGCGTTGGAAGCCGGAAGTTGGGAACCCATTAATGTGGCGAGATAACAATACGATACTGACATGTGCGAGAGCAAGATAAAGCTGGAAAGTCTTTTTCTTCTTAGTTTTTAGGTTCTAGGGGACTGAACTTTAAATCTGAAATTAAGAATTTAAATAATTTTATAATTAGATCTGGTTACTTAGTAGCAAAGCTGAAAAGTTTTTTGGATGAATACACATGCATCATACAGAGGTCATTCGTACTTATTCACGTAAATCCTGCCTCTGCATCACACGGGAAGGGGACTGAAATGTCCAAACCCCAGGATTCCAAGAAAGTCTCTCGCTCAGCATATAGGCTTACAAAAAAAGAATCAACAATGAATTGATCTTATTTTATAACGTAACGTCGTGCTTCCTTCCAAACACAAATACGGTTACCGCCCTGGAGCAGTTCCTGCTGCGTCCTGAGGTGGCAATCCCTCGAGAAATTTGGCGTAAATGGCAGGGCAGAAGACCCGCCTTGGCAATCCAATTGACAAAGCAAGAAGCAGAATATATTATTATGCAGCAGCGTGGCAGCTTAAACATAACTGGTACAGACTCCAGCTCAGTTGGACTATAACACCGAGCCTTCGTATCATGTACTGATGGCATTACTTAATAGGCAGAAACGGAGGTGTTTGAGGCAAACTTGATTATAGTCCTGAAAGATTGTTTGCTTTCTTGTTTGAGGTTTTTTAATTTTATTTTTTTAATTTTTTCTTTTTAAATAGAGAGGAGTTCAGTTGTCACAAAATTATGTCCATAAAACCCAAAAAGCCCTGGATCATTTGTTGATCAACTTTGGCACAAAGAAGTATCTACAGTTGGATCAGCTTTACAAAATAGATGGGGACCAAAAAAAAAAAAAAACTTACCTATGGGGTTTTTTGAGCTGTTTCCTCTAGCTAACTTTTGAGCAGGTTCTGCTTCATCAACATTAGCTTCTCTGGATACTTCTGTAACCACCATTAGTTATCATGCTTGACTCGTCCATCAACTTCTGTGGTTTCAAATTTCCCGGATTTTGAGGCATTCCCCACCATCTGATCCACCGCATAGTTTGGAAAATCCTTCCCCATTTCTTCTTGAGCTTTCATATCAGTCCCCACCATCAGTGCTCCACTGGTTTCTGTTTCATGGATAAGTTCCAATGGGGTAGCTGCTGGATCTAATTCCCGAAAACCCTTTGGAGCATTATTAGCTTCTTCTCCTGTAAGCAGATAATCCGGGACCTGATGGGAGAAGCAAAGCATCTCTTCCTTTGGAATTCTCCGGACTGCACTGGGGTCTGTATTGCTACAAAAAACTGTCTTAAAACCAGTAACCTTAATCAGAGGACTAACAGATATGCCTAATTCTTCACTGTAGTCATCAAGCACTTCCACCATGTCATATTTGTGCACGACCTTGTCAGGAGTATTTTCATTCCATTCCGGCGACCAATATCTGTAGAGAGCCCAAATATCTCTCTTTCTTGGAAGTATGCGAATGACCCCACGACTGCATTTTGTCCATTTGACCTTGTGTGAAAAAGAATTTAATGTTACACTGATTTCACGCTTGCCACTCCTGAAGTCACCACAGGTTTTGGGGAAACCAGAATCCACCCAGTTTGGAAGACCGAATTCACTGGTATTTCTTGAGTTAAGCCAACTGATCTTCATCTTAAATGGCTCCAAAGATATCACCTCGTGAATTCGGGCATAGTAACGAGGCATGCCATCAGCTTCATCGTACGCAGCCCAAACCTGTTCCACTCCAAAGGAGCTTTCAGTACGGTCCAAGTCAAAATTGTGAAAGTCAGAATCTGGAACATTGATTGACATAGGTGCAGGGGCATCTTTATTGGAACCATCAGAAGATAAGACAGACAAAGACTTCTGATTCTGGTTTGCTTTAACCCTAACAGCAGAGTTATCAAACATTTTGAGATTATTCAAGACACATTTTTGTTTCTGATGTTCTTTCAGCTTCACTTGATTTGAGCCCCATTCTTGAAGCTTTTTATGTATGCTTGATTGTGCCTTTGCCGTCAACATTCTTCGAACTTCAAAATAAGATAAGTCTCTCTCAATTATGGGCCTATGATTGTAACCTGAACAACCATAGATCCTTTGGGCTCCCCTACCAGGTTCAGAAACATTTCCCAAGCCTGCTCCCCCATCTCCCAAGCCATTCACACAAGTTTCATCAGATCTTCTCCTCTTATTGACTTGCTCAAGGGTAAAAGATGAGTTACCAGTCATTGTAGAAGTATAACTCCTATCCCGTTTACCTGCTACTTGCACATCCTCATGTTCTCTCTTCCCTTGCTGATGTGCCTGCCGAAACACACTACCCTGAGCAGCAGTTGAAGCAGATGAAATATTGTTTCCAGCACCAGCCAATTTAGAACACTGATTCCACTGCTGGTCTGGCACATTAATTGAATTACCCACTGCAACGTTCTCGAGCCCAGAACTTTGAGCTACCTCACTATTTCCTCCTGTAGTAAAAGGGTTACCATTTGGGGTGCGATGTCTTGAATTCTTTTTCTTTTGGCGGGCAGAAGGACCAGCTGACCTCATAACATTTGAAGGTGGAGCTTTCTCTTCGGCAAAGAAAGCCTCACGACAATTGGGGCAAAGAAGGTTGTGATTAAGATAAATCCTCATATACTCATACTGTGTCTTACAACGGTTGCATATAGTCCAAAAAGTATTGGGTTTCTTAAAAGCAGGGGAAGAAACTACAGTGCTTACTGTTGGAGCACTCTTCTTCTGAATGCTTGGGTCTGAGGCCACAGTACTGTTGCAATTGTGGTAGCCATTTATACTAGGTGGTGCTGATGGAAACTTACTCTGGGTTGATACTTGTCGCTGAGATAGGGCCATGCTCAATTTCTGGTTGTATTTGGTTCTCCTGCCTTTGTCAGATAACAAATTCCAGGCATCTGAAATCAGATTAAATGCACCATCTGCACCTGGAGCCTTGTTTTTATCTGGGTGAAGGATAAGAACTAGCTTCCGGTACTGTTTCCTGATAGTCTCATCGTCAGCCCAAGGGTTTACACCAAGCACCCTATACCAATCAATGTCCCCATTGCCCATTTTACTCTGTGCGGAGATATATACATCCAATGTCATCAACATCTGTGGAAGACTGTCAAGCTCAGGATACAAGCTTTGAGCCTTCAAAGCAAACTTTTTTGCTCCAGCATAATCCTTTTCAGTGAATTTTCTCTCAGCAATCTCCTTGGCTCTGACAGCTTCATCTTTATTGCACTCCATAGTCTCTGTATGTACTACAATATAGTCCTTTGTCTTCTAACTATAAGAATGTCACAAAGATTAAATGTTGAAGACTAAAAAGGTTCTTTCATAGTCAAAGCCAAAGAGATTGTACCAATTTAGTCTGAGAGCTGCTCAAACAATAAAACAGGCAGATTAACCAAATATCACAAGACATTGCTGCAGAATACCTATTCAGTCACTACAACTTTAAAGTAGAATAGATAACTGAGCATTCACAGCGAATCAAAATCATAAGTACTTAAACCTAAAATATTTGATTCCTTTTAGATTGATCACATTAATTGACATAAATTACAAGAGTTCTTTTTTTTTTTTTCCTTAAACAGAAGAGTAAGTTACATCAATCTAATTTGAGCAAAGAATGTCAGTAATAAAAGCAGTCTAATGCATATATAGATTACTTGATATGGTAGATGACTTAAAATATTTATCACTCTTTCTCACAAAACATAACTTTCTCTAAACAAAGACAAGTAGGAATTATCAAAGCTGTTCATATCCCGTATAAAACATAATGAAAGAAGTTTGAGAAGCAAGAAGCATTAAAATTCTCCTATTGTGATTCTATATATACACGTGTTGTTAGCACTTATTTCCCATGCACCGCCATACAATGAAGCTGATATTGCTGCAATTATCATAAGCACAAAGGTTCACGCTGCAACCAACCGAAATATGGTAGCTAAAGAAAATACAGGCTCTAGACATGCAAATGCAAACATATTATGTTCTAGGAGTGTTGCAGTGAAGGATGTAGTTCTATTAATCTTTTGACAAAAGACTATATACTGAATGCTAGATATGGCAATTACTATACAATAAACATATTTTTCCTTCACAGATACAGTAGTCAGATAAAAAGCTTTCATCCTTTGTTTCAACCAAATTTTCCATTTCTTCCCTTTCATCAGAATCATATCCTGTCCCGATGAGTTCCATCTAATCAGACAGAATAGCACCCTGTAATCACCTTGCAACTCATGCTGCACATGGCTGCAGCATCAAACACACTTAAATTTTTTTCATTTTTCCTGACATCTAGCAGAATCATACCCTGGAAATGCAAAACTTTATGTGTTCTTTACTGCATGCTGATGTCAGCATAGGAGTGAATGAGGCTTTGTAAGACAAGATTATTTAATATCTAACAAACAAATCACAAGTAAATACGTCCTGATTTAATACAAATGTCCATGCGCGGACACTTTTTGAAGTTCCTGAAAAGATGTTCTAAGAGACAGATAAGATAGTTCACCATCAAATATGCGGGCGCGCGTGGGTGTGTCCGTGTTTTTTTGTTTGTGTTCGCTTACATCATGCCCACAGCTTGTTCATATGAATACCATCTTGTTAATCATGCCATACACTAAAGTAATCCTGTATCCTCTCATTGTCTTCTTAGTGCAATTCCAAAACATAATGGCATGGGAAAGCATATAATCAAAATGCACTGCCTGTAGGCTAAACTAACATAAGAACAAATGTCTAACAAACTGACATTGAATGTGACAAAGAAGAGATGTACCGAATGCAATTTAAAGATAACAACCATGGCATAAAAGTAAAGGCTTCTCAACATGATGAAAAAGGGCGGGGTGACAGAGGGGGGGGGGAATTTCTTTCTTTGATTGTGATCTGTACTTGTTATTACCATGCAGATGAATGAAATTTAATATTTCTTTTCTTCAATTGGACCACAAAGATACATGATTAATGGGAGCCAGATTTTTCTAATTTTGTTTTCCCTTCTACTCCTATCAGAATCTATAAAGAAAATTCATGTGTGAAAAAGAATCTCGTGGGCAATTGTTTCAGGCATTTTAGAGTTAGCTGGTGATATGATTTGCAAACACTACTACCAAACAGAGTTTTAAATTAGGGATCAATCATAATGGATCAGAATATTCATGATAAACATTTCCTAATAGCAAAGCACACTCAAAAGATGTGAAAAAAGGCAAAATGAAGTTTTATGAGAAAGAAAATGTAGAAGTGTGAAGTTTAAATACTCTCACTTGCTCCTTTTCCTCTTTTTTTTTTTTTTTTTTTTTTTCCATTTTTCCCTAACATAGCACCACAAAACAATGCTTACATCAGTGCATTCAGAAAGCCATACAGAAACTACGAAATACAATGAGATTCCTAATCTCAAGTATGGCAACATCCAATTCTTGAGCAACCAGGTTATCACTGTAAAATGAACAACCATGCAATGCAATCAAATAACCTTAATTGCACACCCAAGTAACCCAATTTCAAATCATCAGTTACTACAAGTAATGTTAATTTCCCTTCTTGTCATCCTTTCCCAGTCTAAAAGTTTGTCAAACTCGTTTTGACAGTCCAAATAGCTCAAAATGCCAATCTTCAACCAAAAGTAACGAACCCAAAGAAACCCTAAATTTTGGCATTCAAAAGAGCTAATGGGTTCATTTTCAGAGCAAATACAGCCAGCATGCAACCAATCCAACAAATGTGGAATATCATGTCCCATCAGTTCTTCAGCATTTCTCGTTAAAATCAACTAGAAGATTACATCCAACCCACATTGAAGCTGCAAAAAGAGCGTCTTTGGCCAAATAAAAAAAAATAATAATAAATACAAAAAAGGTCTAATTCAACCAAAAAAGGAAAAAAACAAAAACAAAAACAAAAAAACCAAGGCAAAAGCAAATCGATCAACATACTACTTCATGGATCTACAGTGAGCGCTTTTGAACCAAACGCAATAACGGTCCATTTTCAGTATCTGAATTGCCTAATTCAGTTCCGAGGGAACCTTACATTCGACAATCTTCGAAGATAGTCTGAAATCCCGAGTTTTTTTTTTTTTTCTTAAAAAAACTGCTTTTTTTTTTCCCAAAAAAAAGAAACACTAGAAACATTTTTTAGAAAAAAAGAGAAAAAAAAAAAAAAAGGGGACAGAATTTACCTAGTAAAGAAAAGTGTGTTCAGATGAAGAAATTTGAATCTGAGAGACCAGACCAGTATGAATCAGCATGCAACAGTGACTCATTTGTCCAAATCCCCATCAGACCCCCAACCAGAAATTCTCAAATACCCAGAATACTATTATAATAACTCAATACAAATGTATATATGCAAATAGAGAAAAAAAAAAAAAAAAAAAAAAAAGAAGAAGGAGTAAGTCTGCGTTTGGTTAACTCAAAATATTCCACCTTTCTAATAAAAAAATAACTGGAGTTGGAATTTAACTCTCGAATTGGGTTGAGAAAGGTACCAAAAGTAACCCAATTATGATTAATTTTTAAACCCGAAATTAGGTTTCAATATTTGCCAGATTTGGGTAAATTCATATTTGTGTGGTCCAATCTTCTTTGATTATTTGGACAAATAATAGAGCAATAACAATAATAAAATTTTAATCTTAAATTTAATGAAAATGATTACATGAATTTTGGGTCACCTCGTTTTATTATGAATTGTCTCTTTTCAAATTGTCCGGATTCTTATAATTGCAGTGTTTGTAATCCGATTAATTATTAAACGGGGTCGACACCTTTCAATACCTAAACCAAACACATGCCAGTAACATTTTCTTGACCAGTAAATGTGATTTGTAATATTATTTTTGGACGCATTCATTTCAACTTACATTGAAAATGAGAAACCAACCACTCGGCTCGAATGAGAAGGAGACCGACAAAATCAGTTCACACAACTGGCATTGTCTGAACTAATCATTTTTTTTTTCTTTTATTTTTACTGCCAATAATGAAGTAATGAACCCCGCATGCACGAGATTGCAATGCAATTTGATAGGGCCAGAAAAATAGTTGACTTAGATTTGCACAGACATCAATTCAAAAGATTCTTTTTTATCTCCTTGTTTTACAAGGCAGCATGCGCGAATTCTTGTACTGCTGCATTTGCCAATCAAAGCACGTCCCAAAACTGGGAAGAAGGTTGGTAGATTTAATGCCTTACCCCTCCGTTCGTCCGTCCTCCCATCTCCCCAACCCCCCCCCCCTCCCTCCCTCCCTCCCCAAAAGAAACGAAAAAGAAAAAACAAAATAAAATAGTCTCGAGATGTTTCACAAAATATAACATGGCCGCCTTGTATTTATTTTATTAAGAAGCAGTCGGGTGGGGTTAGTATTATGCAACACCTTGATCTTCTAATTTTTGTACCTATGAACACAGAGAATGCACCACCGCACTCAAAAAGATTGCAAGTACCCAAAAAAGAAAAAAGGACAGTAGAACTAAAGACAATTTGAATTCCATAATTCATTTCAATGATCATGGGAGGACTGAACTACGACTTGAGTTGACAGGCTTGCCATGTGATATTCTTTTTCCGGTGTATGGAAGCAGCCGTTCTTCCTATAAGCATGGCTTTGTTTCCATTATTCTATCCATGTAAATGCACCCTATCGTGCTTTCTTACTATTATTAAGTCACTATAAAAAAAAAAAGAAAAAGAAAAAAGGGAGAGGAGAGAACAAACGACTTTAGCTGGAATTATTGCACCGCATCTCGTAACATTCAATGCACATTCAACAAAGAAGAAAAAAGAACATCTCCACCCAACGTCATTATTGGCAGAGTGAAAAAACGAGCTTAACGGCAATTTTAAGTGCAAAGGAGACAGTGGCCATTGTTCCCTCCATGAATGATGAGTCAAAACAACGCTCCCCCCTTGCCCTCTGTGCACCACCTTTGATACTTTGGTCCCCGGTTGACACGTGGGGGTTGTACTGCTTTTGCCTTAGATCCGGACTTCTGAGAGTCCTATTCGGAGATGAATGACGCAACCAAACTCACAATTCAGGGAAAGTTTGACCTCTAAATCTTTGCTTGGGGATGGACGGGTGCACGGTCAACCCGTAGGAACTTCGACATTCCACGAGATTACATTACATTCAAATGCGTAACGTACCCCAGAGGCCAAGAAGCCCAACTACCAGTGAGCTCGACCCCCTAATTCACCGAGAAACTCCAACTCCACCATCCGCGTTCCCCATTGTCTTGGTTCTTTTATTATTATTATTATTATTATTATTATTTATCGTATTACAGCCTAGCTTTTGCTTGCTTACTTCCCATGCACGCGACTGGCTGTCACCTTTCGCAAACATTCATAAGCTTCGGATACAAGACAAAGTAGCTCCGTTGGATGATCGACGAACCTCATGATAGCTGGCGGAGACCGGGACAGAAGGTGGCACGATGCAAAATCCCTCACTTGATGCAAAGACTGAAATAACCCCTGGGAAGATGCACGGAAATATGGACAGCTTTTACATAAAAACAAAGAATGAATAAACAAATTGCCCCTTGATGTGCAAATTCAGATATCATGAATGCTAACGATTTGATATTTGGTTTACCTAAAATTCATGAAGTCCACACATGCAATACTAGCTAGTACTTGAAACTAATCAACATGTGAAGTGCATAGATCTAGATCGCTGTGCTGGTGGAACCTCACCACAATGCAAGTTATGTTGTCAGAACTGCCCCGGGTGAAAGCAGCCTCCGTTAATTTTCTAACAGCTCCCTCAGGTTCATCTTCCGGTCCGGGCAAGCGAAACAGCATCCTAAGAACAACACAAACTTAGTTGAGCACAGAGCCATAAAAGTAAAGAAATACTGGTCGTTATGCCTATATGCCCATGGATAAAGAAGCCAACATGTTCCATCTGGAGTCAAAAATTTCCATTGTCATTAAGAAAAATGTGTCTGCATGAAATGCTTTAATGTCTGTCATGAGAAGGGGGTGGGTTAGCAAATTGGCCTGCTTACCTCATTGGGTAACACATCCCACAGTCCATCACTTGCAAGTACAACCAACTCAATTTATTCATCTATTGCCTTAACCTGAAGTAGGAAAAGGAATAGAAAATTATGCTCAAGTAGTATTTGATAGATTTGGAATTACAATAATATCATATCCAATATTTCAACAAAGATCCCGATCAAAGTATACGAAGATGCATTAAAGGGATGGAAGCAACTAAAAATACTAATTAATTATTAATCTGCAAATGTTTCCAAGTTGAACCATGCTAGTTGAGCAGCCTTCCACAATTTCTTAAATTTCCTGTCTTTGGAGAAGGAAAAATTCAAATCCAAGTCAATGGTTACAATCGTTAGCAAAGCCGGATGATCCGTGGGACATTTATTACTGCAGATAATATAAGATGCAACGCCATGTGAGGAATTATAACTTCCTTTCTCCATGATTCCTAGGACAACTCAAAATTCAACAAAAATTTCAAGTCATTTTATTCACAAGGAGCTTTCCCCATACAAATTTCTCTTTTAAATATTAAGCAGACAAACAGAGTAAGCTCAACTCACAAAAGAAATATTCCTTAGCTAAAAATTAAAGGTCATACATAGTGACAGATTTCTGCAAACTAATAAAAAGATTCAAGGATTACCTGGATCTCAGGTTCTGCGACGACAAATTGCTTCAATGTGCGGTTACCAAAAGCACGGGACATAGCTAATATGCCACCTACCCTCCAAGTGCCTGATAAATGAAACAAATGAAGCCCAAAATGTTCTTCCACTTCATCACACAAGCAGCATGTTACGAAAGGCGGCAAATTTCTCCACCAGGGATGCAAATTTGGTGGAAAATTAATCTTTTGCAAGCAGTAAGCAGAGGACCACGAATTGGGTTAGGCACCCCTATTAGAGCAGCATAGCAAAAAATTGGTCTAGGATGGCTGATGGCTTTCTCAGACTCAACAGGTTAACTATTGATAAGTGGGGCTCCCAATATGCTGCCAGGGAAATTTACATCCAAAACCTGCCCTAGATATTATGCATGTGCAAATTATCTGAATGTTGAAACTATTTACATTAATCGAGGACATAAGAAAATCAAGTAGCAAGAGAGCTAATACAAAGCACTCAACTTATCAGTCCTCATTTATCCTTTCTGCTAAACCTTAACTTGGTTAGATGATCCATGACAACTGTGCTGCAAAACCTTTCATCCTCTAGATGGTTGAACCTCTTCCAGACATTCAAAAGAAAGAAATATGCCAAAATGTCTATGGGGAAAGTCATTGACAACTACTGGCAGACTTGAAATTCATTGTCACCGTTACACCCAACAGGCTACAGAATTTTTAACAGGCTTACCTGCCCACATCACTACACCCCCAGCATTTTCAATTCTCTTCTGCTCATCACTTCTGTTTGGTTTATGATCCTCAGTGAGGGGCATTGCTGTACGAAGAAAAGGAGAGATTAAAAAAAAATAGAATCAACATTGCTTGGAGTATGGATGACAATTTGTAATCCCATCAACCACAGATTAAGCAAGATAAATATCTATCAATCACACCCTCAAATGCATTTTTTCTACTCTTAGGAAGGTGCTTAGTATATGTGCAGTACCTTTTCCAGCCTTTGACATTGCAGTTCGTGAATCGCCAACATTGGCGACATAAAGATGGTTACCCACTAAGACAGCTGTTGAAGCAGTGGAACCATCATCTCGATAGGTGTCTTTTTCAGAGTCCAAAAAATCCACATCTGTTTGTTGATATGTTTCACCTGCATAGTTAACACATTTATTATAAAGGCATGAAATCTCATTTTTGAAACCTTGTGCTCTGCAGGACCCCGCATCCAGTGGGCAGCGGATGAAAGACTCAGGCCCAGTACATCAGTCTCAGACTATCCTCAATAGACAAGTAATTGGACATCAGCATCTACATGGGACCCTGCCTTCTGAACACTTGCAACAAAAGAATATGCTACGATAGCACGATCATATTAACAAAAGGCAACAAATGGTAAAAGGAATTGGAAAACTTGAACTCACTTATAGCCAATTTGGGGTTTGTCACAAATTGTGGATGCTTTAATAGATTCTTAAATAGGTGCTCCTTCAAATACTCAGCAGCACGGGAACCACCATGACCTGTAATGACACATCAAATATCAATACAATAACCCAAAAACAAGGGTCTACAACCAACAACACCAACCAGTTTTCTTTTCCCAAAAGAAAGGGAGAGTTATCTTAGACTTCTCATGCTACTCATACAGAATTGTATGTCCTAGCAAGCATAGGTTTTCCAACTCATTATGGATAGCTGAAATGCCAAAATACGAAGTGTACACTCAAAGAAGGCAACTTTGAGATATATAAGCAAACTTATCCCCTTTGGAAATCATTATAATAAAAGCAACAACACATAAATGAATATTCTCTTTTTCTAGTAACTTTGTCTTAATTATAAACTTGGCTGCAGCCATGGCCAACAAAACAGCCAATTGCCCATTTTTGCAAAGATTTCATAGGAACAGGCCATTAATATCCAAATTTGCATTCAAAAATCATAAACTGTTTCCACCTGCTGCAAATCACTTGCACGGACCATACTTAGCATTCACATAGTAGTTGTCAGTTGAAGAGTGACAAAATAACTGAAAAATCAATCTCATGCAATAGCGTGTATTCTTCCAATTTACCAGTTTGGATTCATTCTAACTGAGTCCAGATGAACACAACAACATAATTTGGTAATGTCATTAAGGAAAATATTGTTAGGGCTCCAACCATCAAAGATTCCAAACATGTAGACTGCTTTCCCATCAATCATTGCATTTCTATTATCATAGAAGTCCTCCATGGTTGCTCTTTTTCCCCTAATACTTGAGTACCCACAGCTCAGTTTTCCGTCTTCACTGCAAATAAGGTAAGAACCAAGTCAAAAATAGCTTGTACCACAGAAATCAACTGCTGGAAGACAAGCTTATTATTCTGATCAAATGTTATCCCTGGCTGCACACTTGTTAATGTCAATTTGCCTCTAATTATCTGTGAAGAAGAGTACATGAATTACCAGCATAGACAACTGAAAATGAAAAAAAACAAAAAGAAAAAAGAAGAGTTAGCACATAGTCCTCAGCATTCCAATGTAAAACAAAAAAAAAGTTCAATTATAAAAATAACAATGAGCCATTGTCTGTTTTCCATTACTTTGGAAATAGATGAACTCTTAATCAAATCAACCTGTGAGCATTGAAGCTGCAAGAAGGTGGGCCACGATTGCTTAATAGTATGAGTAATATCATATGACCACGAGAGAAACTGAAAGAGACACTCAATCCTTACAACTTCAGGCTTCGAAAACTTGTCACACATGGAAATTTATCAATAATTGCATTCTCTTAAAGCAAAACAACAACATGCTTTTAAAAAAACATTCACAGTTAATATAGCCCCAAAAACTTTGACAACATAATTATATGGATAAAAATGAGGAACATTCGAACACCTTTTCCACCCTCCACTAACATTAACGCCATCATCCACTTTCTCCAAAAACATATCAACAAGTGGTCCCTGATTTGCTGTTGAGCCTGAATCAACCATCATTCTTAAGCTCCTTGAAAATCTGCTATTCCGCGTACAGCTTAAGTGCTGGCCAACATGCAGACTCCTCCCAAAGTTGCAGAACCGAACGCTTGTTCCAGAAAATACTCCAACTCGGGCAATCGCACTTCTTAAACAGCTGTTGCATACCATTTAAATAGAGGAGCCCGGCCGAGGCAGCAGAACTCTGACCGACGAAACAACCGCCAAAAGTCCAACAACATCACGACAACCGGAAATCACAAACCAAATCTCCTTGAAATTAATTAAGAGAACTACACAAAAAGAATATCATTGGTCGATGATGATGCAGCATGTGGGACATAATAAAAAGAAAAAAATGCATAAAAAAAAAAAAAAGGGATAAAAGCCAAAGTGAACAATGAACTACAGAGGCTACGCGGCAGTAATAAGTCACCAGATTACTCCTCTAATAACCAACAAATACGAAATGCAACAACCTTTGTAATTGTAGAATCGACAAGCATTCCTTTTCTTTTCTTCTTTCAAATTCCTCTACAAGTAACTAGAAAGAAAACGGAAAAAAGTAAAAGAAAAAGAAAAAGGAAGAAAAAAAGACAAGAAGCGGAGAAAAATTCAAGAACTAAGTTGTAATTCGATAATGAATCCATGGGATGGATATAAACAGGGCATGCAAAGCCCAAAACCAACGTCATTTATATCAAAATTGGAAGGTCTACGTGTTCATTTAATGGGCGAAATATT
The DNA here is from genome assembly GCA_037832385.1 of Rhizophora apiculata. Lineage (NCBI taxonomy): Eukaryota > Viridiplantae > Streptophyta > Magnoliopsida > Malpighiales > Rhizophoraceae > Rhizophora > Rhizophora apiculata. Next base: position 8,020,478 of record CM075428.1, on the reverse strand, counting down.
AATTCAAAAGTAATCAAAAAACAAGGGCAGGAATGGATCCCCAAATTCTTACACGCCTTAGTTAAATTGACAGTGATTCCCCTGAATAGAAAAGCCAAATATAAAGAAAGAGAATGACACGAGGAAACAAGAAAAAAAAAAAACAAAAGAGGGCGGAGCGAAAGTGCTGTGCTCGTCTTCGGATTTGCCAATGGAAACCTCCAAACTACGGGTATAAATTATGTGCGATCTTCAGACAAGACAATTACACGCCTGCCTACTCCCGAGAGTACTCAGGCACTAGGTGGTACTAGTAGGTCTACTAGTAGTCGTAGTCCCAGTAGTCCTAGTAGTAGTAGTAGTAGTAGTAGTATTGGAAAAGGTATAAGGACCGGGTGGGTTTTGACTTTCAAGTTGAAAGAAGGGAATCGGATTGTACCCAAGCAATGACGGATTCAATTGGTGGATTTGGTTGGAAAGCGAAGGGGGGACCTGATGAAACTGATATTAAACAACCAAAACCCAAAAATAAGATTCCGACGAATTATTTCTGTCCGCGTGCGCGCGTGCGTTGGAAAGAGAGAGAGAGAGAGGGAAACCCTGGAGATTGGTAGATAGATAGACAGGTGGACTAGATTGAGAAAATGCGGCAGAGACTAAGGAGAGAGAATGGAGATTTAGGAGAGGAGAAAACTACGAGGACGCGGAGATGCGAGCCAATTGATAAGGATGGGTTTTTTCTTTTTTTCTTTTTTTTATAATAAATAAAATAAAATAATGGGAATGGCTGAATGGAGGGAAGAAAAAGCCATTTTTATTTATTATTTATTTATATTTGCTTGTTTTCTAGCGTCTTTGTGTGTAGGTGTGTCTCGGCGACGAAGAAAAGTGTCAACGTGGCACGCACTTCATGCCTCCACTTTGAGCAGCTATCTTCTGTTACCGATGCTATCGTTGTGACTGTTGCTCGCCGTCGCCGCAGAACTGGTGCCAGAACCAGCCAAAACCAAAAAAAAAAAAAAAAGACTTTAATTTTAGGGTAGAGTACTATAATAGTAAAGGCAGTAGGGGTATGCATTTGAGCATGATCTCACCGTCTATAACCATTTGAGGGTGGATTTGACTAAATAGCGATACAGGACGAAGGCAAGCCGAGAAGAAAGCGCAGATTATCTAACAGTTCTTACACCTTCTTCTTCTTCTTCTTCTTTTTTTATTTAATTTTAATTTTTGTGAATTTTTTTATATCAGCGTGTACGTTCACCCCGTTACTCTCACTTGAATTACTACCAAATTCTTTTACTCAAAGAAACTGTAATTCCTTATTTCTTGCCATTTTTTCCTCTTGGGAGTTGGAGAACGAAAATCTTTTCGGATAAAAATTATTAATGACAGCGCTAACTGGAGATTTCGTATTTCTTGCATTCAATGACGCTATGATTTTCCCAGAATCTAAGCCAATCAATCGGCATTCGTTTCTCCGCCATCAGCCTGGGTTCTTCTGAGTCAAGGTCGTCAGATGTAGTTCAATACTTCCAAAATAAATAAATAAATAAATAAATAAAAAAGAATAAAGTTAACATTCCACTCGTGGATCACATTCCATGTCATGCACGCAAAGGATAAATTAATGTGCAACCATGCCATAAGCCCTTTTCATGTCCCAGAAAAGAAAAAAAAAAAAAAACAAAAACAAAACAAAAAAGGAGCATTGCCATTTTGCTTGTCGATTAGCGAATCGAAAGCATCAAGGAATTTCACTTTACCCCATCTCCCCTCGCTTTGCGTATCGTACAACCTCTAATTCCCGTTCAGTTTTAAGGTGCTTTCATCTGTTGATTGCTGATTCACAGACAATAAGTTTTGAACCATCCTGATATTTTTATAACCCAACTAATTCAAAAAATAAAATAAAATAAAATAAGGACTAAGTTTAGAACTCTGCTTGTATTTACATATTCAGCCATCTTTTGCTCCTTTGTTTGCTTGACGATCCCCCTTTACTTTTCGACGGGGCAGTGGAGAATTGCTTAATCGCTATTTTCTGGGTAGTAAAATTTAGGCCGCAAAAACTCCCACTGCAAATCATGCAGAGGTCAAGACACGAGAAAGGCATTGGTTGAAGCCTTGGTTCATACAACCAGGCAATTGTGGGGGAAGTCTTCCAATTCAAAATGCACATCTACAAACTCCCATACGTTTATTTCAATGTTTTTCAGACAAGCAAGCAACACCAAGAAGCACAAGGTTTAATGCATCCCATAACCAATAGACCGCCCAGTGAACAACCATCATCAACCAAATTGTAACGTAGCAAACATAATACATGTAGTCCACATTGTTCAAATGCTTGAGGAACCATAGCACATTAGGATAGAACCACTTTCAAGTATCACAGCAATAGAGCATGTGACCCTACCTGCCACAATAATCCATGTTAATCCACTTTCAAACATGCTTACATGTGCATTCATCAGACCAAGCAGTCCTGACACAGCCATTTGATAAACTAAAAGTTGCATATTCCATTCCCTGGGGTAGAAGAATCCTGGAGTGCATTCAACTCTCTCTTCAAAAATGTTGGCAATGCAAATGCAGCGGAGTGAATCTGTGGCAACGGACAAAGACTACGTTAAGCTTTCCACTCACAAAGAGGAACAAGAATAGAGGGAGAGAGAGAGTGAGAGAGTGAGAGAGTAATAAACTGCTCAGAACAGCATTGTTTTTCATTTTTCAAGGCTGTATAACTTCTTGTTTACGGGAACTTATAATCCAATTATGATTATGGAGGAAAAAAAGGGTGACCATGAGCAACAAAGAAGCCAGATCATCACATCACTTTGATCATCCTATTGCATGTTACAAGTATACTAAAGATTTTCTAAGTCAAGAAGTGTGAAGCACAAACCAACTTGAATATATAAGCTCATACCTCTGAATTATAGAATCTAAGCTCTCTTTTATGCTTAGCTGCTCCATCTACTTTCTCAATAGGATTTACAGGGTTCAAGAAGTCAACAGGTGGCCCTTCTTTTGAGCATAAGAGAAATCCAATCACGCCACTGCCTCAGATAATGAAGTAGATAAGAAACATATCACAACATGTAACAGACTTTGCAAATTCTCAAATGAATGTTTGTCGATAGTCATCAAACATTCACTAAAGTCAATAAGAAAGGTTACAAAAAAATAAAAAGGCAATGGAAAAATATAAAGTTTATCTATATTGACTTATTGGGCCCAATTTGAGCATAAGGAATAAAGTGGCAAACCAAGTCACGCTCAAAATTTGGACTTCAGGGAAAGTGACCAAGTACAAATCAAGTCACCAAAATTGTCAAAGAAAACGGTTTTGAGACCAAAGGACCCAAAATCAACTATAAACAAAACACAATCTGTCATTACCTTGGATATGTCGGAACACTTGCCCAGGCATAATGGACAGAACCCTTGAATGCTTCTTGGCAAATAGAGATCATATCCTGAATAAGATGAGTATGGAGCCACATACTTTCAGTCATGTTGCAAAGGACTCCACCAGGTCTTAATGCTCTAGCTAATGTCTCAAAAAATGGCTTCTCTACAAGCTCTTGGGCAGGTCCTGAAGATTCAAGAGCAATTATCAAAAACTCGTCTTTTGAAATATCCTCACACTGGTTGAAGTTAAAAAAAATAATTATAAAATCTGAGGTCATATATAATTTTTGCAAGAACTTCAAGAAAAATCCTTAGATACAAAAAACAGAGGATCCAGTGTTGTAAAAGATCGCTTGTTCAAGCAGTACCATAGTGGGGAAAAACAACTTCTACCACAGCTGAAAGAGAACAACACACCCAAATGGTATTGAAAAAATTGATATCAAGGTGCATATCTCACACAGAAGCACATGCCACATAGGACTGAAGAAAGAAATGAATCCATCACACCTACCAGTTTCCCCACATTTGATGCCAACACATAAGTTATGCACAAGACAGGCACATATGGCAGCTGCCCACATCCACCTCAACTCAACACATTCTTAATCCAACACAAATATGCCATAGCAAAAGTAAATGAGTTAAAATAGTTCAAATACTGGAACATACCAACAGGATCAGATGAATCAACAATTATTGCATCATAATTCCCTTCATGAGAATGTTGTAGAAACTCAACAGCTGTTAACATCACAGACAACTTATCAGTTCAGAAGGAAAAAATTTACCCAAGAAAATCTGAAGTTATGCACAAAAATTAAAGCCCTTGATGAATATGTAACATATCAGATTGGACTTACCATCACCTACATGAAGTGTGACACGGGAGTCCAAAAATCCAACTGATAATTCTGGAAAGAATTTCTTCGACACCTATAATGGGGAGAGTTATTGAAAGAGGTAATGCAAGATGGAATGGAAGGCAGGTGAAAAGTTGCAGTTACATGAGAGGACCATGAAACCATCACTTACATCTATAACCATCTTGTCAATCTCACATATGTCAATATGCTCAACCGAGCTATGACGAGAAATTTCCCTTAGAACACCACCATCACCACCACCGACAACTAGAACCTGCATCATGTGTTTCAATTAATTGAGCACAATTCATGAAAAGTAAATGTGTCATGTAATTACAATATTAGTAAGACACAAAGATACCTGTTCAAATGATTAAATGAAAGAAACAGGAAAACTATAGAAAAAAAAAAACAGCAACTGGAAAGCGTTAAAAAAAAAACACAACAAAAGAGGTAGACAGATATAAAATCTTTGGACCAGGTTAAAGTCAGCAAACTGGAAAACTAGGAAATAAGGAAACATACAGATTTAGGAGAAGGAATTGAACAGAGAGGAAGATGAGCTATCATTTCCTGGTATGCACACTCATCTTTCTCAGTCAACTGAACAATACCATCAAGGACAAGCACTTTCCCATACGCTGAAGACTGCAGAGAGACAGCTCAATATCAGAATACATACATCATGCCTGTGCCATGGAGTCACACAAAAGTGAGAAAACATCAGCCACCAAAAAAGGTTGAGAAATTTAAACCTCAAAGACTGAGATCTCTTGGTACTCTGATTTTCTCCTGTATATAACGTTCTTTACTTCCAGAGAATGAGCTTCTCCTGCAAGTAAGATAAAACACTATTGACTGTAGATATAGTGTCTGACATCAAAGAGACAAAAAATGGCAATTCAATTTGGCAGTAAGATCCTAGTTCAATCCAACTTTATACATTTCATTCGATAGATGCTGTCACAGTGAAGAAATTTCATAATCCTTCGAGAGTCAAAGAAAACCATTTTCAAAAAGAAAACACTCAGCTATGTAGACTGAGACATTCTCGACTTGCCATTGGTTTCTTCTGGTATGTGATGTCGTTGAATTAACCTCAAATGCGTAATCAGCAAAGCAAGTCAAAACAAGCAACGAAGGAACAGAAGTGGAGAGTAATATCTATCACATTACTCTTAGTAGATACGTCATAATATCAAGGAGAGGGAGAAAAGGGAGTAGCAGAGGTATGACAGTAATGCCTACCTGGCCACATGGGATTGTTGAAATAAGCCTTTTTGCTAGCCTTGCCTAGATGAACAAAAAGAATAAAGAGGGCCAATATTAGCAACAAATCTGAAAGAATAGACACGCCCAAAACGATAGTGTAGAATGGAGAGCACGATAAAATTAAACAAATTAAGTCAAAAAAAAAAAACGAAGATGACTGGAAAACAATAAAAGATAATGACCAGAAAAGGAATGAGGTTCTGAGAACCACCCAGAAACAACAGTAGAATGGCATTTTGCATCCAGCTCGGGTGCACAAGACTTTGCTTTCAAGCAACAAAGAGGAATTCCCTTCTCTGAACCATTCCTGTCATTCCCCTTCCCATCCATAGTCTTCTGGCATGCCAAACCTCTTCCTGCGCCGACCTCCATAGATTATCTTTTTCTTGGCTAGCTCCAGTCTCCTGCACATGAGAATTGAGAACAGAATTCATGATGAATCAAAACTCGAAAATTAGAAAAAAGAAAAAGATAAGAAAACAATAACACAAGTTACTACTCTAATCAACCATCATGAGTGCGCACATTCTTTGTAGTAAGTCACAGACATTCAACCCTCCATCGCCACGGTTCGGCATGATCATCAAGATTTCAATTGTATGCTAAATAAGCAAAGCCAAAAGCAGCAAGTAACAATTTGATATTCAAGAAAAAAGAATTATGGTTTTTTTTTTTTTTTTTAACTAAGAGAAAAAGAAGTAACAACGTCGAGGAAACTTCCCAAAATTGGTTAATAGCAGGCAAAACAGACACTGGAATACATTCATTTTTTTATTATTATCATTTTATTTTATTTTATTTTTAAAAAAAAAGGAGTTTAAAAGGAGTATTTCCACAAAAAACACTGGAATATATAGAGCAGGTGTCAGGCATCGGGTAGTCGGGTGCATTACTTAAATATTCCCGAAGAGTACCAAATGAAACCTGCGATGGTATGCCATCATTGAATTCAATAATGGCGCCATAATCAAGTCAAGCGTCTAACTGTGCGGCAGAATGCTGACACTTGGGGGATGTCAAAATCCGTTTAAATAAATAATAAAAATAAAAATAAAAAGAGAGAGGGGGGCCAACTTTAAATGAGAGAGAAAGAAAGAGCAAGTCAAAAATCAAGAAAATTTTTGAACAACTGAAAAATTTCAAGAAAATTCATTCGGTTAAGAAGAAACTGCTAGAAATATGAGAAACAGGAGAAAAGAAAGATACTGAACTGGCTACAAAGTATTGATCATTTCTTTTTTTTATAAAAAAAATAAAAGAATTCCAAATAAGAACTGTAATAGTGCTACTTTTTTTTTGTTTTTTTTTTTCCCCCTACACCTGTTATACAGATAAATGAGAGAAAGAAAGAAAGAAAAAAAACTAAAGAATTCAATTTTCTCGTTGCTCTAGAAAACCAACCAGAAAGAAAGAGGAAGAAAAGGGGTAGCGTTTTATCAAAAACATCCATAAGCAACAAATACCGGACATATAGATAAACAATTACAAGAAAAACAAAAAAGAAAAAAAATAATAAAAAAAAAGAAAAAGAAAAAGAAAACACCGGGTTTCTATCACAAACAGAAAAGATAAAAACCGGATTGAAAGTTTAAAAGAAAGAAAGATAAAAGGGGCAGAAATCTGACCTTATGTTGTTATGGTAATGGCAGGAATTAAGGAAAGGTGTAGAATTTCTTCTAAATAATTAAAAAAAAATAACAGAGAGAAAGAAAGAAAGAAAAGAAACGAAGGCATGGAGGAGGGGGAGTGGGTGGGTGCGAAACAGAGAGGGGAATCCGAGAGAGAGAGAATTTGAGTGTGAAGCGCGTAGAGGGAAGAGTGAAAGACTCTCTCTCTCTCTCTCTCTCTCTCTCTCTCTCTAATTGGTGGCACTTCTATTTATTTTATTATTTAGTTGTAACATGTTGGATAGCCTTATAGGGTCTCCTTTCACATCAACTTTCAATTATTATTATTAGGCATATAAATATATATATTTTTTATTTATTATGTTCTCCATCCTTGGGCTACGTCATCAATCTTCATATTATTTTCTTAATTGTATCCCCCGTAACCCGCTGTACATTGTTTATTATGATAATAATAATAATAATAACATCAACAATTTGTCACTTATTATATAATTGTAAGCTAAATGTTTTATTTTAGGACTAGATAATTGCCACGGCGTTCGAACCGCAATGGAAATAAAGTTGTAATTTGAACATTAATTTTGACTAGGACAAATACCACTTAGAAGTGGAAAAAAGGATTTTTGTTTTTTGTTTTTTTTTTTTTTCGGTTCAAACTTATAACTCAACTAGTTTAAAATATTTTTTTTATTATTATAAATAATAATAACAACAACAAGCAACTAACTGAACCCTTTAAAGTTGACAGAAGAAAAACAAAGTTATTTGCATCTAATGTCAAAGAAAGGATAACCAATATCTGTCAGGGAATTAATGCCCTTCTGTTTCCGTATTGTCATGGGATTTTCACAGCGAAACAAACAAAGCATGGCGGAAGGCTATAATTGAAGCTGCAAATTGTTAGATCGCCTTTAATTATTGCAAACTCATTGCTTAATGACCTTTGTTTCTCCACATTGGCTTTTGCTTCTGCATCGCACGGTCTGAACTCCAAAGTCTTTGATACGGAGAGATATGGAAGGGCCCAGATGTCAGTGGATTATAACTGGAGTATGTTCGTTTACTTTGGACTTCTTTTTTTTTTTAGTTTTCCTTTTATTTTTCACGCTTCCTTAGTTCTGACATGGGCAGACCGCTTCTTGGTTCTCAGTTCTTAGCTTAGTTCTCCGCATTCCCACCCCACCCCCATTTTCATCTCTTTCTATTTTCATGCGGCCAATTTTGCTGCATGGCGTGTTTGTACGGGTCTGCTTCTTCGGAAGAATGGAGTGGAAACGTATGGATGATGGATCCGAATAAAAAGCATGATAGCGGCGGCTGGTGTTTTGAGGGTTGGAGGTGGGTGGACCATGGCAAGTAGATTTTTGTCGGGATAACAACGCTTGAACTGACTACACGGAGAGAAAATTTCTGGTCTCTTTCAATTCCAGGGGCCACGCGTCCTCACACGTATGATAAAGCCAATTTTGTCTCCCTTTGAGAATGTTACTGTCACCATAACAGCTAGCAAGCCACTCATATTCCACGGAAATGTTGGTTATGTCCGATTTTATGACTGCAAAGGGATAAAAACACTAATTGGTCGGATGTCATGCCTCAGTTGTCGCGCGAGTTGAAATGGACGTTTGATGCATAATCGTGGAAGCCAGATCATGACATAATTAATTTGTACGCCCCGGAGGCCGTCGATCAAAATACTGCACTGACCATTAAAAGTGAAGCCAATCACCTCAGTTTATCCTACATTTAACAGCTGCCAAGTTTCCCCGCGTCCATGGACTTGGCAGCCTCCGAGAAACGTACCAAGGACCAGAGAATCAGCCTCGAAGGGCTTTGATTTAATAAGCTCCATGGCTTCTTCCAGACGTTGTCCCAGCAAATCGGCCGTACATGCGTAATGTTCCATTCTCGGAACAATCCCATTATCTAATGGTCATGACTTCCAAGTGTTTCCATCCCCTCCCAAATCAATCCCATATGACGACGAGTTGACAAAGCAGCAATATATGTTATCTCACTCGGCCTCAGGCCCGCCTCTAGAATGTTGTTGGAGCGACTCCAAAGCTCTAGGCCGCAATACCCGTGACCATTGAAGTCCAAGGTACCGTACAACATTGCCATCTCTATATCTCCACACCTTGAGTACTTAAGAGATCAAAGCATTAGAAATGTGAAGCTTTTGACTTGAGACCTGATTTCATCTCCCGAGCATGGATTTGCTACCATTACCAATTGCTTGAGGCTCCACTCAAAAGACTAGCAAATGTGAAAACATCAAACCCGGTCCCTGGGTTCTCGAGTTCATTGTAAAGCACAAATGCCACTTCCAAACTCAAACTCATGGCATAAGCATCGACAATCACGTTGTAAGAACAAACTCTTGCAAATTAAAGCAGTCAAGACATTTGGAGTGTAAAGATGAGGAAACACGAATAGCGGGAGGTAAAAGAATTGACATTTCAGTTTGTTTTGCTTTTCTTGATAATCACTATATAACATTTGTTGATGGAATCGGATAGAGCAGGTACTTGAGAATTCAACTGATCAAAACAGCAAAGCAAAAGTCACAATCACTATAGGAAAAACCTTGAATCACCTATTCCGGTGGGGTCTGAAATGTCTGTCTTATTAATGCAGAAATGGAATTAAAATCAAAACATGCCAACACTCCAAGATGCCTGAATTCGATTGTGAGTTTATAACCATAATTTGGCATACTAAGACAGCCTAATTTTGTAAATTTGAAACAGAGCAGAGAATAGGAACCGGGGGTTGGGGACGTTGGTCAGTTTTTTGTAATATAAAGTTAAATCATACTTCAGGATTGACAGGAAACAATGAACATGCTTAACATTAAATTATTCAATAAGAATTTGCAATCAAACTACTTAGACTCTATATAATCAGCTGAAACGGTCGAGGACCAGTTTTCATCTGGATAATCCCCACTATCATTCTTTGGCTCTGCTTCTGGAAAAAGAACAGGCTTTGGAGGTAATTTAAGGCTTTCTAAATCGCCTTCACGCATCTCCACAACTTCATTTATTGGAAGATGATTACTAGGATTTATTTGTATGCACCGCCACAATGCCACAGTAATCATCTTCTTAACTAGCTGTTCTTTTCCTTGGGCAGCATCTTCCCCTAATTCAATTTTCCCCCTGGTGACTTCATTATGAACCCATCCAGGGAAGTATTGAGAAGAATTTTCTGTCTCCGCATCTGCATTCAAGTTCTTCTTTTTCCCAGTCATTTCCATTAACAGCATCCCGTAACTATTAACATCAGCTTTATATGAAACATTGCCAATGTTATTGTAAAATAGTTCCGGTGCCATGTATCCTATTGTTCCTCTCACTGCAGTAAACAAAAGGGCACTTTGACCAATGGAATTGCAAAAATATGCCCTTCAGCATAATCCAAAAGCTCACTCTGGCCAATGGAATTGCAGAAACAAGAGTGAAAGCAAAAACACAATTTATCTTTATGTTCGTTGGGCATGTCACATCCATACGCAGTTCCGTTATTCTTCAATCTACAACTTCGGCCTTTCGCTTCACGAAGTATTCCATACTTTGGTTCGGACCAAGTATACTATTCGTATGCAACATATCAGATGGAAGTGGCGGAAGGTCATACATCTTGGTACAATTTGTCAGGTACAAGCTACCAATAAGACCGCTAGAATCAACAACTTAGACCCCACAGCCAGGAACATCGAGGCAAGGCACGGGTGCTGGAATAGGAGTCTCTTTCTCCTGCTAATGAGCAATTGAAGAAAGTGCAACTGCTGATGAAATGTGACTGAAACTGGAACGGGAAATTAGATCAAGTGAAGCTTTTGGCCAGGTTTCACAGGCGACCATCTGGGGCAGTTGCAAGTATCTGTTGATACACATTTTGAAGCCGTGGCATGCATTCCTGTGCAAGATAAATCGAACCCAGGATTACCACAGTGCTTTGGCTGCCTGCTGCTGTTCGCGAACAGGAACCAGATAGGCGGCCCACTGCCACCACATGTCAACTTGGCAGCCATCATAACTAAACCCAAGGTGTAGGTGGTGGATTAATATCATGAACAAGAAAAAGAAAAGGAGATTCATATCCAAGAAATGATTATTCTCAACAGCACATTCGAGGATTTAGATACTGCCTTTTAATTTGCTGCCCTTAGGCCCTCAAGTAATGAGCTAATGGTCAATGCTCATGTTTCCAACAACCGATGTGGCCAACTCAGATTTGGATATTTCACTGACTTGTGGAAGATGCTTTGTGCAATGGTCCGGGTTTACATACATTTCCTTACCTGAGACACGAGTGCGAAGGCTCAAAAGAAGGGGAAAAAAAAGTCATGTATGGATTGCAAGAGGATTCTGAGAAATGTGGGAAGTCGGTCAATAAAGAAAACTGCAAAAGTGCAGTGACAGAAAAGGAAAAGGAGGATCTGGGAACGAGAAAAATCTCTAGGTTCTATGCAAGCACTTGTCTTGGTCTCATATGCAGGGGAGGAGAAGGAAATTTCAAATCGAAGCTTCATCATGAGACTACTTAAGATTAGATTAGATGAGGCGTTAAAGATAAAGAAAGCAGCATGTGTGCAAAACACATATATCAACTGTTGCAATCATAACAGAAACTCTCGTTATGGATGAGTTAAGAAAAATCAATTATCCTTTTTCGATTGAGAATAAACACCGTTTTGTAGATGCGAGAAGGACACCGAGACTTGCCTCTAAAGAACTGAACCCTAGCCCATGCCTACAGCCCAAAATGGTGCATAATGCAAAACAGTCAAATAACACCCAGAAGTCACCCTTCTCAATAGAATATGCAACCACAATGAAATTAATAATTGGAAACTTATAATTCTACTTACCATTCTGTTTTGTTTTTTCTAAAAAAAAAAAGGCAATAAAAGAAAGAATTCAGTTGGCCAAGGCAAACCATACCCCATGGAATAGATGCTGCAGACACCATTGCAAAGCATATTGTATAGAGCAATGTATTTCCATCCCCGCCTGTTCAAAGCACATTATATAGCTGTAGTTCAGAGTCTGTAAAGACAAGCCTACAGATGAAGTTATCACAATAAAAACCTAATTTCAAAGAATGGCTTATTGCCATATTGAGATACAATCTTCAATAAAGAATGGTAGTTCAGACAGATAGCTCTGTTCTAGAGACCAGGATCCCATCAGTATCTGCATACAGCCACTCGCCATCAGAGATTCTTGTCCCACCGATGGTTATCGGAGCATGCTTCTCTCCAACACCCTTCTTATTGGCTTTCATTGGATGAGAACCCAGAGCTCTCACTCCAATATCACAACCATTGATCTCATCAACATCCCTTATGCAGCCATTAACCACTATACCGGCCCATCCCTTATTCTGAGCTTGTACCACTGGATTGCCTCCAAGTATTGCACACCGCAAACTGCCACCACCATCTACCACAAGAACTCTGCCATCACCTTTCTCCTCAAGAAACTCACGGATCAGAACATTGTCCTCAAACACCTTAAGGGTCACTATTGGACCAGAGAAGACTTGGCATCGACCATAAATCTGAAAAATAGGCTGAAGTGCCCGAAGCTCACCACTTGAAATTAGCTGTGGATTTGCATCACAAACTTCAGCAGTTGTGACCAGAGCTATCTAATCCAAGTGAACATCAGAAACATTAGACTGATAAATTAGAAAATAAATAAATACACACATATGCATAAGAAAAACAAATATATTAGAATGGTAAACAGGCCAATAATAACATTGAACCCACTATGTGAAATTAAGATTGACACTGATCTTCCCTTTCTTCTAGTTAGAGTGAGCCGTGGTACAAAAACCCAATCAAACACCACGCATAAGGTGGCTTCGGCCTTCGAGCATCTACACCCACTGAACTGTTTACTGATGAATTGAAGAAACACATCCAAATAATATAAACAGAAGCTAATACAAACTGTTGCAGTGCTAACAACAAAAAAACAATCTTATGCTTTAAAGAAATGACAAACATGAAAGCTTCTTCATGTTTGACAACACAATTGATGTAACATAGTGCCCTTTCCAAGACCATCTTTGGGTCAAGCAATTGGATTAATTTCTCCTTCCAAATGATAATTTTTCAAGACAGCATCTAAGTTATAAAATCTAAAGAGATGTCAGGCAGTTGATGGTTGTTGCAAGAGCTCACGCGGCCAGTCTCCCAGAGAAGAGTCCAACACTGCTTTGGAGTTGATCCCTTCTCAAGCGCACATCTTACATCTCCGGCTGTTTCAAAAGCTTAAGCTTATATGAAATCAAAGTGAAAAGTCGCGACAGTATTATTCCAAATGAATATATATGCATCAGACGCTGGAGTCAGAATCCCATATTCAGTGGATATACATCAGCAGATAAGCAACCGCAGCATGTTATCATTACTGATGCACTAACCAAACCATGACAGCCGTGCAGCATAAACATACAGTATATGGAAAGGCGGGCGTGCAATTAAGGAATATTAACATTTAACAGATTTTTTTTTTTTTTTATTTGAAGGGATAAAAAAAGACTGAAACTTTCGTTTTCGTTTCATTCGTTTCAGAGAATGAACACGATTGATTGAGTTAAATAGATCCAAATGCGAAGAAATATTTACTAAAACAGAAATCATCCCTTGTCAATTTCGTCGTCAAGTCTGAACACAGCCAGCCATAGTCCACTTGGATGGATCACGGAAGGATTCGCTTAAGACAGCAGGCCCCGACCATATTCTAATGGAAAAATTACAAATAGAAATTACCATGGAGATTATGAGAGAAATACCAGCGACTGAGACCTTAGACGAACACAGCTAAGTAATCCGTAGGCGCGATTCAAAGGAAATGCAGGTGCGGTGAGGGAATGAGAAACAGAGTCTTGTTTACTCCTTCAAAATTTAGACAGAATAGGAGGAGAGTCATTCAAGCAAATGCCAGGAGAGAGAGAGAGTTGGGAATAGCCCGTGGATACAATGGGCCTCCAGCATTCCAGATGGCCGCAAGAATCCCTCAAAAAGGGAAATAGGAGAGATGGGTTGGCATGATTGAGTGCACGGCAGATTTAAAGGATTAAACTCGCAGGTGGCAACATGTCGAGATTGAGTTACTTCCACCACTACTTGCACTAGAAACAACATGGCAACTCCCACGTACACACCAGCCGGCTTCACATTTACGGATTTAAACAATATTGTACCATCCACAGCAAGCATGGCAAATCCCGCGGGATTGATTGTAAACAAGTAACAATGATCTGCAAAGGCCATTAACATGATGAAACTGCTCCTTCGCACACAACATAAACCATTTGAAGGACAATTCGTTATTCAGTTCTTGAACAACGTAGCCAAATCCATAATGCAACTTACAAAAATGTCCATCAACCCTAGCGGATTTTACAAATCAGCTCAAAGTCCACCACAATCGGCTCAAAATATATTGTTTTAGCAAATACTTTTAAGTCACAGCAACAAATAAATAAGAGAAAAGCCAACTTGTTTGGAACGTCCACATTTATTGGTAGAGCTACAGGTACTGCCACGATTAATCTCTAGCCCAATCGCAATGCAGACATCTCAAGTCAATTTGTGAATCGTTTTCAAGTCCGCTGCTTCCTCGAGGGTCCCTTTCTCGGCATGGTCCCACCACTTGAACAAGAAGTTGTCCACAACTAGTCTGAACCAAGGTGACAACTTCAGACCCTCCTCACCAGCATCTGCTTTACTCAAAAGCTCCTTCAACTGATCTCGGCTAAAATACTTGGCATCAGCCACCTCATCAGGGTTTGGATTCATGTTGACATCACGGACAATGAAGAGCAGGTAATCAACTGCAAGTTTGGGGCAGAAGAGATAATTACAACATAAATCTAAAAGAAAACCCAAATCAAGCTGGGTCTCATGCAGCAGGGAACTTGCATGCCACGGCTTATACTTAGTAAGAACCAAAGACCACAGTGTGGTCCTAATGCAGATGTTCAATAAAAACTTCAATTTGACACGAAGAAATGTGAGAAATCTTTCAGGACTGAAATGAAAGAACTATGAAACATTACGTTCATGCTCGCCCCACTTTCCATCAGAAGGAGCCTTGTAAAGCATGCGTCCCACAGGAAGAAACTGATCAACAGGCACATCTGCGGCAGGAATACCGAGCTCATCCAAAAGCTTTCTTTGTGCAGCATTCCTCACCCCTGTTACCAATAAAAGAGGAAAAACAAATGAAAAAATAAAAATGAAGGTGTCATAGAACCAGTAACATTTCTCTAGGATGCAGTCTGATGGAGAGGAATATACCTAGTGCATCGTCATCAATAAGCTCAGATTCACGGTACAGAGGATGGCTACAACAAGTGTTTGTCCACACAAGGGGGAAAGTCACCTTTGTAGCAGAGCGTTGCTGTCAAGATTAATAAATAAATAAACAAGCCTAATAACTCAAAATCTTAAGAAAGACCATGAAATAATTGATGCTAAATTTAGCATTTTTGCAACCACAAGAGCGGATTCTTTGCATCACTGGCACTATCAAGAATTAAGTCCTGCTAATGTCAGTCATTTTGGAATCGCATTATGTGCAAAAATCCTTACAAATACACTAGCACTGGACACCAGTGAAATTGAAATTCAACCCATTTACAAGACAATAAGTTTACACCTGGTAACATGGAAAACAGACAAGAAAGTTTTAAAAGTTCAAGGAAGGAGCCTGACCCATCAATTATAGGATAGAAAAAGGCTAAAGAGAAATAAGCAAGACCAAATATATTCCAAAATCAAAACCCGACATGCATGCCATAAATTTGCAATCTATAAAGAGAGACTGCATACCTGAAGGAGTAGCTCATATTTAGAGTTAAAAAGGAACACGCTAAAAGCTCTGTGTAATGATTTTCCCTTCAAAATATTCTCCCATAGGTGACCTGATTTCCAAAAAATATCTTCAATTACTCAAAGAGAAGGGGTAGCTTCTTAAAATCACAAAAATAATAACCAAAGAGCTATATAAAGAAGGGAAAAAAGGGAAGGAAGGAAGGAAAGATAAATTGACCATGAAATTTTTGACGTGAAAATGGCAGCTACTTACAGTTATATTTGGAGTCATGGCCGACAACACCATCACTTTCGTCTACTAAAATGCATCTGCAAAAAAATAAAAAAATAAAAAAATAAAAAATTTGGAGAATCACAAATAAAAACCCATCTAAAATATTGATGAAAATGAAAGATGAACAGAAGTATCCTAGTGCCCGTTTCCATACTTTTCAGGAAAATCTAATCAAGAATCTCACTTTTTCACTAATCCAATGACCTAATCAAAGGAAGCCCTGTAAAAGTCGACAGATCCAACCAAACTTTTAAAGCATTTTCCAGTTCCCCGGGATGGGAGGTGGAAGAGTAACGAAAGTTTATTATACAAGTGAATGAAAGAACTAATGAAACAATATTGATGGCAACAGCACACTTTTTTACATTTATATATAAGGAAAAAAAAGAAGAAGAAGAAGAAGAAAAACATGTATTTAGAGGCATGTAATAGTCATGGAAAAAGTTTCGATTGAGAAGTCAGCAGAATAAAGACGGAATCCCAAACGACGAGTCGTCGTTAGGGTAAAAGCAAAAAAGGAAATTTGGATTCGATTTGGCTTATTTGTCAAGGAGAATAACTAAAGAATAAAAAAAAGAAAAAAATCGCCGAATGAACTGTGCCATCTGAGAGGTAAAAATAGCGACAGAAAAGGAAGAGGGTTGGGGGTGGGAAACACACTCATCCTCGAACATGAGGCGCCTCTGGACAGCATCCATGCCGGCACCGGGAGCATCACCCATGCCGATGGTTGTGGCCTGAAATGACGACAACACCCTGGCGAACAGACGGGACGGCGCCTTTGTGATGCGGTGGAATCGGAGGAGCGACTGAGGGGTAAAATTGGAAGGCAATCTGCAGCAAGGAGAAGAAGAAGAAGCTGGGGGAAGCGAGGAGAGACGACGGATGGTGGATGACGATGATAACGACGATGATGCGGTGTTTAGAAGCCGAGACGTCGCTGACATTTTTAACCCCTTTTATCCAAAATATATATATACATAATAATAACAATAATAAAATTCTTATCTTCTATTTAGTTTCTTTCCGGTAATTCTTTTGACCATGCAAATTAATGTTTGGAGGGGGGGGGGGGTGGGGTTGGTGGGAGGAGGAGATCTTGGGAGATCGATCGATCTGCCACAACTGCCCGCATTGAATGGCAAGCGCAGTGATAATCATGGAGTTCCCTATAAAATAAGTAATTATCATATTTGTGTAACAACTGTATAAATAATTGTTGTTTTCTTTTTTTTTTTTTTCAAGATATTTGATTTGGGCTAATAGATGGTTAGTTGACTTTGTTTCAAATTAATAAGCAGACTCCTTCCCGTCGAATCAAAATATGCATATATGAAAAGAAAACAAAAAGAAAAAAAAGAAGAAGAATAGGAGACAATTATGCAAAAGTTGTAATTGTAAGAATTAGAGGGGCCCCATGTCCCGTCTTCCCATTTATAGTAAATTATTTTCCTAAAAGGTAGGCAGGCAGGCAGGCAGGCAATCTTTCCGTCAGATGCTCTGCTCCCTCTTCATGTCTGGCGAGTGTGTTCTTGGATTTTTTTTTTTTTTTTTCCTAAATGGGCCGGAACGATATACGAAACCCAACACAGCCGAGGTGACCCATCTATCTATGTCCCCATGTGAAGGAAGGAATCCTTTGTACCATTGCATTTTCGGAAGGGGAGGGAGAGGGAGAGGGAGAGGGAGAGGGAGGGCGGATGTGGTTAGACTATGAGAAGAGAACCCAGCTTCGGCCCATATACTTAGACCAGTAAGTAGGAAGACAAGGTCATCCGTGAATGAAACGCAACACAAATCCAAAATTTTTTAAGAAAAAATGTGGAGCGAAAAGAGCCCCGGCCTCAAGATCCTCTGGATCTGGACCATCGGCACCGCCGCCAGTCAGTCTCTCTCTCTCTCCCCCCCGCTCCCCTTGCTTTATGTATACTGGACAGCTAATAGTATGTATGAACTCAATTTTACTTTTTTTTTTTTAATAAAAAAAATTGTTGGTTGGGTCATTGTTGTTGCCGCAGTTTTGGTTACAAATGTTGTCAGAACAAGGTTAAGAGACATGGAGCAACTCGTGAACGCCGAACAACAGCAACAAAGAACCACCGTCCCCGATGCCATCGCGGTTGACTCCTCACCGGAGGCCGACGAGGGCTTTATTTCAGAAACGAAATCATAGGGTCGTCGGTTGGCTTCCCGCTTTTGCACCTGCTCTTCTCATAACTGTGGAGAATTGCACCCATTGGGGACGATGGCCTGAATTTGTGGTTTTCTTACCCATGTCTGTCAACTATATGTTTGTTCAATTTCCTGAATGAATTTGGTATCCATGACCCATCACCCTTCTCAATTTTCTACTCGCTTTGGCTGTTCTTCTTTTTCGCTATAAGATCAATTCGTTTCTCAACATGTTTGTTGAGTGGTCTAAATGAAGTATTTTCTTGGTTCCGTCCGTCTGTGGGAGGGTCGGTTCTTTTTTATTGATTCAAATTGTCTTTTTTTTTTTTTTCGTCTATGGCTTAAACTTAAGAGGAACAGATTGATCATTTGACATGTGGACGACAAATTGCAGCACTGTCTGCTGGCGGTTTCTCCGGATGTTTGGCGTGTGTACTCTTTGAAGTACCCAAGGTTGCTTCCTCTTGTTGTAAAGACACACGGGAACCTATCCTTCCTAGTTCCTAATTTCCACCCCGCCACTGCCCCCTCCCTCATGACCCTTATTCACCCCCCGGTACAGAATACGTTTTATATTTGTTCTGTTCAGTGTTAAACCCCCCCCCCCCCCTTCTCTTTGGACCCTTTGAATAGACAGTGAGAACGAGGGCATGAGCATTTTGTGCTTCAGTTTTCACTCTTCTGATTTACACTTTTGGCGCAAAATGCTTTAGACTGGCCTTTGTGTTTGAACTAGTAATGCGACGGCAAGAGCTCAATTTGATTGCAACCGTCCATATCCCTTTACACAGAAAGAGATGGAAGGATCTCCGCCCTTGGGCTTCCTCTTTTTTCGGTGGCTTTAAGTGCTAGCAGATTCTACTGCTCTTGCCGACCATGTGTGGAATAACGCAGGTGTTATTAAAATTCTGAGCAACTGTATTCTGTAACAGTTGGCATAGGCTCGGAGTGCAGTTGGACACTTGCACACAAAACCAATACTCAATTTTCAATTGTAGTTGGAAAACTCTAAAAACCCAGGAGCAGCTATGTACACACGCCTCTTCATCTTTGCTTCGTGGGAAGTGGAGCTGACAGATTTTGTGATTCTAATGCGACCATTTAGTTGGGCAGTAGAATTACATACTAAATGCAAGGTTGTTCCCAAAAGACGTGCAGGTGAAGTTGTTGGCGACTAAATCGGATGGTTGAGAGCTAGGGCTCAAATGGCGTGCACTGTGCACATCATGCAAGAGAGGCACGCTGTGAAAGAGAGCCAGATGCCTTTGGCAGGCGCTTGGAACAGGTGCTTGCGGACGCATGGTTGGACAGGATTCCCGAATAATAAAATTGTGTGATTTGATTTTGTATGAAAATTTGTAATTGTAAGTTTTACCAGAGTACCTTCTCCATGATGTACCTCTGATAAATATATGCATATACAAAAGGGTGTATTTAACAAACCCCACCTATACAAAAAAAAATAATAATAATAACCCGATTTCTTTATTCTTTATTTTTTTAATTTCGTTTATTTCTTTTTCTTTATTTATTTATGTATAAAAAAGTATTGTTAATGATATAATATTATATAAAATATGATTTATCCAACTTAAAAATATATTACAAAGACTACATAAAGGTATAATTATCTTTTTATACACATCGATTTTCAATTTGTTTATCTTTTCATCCAATTCAAGCGAAAAAAATAATTTTCTATTTATTTTTTTCGCGATTTCTGACTTACCTGGTTTTTTTTTTTTTATTTTCATTTTCTCAATTTTTATTTTTTACAACTATCTTTTTCTCTCGATCTTAGATCCAGCCACACCGTAAGCCATTTCTTCCTTTTCTGTCTCTTAAAAAAATTAATAAATAAATGGTATAATTATTGATCAATCAAATCGATGCTATTAATACCCATACAGAAAACAGAGCTGATCGCACCGAACATCTCTCATTCTCTCTCTCTATCGCCCTTTTTCCTTCTTTTCTCTCCAAAGTTCGAGACGCCCAAATCTGAGAGCGAACTCCTCCGATCCCTTCTTCGTCTCGGTTTATGAGGTAAAGCCCCTTCCACCCACCACCGCAATCTCCTCAATCTCTTCTTGAGATGCTTAATTACATGCACATATTCAGTTGCGTTTCCGTATCTTTTTATCTAAAAAAAAAAAAAAATCCAATTTTCTTTGTTTCTGTTGTCTAAACACCGTGCTGTGCGAACAGTTGAAATTTTTCGCCGATCTTTTTATTTTTGGGTTGATGGCTATTTCCTTGAATAATTTCTTTTTCCTCAGATTCGCGATTCGTTCATTTCTTTGTTTTCTTGCTTTTCTCTTTTCTTTTATTTCTAAGATTTTTGCCTTCTTTGTTGTTGTTACTGCTGGATGGGTTGTTGGACCGAGAAACGAAAATTCGGATTCTTGGGCCGTATTCTTGATTCACATTGTTTCTGTTCGATTTCTCGAGAGCTCAGAGGAGAGAGACTTATGGACTTGGGGCTTTCTTGATCTGTTTATTCCTTCATTTCTTTATTTAAAATTCGTTTTCTTTTTTCCTTATTCTAGATATCTTTCTTTATGTTGTGTTTTATTTTCGTTTACTTCAAAATTTCTATTTGATTATTTTGGCTTATGATTGGTTCTAGTCTGATCCATGCCTTTTTACCATAGTCTTTTCCTGTTTTGTTTAAAGTCTATCAGAACATTCAGATTAATCACTGATTTAATAAATATTTTTATTTGAATTGCAGCTCAAAGGAGAGACCCACTCTTGGGTAAGTCTTTTTTACTCTTAATTTTCTACTGTTTGCCTGTAATATTTGACCATATTTCAATCTTCAGAGTTAATATGTTTTTTCATTCACATCTAATGTAGATTGCTCATTTTCGTAACTGTCTTTAACTTTTGCTGCTTCTTTTTATTTCATATTTGACATTTAAATAGTTGCTTGTTTTGGATCTATTCGAGGATGCAAATTATGTATTCTTGATCTGGTTACATTCTAGTGGAAGTATTACTTTCTCTTTCTATACTTATGGCTTTTGCTATTTATATGTGGATAAAATAGGTGATGGAAATCGATTCTATGTTTCTAAATATCTCGACCATATATGAGTTTTTATATAACATCTCCTGTTTTAATTGTGTTCTCTGAGTGCAGTGGCACGCGGATTAAGACCCGCAAACGGAATATTACAGCACCACTGGACCCTGCAGCATTTGCAGATGCAGTGGTCCAGATTTATCTGGATAATGCTGGTGATTTGGTAATGTTTCTTTTGTGGTGCAAAAGAATTTGTATTTGGTTCTTCTTGTGTGAATATCCTTCACTGGTTTGGTTACTTTTGATGAAAATTCATTACATGCAGGAGCTTATTGCTAAAAGCATTGAATCTTCAGACCTGAATTTCTCAAGATACGGTGACACCTTCTTTGAGGCAAGTTTCTTTTCATTTATTATTCAAAAGTTTCTCGCTTTCAGTGCCTGCATTATGCAATGTAGCATTGCACTCACCAAGCTCCACCATAAGACTAAACAACCAATGTTTCTGTCGCAATCTAATTTTTGTGTTTGTGTAGGTTGTTTTCACCGGAGGCCGAACTCAACCCGGCACAACAAAACCTGATGAGGGAGAGCACCATCCTTACTCCATATTAGACTGCGAGCCTAAGCGTGAAATCATTTTGCCATCTGTGATATACATACAGAAAACTTTGCGACGGAAGCCATTTCTCATAAAGAATCTTGAAAATGTCATGCGAAGATTCCTGCAATCATTGGAACTTTTTGAGGAAAATGAAAAGAAGAAGCTGGCAATTTTTACAGCCCTTGCATTCTCGCAGAAGCTGTCTGGGCTCCCGCCAGAGACTGTGTTTCAGCCACTGCTCAAGGACAATCTTGTGGCCAAAGGGCTAGTCCTTCCATTTATAACAGATTTCTTCAAGGAGTATCTGGTGGATAATAACCTTGATGATTTGATTGCAATTCTGAAGCGGGGAAAAATGGAAGACAATCTCCTTGACTTTTTCCCATCTGCAAAGCGATCTGCAGAAGGTTTCTCTGAGCACTTCACGTGAGTTTTGCTCTTTGCTCCCTTTTTCAAGGATTTTCTGTTTTTGGTTTCTTAAATTGCCCTGCAATTCCCTAATGCCAATGCAAAACTGTTTATTCTGCTTGATTCGAATGCTTTGAATGATTTTTTGGCAGTTCGGACTTTCTGCTATAGAAAAATTTTGCTTTCCTTGAATGTTCTTATTCTTCCGATTAAGGATATGGTTTGCTGTCTTGAACAAGTCAGAATTACTTATTATCTTTTGTGTTTCATTCTCAGTTTTTCTACTTATGCTGTGGTGGATTGGCAGGCATTGTTAGTTGCTGTCATTTTAGCCGTGTTATGGAAATTCGCAGAATATTTTTTTCTGCTGTTTCTATAGATGAGCAGATCCCCTGATATTTGAACTTAATAGGATCTCCATGTTCTGAAAAAGAAACAGTACAACAGCACATGTGGTAATTAGCTGGCAAGACACAATAGATTTATTGTTATGAACTTAAAATATTGTGACTTTTTTTTAGCGACAGAGCCAACATTTTGTTGTGCTATTTCATTTCCTTTTGCGGCTGAAAGGCTGGAATCAGCTGGTCATTGGGTAATTGTGGGCACGAATTTGGGAGGCTTTGGTCTAATAGAATTTTGCATCACTGTTGGACATATTATGATATAAAAGTTTAAAAGAATGTCATTGAGGGCTCTGCTTTGTATAACCCTGTATACATTTAGGGAAGTTTTCTGGTCACTGAAGTAGAGATAACTGTTATTTTTAATCTTGTATTGTTTAGTAGATTTTGTTATAGATAAGTGTCAACCTTTTGCAGCAGACATTTCTCTTCACATGCTTTTGAATTGGCTTACCATGTTCCCAAAGGATGCATTGCACTGTATCTTAGGAGGGAATGATTTTAAAAGTCTTTCAAGAGAGTTGCATGGAATTATCTAATTAAGCCCAGCATAATTTGGTCATTCCAGATGTTTCCATCTGAAGCTTCAGAGCATGTTTTTAAGATTTGAATCTGATTGCCAAACTCTTCTGATCACTAGGTTTTCATGTTCTGCATGTGTTGTGTTATTTAATAGCACTTAGTTCATGGACTTGTAACATGAAACTTATTGTTATCCAATTGTTATGTTTTCTTTTTTCTTCCAGCAAGGAAGGACTGATACCCTTGGTTGAATACAATGAAAAGAAAATATTTGAGATAAAATTGAAGGAAATGAAGTCTTTGTTAACAACCCAGATAGCAGAGGAATCTGATGTATCAGAAGTCATTGAAACAGTGAAGCAGCAGGTTAAAGATGCCAAAATGCCAGAGATTGAAGTTGTGCGCATCTTGTGGGATGTACTAATGGATGCTGTCCAGTGGTCTGGGAAGAACCGGCAACAAAATGCCAATGCTGCATTACGACAGGTGTGTTATTTTGAAAAATGCTATCAGGCAAAAATGCATGTTAAGAATGGTTTTCAATGTCCTGATATTTGTTTTTCTCTTCATTGTAGCTGTCATTTCTGATGTCATGAATTTTTGCTCAACTTCCAACAATCTTTGGGATGAATAGTTGTTGTGCTTATCGAATTCTTGATGCTGTTTGATATCCATGTTATGCATAGGATTTATGTTTTTACTAGAAACTATCTATCTGATACAGTTAATTGCTAGTCATAGATGCAGGCCACATGTACATTGTCTATTGGCCAGCTACTTCTACAGAGAATACTGGAAACACTTGACACTGTCTCAATGATAAGGATTTTGATGTTACAGGTGAAAACATGGGCAAAACTGCTGAATACCTTCTGCACCAATGGGAAACTTGAGCTGGAACTTATGTACAAAGTTCAGGTTCAATGCTATGAGGATGCTAAGCTGATGAAGTTGTTTCCAGAGATAGTGAGGTCTCTATATGATGAGGATGTGCTTGCAGAAGACACCATTCTTCACTGGTTCCTCAAAGGAACAAACTCCAAGGGCAGGTATGTAAACATATACATTCTCTCCACTCTCACACATTTGTTGACAGGGACAGAAATTGGAGGAGTTATGGTGAAAGGCATTTAGAATATGAGTAAAATATCAGACTGTTACCATGGCCTCTGCCAGGTGGAGGGGGCACTTGGTTACTTAAAGGTTAATTTTCAAAATTTTGGGCCGGGTCATAATCCTTCCCCACCCCCAAAAGAAAAACTCAAGGAAAGATGAAAGGCAATGCACGTTTCTAGCCCCCTTCCTGAGATGGAACCCATTATCCGATGGATTATATTACTGAATCATCCTTCCCTTTTTTCAAATATTCTTGGCTTTTCCAATTGTAAGTCTGGTGATGTAAAATGGGGCTATTTATCCCCTTTAGCATCTAAGGTGATTTATATTCTTTGTTTTGCAGCCTTGTAAAGAAGGAACGAATAATGCTTTTAATCTGGTTGAATGACTGCTACCAAGACTTGCTCATTATGCATGTGAAAGTGGAATTTCAGATTTTACCCCCAAATTTCAATATTTCATTGTAGTCTGACTAAACCTGTGTTTTGTGTCTTGCTAAATTTTGTAGGCAAAATTTTGTGAAGGCCCTGGAGCCCTTTGTTAAATGGCTGGAAGAGGCAGAGGAAGAGGAATAAGTGAAGCTGGGTTATATTCGATTCTGCCTCAGTACATGTGTGCTGTTTGCTATCAATATCCGAAATATTAAATCATAAAGTTTCTCTCTGTAATGACATTTGGTGTGCCTGTCTGATGACGATCAAAGGTGAATTTGGTTACTCCTTTGCAATAAGTGAAGTGTGACATGGAACATTGTACGTCATTCGCTGTTCTGGTTTCGATTCCTTTGTGTGTGGTTATTTGATGCTTTGGCCGGTGTGGTTCAGCTCTCTCTCTGTTTGCTTGTGACGGGGGTTTTGAATGGTCCATCAAAACTGTAATGGAATTTAGTGGTATGTAAGAAATTTATTAATGTCCCGTGCATCACAGAAACGGCAAACCAAAAGATTTGGAAAATAGATAAAACCAGAAATTGGATACTATCATTAATCAAATGGCATTTGAGCAGTTGGATCTGGTTGCTCCAGTTCTAGATATTCAGCTATGGTGAATTAAAGACCAAACTGGGATGGGTGGGCTTAGATTATTTTGTGAAGGAGGAGGAGGAGGAGGAGGAGAAGAAGAAGAGAGGAAAGAATTGAAAGGAGAAAAGAAAAAAAAAAAAGGAAACCTTGGCGGAAGGGTACTGGGTTTCAGCAAGGGCTTTCATGATACGAACTTTGCTTCGCTCAATCTCATCGTAGCCGCTTTCTTCTGCAACACTACTTCCACTGGTAATGTGCTCTCTCCTATTCGTAGATGCTCTGCTCCCATCGGCTTCTCTGCAGTCGTCGTGGGATTCCATTTCCGGTTCTATATGACGATCAGACCCAGTGGAGTGATCTCCCTTCTCTCTCTGGCTGGCCTGGCTGTCGTCTATTTAAAAAAGAAAAATGAAGAAGACTTCCATTACCGTTCACGGACGCGTGAAACTCAAAACACGAGGAGAGAAGATTCAAGTAATTAATAAGAAAGGCAGTTGAGTTGAACTTACGGTAAATGAGGCGACTAATTAATGGAGTATGTAGACAAGAGGTATCCACAGTTGGGACGTTGAGAAATTGGAAATGCGAATGCGATGGATAACCGAAAACTCTGGGAGACAATGAATGACGAAGAAAATTCAACAATGTCTTCGGAGCAATGGTTCCTTCGTTGATATTTTTGTGGCAATTTGATGGTTCGCTTTTAGTTTTCAGTGCCGAAACTGTCGCTTTAACCAGAAATTCTTGTGGGCTACGGTCAAAAAGTACTAATACAGTAGGACAAAGCGTCTTGCAAGGTAGAAAGCCGTTGAGAGTGGACGGTATGTCTTTTTGAAAAGGAGATGCACCGTGCACAACACGAAGCATGCCTGTTTCTTCACGTGTCACCCAATCCGAAGGTACGCACCACGCTGTAATTAGGAGAGATTTTATAGTTAATTTTTTAATTGGGAGCTGAAGTGGGATGCTCGTTGATACCGTGGAATCAGAAAGAAAGAAATAAAACGACGTTAACCATTCCGATGCCACCAAGCAATACCCTTCTGGTTACCCGATTCATAATTCGTTGCAATCGTGTTGTTGTCGTCCAGAGGAAAAAATAAAAATAAAAATAAAAATTGAGAGGATCAGTCGAGGCCGCGCTTCGCATTATTGGTTAGCGAATCAATTACTATGAAGTGTAATTGATGGGGCTATTGGGACCAAGTTTGACTTTCACGAACAGAACTAACGGCGCAACACCATACAGTGTCGAGTCAATTACATGATTATTTGGCGCTATGCGGACATGATACGTTCGATACACTCCGATGGAAAGCGCGGCCTCGAGCAAGTTGCCCTCTCAAGCAGGCAGCTGGCAGCTGGCATCACCATAAATTAATGATAACCCGAAACGGAAACAAAGTACATTGTTAAACGATTCAAATGCCAAGGAGCAAAAACCTCGCTAATTTAAGCTTCGGTGCGTTGCAATCATGCAATGCTAGAGTCCGGAGACATATAATTGGGAGGGACATTACGTATTAGGCATGCTTCACACGTTGGGTTAATAAATGGCCCCACAGTAAATTGATGGGGAACCACTGGGACCACGTTTCGACGGGAGCCAGATGTTTTGGTAAAACGCACTCGTATTTTCTAATACACAAAAAGAATTTCTCCGCCGCTGACCCCAGAATTTTGGGTTTGGACTTCTTCCCGAAGACGACAAAGTCTAATTTCCGTGCATTTAATCACCCGCGGAGTTATCTTTAATCATACAATCGTCGAGGGTGCATTATCACGAATGACATTGACATGGATGGACTGCAGCTCGCAAACGGTGGCCGAGGCCCCGCGACCATCCAAATAATATCAGGAAACTATGCTCCATGTAAAGATTTTCCTGCTAGCGGTTTCATGGAGATGTACGCGTGTTATCAAATAGGATTGAGGCATGAAAACCAACATTTCGATCTTTGTTTGTTTCGTGCACAAATATTAAGGGAGCTTGAACAGTGAGTGCCTTGCCATGCCTTTCTTTTTCTGTTTTGGGTCCCCTTTGGAATTTAAGAACTAGGCTTTGTGGGAATATTATTCTTTGAAGTCATGTTCATACTTGAGAGGTCGACGTGGATCCTATAATTATTAACTTCAATTAACGATTTAACTTTTTATTAGCATTGCACTGTGAATTAAATAATAATAATAATAATAATAAAAGATACTTTTTTCTTATTTATATAAAGTCTCCACCTTCCTCTCAAAATATGAATCCCATACTTATTTAATACATGTCTATAGACGTTGATCTTAAGGGCTCTAGAGTTTCTTTCCCGGGACATCACCATGTATTTAATTTCATTTTGGGGTCGAGGTGGTTGTGTGAATGAATTAAAGGTTCGGTGTCTCTCTCCCACACGCCCCACGCACGTACGTTACGTTTTGTGTAATTAAAGAAGAAGACTTGACTTTCCCAAGTGTCGTGGCAGTAAAAAATGACGCCGTGGAGTCATTGTCCAACTAGTTGGCTACGAAGAGGCCACGCGTTCTTCCTGACTCAGAAAGAAAAACCAATCGCAGAATGAAGCAATTATTGCAGGGAAATACGCGAAGCTCCACCTGGCTAATAGACTCATTATCCGCATCCGGCTAGTTGGCAATGGACGTCCCTTGTTTGCCGGATATTTTTCCTCCGCGGGGTATTTTTCTTTGCCAACAAAAGCCGACACTCCAATACATAGTACGACCACAACTCTGGCCTAAGGTGGTACTGGAAGTGGTGTCTTTTGACTTTTCTACATAACTTCCCTTTCTTTTGAGTCGTTGCCAGTACTTTTAAGCTGAATTTCGCAACGTCATTCGATGACTCGTCAGTTGCCAGATCTAATGTTAATTAGAAACGGGGAATTCATCGAATGCTAAATTTTTTTTTAAAAAAAAAAAAAAGAAAACAATGTATTTCTGGTTAAGTCTCTCTCGTCTTAAGACAGAGAAAAAAAAGAAGGAAAGAAATTAGATGTAAAATGAAGCTAACAAGATCTTCGGAGATTTTTGGGCATGACATGAATTCTGGAACTGAAGATACACTCTAACTGACTAATTATAAAGGAAGAGGAAGGCAAAAAGAGATTTGTGTGCCACAACTCCATTTATGTGGAAAATATTATGCTTATTAACAGATTAATTTATGTTCATTTGGTCCACCGTACAAGACGAACTTTGCCAGGTGTCAAATATATTTGTAATATATATGTATATGTATATTTCCTATCCTCTCGTCAATTACCTGCAGCTTAGTAGCATAGCTCCTTACGGGGAATACAGGGCTTGTGGTCTCATTACGTCGGTCCTCCACCAAAAAGTGTGCGCAGCCGGCAGTGGGTAAAGGCAGCCCCCACCTGCCCGACTGATCCAGCAATGCCAGGCCCGCATAATTAATAAGGGCAAAGCTCCTATTGCATCCACCTCGCAACCAACCACAAGATTGCAATTTCAATTGTTTTGTTCGTCTGTTCTGGTTATGAAAGCGACAATGTAATGGAATACCAGTCACGTCCAATTGAGCTTGCTATTTCTATTTCCACTCCCCACTAGTTCCCAAATCCCAGCAGAATAAAAATAACCACGTCCCGACATCGCGAGTCGAACAAATATAACTAATTGAAATATGATGTAAAAAAAAAAAAAAGGAAGAAGAAATTCAAGAAAAAGGAATAATATAGCCGAAATAATCTATTAGTCGTTATAATTAAACGCCGATCTCTCTCTCTCTCTTTTGCTTTTTCTTTTTTTTTTTTTAATCCAAAACGAAAACCTTATTGTTGCTTACATGTTCTGATACTCTCTCAACGTATCTGAAAGTTGTGAAAGTGACGCGCAAGCAGACACCCCGCGTCCAGATTGTGTCGTCCTTTTTTTTGTTTTTGAAAAAAAAAAATTTTTTAATTTTTTTATTTGGTTGGTTTTGTGAAACTGGCCTCTGGCTCTCTCTCTCTCTCTTTCGTATTCTCGGTCTCTCTCTCTCTAATTCTCCCTGGCTACCTCGTGGAGCGACTTTTATGCAATCCTTCTTCTTTCTCGTCGGCACGTGTTTAGTGTTGGCTATTTATATCTATTCGTTTATCTATTCGTTTCTTTGCATCTTACCTTCCAATCTGACTTTCTTCCACCCCGACAGGCATATGCTCCCTTTTGAATTTCTGAAGAAATTTGCTTTCTTTCTCTTTCCAGTACTCGGTGTCTACCTGGCCTTCATGATTATATGTTCGTTTGAGCCCACCAAGATCTGACCTTGCTTCTTGTTTGTTTGTCTGTTTTTTTCTTCCTCTTCGAGATCTATCATTGCACAATTGTTCTCATTTTTCCCGTCTTGATCCGATTTTTCATCAATCTTGGCCCACCAATCTTGATCTGGTCAAGAATTGCTGATTGGGGTGTTGCGGAGAAGATTAGGATAGCTGGTTTGGTGGCCACATTGAGTGCCTGTTGATTTTATGCGTTGAAAGGGGGCATTCTTTATTGCACTTTTTAATTGGAAAACGTGTTCTTCGTGTAATAGTTCTTCCTTCTTAGATCTGCTTTATGACGCGATATGCCTTTTTTCTTTTTAGCTTTTGCAATGTATTTGTGAATGTTGAATGAACAGAAAGGAGTGAAGAATCTTAATCCATTATTATGTATGTTGCTTCAACGCCAAAAGGTTCATTAAAGGAGCAACTTTTCCTTCCATGGTAGGACGGGAGCTCTTTGCAAATTCAATTTCGGTTTTGGTTCTTGCTTCTTAGTGGATTCGCGTAACTGCAGAAAATTTTTAAAGGACTCTAGAGGCAAATCTGACCTTCAGTTCGATAGGCAGGCTGCGAGGGGTTTGAAGGGTATTCTGCAATTCGCCTGCAGATTGGTTATATGAGTTTTTGAGCCTATTTAGCCGACCAGTCCAATTTGCATTGCCGTGAAATCAAAAAAGGGTCATAGATTGGTTCATTAACCAAACCATTGGTCTGTGGATTCGAAAGGATTTTAAGGATCTTGACTAATCGTTCCCGACGGCTCCGTCTTCTGAAAATAGTGGGCTTGATTGCGTGGTTGGTCTGGAGTGCATATTAAATATTCTCAGGGCCCTCAGGATGGGGTCCTGCTTGTCTGCGGAAAGCAGGAGCCCTCGTCCTGGTTCACCTTCCTCCCCTGCCTTTGGGGTCAGGAAGAGGAAGAGCTCAAAGAAGCGGCCGGGGTCCCGTAATTCCTCATTTGACTATCGAAGGGAAGAGCCAATGCATAGGATCCCGGGCAGGTTAGTTATCAACGGGTCCAGCGACATTGCTTCGCTGTTTACCCAGCAAGGCAAGAAAGGAATCAACCAGGACGCCATGATCGTTTGGGAGGTTAGATTTCTTCTTTTCCTTTCTTAAGTCATTTTCACGTGTTTAGTTTTCCTACTTCTCTTTGAAATGGTCAAGTATCGCAACTTTTTATTAGTTTGTTCTCTATGTCAACTGCCGTTGCAAATAATCAATTTTAAGATTTTTGCGTTTCTTGGACCCCCTTCCAAAAGATAAAAGTTTGTTTCTTGAAGAGGATGGTTCTTTTTGGGTAGACCATATTATAATCGGATCGCTAGCTTATCTTTTTGCGTTATTTATTTATTTGTTTTTTTTTCATTTTTCTTCATAGATTGGACGACTAGCGATACCCTATACAGTTTATTTGTGCCTAGCGATGGTCAGCGGAGGCTAATGAATTTGTTATTCCTTCTTGTCATCTTGCTTTTGTAACATGTATGTTAAGAAATCCTGCTTATAATATCTCCAGATCTTCTATCTAAGAAAAGTTACACGACCTTATTCTTGCCTATGTGTTTGCCCTTGAAGAAACCAAAATGAAGCTAACTCCATGGAAATGTGGGTTTCCAGGATTTCAGCTCAAGGACAGATACAGTCTTCTGTGGTGTTTTTGATGGTCACGGTCCTTACGGCCATTTGGTTGCGAAAAAAGTGAGGGATTCTCTCCCACAAAAATTGAGTGGTCAGTGGGAAGCTGGTATGACCAGTGAGGATGTTCTCAGAGAGATCAGTCTTAATAGATCTGGAAGCACGAACTCTGAAGATACCCCTTTTATATGTGCTGATGAAGAATGTAGGGCCTCTGTTGATCTTGAGGAAAACGAAAAGAATCCAGTGATCTTTCAGACACTGAAAGAATCATTTATCAAGGCTTTCAAGCTCATGGACAGAGAACTTAGGATGCATACCAGTATTGATTGCTTTTGCAGCGGGACAACAGCGGTTACTTTGATCAAGCAGGTTTCTTCTCTTTAGCATCATCAAACTCAGCTTTCATGTGTGATGTTTGTTTTTTAACTTTTGTGATATGCACTTCCTGTTTCTGATTGCCATGGCTTTTATCTAGGGTCAGTTTCTTGTCATAGGAAATGTTGGGGACTCCAGAGCTGTACTAGGCACGAGGGACAAGGATGATTCTCTTCTTCCAGTGCAGTTGACTGTGGACCTAAAACCAAATCTTCCAGGTAGCATCTGATCACATTCTCCTTCCATAGTAAGTGGCAGGACCACATATATGCTGAAATATAGGAGCAAGGCAAGGGTCACCTATCAATGAACCTACAGCATTGCTTTTTCTCTCTTCACACTTATCTTTGTTGCAGATGATTATTGGGATGTAAAATTATAGTCTTCCTTTTTAGATTTTCTTCTACATCTTCTTAAGCTGTCTAAATTGCAATTTTTGTGTTAAGTGAGAGGAGCACTTTCTTAGGGAAAATTCTTAGATGCATTGCTTCCGATCTTTCTGCCTATAATTTTGGCTTTTGTTAATTTTCTTTTTGTCTTGTGGCACATTTGACCATTAAAAGCGGAGGCAGAAAGAATCCAGAAGTGTAAAGGGCGTGTTTTTGCTCTTCAGGATGAACCTGAGGTAGCTAGAGTTTGGCTGCCAAACAGGGATTCCCCTGGTCTTGCCATGGCACGGGCTTTTGGAGATTTCTGCCTTAAGGATTTTGGTTTGATCTCTCTGCCTGACATGTCATATCGACGGCTGACTGAGAAGGATGAATTTGTTGTCTTGGCTACAGATGGGGTAGGCGCTGCTTAAAAACTTGTGTTGGGTATGCTTTATGCTGAATGGATTTACCTTGGCTTCCAAATATTTAATCTGTCTCTGATTTTTATGGTAGATTTGGGACGTGCTTTCAAATAAAGAGGTGGTAGACATAGTAGCAGCATCCCCAACACGCCCCTTTGCAGCTGGATCATTGGTAGCTTCAGCAGTTCGAGCATGGAAGTACAAGTATCCAACCTCCAAAGTTGATGACTGTGCCGTAGTTTGCCTCTTCCTCGACTCAAACAGATTATCTACTGCTTCTAGTCCGAAGTATGATGACCTGGCTGAGACCGATGCAACAAGTCTGACTAGCTCTGGTACCACGAGGACTGGGAAAGAGATGAAAGGCAGTGAAGAAGAAGATTCTTCAAACTCAAAGCAAGATGAAATGCTATCAGAAATGGGAACAGAGTGGTCTGCCCTTGAAGGCGTCTCTCGCGTAAACACCCTGTTGAATTTGCCGAGGTTTGTACCAGGGAAGGAGGATAACAAAGCTGCTGCTGAGCAGCGGCTACTAAGACTCGAAAATGATGCAAGGAAATAAGTTGTTTGTTTTCTCCTTTGTTTCCTTAATTAATTTCTATTCTACTAGCATATTGCGGCTCTTCGCTGCAATTTTATGCAACATATGCATCACATTTATGAATCTGAAAAAGTAGCACGATAAAATTGGATGTTATAAATAGAATGATAAAAATATATTGATAAAATATAATTTCCTCATTGAATAAATAGCGGATTCTAAATGTGAAAAAAAAAAAAAAAAAAAAGGTGGGGGGGGGGGAAGTCAAAATTTTCTTTTGCACTATTCTTGTTTCTTTTTCTTTGGAGGAGGGTGGGGGGCAAATAGAGCAAAGCAAAGATACTGAAAAAGAAAAATGGCTGCCAACCTGAAGAAGAGGCCACCAGAATCGATGAGTTTTCGAAGAAGAAATGCCCGGATCGGCAACATCTAATTATCGAATGTGCTTCAATTCAGTGCACATAAAGACACAGCTCCATTTTTTTTTTTTTTTCCTGATCAATTCCTTGGAATTTCATACAATCAATCAATTATCCGAATTGATCTTTCTGCCTACAAAAGATGAATGATAAATGCTACTCTCTTTGTTGTTTTATTATTATTTTTTTTTTCCTTCCTGACAAGAGAAGGGAAATGCTTTTGAATTACAAATAGGCTAGCATTTTTGCCAACAGTGATTATATTGGCTTTTCGTCCAACCAACGGCTATAGAAGTCCAACGACTCCCGTGGCTTGTATTCGGGTACGGTGTGTCCTGCCCCCTGCACCATGGCATGGTTTTGTATGTTAACTTTAAGAGCATTTTTTTTTTTTAATTACAAAAAAGGATTATAATAATCAGTCCCAAAAAAACAACAGAGTTCCTCTTCTCTGAAACAGGTCGCCAAAACAGACTTTTAATTTGGGTGAAAAATGACCAGACTTAGAGCAGAACATCAAACTTTTATTTTGACCAACCATGTACTTCTGCATCAACATTAAATATGAGCATCTTAACGATCTATTAATAAAGTGCAAACCTTGATGGTCAAAAAAGTAAGGTTGTGGTCGTATCCCTGCAAGTACCTGAAACAGAAAAAATAAAAAAAGGGGTAAGGATACGTACAGTAAGATAAGACAATACATCGTGTATCTGTACGCACAAAGATTTGCCCCCGGCAATTGTTCGAGCAATTAAACATTTTGTCAAGCTAACAATTCTTTAAGTATGGCAGAATGTGCAAAGGTATAATTTTACCCGGCAACTTGGTCATTAGACAGCCATGTCCTCCATTCATCTACTATCTTATAGCCAAGTGACCTTGTCCACGCTTCTGTCCCAGTGTACGGTACACACATATCATGGTCTCCACTTGACGCAAGGTGAAAGCAGGCAGAATAATCAGAATTCATGATCAAAGAGTAAAGCAATCAGGAAAAGAAGAAAGAAGAAGAAGAAAAAAAAAAAAAAGGAAAAAAAATTGTTACTGTTTTTTTTTTTTTTTTTTTTTTTAAACCCTGGGACCAGCCTACTAATTACCTGTATATAAGTGCTCGATAGCCTTGGCTAGTTAAGTTTCTGTGGTAAGGAAGCATACTTCCAGCACCGTTGCCATAGTCCAATCTACTCGAGCATAGCTCCCAGGGACCCGCGATGGATTTCTACTTTTGTTGTATTCGATCATATGTGAACAACTACAAGTGATTAATCCAAGGCTTGAAACGAGTAATCCGAAACAAGTTAACATTCACTCAAAAGATTAATTTACCTGCGCAGCATGAATTGCTTTTCTAACCGATTCATCATTCAGCCATATAGTGGCAACTTCATCATTCTGTAGTCACACACACGCACACACACACACACACAAGATTCATGAACAAAATGTTTCGAAATGTACTGTATATAGGAAAATTTGAAATATCTGGTTATTATCAATACAGTTAATTACGGATGCTATAATAACTTACGAAACAAGGTACGTCTTCAGATGCCAGTGCAGACCAGGATGGGAAGTTCCCAGATCTTTCGAGTCTCCAAAATGGCCAAGCACGGCCAAACATTCTCTTTCTCACCCTAAGAGGTCTCTCTGTCTTTCCCAGTTGCCGGAAGCTGATGGGCAAACTCTTGTTTCCTTCAGATTCTTGTTGTGATGTTGGGTCATGGTAGCAGGGTTCAAGGATGTCGTATAAGTTGAGTCCATCAAGAGCCTAAATTAACAAACCATCGTAGAGCTAATCAGACACGCGGCAATGTGCGAAACAATTAACGCGATCTCTTCTTCAAATATAAAAAAAAATTGAGGAGGACCAGGAGGTTATTAGCTAATTGTTATCTAATCTAATTACACGTGCACATATGAATTTCCACATTGGGCCTGCATTGCCACAAATTACAATAATAATAATCTTACCTTGTCTACTTTATCAAGGCTTTTGACACATTTTTCGCTCTCATCGCTATAGTTGCCTTTGCAAGCAATTTCAACTTCCTGCATTGTTGTGTGGGTTTAAGAAAAAAGAAGGATTTCAAAAAAAAAAAAAAAATCAGGTGTGAGTCCTCCATTGAAGTCGACATAACCATAAACAGAAAAGAAAGGCCAAAAAATTAAGTTAAAAATAGGACATGTATCTTTTATTTGACCTGAAAAATATCTTCAGAGATAAGGGCCATTCCATGCGCAAAGGGAACTAGAGCATTGAAACCCCCGTATTCTATAGTGCCGGTGACGCCATTACCCACAGAGTATCCCTGCATAATTGATGAGGATTAATGTACTTATATTTATACCCCATTTTATTTTTCTTTTTGCTAGTGCTTTTGGAAAGGGTACCCAATCGCTCTACCGGAAAAGGAGTTGGCTATATATCTGTTCTTATTAGCTAGCTAGGCTCTTGAAAGACTCAATTTTTTGGTTACACAATCCAAGCACGGTGTCATTGTAAAAGAATTACCACCCCTAGTGTGTCCTAAGCTGATTTTTTATAAGCACAGTAAAAACTTTCTACTCCAGGATTATTTGCACCGTCATTTACGCTTTCGCATGTGTAGATAGCGTGCGTGTATTATAGCATCTTGAAATATGAGATAAATTAACTTAGAAGTGCAGATAAATGTCACATTTTGTTTTTGTAGCGTCGGTTTGCCAAAGGCCTCACCTTAAAATTGATAACGGGCTTTAGATTAGCCTTTATTCCTGTAAGAAACGTCGGTAAAATCACACAAACAAATTAGTTTTGATGTAGCTTAAGAAAAGCCCATGAATTAATTCAGAACCGCGCCAGTGTACCTTTTACAACTAGAGAAGCAAGGGTGGGCACATAGATTCCAGCATAAGATTCTCCAGATACGTAGAATGGATTGTTGAGAAACTCTGGGTATAGTTCAAGCCACTGAATGGTGGGGGGGAGGGTTATCGGCAAAATATATTTTCCAATACTCAGAAAATGACTGAAGACCCCCTTGTGAGAATAATATATATATCTTTTAAGCGACCAGTTATCCGGTAACCATCTGCTATAATTGTGGGGCCAATTTTTATAAATATAGCGCGTCGTCGGTTCAACTAAATTACCTTGAGGAGGAAAGCATGAGTGTCAGCAGCCGTTTGTAGGTCATCAGTCGTGTATTTGCTTTGGTTTCTTGAGTAAGAAAGCCCGACGCCACAGGGAGAATCCAGGTACATGATGTTGGAAACCTAACCAAATCGTCAGATGAATCTCAGCTGGAAGACTAAATTTCATCGGGGGCATTCAAAATGCGTAAGCCTTTGCAAGATGCACGTAAAAAATCATAAAATGCGAAACAAAACCCTGGAAAACCATCGAGGGACGATTAGAAAGACACGTTACCTTGGACCAGCTATATGGATTGAGATGCAACTTGGGCAGACTTCCTTTTGGACGTCCTTCTTCGAAGTTGAACGGTCCTGCACACATTATTGATCATACGGCGGAACCATTCACGCTAAAAATTAAAGAGCGAGTCGCGCGGTAAGATTTTTACAACGCGAGACAACAACATTCGAGCAATCTCGGTAAAGCGTCTTTCAACAAAAAGCGACCAAGGCCGGTGGCTCAACTCCTCATGATTTATATTCACATCCAGCTAGTTTGTTATCTCCATCAAATTAGAATTCGTAGGGTGTCGAAAACAAGTCTAGGCATATTTCACCAAACAACTCGATTTGCAATCAATACTGGTGTTACGTTAATAGAAACTGAAATAGCCAAGTGTTGTACCGTGTTCATAGACGAATCCGTCGAAGCTGGAGCACCCAGGTCCACCATTGAGCCACAATACAACAGGATCCTTTGATGGATTCCTCTCAGAAACAACGAAGTAGTAGAACAAGTTCTTTTCGTCGAAGGTCACATAACTGCAAGTCAAAATTCGCAAAGCTTTGTCAGTATCCCAAATTGCCCACATGCTTGCTTCTAACTACCTTGATTATTGTACAACTAGCGCCCCGGCCAGGCCAAAGAAAGCAGCAAAACTGACGAGAGAAAGAAGAATCATGAGTAGGGGATTATTAACTTGCCCTGAGTAGTGCTTCGAGGGGAAGGAGCCATTGAAACCCGGTAGGTACGTAATGAGTGAACCGTCAGGAGCCGCTTGAATGAAGGCAAAACTAAAAAGCATGCAAAAACTGGCACCCCAAAACAACGGGTTTACACGCTTACTGGGGGCCATAGCCGTAATCAGAGGGCCGAACGATTTCTTTCGGGATTTCCCTGGACGACGGTTGCTGGGTATCGGCTGATAATAGTTGGCCCGTTTACACACAGGCGAAATGGGAGAAACCGGGGGAGCCACTTCATACAAAACTAATCCACACATGTGGACTATATAAGAAGACAAGACACAGAGAGGCTGACAGAGAAATGTTGAATTTGTTTTTTTCTTCGTCATCGATCCATCCTTAATTAATTTAGGTATTTCTGGAGGTGAATTTTTCGAAACGTCTAAAGAATTACATTACAGCTTGCAGAGTCAACACCAACCAACGGATTCTGGTCCCTCTGCCATCTCTCCCGAATTCCGAGTTTTGTATGGCTAATAACATATTTGGTACCATCACGCCACTTCCATTCCAATAACTTTGTGAATAGCTATAGAGCTAATATAGGCAGGCACTTTTGTGTTGAAAATATCATCCTCACGGCTCATCATCGTCATCTCGCGGACCTAATAGTTACCATCGGGCGTTTACCAACCAATGTAAGAGAGGCCGCCCTGTTGGCTTTCCCCGGCCGGTAAGCTACTGAAATTTTCTTTTTCTATTTATTTATTATTATTATTTTTTTTTTTTTAAAAAAAAAAGAAGGAACAGTCCACGTTTTGAACGCACCGTTGCGTTCTACACCCAAAAAATTAGTGCGATATGGAATCCTAAGTTGACCATATGGCCATCCTCACCAACCGTGTTGAAGGTAGGAATGATACTCGGGGATGTCGATGGATGATTACCTATTTGATGACTGTCAATTTTGATTTTCCATTTTGGGAGCTACTGGTTAGACAATTATTTTCTAGGTGAAGGCACATCATGTATGATGTTATGGGCAATTAGTAAATAAAAGCACAAAAGTCAAGAAGAAGACTCCACAAAATAGTATTTTATATTATTTATTGTGAATGAAACTGTTAAAAATGTGTCTGTATAGTTTATTATTATTATTATTATTATTTTTAACATCTTATGGGCTATATTCGTTTGTCTCTTAGGGATATATAGTGACATAATGTTTATATTTTATTGTCCTCTTGATCCCACATTAGGGACCATGTATGTCAAAATTTGAATAAAGAGATGCTTGAATATTATTATTATTATTATTGTTGTTGTTTCTACTCCTAAGTCTCTCGTCTTATCATTTACCAAGTGTCTTTGAGTCAAACGCGTACCTTCAAGTCCAAGTTGTTAATTAATTGAAATATTTTCGGTCCTCTCTCGTGATTGTTGGTTGTCATTATTGTAAATCGACTCTTGTCCAGCTAAGATCATATTCTTCTTATAATTTTGTCGTTTTTGTAATCCTTGTGTTTATTTGCGAGTAGATTTGCAATTACTGGCTCCTTCTGCTGAACAGCCCATGGGCAGACCAACATGGAGATCTGACTGACTCCACTGGGTTGGTTGACTGGCAAGGACCCGGAAGAAAAAAGAAATATTCCGTCATCCACACAGTACCCTCACAAGTGTAGAGTATGTTAAAGTCACTCTTCGCCAGCCCTTTTCGATTAATTTTGAATTTGAGAGGTTAGCCAAACTGTTTAGTTAAATTTGAAATTAAAACCTCGTTGCAAGACCGTTATACCCCAGAAAAACAAAAACAAAAATAAAAAAAAAAAAACTAAAACAAACGGTTGAAATCATTGACCGTAATTAAAATTTTGAATTTCTTTTTAAAAAAAAAAAAAAAAAAAAAAAAAAAAAAGAATTGTGAACACCGTCATTGAGACAATTAGTGTATTTTACTAGAAGTAAAGGCATCCTCCGTAAGATGCAGGAGTGAGGTTATGAATTGCGCGGGTGAAATAAAAAGGTTGCTTTCAGTCAACAAATCGAGCGACGAGAAGAAGGCTGAGGAACGAAAGATCAATAAATGGGGGAAGGGTCGTTTTTTTAAGGCCGAAGAACTAACAAGTTGGCGCATTCTGAGGCAAGCAGAAAATGTACAGCTTTGATGCAGCTCATGCCTAAAAGTGGAGTTGCGCGCTCCGAAGTTTACTTTTGGCATTTCGTATCTCTCTCTCTCTCTCTCTCTCTTCCCGTGCATGTGCCCTCTTAATTGTTATATATGAAAAATTTTTAGGGGGTAATTGGACGCATTCCGCGCCAGGGGGTTACGTCCAAGGTTTCTAAGGAGGATTGACCTACCCCCTTCATCAAATGAAGTTTCGAGAATAAGTAATAAAGGTAATAATTTCTTCTTTTCCGTTTGAACTTGAATTTGAAATTAAGAAATTTTTGACGAAGATCGATTTCGATTGCATTAAAGTACATAATAATACCATAGGACGATGTTACATTGTAAATTGTATATACTTCTTTGCTTTCTAATAAAATGCTCTCTAGTCATATAGCCTAGCCGTAATTGTGAGTACCATACTAGTTTGTATCTTCGTTTCATTAAAATGCAAGCAATTAGAGAGACTTACTACGGCTTGATTTTAGAAATTGAACATTAATGAAAAGAGGTAGGTAGCACATCTGATTTTCTAACTAGCTAGGTTATATTTTGAAGCTGCTGCTGGGTTAAATTTGAGAACAAAAAGGAAAGCGATTAACAAATTGCATGTATACGATTAGAGAGGGAGGAGAAGTCGTCGAGAGCAACAACATATGTAAGAGACACACTTGTGCTGTCTCCTGGGCTTGCAGTTTCAGTTAACAGCTCCATTCATCCGGGGCTGTCCCACCCCACTTCCATCCGCTTGAGTTATATCCCTCGCTCAATCACCATCTAGTCGAACATTGTGGTTGTGGCGGTCCTCCTCAAGTCAAGGGGACCATTGGGTGGGGGAAGTGGGATTTTGAATGGGCAGAGACGAAAGAGACGCAAATTAAGCCGGGGAAGACGAGGTCGAGATCTAAAGATGTGGACTTTTGGTTGGGGTGTAAGCGACCCATTGCGAATTGAAGACGTACCTTTGAGGACATGGATGGGCTTTAAACCCACTGGTCATTGAACTGAGGCCACCCGAAGTGAGGGGGCCCTAATGCCTTCACACGTTGGTGGGCGGGACCGTTTCATCGGCTGTATCCATCAAAGCCTACAGCCACTCGACATAATCTTCTTTATTATAACGTTTCGGAGATGGTTTGCTTGTTGCTGCTGAGATGTGCGCAGAGGGCTCGGCATCCATGCGCGGTTAGGCCCTTGCCGCATCATGTCACTGGGGTAAGAGGTCATTTTAGTGGTGCAATTCCCCGGCAATGCCCTCCTAACGTACAATACAATGCACCATACCAACCAAATTGAGATCAGGTGATTAGTTTTCCAGGCTAATTAATTGGGCTCAATTTAGATATGATCAGATTGTTTATCCGCGCGGCGCTGCACGAATTGCTTTCCTAAACGCGTCGTCCTAAAATCAATTAAGTTCTTATCAGTTAAATTGAAATCAAGAATACGATTGTTAATACTTTTTGGGTTAACTCTTATTTTAGGGGATAATGTTGTTGGAGGTAGTGGTGAAACGTGCAAGGGTGAATGAATGACTAGCAGTCTCTTTATGTCCCGGAGATTCGTTTTGTTGTGCCCCCAATATGTTATGCAGTTGTTTTCACTCTTCCGTGGAATTCATCAAACGTACCCTTTTTTTTGTCATATTGTTTTACATGACAAATATGTAAAACAGATAAATTGTTAATTTGTTAGTCGAAAAGAGGACAGAAAAATGGACATGTACGTATATTGTACAAGTGGGAAGTCGTATTGAAGGGTGAACCTATAGCAGGAAGACATCCTCTCCAATTATCGTACAACAATATCAAAGAATGCTGTGCCGCGCAATTCACGTGAATCTGTGAAACATAGCAAATAGCAATAACAAAATTGTGACAAATGTTCCACTCGTCAGGCAGGGAGCCGAAGAAAGATTGTGAGCACCAACAGAATACACAGATCCAGAATTTTCGTCCTTTATTTTGATACTCGAAGAGCCTAAAAGCAAGCATAGCACTTGTGTGAGAAACAACGATACAGTGATTCCTATAACAGAAATAAGATCAATGCCATAGATGCATGAAGACAACGTAAATCAATATGTACGTAGAAAACCTTTATGAAAGTCAACTCCTTCTCTGTCCCTCTTCTTATCCCAGAATCAAAGATGTAAATCATGTAATTATAGTTAAACTGAGACTAAATGACAAATGATACTTACAATTATACTCTGTCCATCCAATCACTTGGTTTTCAATATCGTATAGAACAAACTTATTGGAGAGCACCAAATCTGCATTGGTAAATAATTGGCAGGATCAAATCTTTCGATAAAATAGTTCGGTGAGTTAATAGATGAAAAAATATAAGCAAAAGCCTCACATATGTACACCAAAAATTTTGTTTTTCCATTTGATCTTTTTCCTTCTATATGCATGGAAACAAGTTATCAAATCTTCTGATTCATCAAGCTGAGCAGATAACAAAGATTCCCATGTGCTCTTCCAGATTAAACTGAATATTGATATCAACCAACAGGTCCTAAGGAGTCAGAAAGTGTCTGCCGAGGCACTTGAGAAGAGAAAATGGAGATTTAGAACTTGATTTGCTTTGTGAATTGAGCTGTATCTGGTGAGCGCCTTAAGTTTGGCTACCCATCCATGTCGATAGGATTTCCTTAATCCCAAGTGTCAGGGTGCATGAATAATTGCAAAACGAAGAGCCACTCAATCTACTTGAACACTAGTATAACATCCAACCACATTGATGCACTGCTTAGTGACAAGTACCATATGTAATTTGTATTTCATCAATTAGTGAATTATAAAATGAGGGATAACAAAAGTAGGGCAGCTCTTATGAAACTGTTGGAACCAAGCTGCCATTAGTTAATCTTTACAGGATGAGATTGTCTTAAGAGATGAACATGTATGATAGTTAATCTGAGACTGTTGCCAATTACACTATTAAGCAACAAAATAAAAACTAAGCTTAATATGGAAAAGGAGTAAAACAAGATACCTCCCAGAAGAGTCACATCCTTGCCATCCTTAGATTGCATGGCAGTGGTCTGCCAACCAAAACACCATACACGATCCTGCAGAAAGATTGAAAATAATGAAGCTTTATCCTGAAAGAAACTATTGGCAGCAATATCTCTAAAAAAAATGAAGATCTAGGATCTAGCGCAGATATAAGTCTTATTTGGAAAATATAACATCATGTTTTGGATATTTTTTATTCTTTGTGATAAGTATCTGACTTTCGCCAACTGTTGACCATTGAGAGAACAGAATACAAGATCCAAAGGATCAAGACTTTTATGCTTCATTCTTTCATCTACTAAAACAACTTAACACATAGAGCACATTTATTTAGCACCCACTAGTTCCTACAT
The DNA here is from genome assembly GCA_037832385.1 of Rhizophora apiculata. Taxonomy (NCBI): domain Eukaryota; kingdom Viridiplantae; phylum Streptophyta; class Magnoliopsida; order Malpighiales; family Rhizophoraceae; genus Rhizophora; species Rhizophora apiculata. The sequence continues at coordinate 7,977,231 of CM075428.1, read as the reverse complement.
ATGAAGTTTTTGGGAGAAAAACTCGCAATAGAAAATTAATGATAAGAATATTACAATCAAACTTCAAATTATTGAAAACAGTTTTTCAATGCAGGACCAAAAGCACATCTGACATATAGGATGTATACTGCTAGATTGAATCCAAAACATAAGGTGACTGCAGTATGACAAAATGAAGCACTAAAAATGAATATTCTCATTTTAGTATTTATTACTTTTTAATCATTCCAACTTACACTAATTTGGAACAAATAATCATGAGGATAAACAGTCAAAATCAGTGATTCTTCAAAATGGAACTTGACAACAGGAAATCCATCGTCAACACTGCAAGGGTACAGAGGGAAAGAAAATCTGAGTAAGTATTGCACAGGAATCATTATCTATAAAGGACTCCAACAATCAAATGCATTTAAACCAATGACTGACCAAAAAGCATAATGCTTAAGAAAATAAAAGGCTATGCAAAGAAAGCCCTGCTATTTTCTGATCCAGCAAACCACATCCAGATTGATAAAAACATTGAAATATCCACAGGATTCTGCTACATGGACTTAATGGCCAATAAATATATCCATTGGAATGGCACATTTAAACTGATGATTTGGCTAAAAATTAAAAAAAAAAAAAAAAAGCTCAAGAATCTAAGTAAAGACTTGCTATTTTCTCATCCAATAAACCATATCCAGATTCAGAAACTTATTGAAGATATATCCACAGGATTTTACCACATGGACATCCTCAAAATGACGTAGATGAAATGACGTGGATAGTGAAATGATAAAAATTTATAATATCTGTATTAACTCTTCAAATGCTACAATGGCAGCATCCATCAAAGGTACGCTGGTAATAAATGATCATGATATAGAAAATAATTTCACTTGGCACCTTACTTTCCAGTGTACTGAAAGCATGAAAACTGCTGCTCGATGGTATGCAATTTGATTCCAGGCTGCTGTTCCAAGATCTAATTAACATAAAACATGTTACAAGTCATACATACAGCAACAAGCTTCCAATCAAAGGTTACAAATAATTTAATCTACCTTACTCATCATTGTCTCATAAACCACTTCTGGAAAATATGCCAGGGTAGTACCACTGTCTATAATTGTTCCCTTTCGGTCTCCAGAGTCAAATACATCTGTTGGGAGTTGTAGCACAGAACCACCAACCTCAATATCCTTCATAACAACATTGTAATGTGGCCTGAAATTGAAAAGAGTATTATGTCATCAAATTTCATCATCAAGACCTAACTAAATGCCAGAAGAAAACAAAAGAATAAAAAGATGATTCTGACATTAACTATAAACAGAAATGATTTCATCTGTGCAAGTCATAAATTGCCCTGAACTTAGACAGCAGCTCTTGGATATGTCACATAAATAAAAAGAAATCATTGCCAACAAGGATTATTCAAATTTGATTGAGATAGTTACAACTTAATACTATGTATTTTCTGATCCCATTGGGCAGTGCTTAGCACTATGGGTGGAGAAATTCATCTTACTAAAATCTTTTGGTCTTATAGGTACAGAGCACTGCAAATCTCGGATTAAATTCAAGTGACCTTATGAAATGTTCATTCACACATTTTTTACACTTCTTTACCAAGTTTTATTCTTCTCTAGTAGCTCTTCATTTGAACTGATGCCTTTTGTTAATGTAAATGATGTAATGCAGTTAGAATCCCAACAACAAGCTCAGTTGGGTTACAACAGCATGAGACACTAACATCAGACAGCATCAAGAACACTAAGAGTGTGTAACATACTGATTAGGTACCATTGGAGTTGTATTCACTTTGGGTGAGAAGACTTCCCCAATAGCAAAGATTCCACCTCCATTTGTATTGTCCAAGCAATGCGCAAACACTCTTTTCACCTTTCCAGCTGAAGCTAGCTGCGAAATCACAGATGAATTTGCCTGTCCAAAACCAAGTATTCCATCAACTGCTTCAGAAGAAGTACCTAATTCTCCCGATTGCTGAGCTCCACACCTGTCAAATGAGAAGGTTTGTTATAGAAAGAAGCAGTGCCCAGACTAGTTTGCATATAAAAATGCAAGCATCCACAAAACAGCCCTCCAATGCATTCACATACACGCAGATGATATGCCTGTCGATAATTCTCGACTCAATTCCTCCAATAAGCATCATGATTCACCTCTTTGAGAAAAAACTTTCAAAAGCTGCACAATGTGGAGAAAAATTTGTCTATTACAACTGAATGGAGCAAAATTTAATTCTGCTCAGAACAAAGGTCCTTGGCCCAAGACTACCAATATTGGATGCTTAAACCATGGTGTACAACATTCTCATACAATGTTGCACGTTCATATGTAACAGTACACCACAAACAAGTTAAAACTAACTTGTTTTAAAGCCAAGCCATTAATAGAAGAGAGATCCCATTATGGTGTCATCAATGCATAAAATGATACTCAAATCTTCTATTCAAGTACAGCTGATAATATTAATGGATAAACACAAACTTTAACAGGCAATTTCTAATAAAATCACAACCATATGCCGATAATATTTGGGCATCAATGGCCGGAGCCACACCTTAAAACCACATAACAGCTCTGTTTGGTTATCCGTGTATAACAAAATTAAATACTGAATAATGAGAATATTAACTCACCCGAATATGATAGTCCCATTGGCAGAAGCAGTTTGATGGTTTCCAATTACGCGATCAAAATTCACAGAGTCCTTCACAAAGAATCCAGTGGTAGTGCTTCCATCCCCATAGGAAACACTGTATTGGCATGGCACGCCTTTAGTGCAACCAGGAAGTATGCCGTTGTATGTAGAGGTACAAAAATTATCATTGCAGTAAATCATTGAGGAAGAATCAGAACTCTTTGGATCATATAATGTGAGCTTTACCTGTCACAAAATGTATAATCATAACCTTAGAATTGTTTCTCAAATGAAGAGGACGTAATTTTGGAGACATTATAGCTACAAAATAGAAATTTGAACTGTAAGATATCACATGTCAATGTCACTGATTAATTACAGAAGTTGAAGAAGCATACACCGAGGTCACTTTTCGTGGGACACCTTTTGCAGTTGGCGCAATTCACCCATAGAATATCACTTCCAGTATCAACTTGGACATAATACTCGTTTGATGGATTTCCCAGGCCGATTTTGGCAAAGTAAAGGCTACAATAATAACCAATGAAGAATCCATAAAAATAGTTCATCCGAGCATCCATAGCGCCACATAAATATAGGAATCAGGGCAGGACACAATTCCTCTGGAGGGATCAATTTCTTTCATTTTCCTCTATTTTTTCAACAAGCATGTGGAGAGAGAAGAATTTTCTTTTTATTTATTTATTTATTTATTTGATTCAAGGAGAGATAAGATTTTCATCAGGAAGATTCCTGAATTCTTGGAAAGAAATCCAATTACAGCCGATATCCGACATTCTAAACCAGCGGTTAATGACTTCTCTAGATATTGAAACTAAAGATTCCAGTTTGAATTCGAGTTCGAGCTTATTGCACGAAAATAAAGAGAAAAAAAAAAAAAAAAAAAAGATACGCAGAGACGTATGTTCCAAATCCAAGAAAAGGGGTTATGGAATTAAAGAGAACTGACCCAGCATCAGCAGGATGGCCATTGCCACCCAAAGGGAGATCGACGGCGGAGAGAATTCTTCTATGACGGAGGGCATCGTGGGCCTTCAAAGCGCTTAGGCTACGTTCTCGGCCAGCAAACTTGTGCCGGACGTCAAAGACTATGTTTCCGAAGGACAAAGAAACCATATCTAATAAAAGCACCACCACCGCCGCCAGGACCGCTACGAATCTCCTTAGATCCATACTGCGCGGCCACCGCCCACGGCCCTTCGCTCTGTTAAAGAAGAGCATTATTATATATATATTTATATATTTCGGCGATGGTGGTCCCTGCTTTTCAAAAAAAGAAGAAAGAGGAATAAGGGGGAGAGGGAGAGATGGAAATTGAAGAGAAGACAAGAGAGAATAGACAGGAAGGAGGAGAAGCCCAAAATTGCGCGTTTTCAACGGCAAGCGATACGTCTCTTGTTTCTTAATGTGATGTATCTGTATGAACCAATTAAAAAAAAAAAACAAAACAAAACAAAACAAACTCGTGCTATTACCGCAAACGAGCAACCTTTGGTACACATCACGGTAAAAATAAAATTCGAATGTTCCTTTCTTTTCTTCTTCTTTTTCTTCTTTTTTTTCTTTTTTGGGAAAATGTCTTCATAATTGAATTGTGCTAATGTTTTTTTTTCCTACTTAAAAAACAGTAAAAGATTTAACGGCCAGTGTTTCCTTCATAATCATGCTTTTGCATTGAAGAAAATGCCTTTTCTTTTTTTTTTTTTTTTATTCAGTTGGTTTCCTGTCCCAAACGGTTAGAACGGTAGATTTTGTAGGTCCCACGACGATTCTCGTAATTCTGGGGTATGACAATGGAAGGAACGTTGTTGCTCTCCTCCTTGCATTAAGTGTTAGCAGTTATTCAATAGTTAGTCAGTAATAGAAACACGGAAGGAAATCTAGTGCCCCAGATTAGGTACGATCTAGATCATCAACTAGCACGTAATATAGATTAAAAGGGGTGTAATCGGGATCCGCGATTTAATTAAAGCCTTTTAACAACTATGCCCATTGTTTTCATCAAGTAAAAAATAAGCATTATGGTCAACTACGTAATTATCCATCGAAATTCTTTGCCCGATTTGGCTTGCGAGCAAATAGACCCGTATTGAAATTACTCACCAGAGGCAATCCGGCCGGCGCCTTTTTCTTGCTTCTTCTAATAACGTGCTATTTACTCCTCTAACATACTAGCACGAATAACAAGTGATAAAATCTTTTTCTATTCATTTAATGATATTATTAACTCGAGATATCTGATGATTTAGCGGTTGAAGTTCTCAATTGCTTAACGGCGACAACGGCACAATTTGATAAAAGAATAAAAAAAAAAAGTGTTTGCGGAGGAGAACTCTGAGACATCATTTCAATGAAATGGGGTTTATGATTTTTCTGTTTGTATCTATTATGATAAGAATATCGTCAAAATAATTTAACCGTGGAAATCGAAACCAAGTCTTTTTCTTCTGTCCGGACCCTGAAAGGGTACATTTCTCCGCGTCGACGTGTTATTTTCAAGATTTTGCTCTTAAATTGCAAAGTGACAGCTGGTGCGTTGGATGCGACGACGCGGTTGGTTTGTTGCGTCCTTTTTCCTGCGCCATTTGTTCCGTTACTGTAGCACTGTTTTTGCCCCCCTCTTATTTTTTCAGTCTCCATCCTAACGGAGAATGAAAATTTAGTATCCGTACTCTATCTGTGGCATATAATTCACAGCTTATTACAATACTAAAAAAGATTTGAATATTAAGCTACTTATAATTAGTAAGTCGTCGCATTACAAACTTTGAAAGCTTAATTAAACATTCCCGAGTAGTAATAATGGTGGAGCTTATACAAATTTTGGTTCATGTTAAAATTGCAGCAAAGTTAAAAAAAAAAAAAAAAAAGAGTGGACCCCAGCGTTGAGTTTGTAACGGGGGACATTATATATGGCAGAAAATTTAGTTTGACTCATCTTTTCTGAATACGTTAATATAATTTTAAAAAAATTATAAAAACATTAATTAGTTTTTTTTTTTAATTATGAATTATTTTGACTCGATAAAAGAAAAAAGAAGGAGAAGAAGAAGAAGAAGAGTCAAAACTGCAAGGACTATGTATGAACCCTCTACTCTCCGGGGACAGCTATAAATGGACTCTTTTTACTGACGATATTTATAAAGAAAGGAAGGAGAAAAAAAACTGCTAGAGATAAAAGATAACAAGGGGTAGGAAGGAAGGAAGGACGTACTACAACTTTAGGGGCACAAGTTGGGACGAAAATAGGGTAAATGGTCGGATGTCAATGGCAACATAAATAGGCCCCACTTCATCGATGCGACTAGCTAGCGGAAACTGTGCCTGGTGCTTCGCTTCAGCCTTCAGATAACACAACAAAAACAAATCATCTTAAAGGCTAAATGGCTAAGTGGAAGGCATTAGGTGTTTTTAGGGCTGCTGCTCACGGTAGGTGAACTGACCTCCTTGCCGACACTCCAGATTTCACGGCGCAAACAATAATGTGTTCCTTGCGAGGCTTTCCGGGCTTTCTCTTTTGGTTTCAATAACTAGACTAGGAAGTGGAACCGAGAGACAGAGAGGTCCAACCACAATTTGCTGCCTCTAAAATCTGAAGTCATTACCACTATTGGTAAAATCATTTCAACTCTTAATTTTATTATCAGTCTTTACAATCTATATATATATATAAAAAAAAAAATCTGAAGCCGTATCTATAATGTTGACGAACAGGAATTGCATAGCTAAAAACGGAGAGACTTGATAACGCACGACCAATTTACCTTTGCTTGGCCAATGGCCATTTTGGCCGTTGCTCTACGTCTTCCATTTTTTTTTTTTTGGGGGGGGGGGGGTTCTTAAAACTTAACTCCATAAATACCATTCATTTCACTAATTAATTTTTAATTATTTATTAGTATTTTTATTTTGTAAAAAAGTTATTAGCCTACATCCTTAATTTTTTAAAATAATAGCTAGATACTATTTCGAATCTTATTTATTTTTTACATGCAAAAAATATTGTGTGTAGGTTCAAAATTCAACCGGGGTAAAGGCAAGGAACGAGGAATTCAATTTCCCGGCATGGGCGATTAAGATTAACAAGCCTACATTGGAAGTGAGCTAACAATTCAGGAAAGTTTGACATATAGATTTGGAGAATTGAGCACGCGTTTCTCCATATCAGAATAAAAGGTCGGATCCGACATTTTTTAGGGGCATTTCACAACCCCAAGAATGTAGCTGGTAATTTGGAGGCTTCATATAATTATTGCACGAAAAAGATGTCTGTTTAATGTAGGTAGGGGTGGAAATCTATCGTTGTTAAAACACAAGTATCAATAAATCACAATTTCAAAATTTTAGGGTATGCTACCTTTAATTATTAAAAATGGATATTTATTAAATTTTTTTCTTTAACTTTAATTTTAATAATTTTTTTATTAATTATTATCTAAATATTTTAAATCATATCAAACACATTTTTAATATATCTCTCTCACAAAAACTTTATAAGTTTTTTTAAACATGAAACAAAAAAAAAAGTACTTTACCATTTTCTTAGTTTTGATTTTTTTTTTTTTTTTTTCCATATAAAGTCCACATCCCACTTTCCACGCAAATTATGGATCAACCGTCAAGAAAGCCAAATATTAGATTTCAATTGAACAAAAAACAGTAGGAATCTTGGTTCTTTGTCTATCAATCAAGACTGTGGTGTAGAAGAACCTTCAAGAAAGCCCAAAATTTGATTTGAGTTAGTTGAACGAGATGGTAGGATTAGCTGGTACAATGATGCAAGAAAACAAAAGAGAGGGGGGGGGGTGGGAGAAAAGAAATAGAGAAGAGAATTAAATATTTAGGATAGAGAGAAAGAGAAAGATGGGAATGGAGTTGTAGATGAAGAAGAGGGAGGGGGTGGCGTCACTTGCTGTTTGGAGATATCATAACTTTGGATTATGCTTTGCTTTTCCCTTCCCTTCCCTGTGTTTGTGTTGTCTGTTTGTCTTTCCTTGTCATTGTCTTCATTCATTTATTCTTTTTGTATGTCTCTCTCTCTCTCTCTCTTTCTCTCCTTTTCTTTTCTTCTCTTCTCTTCCTCATCTGTCGTTCTTTCGCTCTCAACTGCGTCAATCAATCACGGATGGGGTCTGGGGCACGCCGGCATGGCATCTCAAAGAAAGAGGGACAATATTTGGAGCAGCCCCCCGTCTGTACACTTACGAAATATATATATATATATTACTGTTAATGATTCGGAAATTCCTCGGAAATTTCCGGGGGCGGGCGTTACTAATGGCATAAATCGACTTAAACGTTGATTTTCACATCGTTGTGTTTGGGTTAAGGGGAAAATGTGCTCTTCTTCATCATCTCCAATGGTTAGTGTCTCGCGAGGAGGGTTTGAAGCCATTAAGTAATAACACGTAACACCACCCCCCCCCCCTCTCCCACGAGTTACTTTTAACAATAGTTAGTTAGATTCATTTAACCTTTCCAGTCTAATAATAATGCATTCATTTATTTATTTTGTTTGGAAGTGTAATCGGAGCAACGTAGACGGTAACTCGGGGGGAGGCCACGCGAGCTGCACCAATTAAAATACTCCAGATCACCCAATCCTTCACGTAATTACACCTTCTGGTGCCGCGTGTCTCGTGTCGGTTAAAAACCCGAAAATTACGACACCAACGGCTCCAGTCCAAGGCCGGAAGTAGACTAATATAGATTATTGTAGAGGCCGCTCGCACCATACAGGACGCGCGTCTCACCCCTAGGGGTCCAGCCCAGCTTCCTTTTGCCTTGTCTCTCTGTGTGTGTCTCTCTCTTTCTGTGTGCAGTTGTAACCTGCAACGTAAGAGTCTGTCTCTTCTCCCTTTCCCTTTTGTTGTTGTTGTTGACAGGTGTTGTATTCTCTGTATGTGCTATTATGTATGTATGTATGCATGCATGCAGTCTACCATTGCATTCCATTCCAGTTGGACATAATAAGATTTTAGGAAGCAATAAATAAGTAACATTTGGATTCACAAGAGGAAAAGCTAAAGAGGAGGAACGGACCCAGCCCAATTGCGAATTATTGGTTTTCTTATTGAAATAGGAAGCAAGCAGAAAAGAAATGAAGAAAGAAAGAGCAGCAGAAGAGAAGAGAAAAGCGTAATATAATATTTGCTTATCAGAGATTAAAGAAAAAAAAAGGAAGGAAGGGCGGAAATTAAGAAATGTGCGGAATTTTTGCGTATCTGAATTACAATGTGAAGAAGGAGAGGGGTCACATCCTCCAAGTCCTCTTCAATGGTCTCCGCCGTCTCGAGTACCGTGGTTACGATTCCGCCGGCATCTCCATCGACCTTAATTCTACCTCCTCCGATGATTCACGCCCTCCTCCTCCTCCTCCTCAACAACCATTCTCGTCGTCTTCCAGTTCTCTCTTTCCTCACTCTCGTCTTTCTCCTCCTGCTCCTCTCGTCTTCCGCCAGGAAGGCAACATCGAATCCCTCGTCAAATCAGTCTACCAAGGTAATCTATTTAGCATCTTTTTTTTTTTTTTTTGTCATTTATTTTACGATAGCGATACGTTGCATAATATCGGATTTATTTAGCCCATTTATTACCGGCGTTGTGAACTGTCATCCAACTTTTCTCTCTGGAACTGAATTAGCAAGAGTATTATTCTCATTCTCTGTTGCATCAACTGAGCTGTGCACTGCACTTAATCATTTATCATTATTACATACCATTAATTAATAAATAAAAGCTAACAAATTTGTGCTTCGGCTAAAGTAGAATCAGAGCAGCCCATCTGGGAAACGATTCCATCCGTGTCCCACACTATTTTTGTTGGCACATTGTTCTGTCCCATGTGTGAGGATAGTAATGTGTATAAAACTGTATGTGATGGACCAATCACTCTTTCCCTTCCCCCCCCTTCCCCCCCCCCCCCCCCCCCCCCCCCCCCCAACCAAAAAAAATCTTTCCTCCTCCTCCTCCTCCTCCTCCTTCTTCTTCTTTATTTTTCTTTTTAATTTTTAATTAAGAGACCTGAAACAGTGAAAATTAATAACATATAAGTATAAAATCCAAACACACTTTAAGAAGCAAGGAATCCAAAAGTCTTTTAAGCGGTCATGAAAGTTTTTCATTCAATCTTTATCTAAACGGGCATAGTTTTGGATGTTAAGGAAATATAATCTCTATTTGCACTTGATATTGTCTTTGTCAATACATCTCTGAACATGACAGGTGACATCTATGGGAATTGGGAACTAGTTATTTCTTGAAGTTGGTTCAGGCATTGAAAGGCAGCACAAAGCCTCAAATTTATTATTGTAGAATCGGAAAAGGAATGTTAAGAGGAAATCATTCCGTATCATTTGGTTCTAGTTCGTGATTTGAATTGCTAAAGTGTATCATATAGCTGTTACATTCAATGGTCATTTGACATGTACTTAGAGGACGACAATGAAGAGATTGGTATTTGGAGCACATGTGGCACAACATCCATTCCACAGTGTACATTCATGAGCATGAGAATTGCTTCGTTGTTACATTAAAAATAACTTCATTCTTGTAGGTTGTTTGTGTACTGCATAGGTTGCCTCCTCCTTTTTTTTACATTCATCTTGACAGATCATTTTTATTTATGGTATTTGCAGAGGTTGACAACATAGACTTGAATTTGGAAGAACATTTTTCTATGCATGCTGGAATAGCACACACCCGATGGGCTACTCATGGAGAGCCCGCTCCAAGGAATAGCCATCCCCAAACATCTGGTCCTGACAATGAATTTTTGGTTGTGCACAATGGTGTCATCACTAATTATGAGGTTTACTTAAGATTTCAAATGCAACATGGTTTCTTTTTAAGAGGAGTTATTGTTATAGATTGGGTATTTTAGAATTTGAAGAGATGTAAATTGATTAACATTTTGAGAGTAATATATTGTGTGTACTATTTAGATTGGAGGTTAGGTGACAAAATGCTTTTCTGACACTTGTTGATACCGCCTCATCCAACATTTTTCCTTGATAATTTACTTTGTCCCATTTTTTGTAGCTAAAATGAAGTAGATTCAATAATATTTCTAGGATGATTGCATGTTCATCTAGGGCACTTTGTGTTGGGATATTTATGGCAAAGTAGTGTTTCTTCTACTCATAACGACAATTTAGTTAATTAAATGGCAGACAATGCCATTATCCTGGTGTTGAAAATGGGTATATAACACTTGTTCTTCATTTCTTTCACAATGTCATACTTTTTCATATTGTAATCAAAAGAAATAGTATGTCTTTGTCTGAAATTGAATTTTTTTACTCTTGCCAATTTTTCTTCCAGGTGTTTGCTACTTTTTTCATTTTTGTTGAAATTATGTTCAAAGCTCCTAGATGCAGCTTGAAACACTTGTTAACCTCTTACAATTGTATTTGCCAAAACAATTATGCCTGAGTGCAAAGTATTAGAATGTATTAGACATCAGTTTCAATGAAGTCTTCTGCTCTTTACTTTGTTGACTCTTGAGAATCAATACATTGTGCTGTTTGGTTAATTTTACTTAACTGAATTCTACTTTGCATGGGCCTTTTTTACCCCCAGAAAATTGCTTGGGCTTATGCTGAATTTCTTTTCCTTGTTAACATGGCCAGGTGTTGAAGGAAACACTAGTTCGACATGGTTTTACCTTTGAATCTGAGACTGACACAGAAGTAATACCTAAACTTGCCAAATATGTTTTTGATAAGGCAAATGAAGGAGAAGGTAGTTTTGTTGTTTTCTAAAACTATCATAAGTGTCTAAGTACTTAATTGAACCATGGAATTAGTCATTGTGTGATGAAACGTCATGTTATCAAATGAATGCCAAGGCACATAATCATCAGGAGAAAAAAAAAAAAAAAGAATATTTTCTTTAAAAACAGTATTTGACCTGATTGGTCTCGTGGCTGTTGCATGTTGATGTAATTTATTTTAGAAATTTGATCTTATGACTGTAAAATGCTGTGGACATTCAATTGCTGCCTACAAGTTGAAATTAAGATGACATTGTGTAATATATCTTAAACTTCTGTTGTAGGTTCTCTGACTGTCACATTTAGTCAAGTGGTGGTTGAAGTTATGAGGCATCTTGAAGGAGCCTATGCCCTCATTTTCAAGAGCCGACATTATCCAAATGAGTTGATTGCATGTAAACGTGGGAGTCCATTGCTTTTGGGTGTGAAAGTAAGTAGTAGAGGAGATGCAATAGATCCAGTAGCATTTTGTTTGTTTTCGTATACTATGCTGTAAAACTGCATATTTTGCATTCAGAGTGTATGTGATCTCATTTTTGTTTTATTTTGCCTTTGATTTTGTTTACCCCTCTGTGTTATTCTCAGGAATTAAATGAAGATGTCAACAGTGGGTCAGTATTTCATGATGCTAAATCCCTGTTAAAGAATGGAAATCCCAAAGAAATTTTTTTCTCAAGTGATACCAATGCTATAGTTGAGCACACAAAAATGGTTTTGGTGATTGAGGACAGTGAAGTTGTTCATGTTAAGGTATTGCATATGTATCTGATTTAATTTTATTCACTTTCTTGTTTATGCATATATTCTTTCTTCTTTTTTTTAGATGTTCTCTTGTATGTCTAGATTCTTGAAATATATCTTTTTTTAGATGTTTGCCTGGTTAAAAAAAAAGGAAGTGAGAGTAAGTTGTGATCTTATCCACTATGGCAGAATCCCTGATCTAAACCCTGCCCTAATAGATAGCTTCTCTTAACTTATTTCTCTGCATGATGTATTCATGCTCCATGTTGCTGTTCGGAAAATTTAGTTTGAATCTTTTTCTGTGGCATCCTGCAAAGCTTGGAATAAGTTGCATTGATGTTGTAAGATGTATGATGTCTTCCAGTTGTTTCAGTGAAAGTTGAGCAAACAATAGCTATGGACTGCCTGGTGAGCTATCCTGTGGACTGTGCCAGATCAAGGCTTGGCTGAGTTGCAATCAACCTAGATTGATTTTTTTCAGTACATAATCACAGGTTTAAAGGGTAAAGAATTCTTCCCAACCAATGAGATGGTAATCACAGGTTTAATAGGTAGAATACTTGCATAATTGACTTAAGTTTAGACTTTACTAAATTTACAGGGCTGTGAAGTTGGCACTTTGCTAAATGCTTGATGTTTCTCATGTTTGGGCATGGTAATGTGGTTATTTAGACAAGTCTCCACTGAAGGTGGCATTTGATTCTTCCTTTCTGTTAAACATTTCATTCTGATCTGGCTTTGCTTGCATTGTACTTGATTTTTTGTTTTACCTCTGTTTTAAGCTACATCTATGAAAAGCCAGGGCTAGGAAGTGCAAGGTGTGGAGATGTCTCTTGGGTTATTCCATTCTCTAAAGAAATCCAATTACCTTATCATTTTGTGCTGTAGTAACTTTAATGAATTTTCTCAGGATGGAAATGTGTCAATCCTAAACTTTGATGGTTGCAAGGGAAGACTTGGTGGTGGCCTTACTAGACCTGCATCTGTGCAATGTGCATTATCTGTTCTTGAGATGGAAGTTGAACAAATAAACAAAGGGTGTTATGATCACTATATGCAGAAGGAAATTCATGAACAACCAGAATCTCTAACAAGCACTATGAGGGGAAGGCTTATAAGTGGAGGTTCCTGCAAAGCCAAAGCTGTTCTTCTGGGTGGTCTTAAGGATCACCTTAAAACAATTAGACGCAGTCGTCGGATCATTTTCATTGGTTGTGGTAGTAGTTATAATGCAGCCCTAGCTTCAAGATCCATTCTGGAAGAACTTTCTGGTAAGTTTTGTGTCATCCTCATTGTGACATCACCACTTCACAAATGCCTTTTCTTCTGCCTTTTCTGATCATTGGACACATGAAAATAGGTATCCCTGTAACTATGGAAATTGCAAGTGATCTGTTGGATCGGCAAGGTCCTATATACAGAGAAGATACGGCAGTTTTTGTTAGTCAATCTGGTGAAACTGCAGATACGTTAAATGCTCTGGAATATGCGTTAGAAAATGGTGCATTGTGTGTCGGGATAACAAATACTGTTGGCAGTGCAATTGCCAGGAGTACACATTGTGGGGTTCATATAAATGCAGGAGCTGAAATAGGCATGGTCAGCACTAAGGTAAACTAGTGCATTCGTTTTGTCTTTACCCACGTTCCTTGATGTCATTGTTCCACACTTCTTAAAATTGTTACTGGCAGGCCTACACAAGCCAAATAGTGGTGATGGCCATGCTAGCTCTGGTGATTGGAGATGACACAATATCTCATCAGGCAAGACAAGAGGCTATAATTGATGGGTTATTTGACTTGCCAAGTAAGTTTTGCCATTCTCCAACTTACCCCTTGTTTTCCCATGTAAGAATTTGAGGAAGAGATTACCTTTGGCATCTTATGTTCTAGATAAAGTCAGAGATGTGCTAAAGCTTGACCAGGAAATGAAGGATCTTGCAAAACTTTTGGTTGCCGAACAGTCACTTCTTGTGTTTGGGAGAGGATACAACTATGCAACTGCATTAGAGGGAGCATTAAAAGTGAAGGAAGTAGCCCTCATGCACAGTGAGGGAATGCTTGCTGGTGAAATGAAACATGGGCCTTTGGCATTAGTTGATGAAAATCTCCCAGTTATTGTCATTGCTACTCGTGATGCCTGCTTCAGGTTAGTGGTTTGAAATTGTTTGTCGGCTATTATCCAAATTTTACTTTTTTGAGACTAAAAACTACTATTTTGCTGACAGCAAGCAGCAGTCAGTCATTCAGCAACTTCATGCCCGTAAGGGTCGGCTAATAGTGATATGTTCAAAAGGTGATGCTCCCTCAGTGTGCCCTGGTGGTTCTTTTAGAGTGATTGAAGTTCCTCAGGTTGAGGATTGTCTTCAACCTGTTGTCAATATAGTTCCATTACAGGTATTCTTTCAGCTTCTTTTTGCCTGAGGTATATAAATTTATGTAGATGCACAGGTTCTTGGAAGTAAAACATTTGACCATTTGTCATTGAAGCCTGTTATTTTGGTAAATGCCAATTGATCTCATAGATATTCCAAAAGTCTAGAATATTTAACTACCAATGACAAGATACACATGTTCACAGACGGAAGGATGGATGGGGAGATTGATGCACTACCAATGCAGGAGTATATGTGTCCTTGTATGCATGCAGATACCCACTTTCAATAGGTTTGGCTGTGATGTACAAAAGACAGCTGGCAACTTTTGAGTTTAAAGTGGCCTCAGAAGTTGTTCAATCTATGGCTGTGTTCATTTTAGTAACAATATGTTGCGTGGATGATCAGTTGTGTTGAGATGCTCCTTCAACTCATGGTAGAGATAAATTTTCAGTTCTCCATCATTTGCCCGTAAGATGTACCTACAAAAGAAAGGAAAGGAAAAAAAACAAAAAAAATAAAAAAGGAAAAAAGAGCACCCGAATTCCTGTCTCCAGTTTCATCTGAAACTGGCATAGCAATTGCTTTTTGTCACTTGCATTTGAGTTCCCCTGAAAAAAAAAATCGTAGATCCTTTATTTCTTGATTTAGGCAGAGAATTCTGGGCATGTATAATGGGAGTTCTCTTGATGGTTGCAGTTACTGGCGTATCATCTCACTGTTCTGAGGGCCTACAATGTGGACCAACCAGTGTGACAACCGAGTAGAGAAAATTGAGACTGTGCTCTTGATTACGTTCCTGGCTGGCCTTCATTTGGAGATTTGTTTAGCTTTGCAATTAAATCTTAGACCTTTGATGAGTGAGTCATACCCTTGGGATTGTTCGGAGTTATGCGTTGTAAATGGGATGCACATGTTAATAGTTGGGTATTTTTCACTTGAGCTCAGGCGATATAAACAGTCTGATGATGGAAGTGGAAGGAAGGAGGGAAAGGAGGAAGCAAGAAATGTAGTGGAATCTGTGTTTTAAAAATTTTAATTGATGCATCTGTGCGAATGAAAGTAGTTGGTTGTAGTTGTAGAAGGGCTATGAAGCTTAAGCAACGAATAAAAATGCACAAAATCACTGCCTTTTAGCATTCAACGCAAAATGAAACTGTTCGCCCACCGTAGCTTCGGTAAAAGTAAAACTGCAAAACGTAATTGCATAGATCATTAAATAACACTAACCACAACCTCAATTGTGACGATTGTTCTCTACGTCATTGCTAGAAACCCAGACCCTACTTGGGTGCTAGTGGTAGTAGAGGTTTCTAATGATTGATTTCGGATGAAATTGGATTGGGATGAAACTCCATGGTGACCGACAATCCTTCCCTCTTGAGTACAGTGAGCGAAAATAAGCAGATACGCATAAAAAGAACAGGGATTGCCGTCTATTTGCCCAATTAAGCAACATACGTACGTTAATATTATAGAGTACTGCTCTCTACTCTCATAGACAAAAACGAAACAAAGAGTTCAAGATGTGGAAGCCGTCCTATCCATGGACAAAGACGGCTGGCTGGGGGCCAAGGTTTTATCTACGAATCACTGCTAAAATTATTAGGAGGTGGATGGAGAGGCCAACACTAACCCCACTGCACCACACCAACGCCTGACAGGCTTGAATGTGGTGGGTCAGAATAAGGTGGATTTGCATTTTGTATACATATTTGTGAGGAATTAATGTACACAAAATGCGAGGACAAAGAAAACCACCAAAAGAAGTCCTGAAGAAGGACTGCACAAAGTAACCGACTTAACCCCCACTTCCAATTTACAAAGCCCTTGTCTTGCAGGTCTTCCTTTAGGTGGCATCGTCCAATGTGCATACGGAGCGTACACGTCATCAGCGTGTTGCTTCCATAGTAGAGTGGGCAAACACGACGACCAAAGGCTTTTAGCCATAATTGCCGTCATTAGAGCCCAAATATATGTATAAATAAATATATCCACTGACAAGTAAATTACTCAAATCGTGTAACCCAATATTTTCTACTGGCTAGCCAGGTCTTCGCTCCTAATTAATTGCAGTTAATTTTATGCAACTGTAATGGGTTCGTTAACAGAAACATACATCCATTCATATCCATATAGAAAACAATTGCAATTCATATGGCAAATGTTGCAACCACAAGTCCACCTCTTCGTCGCCAACAGTGGGAGACACTCAAGCTGCAGTGCAGCTGCTTCACCTAAATGTATCTCCTTTCACATGTTAACACGTTACTTCACAAAAAGCAAACGTTATTAACATCTACGCCTCGTGGTATTAGTAGTCGTAGCAGCAGCACAGGTCGTCATGGCATTCTGGTTTTTATCATTCCTCTTCTTGTCAATCTGATCGAGACAAAATATCAAGGGAAGTTCATTACCCCTCTCGAGACTCATCCTGTGACCACCTTGGTTGCTATAACTAGCTTATTCCTGCATTGCTTGGCCTATGGTGCTCGCCAGGAACTTTCTTGTTCTTCTTCTTCTACTACTGCTGCTGCTGCTGCTGCTGCTGCTGCTACTACTACTACTACTACTACAGATTATGCTTGGCCTTGTGTGTACATATTTATGGGTTTCATTATGCAATATGTTGCTGCTGCTTGCTAGGGCATGCCTCTGTAGGTTAGCTCCCCGCGAATCCATCTGTAATATACATATAGCTAATTATATGAAGATGTGTTTCTTCTTTCCCTTGTAACGTATTAGAGAGCTCGTAATTAATTAGCTGCTGCTGCTGAGGGTTTTCGCGTGATTATATTTTCGGTGTCTGCTGGTTAATATGAGCAACCACTCCCGATCCTCATCAAGTAACCAAGCGAGTTCAGAAAATTTTTCTTTTCTTTTTTTGGAAAAAACAAGGTTTTCCATTTTTGTTTGAAGAAGAGTCTCAGTTAGAGCTCATGAAGAAAAACAAGATAAAGAAAACAAAAATTCGAATGTCTATCTCCTCTTCACACAAATTCTTTCCTTTTTATTATTATTATTATTATATGTGTGTTTTAGGGCTGTTGTTAGGTCATTGCAAGAACAACACATGGGCCAGTGAGAGTAATCATTTAGGGTGTGAAGAAGAGAGATCCGACATTCAACAGAAAAGAATACCCCGCTAGTAGTTGTAGTTGTAGTTGTAGTAATAGTAATAGTAATAGTAATTAATGGACCGAAGCCTGCCTTAAACATACACCCATTTAAGGGCGAAATGGAGCCCATTTAATAATAATAATAATAATGAATAAGTAATAAATCCATGCATGCGCTCAACCTTTATACCGAGTTAAGTAACAAAAGTGAGTCGAGTCGACGATGAAGGGGAATGATGGGCCTGGGCTGGCCGAGCTCTCTGAACACTGAATGGAACAAACGCTGAAAGCGACTAGTTCATACTTTTAAATGGCACTCATCTCCTCCACTCCGCGGTGGAAAAGGTACAACAAAACCAAACTCCCACCTACTTCTCCCAACATTTGTGCTTGTCTATTTACCGAGTACGTAAACCCTTTCTTTACTCTCTCTCCCCCTCTCTCTCTCTATGTATCTTCCCCCTCCCTCACCCTCTCTCTCTCTCTCTCTCTCTCTGTATATATATTTATATATGTATTTGCCTTTAATTAATTAATTAATTGATTGATTAATTAAACACTGCTCCATCTTTCTCTCTCACACAGGGAGCAAAGCAAAGCAGCAAATGGCTTCTTCGTCGCTGTCTAAAACAACAATGGCATCAGCTTCTCCAGTTGTGGCCAAACGCTACCCCAATTTGGCCTTTTACAATAGCCCCAGCCCCTTCAGTGTTTCGTATCCACCCTCTTCTCAACACAAGCTCCCACTTTTCATCATCACCCAGGTTATTTCTCTCTCTCTCTCTCTCTCTCTCTCTATTTTCTTTGTTTTTTTTTTTTTTAGCAGCAAAGAAACTTACAGTCAGTCATATCCCTTCCTCTTCTTCTTCTTGGTTATTGATTTTCATTTACCCACTTGATTATTTATTTCCTTCAATTTGTTTGTCTCTGTTGACAAGACAATTTGTTATCCATTTGTACCTCACGATTTGCTTTTTATTCTATTTATCTATCTATTTTCATTTCAGATTTAAATTTGAAGCGGGGGACCTACTTCGTTTGCTTAATTATATTCTGTATTGGTCATAAATTTGGGTGGTTAGTATTAGTTTTGAGAATGTAGCTTTGTAACGTTCTGTGGATTTCTTGAAAATTCAGAGAAATGAATAAAAGAAAAGAAAAAAAGAAGACTAATTCCTATTTCAGGTTAATTTAGGCTTCCTTCCGCATCTCCGTGGAAACAGCCAGTAGGATGAATGCCTTGTCGCTGCTGCGTTGTTTGTCCTACCTTGGGTTGTGTCGAAAAGTGGAACTAACATAGTAACTCCTCTGCCAACATTTTTTCTTCTTCTTTTTCATTTGTGTGTGTGCGTGCAGGCGTGAGTGTGGGTATGCGTTTATCATCAGATCAACATTTCCATTTTGCTTTTGCTTGAATGGTATTGGAGTGGAGGACACACAACACAAGTTCCCTTTATATTATATTGTGATTTGGCACGCAAATGGTTTTGCATGTTAGGCTAATGAAGGTAATTACCCTATTGTTTTACAACGCATTATCCCTAAATCTTGAGAATTTGCATCCTTCCTTACAATACCATTCAACTGGAACAGTAGGTAAATAATATAAGATCAACCTCCTTATTGGTCTCTGTTCAGAAATGTACGTTTGCTATAGAGGAAATTGAGAATCCAAAGAAACAGCAGTCATATGCTTGTCATTTCCAATAAGCTAAGTTCTGATTCTGCCTCGACTGTAACAAGAGTATACTTCACCTGTAGTTTAACCCTGCAATAGAAAGTCCTGGCTAGCACGGTTAGAAACTTCTGGAATGTTAAAGTTACAGATGGGAAGCCAATTTCAATTATTTTTTATGGGTCCTTAGAGATGCACATGTTATGGTAAACCATTTCCTCATTTTAAGGATATTGGACACTGGATGGACTGTTAGATGGTCCAAGAAGTTGGGCGTAGTGCACAATATTCAGGACCTGGACCTGCACATTGCAGTTGTCATATGCAAATGGTTGCATTCGAGCTGTAAAAATGGCAGGAGAAAACAATACTGGAATTTATCTTTATCAACTTGAATTTGTGTTGGATGTATGAGCACATAAACATGCACACACACATGTTGATGTGCTTCTCGTTGTTTATTGTGCAAAATATTCAACTTTGATGGAGTTTACTTCTAACATACATCAACTTGTAATGCATTTTAGGGCTTGCGTCCTGATCGCAACTATCCCACTTTGTTGAAAGCTCAAGTGAATGAGGTGAGCTTCTTTCAATGGTTTTGGTTAGAGGATCTATTTTCAAATCTTTGTTCCTTCTGGGACATGCTTTTTGGGTCATCTACCTTCAAGTTTTCTGTGGATGGATCCACAAATGCTGCACCCTCTTCTCCTCCTAAATCAGAATTACAACCTCAGGATGCAAAGGATCCTAAGCCATCAAATGAGCCTTGGCCTTCATCTTTTGCTACAGAGGAGTCAATCTCACAGTTTATCTCTCAAGTTTCATCCCTCGTGAAGTGAGTCACCTCAATCTCTTGGGATTCTGCATATCATCCTCCAAATATTGCCTGTCTATTATAGCAACATGTTTGACCTTTGTTGCAGGCTTGTTGATTCAAGAGACATCGTGGAGCTGCAGTTAAAACAATTTGATTGTGAACTGACAATCCGGAAAAAGGAGGCCTTGCCCCAACCGCCATCTCCTGCTCCGGCTGTTATGATGAGTTCACCTCCACCACAACATGCAATCTCACCTCCCCCTCCTGCAGCTTCCAGCTCAGCACCTGCTGTCCCACTGCCAACAACTTCTCCTCCTCCTGCTAAATTGGCTAAGTCATCACTTCCAGCACTTAAATGTCCCATGGCAGGCACCTTCTATAGAAGTCCAGCACCCGGTGAACCACCATTTGTGAAGGTATATCTCTTCATTTGGTGCTTTTATAATTTTATGATGGTCTGATGTTTGATGTGGTATCTTTTCTTCTGCATTTCTTGCAATTTAGGTTGGAGAAAAAGTGCAAAAAGGACAGGTGTTGTGCATCATTGAAGCCATGAAATTGATGAATGAAATAGAAGTAAGATCTGTTTGCCATCTGTTTAGTTTTTGCGCATAATCAGTTCTATTCACAACACTGTTTGTTCTTTAATAGCTTTGTGCTGGACCCTTTTTTTTTTTTTTAAATCATTCTTTCTAATGTCAACTGCCTTTATCCTTTTTGACGGGGCAATTGACTCTATATGGAGGAGTCTGCTCTTTTCTAAAATCTATGATGATGTGTTTTTTTATTGGTTGTCCATAGCCTTTGTTACCTTGATTCATCCTTAAGTGGTCCTATATTGACCCAGCCTAATTCTGTAATTTTAAGCGTAGTTTTTGGTCTTTCCTACACAGGAGTTGAAAAGCCATCAATCTCTCATTGCATGTTTGTTATAATGATTTGGTGCATGCTTCTACGTATGTTCCTTAAAATTGCCGCCCTTTCTCAAATTGGATTGTGTTCAGGCTGATCAATCAGGAACCCTAGTTGAGATCCTTGTAGAAGATGGGAAGCCCGTCAGCGTCGACATGGTAAGGATTTGTTGGTAAAATCCTGGCTAATAAGATAAAATTTAGATTCAAAGGACTGCGTATTGGTGTACATTACAGACATAGAATGTATACATCTGTATGTATACCTGAATGTGCATTTTTGAGTCATTTTAACTTCTTTTTGGTTCCCTTGAGCACAGCCTCTGTTCGTGATTGAACCCTAGTAATGGACCTTTGGGGAGATGAAGCAAGAGAATAGAGCAAAAAGATGGGTAGAAGACAGGAGGCAGCAGTTCTTGGTAATGTGATGAGATACGCGGCTTTGGTGTTTTTGGCGACAGAATGTTTTGGTCTTTGGGAACTGAGCTGTTAGCCGGGTAGACATGAAAATTACTGACCGGTTCCACAATTGCTTTCAATTTTGGATATTCTGGGATATTATCAGCTGGTTTAACTAATTGAATTGGTTAATTTATTCAGACACTGGGGTCTTTTTGTTTTTTTTCCACCAGCCTTTATGAAATTGGTACGCAGGTGTTCAGTTCTTCTATGCTACGGAGGGAAGTTTCGTTGTTGGACATGGACATTATCTTGATGGAACATATGTTATAATAATATAAATAAATATACGATTTCCTCAAAACTTTTCTGGATTAGCACAGCACCACTAGTCTAGCCGTTGTACTCCTCCTCTTAAGCTGTCTAGCAGTACGGTGGTGGATAAATAGTGAATGACGATCCATTCCTCCCAGATTTAGATTGTTGCTTTGGTTAGCAGTCGAAACTGTAAAATCTCGCAAGAGCTTATGTTTAATGGCATAGAGCATCACCAGGTTTACAATCGCGTCTAAAGATGAAGTTAAAACAATACGCACACCTCGCTAAGCTTGACGCAGAAAAGTGCTTAAGCATGAACAAAAGGGATTATGGTCCATAAAAATGGTTACGACATCGATATCCTGGCCGGGCGTTAACGGGCTGATGAAATAAACAAAACCTCGCAAAGACGCCAATCAAACTACTAAGCCAGAG
Organism: Rhizophora apiculata; assembly: GCA_037832385.1. Lineage (NCBI taxonomy): Eukaryota > Viridiplantae > Streptophyta > Magnoliopsida > Malpighiales > Rhizophoraceae > Rhizophora > Rhizophora apiculata. Next base: position 7,954,992 of record CM075428.1, on the reverse strand, counting down.
ATTGAAACCAATAACTCAACTGCCCGGCGGTTACAAAAGTCTCGCAAAATCTCCAAGAGAAACGAAAAGCTGTAACCACTTGCGAACACACATCTATCTGAGAATACTTTGCCAAAAAGGCCATTCATTTAATTCAACCATGATGATGGCCTAAACTTGCCTACCAGCAGCGTCGGCGATGAAAGGCAAGTAAGGAGTCTTACCCAAAACACAACTCAGGAAGGCATACACGAAACAGAAGCAACCAAACACGAACACCGCATGGTGACCCCAAACCGTGAACTTAAGACCCAACCCGCTCCGACCCGGATTAAATATCTTCGCGAATAGCACAGGCAAAGCCAGGAGCACATCCAAAGTCACGGCCTGCATGGCGTTGAACCTCACGTAATCGCTGAAAATGGGGTTTCTCACAACACCCAGGTACAGTCCAAAAAAGGCCACAAAACTCGCGAACGGAATCGAGTGATAGAGACTCAGTAGCGGGATTAAGGGTTCAAAGAGGAACCGGAGAGATGGGTATTGAGAGAGAAGGAAACGGCCGTAAGGGAGAGCGTTGAAGAAAGGGAGTGCATAAGCAGCTGCCGACGCCAAGCGATCCGTTGCCGGCGTGGGGCTTGATGACATTCGGGCGGCCACTGTGGAGAATTTCTTCCGGGAGGACCCGCCGCATTCTGGGACTGGGAGGGGCTTGATAGGGAAAGCCAAGAAGGGAGAAGAGAAAGAAGAAGCAGCTCGGTAAGGTTGTTTCGCATTCAGTGTGGCGGGTCTTGAATTGGGAATTTGGGAGAATCGCAAAAGGGAAACGAAGGCCATGCTTGAAAGCTGAGAGAGCCCAGAAACAGAGACAGTCGGAAAGGATTTTCGGGAACGGGCAACATAAAACTGTGCGTAAACAGCTAGGTTATATTAATTATTAATTAATTAATAAATAATAATAATAATAATAATGCTCAGTCACTCTCTGTCACCTCAAATCCATGCTGATTTTAACAGAACACTCGTATTGACCCAAATTTTTAAAGTTGATGATTAGACAAATTTGATATTTGGGGACTCAAAAGTGACCAAATGCACAGCGATCGGTAACCTAAGCATAGATCACAGTACAGGCCAATGGTTCGACAAACTGGGCCAGCCCGTAACATGTTTTGCGGTTAATTAAAACCCACGAAGTTACAAATCAAACAATTTTTTTTCTTTTTTTTTTTAAAAAAAAAAACCATGAAGATTTGCCAGCCACCGTAGCCAACCATTAATACAACCAAGATTTTTTTTTTTTTAATTCAATTTTTCGAATCCCCATTACCATTTTAGGTTTTAATCACTATTTTTCTGACAGCTTTAGAAGACGTAATATAATATAATCTAACAAATTTCACAAATTAAAATGTTGAGTCTAACACTACATAATTAAGAGTCATCTTTCATCAGTTGAAAAAAAAGTATTCACTTCTAAATCTAAGAAAAAGACAATTTAATCAAGCTTTTTATCATGCTGATCAAAACGAAAAAGCAGTTCCCATTGACTACATAGACATCAGAACAGAGAAGAGCGAAAGATGATGAATACCGACCAGAAGCCGGTCTTTGTATCCTAAGGTTCAGCATTCCATTGTGCAAGGCTTAAAATTATGGAGAAAAAGGCTCAAAACATCAATGCAATATTTTACTTGCATGGAAATTAAACTGCTAATTCCAAATACAAGCAAAGAAGCATAAGCCTTTTTAATTTGAAACTCAGAAGGCTTACCTAATTGTAGCAATATTGCTTCTTGACAGCTTGACCTCCACATCAACTCCAGCGGGAAAGGCTCAGTTCAGTTGCATCCAGGAATCTATCGTTTGGGCAACTGGGTTAAGGACATCCATTAGGCGTTGGCGGGCTTTGACTTCAAAATGGAACCTTGCGTCATAACACGCACGTGGGGGTGATTTGCTTACAGTACAATTTCCTATTTTTATACATTATATATATATATATATATATATATTAAAAAATTTAAGTTTTTATTTTTAAGAATAAAAATTTAAGTTTTTAATTATTAAAATATCTCGTAAAGAACACTCCAGCTTGATTCTAATAATCTGCTTCGGCGTCATCTAGGAACTGAAACACACACAATGAAGGAAAATAGATAAAAGAGAAATCAATGGTCCAGCTTAAAAAGGTTACTATTACAGCCGAAAAGCAACCGTAGTGGGATCCCATATATTTACGTAGTAAATCAAGAATTGCTAATCACAACCCGAGATGGATCAAGAAGAAGTTCCGATGATGATGAAAAAGGGATCGCAACTGTAGCAAAATATAATACATATACATCAGTCTTCTTATCCACAGGGGGCTTAATACAAAATTAATGAGTTGAAACTCTTCAAGAATCCATTAACATTGAGCAAAATAAAAGCAGACCGCTTCGACGACTGTGGGATCCCATAATGGGAACAAAGCATATAATAAGGTTGATTTAACAAACAAGGAAGACCATTCCACCTCTCAAACAGCGCAGCTCATAAAATCAGTGAAGCAAAGGCATATGCCTACAATGACCACCGCGACTAGCAGTCGACGCTAAAAGCATATTATCAAGAGTCAGACAGACACAAGATCATACTTTCCATCCATAAGTTCACGGATATAGGAAGAAACACAAATTCTCATACCCAACTGTTTGCAGACACCATACTAATACCGATCATAACGCCTGCAAAAAAGAGACCGACTGCTGGTCAAATGACAGGGTTATCATTCCAATCATCATATATTTTATTGAGTAGCAAGTAGCGACTATGAGTGATGTTATAGATCAAATGCCCCAGTTCCACATTGCGATGCATCATCATGCATCCTCTACCCACTAATTTTAACTATAAATCCCCAGTTCCACGTTGCAATGCATCATCATGCATCCTCTACCCACTAATTTTAACTATAAATCAACAACAGTCAACAGCACGAAACCAGTGCTGATATAAGCTCGTTTGGGCTTATACTAGCATTTCCTGATACATTAATCACTCTTTGGTACAAACAACATTTTTTCTTTTTTTTTGGGGGGGAGGGGGGAGTGGGGCGACGAGTGAAACATGAGCACAACAATTAATACTGGAACACCAAAGCACCAAAAAAAAAAGTGGAGAAATATATATGTAAAGAAGTAGAATCATGGCTATTATGGGTCAATGCAATCATCAGAAGGCTAGAATAGACATAGGGATGCATTTCTACCTGTGGCGATCATAATCCCTAGAACATTCCCTGGACCGGGAGCGTGTCCTACGTCGACTTCTAGAATCATAACTGCGGCAGCGACCTGAATCTCTGTCACATTCCCAATCATAACCACAATCTCGATCATAATACCTGTCACGATCTCTGCTCCTATGATCATAGTCCCTTACCCTGTCACGGCTATCACCCCGTTCGTGATCCCTGCTTGATTCTCTCTCCCGATCCTTAATTTGTTCTTTTGATCTGCAAGGTAATAATTGAAGACTTGGGCACAGTAAGTGGAAGAGAGATAAAACTTGCAAATGAGAGATGTTAAAATACTCATTTGTTACTTCATAAAAATAAAAATGATAATACCTTTGATGGTCATGGCAATCACCTCTGCGGAGCTTGTTTCTCGCTTCCTGACACAGATCAAATACAAAGAAGCTACTGAAAAAATATTCTGAATGGCATGAAGTACCACTCCAGTTGAGGCAAAGATAAAATCTCTTAAAAGAATAGTAGAATAGGTTTGTGGCAAGTATGCACTAAGCCATAAAATATAAAATACATACAGGAATTGTCCACGTTTTGAAGACCACAATGGGTATGCTTCATGGGAATACCACTCACTAGGCAGACCTTCACACTATTTTCTCACATTTCAAGAAACATGAATAGGAGCAGCTAGAGTGGTCAACAGTGTACCTTTTTCACCCGAGAATGCATGTTGCAGATGTTCTTGCATGGTTAAATGATCACAAATGCAATTGCTATTCTTTCTCCCATTCTTTTACCTACCATTTGTCATCAATATTTTCCAACTTGGCCAATCAAAAGCACAAATCTAATGCATTTCAAAGAACATGCAAATTTTGAACAGCCACATTTTGCCATTAATATCCCATCATTATATTGAAACAAACTCAATTCCCATATGAGATTTCTTTAGCTATACTCACACAATAAGTAAGACGGCCTTTTTCTGCAAATCCCCTTGTAGTTTCATTCACAAATTTATCAGGCTGTTCTTCAGTATATGACATGCACTGGAAGATATCAAAGTATGATGCATCTTTGTCACTAACATTCCTATGAGAAGCTTTTACAGATTTGTATTATTCAAAGGTATAAAAGAAAAAGGGAATAAGGAATTCTTATTCTCCGAGGTTAGAAAAACTCACTGATTGAATACTAACTGAGAATCTCTATAGAAGAATGTGAAACATTATACCAGCACCTGAACCAACACATTTGGATACCAACTTAAAGACATCCCAATAACATAATAGATAAAAGACTACATCTTTCTCACTTGGCACAATTTGAATTAAAATTCTAACCCAATTCACCAAAAGATTATTAGGAACTTGAAATAATTCTTAATATTAGGACATCAAAGGAGTTGAGATGGATTGGTATGCCCAAAGCACAGTAGTTCTTTCTGTACTAAGCAACTAGATGGAAAAAGGAATGAATTGAGAAGCATTTATTCCCTGTCCACACAGTTCTTTCTGTACCTGCAGTTCTGTCAGTTTGTCACGGATTTGCATATAGCCCAAATGAAGCTTTCCTCCGAAATGATCTGCTAAACGCCGGTCACTGAAAGTAGCAAAATGCATACCTTAATTTTCCAAAATAAGGGTGAAAATTTTCTTGAAAAGGAACTTCCCCAGAACTTTCTAACTGTATCACAATCTATAAAAATATAAAACAGAATAAAACGCACATTCTTTAGCAGCAAAAGTTTTCCGCGTAAAACTGGGCCCAAAAGCCTGCTGGTAACAAGGTATAATAGGCAGGTCAAATGCAGAACCACTTGAAACCCCAAACACTACTTGTTTCCCTCAGAAAATCTTAAAAAACATGGTTGTCTAATAAAGAAAGACAAGACAATTGACAATATACCTGTCATATACGCTCAGAAACGCTCCACAGATGTCACAAACACGCAACTTTTGATCAGTCTGAAACACACAAAAGTAATAAGTGTAGCATAATGTTAAATAGGCAAGCAGACAGTGAACTAAAAAACACCTATATGGAACCAGATTATCTCCAAAAGTTTCAGCTGCTACCCAGAGAACCAAACCCCACCCTGAAACATTGAATGGGTTCAAAATATTGCATTCATCAATTCCAGGATTTTCATAAACTGCATGAATAGAAACAACTGTAACAAGCTAAGATTGACCTAGAAAACATGGTGCAGATGCCTAAGAAAACTAATTAGTAAAACATGTGAGATCAGAAAAATTCAGAAACAATGTTTTTTCAGTGATGATTACATCTGAAGATGAATATTGCTTCACTTGAAGTTCCTGAGTGTACAAGCAAAAAACCATATTGGGTACAAAAGTAGAACTCACAATGGGCTGGTTTCAAATTTTGTGGTTACATCTATTTATAGTCCTTGGTCAACAGATACCCCACCACCTCCCCCACCTCCCAACTAAACAGATACACAAAGATAAACCATGGAAAAATGTACTCACAATGCGCACATCAGCAGCAGTATACTTGGAAGAATCCAGAGGAGGCTCCTGTCTGGCAGGGAGCTGTAGATAACAAAAAAGGTGAATTTAGAAGCTTATATCAACATTTTCCAAAGGAAAAACTGGGGGAAGGCAAAGAAACAGAGAGAAAATGCAATCATGGAATACAACAAGATAAAGTAAAACTATTGTAAACCATGATAAAGAATTAAAAACCTTCTTAAGTGCTTCAGCCTCTTCCAATGCTTTTTGAGCTTCATCTACCATTCCTTGTTCACCTAAAAGAACGTAAAAAATTCTCAGCACAGAATGCAACACAGAGAGAGAGAGAGAGAGAGTATATGAAAAAGGGTAACACCATAAAGCATTGATCAACTGAATGCCAATGAACTGAAAATAGTTAAGAGCCTGCAGTCCAAGAATGGTACTATATATGACATGCGTAGGACTAAAGGAATACAACTGTTATGATACCATAATGGAAGAATGAATCCAATACACAGTCATATCAAAGTAAAGAAAATCATTGTACTTCAAAAAACTCATAAAAAATCCACATAGTCCAAATGAACTGCTATGAATGAAAGATAACACCTTAGCCAAAACAAGGTCTACAAAGGTCTGATCCAGATTATATTGACAATGGTGACAACAAAACAAATTTGTACCCAAAAAAAGAGAGAAAAAAGAGAGAAGAAATAAGTTGTAAATGAAGAAAAATTGAAATCAATAGATGAGAATTGCACAGGGAAATAATAGCTTCCAGTCTTATAAGACAAAGCCTCATAAAAGTGGCCAAACTCAATGATGCGACATGCACAGAGATATTGTAACCTCAGAATGAAAGAGTCTGAGTAAGTACTGTCCTACCCAGATCCTCTGCTTTCTTCAGCTTTTCATTTATCATTTCCTGGGTGCGGACATCTGGAGCAGGTACAGGCAAGGGTGCTAAAGTTGGCGGGTTTGGCAGAGGTTGGGGTAAGGAAGCCCTATCTTTGTTGAAGGCTTCCAAAAGAAGCGCAGACTGTCACAAGAATACATGAGTTAGAGGAAAATCTGACCCAATATGATACAGCTTAATTGTCTTCAAGCATAAGAATATAGCTAACTACAACAGGCTCTCTAAAACATAATCACAGGTAACTTTAATCATTTGCAAGCTACTCTATACCTGCTTTTCTGCTCTTTCACTTCTGAGCTTTTCAACTACTTCCAATGCTTGAATTTTAAAATCAGTCTTCCCATCAAGATCTGGATACATGTAGACATATACAGATGTCTCACATTGCAAAACAAAGATAAGGACTTGAACCCCACAGACTGAGAAAAAATTAATAAAATAATAGCTATCCTGCATAAAAAAGGAAGGGAGGCACTGAATAAACATGCATATGGCCAATCGAATTAAGTTTAAAAGCACTCAACAAAGTGATAAACAATTTCAGGGCATTATAACTATCATTCAATATGTATGCCTATGTAATTTTGAAAACCTGGCACACAACAGAAAACTTCAGAGTCACGGGATATATATATCCCACCCAAATGTAGTGTCTCAGAGCTATTGCTGGATTTGAACAACAAAAGAAGTAAAATGGTCAAAGGCCTGTCTTACCATATTTATCAGCTTCTTTTAACTTTTCTTTGATCTGCTTTGACAGCTCAATTATCTCGGGTGTCTAAAATTTCAAGCAAGATAATTATTTTCAGACAAAAAGAGATAGAGAGAGAGATAGATTATTAAACCAAAAAAAAAAAAAAGGAGCAGTGCAACAGAACCTGGGTAACCTCAGAGACAGAAATAGCAATAGCAGCCTTAGCATCCTCCTCATTCTCAAGGCGCTTAAGAGCTCTACCAATCTTCTTGTCGCACTCAACAATGAGCCTATCGATGACATCCTCCAACTCCCTATCATAGTTGTCGACACCTTTGGCCCTTGCTTCTTGATATCTAGTCAGCCAGAGTTAAGTAACCACGGGGGAAAAGACAGCAAACTTGGAAGAAGTTTCGAATGGAATTGAATTTGAAATGGCGTAAAAGGAAAACAACGAGTAAAAAAATTAAAAAAAAAAAACCGTAACAAATCTGAGACGACTTTGAAGTTGAACAATGGTAGCACAATTACGTAGATAATTCATACGAAAATTTTAACAAGGTGAAATTCAAAGGTAACATAGAATGAATGAAGTTAATAAATGATAAAAGAAGGGAGGGAGGGGAGGATACTCTTTTCGTAGCTGCAAGGAGTGGACCTTTGGGCATGGCCCCATATCCATTTTCTGAAATTCAATAAATGCAACAGACCATTTTTTCAAATAATAATAATAATAATAATAATAATAGTAAGTTTTTTAATAAATAGAATGATGATATGTTCTCGCTGCTGTTGTTGTCGTGGCAGAAGAAAAGAGAAGAGGAGAGAAGAAATATTTGGAGGTTGGGGGAATTAAAGTAATACGTAAATAATACTATATATAAAGGTACACGTACAGTGAGCTGGAAGAGGTCGTGAGGGCAAAGGCCGACTAAGAACAAGCGGCAGACATCGCGATCGTAGTACTTGCGATTGACCTCTCTAACGTCGCCGTTTCGATTCGCTCCCATCAGCACATCCAGCTGTTTTCTCATCGCGTCCATCTCCTCTCTCTCTATTTCCTTGATTGAGAAAGATCTCGATTGCTCCTCTCCTCCTCTTCTTCTTCTCCTTCTTCTAAATCTCTCTCTCTCACTCCCTCTCTCTCTCTCTCTCGCACCCTTGCGGTTGGAGCGCGAGCCGGTCCCTCTGAGTCTGGATAGCTCACACAATTAATATTTTTTCTTTCTTTAATAAATAAATATATATATATATATCCACGCACTTATTGCAATATATATATATATATTACTCCCTATGGAAGTTGAGTTGGGTTCAGCCATTTTAAGTTGAAGCAAACAAAGATAGTCTGGCCGAAAAACGCACCCACCCACCCAGAGTAGCTTTTTGTTGAAGCCCAATAAACAAACAGTCCAGCATGAGGGCCATGTTCTGCTGCTGCGCGAACAAAGATAATGCGTCTCGTTGGGGCCGGCTTTTTTACACAAACACACGGTCCAAGTGGATTATGCTCCTTCAGTTTAATTCTTACGAGTACAATTTCTGCCTTCCCCTATTCTAAAGCTTCCCTTTTTTTTTTTGTCCTTTTTTTTAAATAAAAAGAATATAAGGGTTATACTATTAATAAATTCAGATGAAAAAAGAAACGTTTGACGTGGACATCAATTAACAAAGAAATTAGGGTCCCAAAGTCCCATTGTCACAATTAACAGCGCCTTGTCCCCGAGGGGGGGGGGTCGTGGTAAAGAGCGTCTAAACGATTTCAACGAGGTCAGATGATTTTTTTTTTTCTCTTTTTTTTTTTTTTTATGCTGAACCATCGCATTAAATGATCAGACTAATTAACGAAGCACAAAAAATAGTTGACCTGAAACCTAACCCTTGGCCATTGGATGATCCAGAGACTTGTGTCTTTGACCAGAAGGCTTAACCTTGGCCATTAGATGACACGATACGCGAGTTTAGGCTTTTGCCCAGACACGGAGGCTCTTTGCTTGTCAGTTTTCGACACAGGCTTGATAAACAGTACGCAACATGTGCTGACCATGATAACATGACACATTAAACATGGCTCACCAAAGCAAAAGAAGGTTCAATCTATAGGCAACTAGCTAGTATTTAGGATCTTTTCCTTAGAAAATTGCCTCAAAAACTTAACAACATGAAATCCTACAACAATCATTGCCAACAACCATTACCAAGGCCACTGGCTCACTTCGCAATTCTTGGGTACGTGGTATACGCTTAAACAGAGATGGAATCATACGATGGAATGAGGCAAAGTTGAAACTGAGAAGGCTGCTTCAAAGCTCATCCTGCATATACCGAATTTACACAACAGAATAAATAAATAAATAAATAAATACATGATGATGCCCTAGCTAGTGTGTCCAATGTGCGTGCAATGAAGTTCAACACGTAGTAAGAGACAGGACAATCTAGCGTCCGAGTGCAGCATTTGCAAAGAATTTCACTCAGCAGATCAAGACCATGCATATCTGGTCATTTGGAAAATGCTCTTCGATTCATAAAGACAATGCTCCACTAAAACCAGAAACAGTATGCTATTAAAACCAAAAACACTCGGTTACTTCAGTCGCTTACGGCTATACTAGCACAATTTGACCATCGTAAAAAAAAGTAACACCGTGCACCTCGGGTAACAATCCAAAGAAGAACATCGTTTTTGTGATTACATAAAGCATAAATGTTAAAATTTCAAGGTTCAGTGAAATTTCCATGACTAGAATTCAATAAGGACAGGGATAGCATTAAAAGGAGATCAAAAGTAGATTTAAGCAGAGAGAGAAATTCAAAGAAGAAAGAAGATAGGTAGACTGAATCTTACATGATAATCATCCCAGTAATCACGGGGATGATGCTGCAAAGTAACACATCCAAGTCAGGGTTTACATGTTTGCATAAAACCACTATAAAGACACAAAAGAATTAGACTGCCTCCAGAAAGCCTTGTTGAAGCAGCCACACAAGGGGAAAGAAGGGAATAAATTAGCTCATTGATTGTTTTACAAAGTTAACCATGGAATGAATGCTGGGAGAAAACAGATGAAACTCATAACAGTAAAAAGTCCAGGCATAAGAAGTATAAACCTTTCTGTATCTATCTCTGTACCGGCTGTGCCTATCATATCCTCTTTCTCTTCTTCTCCTTTCACCTTCCTCTCTTGCTCTTTGTGCTTCCTGCACATTCCAGGGCTCAAGTTAACTTGGAAAATTTTCAAGAAACAAAAGGTTCATTAAAGGATTCAGTAGATGATACAAAGAATTGATAGTCCAGCTAATAACCTGTTCCTCTCGAGCTTTTCTGATCTTTTCTGCTTCCTCAAAGGCCTCCTTTTCAATCTGAGATCCCAACAAACAAATGCAATTTAACTATTAACTACATTTCATGCCACAGCGCATCTTAGACATGAGTAATATAAGCCTATAAGGCCAATATCCACATGCAAAGGCCAAAGAACAGCACTTACCTCTCTGTTAGCAAAAACTTCTTGGACAATTTGTTTTGCATACTCTGGATCATCAGATACCAGAATATTGTCGAAAACTGAACCAGCCTTCACCTGTGGTCCACCATCCATTTCAACACAAATCCCTTTTGACAAAGTAAAAAATAAACAAGGCATGTGCAGACAGCACACTTTTGCTGAACTCCTACCTGCCATACTTCAATGCCAACATACTTAATTGGCTTAAGCACATAAAGATCTGGGTCATCTTCAAACTCTAGGATCATTAGGGAAGAAAGAAAAGATAATTAATTCTTGGCACTTCACACTATTATAGCTTCCCCCACCAATTGAGAAATTTCTACAAGTAAATATGTAAGTATAAGCAAGATTGTACACCTGGATTATCGATATAAGGGATCCTCCACTTCCCTTTGTAATTAGGGTTCTTGATTCTCTATAAATATCAAAATATATTATAAAGATGATAATTACCATAAGAATAAGGTTTACCAGACAGCTATTGAAAGCTCAGGTAACATACCTTAGGCTTCCATGGTCCTTTATAAGCTGGATTTGGTATCTTTGGTGGTTTCCATATACCATTCTCCTCTTCATCCCAATCATCAGGCTGAGCAAGCAAAGCAAAGCTTAGTGTGTTAGCATTATTATGTTTCAACAGATGTTCAACATCAAAGTAAAGCAACCTATGAGAGAAAGAACTAGCAATTTAACTGGCACAGTGTTGGATACACAATTGAAAAAGCATTCAACACTACTTTAAGCAGTCTTTCTCAGTAAGTTAGCCTGTAACTAAGAACAAACCTCTCTAGCTTTGGGGTCAGGAATCTCTTTAGGAATGGAATCATAGCCCTGCAACATCAAGATATTTACAAATGGCCCATGAATTGTAGGCACTACAAGACAAATAACATGAACAATCAACAATGGGAAAAAACCAAAAACTCGAAACCTCAGGTTTGACAGCGCTAGGATCATCTATGTATTCTCTATCATCCCAGTCTGCAGGCTGTACAAGATGGCAAAGAAACAAGTTAAAATGTGTACCGTCTACATCTCCTACTCAGGGTGGATAAGGGCAACCCAACCAATTATCAGTCAAGGCATTTAAAAATATAACTCCAATTAATATTAAGCTTCTAAACTAAAAATAAAACCTTCTTGGCATTGACAACTTTTATTTTCCGTGGAGGAAGAATATCCCAATCTGTATACATGCTTCCAGAATCCCTTTCCCGGCCATCAACTAGGATGCTATAAGATGCATCAGGCCTAAGGATGAATGTGTAGAAATGAGTCAACTTGTCTGTTTCACATTCCAAATCTTTCTTGATTGGATAATTCTGGCCCTGGTAAGAGAGTATGACATGCAGCTGTTTTTTCTGTGTGCCACATATATCTGGCCCAAACATCACACTGCAAAAATGCACACCATGTCAAGAGAAATTGCTAGCAAGACAAAAGTGCAGGAAAGGAAAGAAGGAAGGAGAAGAGAGAAGGACAACAGGACAAAATAACTGCTTTAGAAGGGATTCCCAAGAAACTGTGGATGGTTCAAGAAATAAGCAACTGAAAGATAAATATATTACGTCATAGAACATGGGCATATTCATTGGACTGGAAAAAGAAACAATACTCCTTTGCAGGTATGAGGAACAGTAAATCATGAATTGGTTTCTGTTTTGGCAAAGAGAATCTAAAATTTTCCAATTTACGTAAAGCTCCAGATAGGCAATGAAAACCGCAAAGAAAATGGCTATCAAAAAGAATAAAAATAAAAATAAAAACTCTTCAACGGGGCAAACGTAACAAACAGTCTAAGCAGAGAAAATAGAGGTGGTTCTGTTAATGCAGAATGCAACAAGATACAGACCTGTATGGGGTGTCCCCACCAAATTTCTTTTGATTTACATATCCGGAGAGAAGCTTTATGTAACCACCACCACACTCAATGTCCTGCTCAAGCCTTATAGAATACTGGAGGACCAATGTTCTGTTCTTGTTGCTGAATTCTGGAATCTTTGCAGATATTGCAAAATGTTTGGCGTCGGTGGTCGTCTGAATACCTACAGAATGCCCCAGTGAGAGTTAATAAATTCTTAGGCCCTCAGCAATATGTTCATCCACTCCGTTTGAGTGAGAAATGCTATTACAACATCACAACCTCAGGAGGAGTTTCATTTTTTCTCGGGGACGCCAGGGGAGAGGGGAGTCAGTGGGGGAGACAGTGAGGGACAACTCTCAAGAAGTAAACGAGATGTGCCAACTGGTGAAATAATGTTTAAGGATCAACCGAATCGTCGAGTATGTCATATGAACAAAACACAGATTGAACGTGGCTTAAAACGAGCGACTAAAAAATTTGTTCTGCAAAATCTAGAAGCAGTGCCATGTACGCTCAGGATTAACAGGACCGAGGCTTCCCATGTCTCATGATTGGGAAACCACAAAAATCAAGTTGGAACACAGTTGTAGAAAAACAGCATCAGTCAAACTGAATATTCTTTCCCTTCAAACTCTCCAGTTTTTTTTTTTTGGTCGTTTATGTTTAGATTTTTTGGTCCAATAATTACATACTTTACATCATTTGGCAAAACAATTGTGTTGTTTGTTGTGTAGGGGATGTGACAAGCAATAAGAAAGAAAGAAAGCGGGGCAAGGGGAGAGATGGTAACCTTTATCATCCGGATCTCCAGACCATCTTCCAGCTGTATGCTTGAATGATCCTGCTTTGCCCTCGCTCCTCTTCCAATCAGATCTAACCCAACGGCCCTGCCACCCATCTTTATGCCCAAAGATAGGGGAAAAAAAAAAAAGAACAGAAGAAGAAGAACATGACAACACGGTAACAGAAAAAGAAAGTGAAGTAACTCAATAAAGATACTTTATTAGGTTGGGGAAACACATAGACGGAAAGGGAAGATCCAAAGAAGAAAGCCAGCGGCTTCCAAAGATTTGCCCTTGCCGACAATATTCCAACTAGCTTTCTCGGGAGCACAAAAGGCATACCTATCTAATGCCTACATATTTCCTGAAACAAAGAGCATTCAAGAGGGGACAAAGGAAGGGAGGAAGAAGAAGAAGAAGAAGAAGAAGAAGGCATATCCACTGACTGACTGACTGACTGAATAAGCTTAAGATGATTGTGTTTGAGAAGAGATTGAGATTGGAGAAGAGAAGAGAGGAGAGGGATTTACCATCAAATCTCTCCTCAAAAAAGATCTCAGAAGCTGAGAACCGAATCAGACACAGAAATGACAACAACTTGAGCAACTCCAGCTGCCCCATTTCCCGGCCGCCAGCCTAAACACCGCTCCACTCCACACACAGCTCCTCGACTCAACTCAACTCCCCTCCCCTTGCCTCAGCCCAGGATACCAGTATGTATGTAGTAACGAGGCTGATGCTGCTACTAGCTTGCTGCCGCTAGCAGCATAGTTATAGAAAGCTTGGTTACGAAAATGCTCTCAACTTTTTGCGGAATTACGGTGGGCTGCCATCCATCGATGAACCCACCCCACACATAGTGTTTTCTAAATTTGTTGCCCTGCCCTGTTGATCGAACCAGTGCCAAGTTGCCCGCGACTCGTAGACTAGGAGCAGTGCGCTGGGTGCTTTTTTTGTTTCTTTGACTTTTCTAATGGAGGGAATCAACCGACCAATCAAAATCGAGTAAGACGTCGCAATGTCCAATCCTCTTCTTTTCTTTTCTTTTTTTTTTTTTAAATTTTAGTTTGATTTAATTAATATTAATTGGAATTCGGCAGACTCAAAGTCTTCAGTCAACTGTAAGACCAATATTTTTTTTTTTTTTCTTATTTTGTTGGACACCTCCATCAGTCCACTTCGACTTCATTTGCGTCTTCCTCACCATTCTTTCCCAGAGTGTTTTAAGCCACTTCCTTGGGGTCTCAAATGAAAACCTTACTAAGATTTGAAGGGCAAAACCCCCACTTCCTCACTTGATTTCTTAAATAAGTTACGTGCCGCTCCCTTCCCCACCTCCCCCCCCCCCCCCAAAAAAAAAGGCCACGAAGGCATGGGTGATGGGTGGGGGAAAAGAGAATGAGATAAAAACGAAAGGAAATTGTATTTGGTATGTTCTATTCGTCCCTTTTTTTTTTTTTTTTTGGCATTGCATCCCTTCGCAAAAATGTGCATATTTGTCTGTCGGAAGTCATGCCCCGGTGTCTTAATTTTCTTACATCAGTCGGACATATATGTTACCATCACGTAATGTAGATTTTATAATCAGTGACTGACTGAATGACACCCCCACTTAAAAAATAAAAAATGAAAAAGGGGCTCGACCCGTCGAGCACGTTTCCAAAAACTTGGCCTTTCAATTTAATCCATCCATGCGCTCTGGTTTGGTTCCGGCTATTATTTTAATTTCTTCGGAAACACAAGGGCAGTTTGAGAAAGGAAGTGCTGTGGGTTGACTTGACTGGCGGTCAACTCGTTTTTCTTTCATGACTTTTTCAAAGTCTTCGCTTCCTTCCATTCCGGGGTATGTAGTCTATGCTCCATACCGTGCGGGAAGGAGAAGAGGGAGAAAAATAAATGAAATTTTGATGATCCATCCAGTCATATGTATTTCTTTTTTTGAACAGGCAAAACAACTGTGCGTCTTGTGGTCCAAGCAATCCGGCCCCAATAATCACAGGCAGCATCAATAGGTGATCCAAGGGGACAACTGGACTAAGCACCATTCTGGCTTTCCAGGGCCTCGCAAGTGGACTTGCTTGAAATATTTGGGGTTCGATCCAGCCCATCATCAACAAAACTCCATCCATTCCAATTCCAATCAACACAATTCTCTTTTTAGCCTTAGGTAGGTCAGGTGGTATGGCACAGAACAGGTCGACCCTCTACCCTTAGGTTTCTTTTTGACTCTCTCGATTTAACTTTATACGATTTTAACCGACTCTTAAAATAAGTCAAGACAATATTGTCCATAGCCTTAATTTGCACTCACTCAGCTTTTTAAACTCTGGGGCAATATTACCGCAAGCAACTCTGACATCTCTGCTCTTGGAGCACCTCTAATAACAGCTGCATTCGTCCCAGATGCACCTGATGTATACATGTGGTTTTTCTGCAGACCCAAAGTGGGCAGCAACTTCAGGAATGCAGCTCTCCGTCACATCTATTTGCTCTATTCAATGATGCAGCCCCAGAATCAAGAACTGACAACCCCAAAATAACAATGGCGACATTTAAAATTCACGCTGGCTGTAAGTCTACGGTATCTTATAGTTATAAACAAAGCATAACTAAGAATCTTAATGAGTTCTTGATGCAGGAAACCCATATTCCTTGTCCCGAAGAAGCCAATAGCTCTTGGGCCTTGCTGTTGAATGGCCAATAACGCCTGCAAAAAGAGTAGGAATAAAAGTACAGAAAACAAATTTCAAGTAACTTGCAAAACAGATCCCGTATCATTGAAGAAAAGCTGGTAAGGCTTGCAATTTCCTGGCTAACATTGAAGTTAAACAAAACCATACTCAAAAGGCAGCTGGCCCTCCTTTTATTATTATTATTATTATTTTCATCCTTCTGAGGAAAACAGTTCCCTTCCCAACTTCAAATGTCTAAACATCTTATATTTTTGCAAGAGTCCTCTTCGGAAAGAAACTAACATCTGCAATATATTCCCTCGCATAGACAAAGGAGGCTGAATCTTACTAGTGTTACTTGCACAACGTATCTTAAGAAGGGCATTGAACTATATAACCAGCCTACAAACTCAAGAGAAAGTTGCAATATACACCCGTAGATATTCTACATCAGGAACAGGTTTAATCTCTGACATCACAGCCGTCCCTGAACCTTCCACAAGAGTTTGGGCTTGTGTTGGAATTTGTATACCAAGGTCTTCATCAGATCAAAAAAAGCCCATCAAATTCTCTGTTTCAGCCACCCGGGCATCCATATCTTGTCCCCTTCTTTTCTTCCTACAGAGCCACTATTGTCAGTACATAAAAACAGAGCCCCTGGGAGTAAATCATTAATGAAAACCAAGTGCATTTAAACACTGTTGATGAGACAAGCTCAAGCTGACACGAGTGTTTTTGCCCCTACTTGAAATCAAAATATTTAACACATTGAAGATTTAGTATCAGAATGCTTTAATGCCTTGAAAGCTTAGTAAGCTGGAGTTGCTTGAACACAACCATTAGATGACACCTTATAAAAAGAGTCGCAAATTCTGGGATATCATCGTCAATTCAATTCGGGTATGTTGTAGCAATTTGCCCCGTAGACATATAATCTAAGATTTCCGAGGTGTTAGGAATTTAAAACAAGTGAAGTCTTCGAGGGTGGTCCCGCATAGCTAAATATTAAGGTACAAACCTTTACAGGCACCTGCAAACAGATAGTAGATTTAACACTTAACCTGACAAAGAAGTATACACCTTCAACAAACAACACGTATTCAGCAGGATAGACATTTTAATCGCATGGAAGTCCAACCGATCAAAACTTCCTATATTGCTTTACATCCCAATGGAACCAATCAAAGAGCTATCGAGATTTACCGGATACCATTTTCCAAGCATTAAATCCAGAGGAAAAAATTCAGGATTTTAGGCATCGATGAGGACAAAAGTTATGGGCGTTTATTTGCAAAACATTATCCGAGTGGAAGAAGGAGGAGATTTGAAAACATATGGAAGATCCAATCTTTACATGCGCGGCATATTCATAATCGGAACCAGAAAGGATTTTTATTTTCCGAGGTTGCAAGTCAATTGCTAGAAAACAACCCTACACACCCAGCAGACAAAACACACGTATGCCACGGGCATAGTGACCTCGAAATTGCATTCATCAATCAAATCAGTCGGTAATAAATTGAGAAGCTCGAGAAGCAGGTTCGATTGGGAAGGAACCGAGATCGAGAGGAGTGGCACGTACTGTGGGGTTGGAGAGGGAGGGTGGTCTCGTTGTTCTTGTGGGACACATGTAGCTAGTTTGTTGTTGTTATGAGTCCGGAGGGAAAATGAAACGAAGAAGAAAAATAGGAGGAGGAAGAAGAAGAGAAAAGAGAGGTAGTGGAGGTGGAGGCGGCGGGAGAGGCAGCAGTTGACAAAAGCCTCGTAGTCATAGCGGTAGTAGTAGTAGTCATTGTGGTTGTGATGGGTAATGTTAATGATGTCCACATGTACCTACCCTTCCCCTCATCCTCATCCTCATCCTCCTTCGTTCCTCGTCCTCAGTCTCTCCTCCAAATCCCAGTGTCCTCAAAATTCAAAAACTGATTTTCTTTCTCTCTCTCAACTCCTTCCTTTCTTTTTCTGCCCTCCTATTTCCCTACAAAAACAATTAACAAAAACAAAAAGAGCAAGGAACAGACAGACAGGCACCCAACCAGTCAGAAGCAGGAAGAAAGTCAGAGAGCCGAGCTGACAAAGGATTTTTTTTTTTTTTTTGGTTAGAATTGGAAGAGACACATGAAAGAGAAGTCAGGTTTGAATTTTTTTGTTTTTTCGTAAATAATTAAAATATATCATGTCAAAATAAGATATATTGAGCAAGTGTTAGACATGTAATAGGGCGGAGCCAAGCGGTTATGGCAAGCCGACGGCGGCATGCCACGGCATCGCATGGCACTGCTACATGCCTGAATTCAAAAGTACAGTTAAAATTGTTAAAGAAAGAAATTGAGCTGCTACTGCAGGGCCCTTCGGGGAAGAAGAGAGAGAAGGAGAAGCAGAAGGATATGGAGAGAGAGAGAGAGAGAGAGAGCTGGCGTTGATACGATGATGTCTCTATTCTTGCTCTTCTTCTTCTTCGTATGTCCTCCGCTGCTGGTTCTCGTCTTTGCTTTCTTAGCAGTCGATTCCATTCCACTCCATTTCTTCACCCCTGCCACTTACATTACAACACAACACAACCCTTTTGCATTGCATTCACAATTTGCGAAACCTCTTCCATGGCCTGCTCCTCCAGAATTTAATAAATTTCTTTTTTAATAATAATAATAATAGTAAAGCGTGAAGAAATCGAGGATCGGGTTAGTTACCTTACCGACTTCCACCTCCCCCATACTTTCTAACTAATTACAGATTCAGTTCAAGTTCTAAGTTCTTTTCGCTTTTTTTTTTTTTTTTTTTTTGTGTTCATTTCCTTGGGATGTTTAACATGGTCAAAGTTTATTATTATTATTATGTGGTTTAGGTTGTTTGGATCACCGGAGCCAGGCGTGGAATTGGTACTCTCCCCCTCTGCCTTCTTCTTCCTCTTCTTCCACAAACTAATTCAACTTCTACCGGCTCCCTTTTGTCTTTTCTTTTCTAATTTTTATCTCTGTGTGTATAATTTTAGTGTTAATATTGGGCTCTGGTCCTCCTTCTTATGATTCGAAGGAAATCTGTAATTCTAGTTTGTGATCAGATTTATTCATCGCTTAAAATAGGGCTTCCAACTCTTATTTCTCAATCATTCCTACACCATGAATGAGCTGCTTATTGTTTGTCCATCTCAGGTGAGGCTCTTGCTTAACAGTCTGCGAGTTCAGGTTCCAAACTCAATTCTTTCTGCCCGTTATTAGGCCGAATAGGATCTGACGCTGCAATATGCCTTTTTATCAATTTAGTCCATCCCTTCTTATTTATTTATTTATTTGTTTTTTTGGGCATATGTTGGCATACTCACAGGTAAACATGCACCTGATGAAGGTAAAGGCTTTACATTTGGATTTGGCTTTTGGCGAAAATTCACTCTGGGAGGCTTATATGAACCATAATGCAGCTTTTGAGCGCCCAGTAAGTGCTTTCCTTCTTGTTTTTTTTTTTACGTTATTAAATATTTTTTATTTTTATAAACCTTATTTTCGTGAATATCCCAAACTTTCTGACATGAGCCCACCCAGCAAAGGTAATGCCTTTCTTGCAGTGGGATTGCAAAATAGATCCAACAATGGTGAATGGCCTCCGAGCCCAGAAGAAAACACAATGGGTTCAGCCTTTTTAAGTTAACCCAAATCCAACGTGTATATGTACGTACATGTGGAGAAGAACGTTCGATTTCCGACTTATGAGCGATTGGTCCATCCAGCCAGGAAGGCGCAATTCCTAAGCATATCCCGCTTCAGATGCTTTGTCCAGTTTTATCCAAGTCCATGGCATATCCACCAGCTTCTCACTTAACTTGGAACGACTCCAGCATTGATTTGACTTTCTCTCCCTAATGCCCACCCGGATACGAAAAATCACATCTAGTATATCCTTTGGAGAAAATGACGTGGATTTCAACATGGCATTTTATTATTGTCGCCCCCATCAACTCCTCACACTTCTTCCATTAATATTAGCTTTTTCATTTATTATTATTTTTTTGGGGGAAAATCAATGAGGGGAAGAACATCATGAAATTACGTCCTTGATTAAAGACTTCAACTATTGCAGAGATAGATTGGCATATTCCTTTTCTTGAAATTAATTCAACATGTTACCTGCAATAGAGTTTGCTTTGGAAGTCGGAATGCTTTGTTTTGTAGGAGATTATGTTTGATTTAGGGTTATCGGGGGAGCTAATGGACCGCAGCACCAGTAATTCTACCCAGTAGCTGGTGGTAGCTACCTACCAGTCGTCCCTCCAGTCCAGAACTACAAGGGTCGTGACGGACGGAGTTCAAATGTGCACGCCACATCAATGCAATGCAACAGCCAGCAGCAGAACAGTCAGTGGCGATTGCGACCGACGTTAAATAATAATAAGTAACATCCCAACGTATCCTTCCATATATTATATAATATACTTCAACTCTCTACTTTCTCTTCAACCCCTTCATTTTCCAACGATTCACATCCTTTTTCCGCCCTACTTCTTATTTTTACTTCACGAAGTTAATGTTATGAATAGCATGAAATTAATGTTGTTTCCTTTTCTTTAAAAGGAAGATGAGGGGGCTTAAAGGGCATTAAAACAATAATAAGAAATATGAAAGAATGGGTAAAGAACACATGAAAAGTAGAATTGCAATGCGAAAGTATCCTGCCCAAGCAAGAAGGAAAAAATATTAAAAAAAAAAAAAAAAAAAAGCAGAAGCAGACAGCCGAACACTTGTGTAAAAGCCAATCAAAATACAAAAATTTGGGGGGAAAGAAAAAGCATGGATCAAGGGATGATATTGCAAAATGCAATGAATTGAATAGGCTGTCATGTCAAATGATGTCATTAGGCCCGGTGTTATTATTTCATTTCCAGCCCGCCTTTTTTTTTTCCTCAAAAAAAAAAAAAAAAAAATCTTTTTCCAATTATGTTTATATCCTTTAGACTAGAGACCAGAGAGTCACCAGAGCATCAGCATCGGCACCTACCAACCGGCATCGCTCCCTCCTTCCCTCCCTCCATCTCGCTCTCTCTCTTTCTCTGTGGGTCTGGGAAGTGAAGCCAGAATCCGGTTGTTGTCAGACATGCTGCGAGGCACCTGTTTCTGCCCGTGTTTTGGAGACGGAAACTCCGAATTGACCGATCCAGACCGTGACCCCGTGCTGCTGGTTTCGGGAATCGGAGGGTCCATCCTCCATTCCAAGAGGAAGAAGTTCGGGTTCGAGACCCGGGTCTGGGTCAGGATTTTCTTGGCCGATTTGGAGTTCAAGAAGAGGATCTGGTCCCTCCACAATCCCAAGACAGGTCCCCTCCCCTCCCTTCGCCGCTTCTCTGTCAGTCATAGGTTCTAAATTGCCGTATGTGCTTTATTACTACATGCATGCATGTACATGTAAGTGGCTTGTTATACCCTGTGATCGTGTGTACTTACATGGTCTTTTCTTTCAATGCTCTTGCTGACGAGTTTCGGTTAGAAGTTAGAATGCGGGGCGAGTTTTTTTTTTTTTTTTGAAAAAATAAAAAAACAAAAGAGGGGTATCCGAAAGTTTCCATTTTAACTTCTTGGCGCTATGGCTGTAGTTGTATGCTTTCTGCTTCGTTTGGCATCCCATGCGAATTAGCAATTTCCTTTTTGTCGGTCTCTATGCAAAATTTCAGGTTACACGGAATCATTGGATGGTGATACTGAGATCGTCGTCCCTGATGATGATTATGGACTCTATGCCATTGATATTTTAGATCCTTCCTGGGTAATTATTAACTCTAATTTTACCGTTCATTACTTGCTTTCCTTAATAGTACCCTACCAGCAATTGTTTTACTTGCTGCTTTCATAATCATAATGCTCATTTATTGTCTTTCTCAAGCTTTGACCATGCAGTAGCTGCTTACTCCTAAGTGGGAGTTCAAATCAGAGTACCATGAATCCATGCCATTGCTCCAACGTACCTAACTGATGTTCCATCTAGAACAACCACATATTTGAATGGTGATGTCAGGGCCAAGTCCCTGATAAACTATTAACCTGTGGGCAGTCAGCTTGGCAATCATTTTGAGCAAATCAGGACCATTTTTTCTTGTTTTTGCTTGACTAGCTCCTATAGATGTTTCTGCACAATCATTGGAAATGTATGGAGAAATAGATATCTTCTGTATTTACTTGATACTCCGTACTATGTATTGGTCTGACTTAGAAGATTGTCTTTTTGTTTGTAAGTCTTTCTATTTAGCTTTTCACTTTTGAATCTGCAGTTAACAGTGCCAGCTTTGTTGTTGTATCTCCTACGGTGGGCATGTTTTCTAACCTGACTTTTCTTCATGTCTCAGCTTGTCAAACTTTTACATTTGACGGAGTTATATCATTTTCATGATATGATTGAGATGCTTATTAAATGTGGGTATAAGAAGGGGACCACACTATTTGGATATGGATATGATTTTCGGCAAAGCAATAGGTATGCCATCTTCAGTGGATCCTATGAGTTGTTATAATGTCAGACGACGTTCAAATGGTTTTTTACACTGTATCATAAGTCTGGGAACCAATGGTATTCTGTTGTTGGCAGAATTGAAAAATCAATGGAAGGTTTTAAAGCAAAGTTGGAAACTGCTTTCAAAGCCTCTGGGTGTAGAAAAGTTAATATAATTTCCCATTCAATGGGCGGACTGCTGGTGTCATGTTTCATGTCACTCTACAAAGATGTGCGTATATCTTCTTCTGGTGACGTGTTGAAAACTATCAAACTTTTAAGTGACACCATGGACAAAGAATATGATATCTTCCTTTGACATGAGGCATGACCAATTATTTTGAATTCTTCATCAACAGTTTTTTACTCAGTTCGTCAACAAGTGGATCTGCATTGCATGCCCTTTCCAAGGTATCATAAATATAGTCATTTGCCTTGTGTTTTGAATTTTCATTAAGGAACTCCACTTTTGTAAACAGAAATCTGCAAATGGTTGCTTGTGTTAATTGATAAAATCTTTTCTTGGGGCCAATTCAAGCTTGAATGTTGTGTTCTATGCTTAATAGGTGCACCAGGATGCATCAACGATTCCCTTTTAACTGGCCTGCAATTTGTTGAAGGTTTTGAGAGCTATTTTTTTGTGTCTAGGTGGACAATGCACCAATTGGTAATCTCTTTCTTCTGAATACTTTTGCCTGCCTCATTATGTGAATCACATCATCCATTGTGATTCATTTAGGACTTAGGAGCATATTCTTTCAATTGGGCAAGGGGGAGGGTGGTGGGTGGAAGAGTAGAAGGGAGAGCAGAGCATATCGTGGTTTCTTGTGGTTATTTTGCTCAGAATTTTCTTTTTCTGTGTAGATAGTTGAATGTCCATCAATCTATGAAATGTTAGCAAATCCAGATTTTATGTGGAAAAAGCAGCCTCAAATTCAAGTCTGGCGAAGGCAATCAAGTGATGAAGAAACAACGGTCAATTTGGAGTCATATGGCCCTCTTGAAAGTATCACCTTTTTTCATGAAGCATTGAAAAACAATGAGGTGCATTCCAGACTTATCATTTTTTATTTAAAAAAATCATGATGATTTCTGGGATCTTTTGACTTATTTAAAACATATGCAGTGACTTGTCCTTTGTTTTCTTTTTTTCAATTTCTTGCAATATGAATGGGATTTGCCTCCCTTGAAAAGGGAGGCTGTGATGAATTTTGTCAACTGCTCTGTTCTTTGATGTGTTCTTTTTATTGGTTGGGCACCTGAACTGAAAGTATCATTTGTTCTGCTGTAGCTAAGTTATGATGGCAATACGATTGCTCTACCCTTCAACATTTCCATTCTCAGATGGGCTTCTGTTACTCGGGAGATTCTCAACAATGCTCAACTTCCAGAAGGGGTGACCTTCTATAACATTTATGGGACGTCATTCGATACCCCTTTCGATGTTTGGTACATCAACCGAGTTCATCCATGCCATACTGTGTTAAGAGATTAACTAGTTAGTTGGAACAGTCCCCCATGTATCATGTCAATGTTCAAATGATCTAATATAGTTCAGTGTGTAGCTGTAGAGTGCATTTTGGATGGATCCCTATCGTAAGTGGTTGAACTCCTATGGTTCAGATTTTGAACTGAACTAAAATCAATTGAACATTGAGATGGGATCATCTAGTATTTGGCACAGATCATTTGTGACCAACTCTCCTTTTAAAAGCATATGAGCAACGTTTAACTTGAGTACATCTGGAGCTGAAGTTTTAAATTGATTATACTAGCATCTTTCTTAACAATGGTTTTGAATGCTTAGCACTTTGAAGCTGATTTGGTATCTTCATGACTCGTGCAGCTATGGGGCAGAGACATCTCCAATTGAGGACTTGTCTGAAGTTTGCCACTCTATAGTGAGTGAATTGAATTTTTGAACCTTGAACTTTTACCATCAAATGATGTATTATTCCTTCATTTGTGACTAATGTTCCGTGAAATTTGGTATGTTTCAGCCCCAGTATACTTATGTGGATGGAGATGGAACTGTGCCTGCAGAGTCAGCAAAGGTGCTTGTTCTAATTCTTCTCGAGGATTTTTAGCATGTATTACATGGGCACGACAATCCTTAACTGCCGCATGCTTTTTCTAGCATTAATATAATTTGGATTCAAAGCCTTCTGCAGTTGTGGATTTTTTTTTTGTTTTTTGGAATCTTTGTTTCCAATGACTTGGGTGATTGTGAATCTGCGTTTTTCTTTCTTTGAGTGCTGGACAAGCCTGATTGTGCACAATGTGGCCATTCTTCGTTGTTACTTGCAATCGAGTCATCTGGTTCTCTAATCATTAATCAGTCTTTGGCTATCATCATATGCGCAGGCGGATGGATTGACGGCAACAGAAAGAGTTGGAGTTGAAGCGGATCACCGAGGACTCCTGCGAGACAAAACAGTGCATCAGCTTGTGCAGAAATGGTTGGGAGTTGAGCAGATGGTTAAGAAGCATTCAGTCTCAAGGACATCTCGGGTCGTGGATGCATCGGTGGGCTTCGCTTGTTAATGCGTTAGCATTTGTGTGTTTTCTGTACACCTAAATGTAATTGGTTGCGGTAAAAAGGTGGAAGGAAAAGCTTGAAATTGTGTTTCGGCGTATGAATATGGCAATTATTTTGAGTTTTTCAAAAAAAAAAACAAGAAGAAGAAAAAGAATAATCCCAATAGTGTACGGAATGGGCGGAACAAGGCTGTGAGTGAGGGATGGCATGGCAGCCGAGTTTTTTTATTATTATTATTATTATTATCATTATTATTTATTATGGGAGTCAAGCCAAGTGTTTAATTAATCATGCGAGAATTTGTAATTGATTGAGTGCCACCGTGTCAATATCTTCTCTTCTCGTTCGCAAAAGAAAAATTGAGCGAAGTATTGCTCAACTAATTTTAGGGTAAATGTTGGACGCCTGAAGAGAATGGGGCTAGCTCGATTGTGGGTCCTATTCAATGAAAGATAGTAGTCTGATTTTTTTTTTTCTTTTGGGGAAAAAAATAAATTTTTGCTTAAAATTATAAAATGTGTAATGTGCAATTAAAAACAAATGAACGTGCATCAAATGGTTTTGTAAATCTACGCAGATTTTTAGGCACTACATGTTATCAACTGCAAATTATGTCTCTTTTAGTTTTACTTTCATTAAATTTTGGTTAAGATGCAAAATATTTTGTTTAAAAAAAAATAAAAATATTAATTTTTATTAAATGGGATATACATTGGGACTGATAGGCCTCAGGCGGAATCTTCTGGCCAGAGGTTTTTATTTTATCAATATACGCCATGTGTGAAGCAATTGATCGATATGTTGAAGCCAGGCAAAATGTGGGCGGGGAGTGCGTGTGAAAAGAGTGTTGGGTCCTAGTTTCGTGCATGATCTCGGAGGCCCACTCTCCCGAGAGCTTACATAGTTCTAAGGTGAGGGCCCATCGATCAAGCTCATTCCGTAGGGTCATATTCAGGCAGAGGAGATAAAAAAGTATAATATCCAAGGAGGCACGGGTGTTCCGCCGATTTCTCAAAGGCAATCCCAGTCCCAACTCCCCCACCCCACCCCACCCGCCCGGCCTCCTTTGCTCCGAATACATGTCGTTAGCCTCTCCTTATTCTTGGTCCTTGTGCTACATGCATGACCTTAACAATCTAGAGTGCGTATTTAAAATCCTTTTACACTCACGTGGGTGCCTGCTAGCCACAAAAGGTAGATGAATATCTCCCCAATAAACTACGTACTGGAAAATATATATATAAAAAAAAAATAACTGGACGGACAGCACAGCCTCTTTTTTTCTTTTTATTCTTTTGAAATTGTTTCCATTTATGATTTAACTAATGCTTTTTGTCATTTTATTGGGCACGTACCTTGAACTAGAAGACAACGATGCTACGTAGCTAGGCACATGGCCGTGCATGAGACAATAATAAAATATATGCCATCTGTTGTATTACAGGCCACAAATCCACAATAGTACCGCCTTCCTATTAAATGCAAGAAGATTGCCGAGCACACACCGTGATATGATGTGGTGGGTGTGGGGTATGAACGTAGAGGTAGATTACTGGGTAAGTCGGTGCAGATCTCGATCCATCCTTTTTTACTACTTGTTCCATAATTTGGTCTTGTTTGATCCAAGTCGGTGCCGTTGAAAGTTGAAACCCTCGAGACTGATCCGAGTAGCGGATCAAAATGGCTTATGAATTAAAACTCCCTGCACTTCCCCTTCCCCTCCAGCTTTAGGCTTTTTGTAAAACCCTTCTATTGTTTTGCATACTGGGGGGCTGGGGCAACTACTGTTAAGTTGCGAACCCCAACATTCAAGTGAAATGCACAATCGGGGAAGATTTTGGATACACATATACATATGGTAAATCTGGTATCCAATTTTTGTTTCGCACGTCACACGCTGTTTGTCGTCTGCGCTTACGTTGTGATCTGACAAACGTGATGCTCATCTGCCAGCTTTACTTCTGTGTTTCGTTTTCTTTGATCTTTTTTTGCCCATGAAGGGGCCCACTAAGATGCGTAGGGTTACACCTGCCCTACTTTTTATAGATTCCCTCCCGGCTCCCGGCCTATCGGGTAGTATGAATTTAAGATTTCCAATTTGAAAACTAAAATTCAGAGTCACTACCCTAGTATGTTACTTTGGGAGCATATTTTGTTATGTTTTTTTTTTTTAAAAAAAAAAAATTAATATCATTTTATTAATTGCTTATAATATACTAGCGATTTTAAATCTTGATCCACAAAAGCTTGATAGGTGTTGCAACCATACAGATAGTCTCATTCGTACGTGTTCACTGCTTAATATTGCAATTATATGTATGTGTTCAAGTGGCATCTTATTAGGGTAAGTAAATGTTGTTGGTCAACGATAAATTGTATGTATATAGAGAAATAATTATTAAATAATCAAGCAATGCAAAAGTCTCTTCATGGACAATTTTTGGTTTAAAAAAGTATTTAAAAAAAAAAAAAAAAAAAGAAGAAGAAGAAGAAGAAGAAAGAAGCTAAAATTAGGCAGCTAAGAGCGTACGTTACCCCCTGTCTTCTCTGGCATGTTATCTGGTTTTATGTCTCTTTGCCGGGTATCGTACACAGAATCCTACGCTTAAGCATGCATTTGCCTGGATTATGGTAAAAGCCAGCGCCCATCGGCCACATGACATACCGTCCTTAATTTCATCTCTTTCGTTTAACCCTCTTGCTTTTCTTTCCATGGCCCAAAGGCGTACTTCATGAGGCATTTTTTCTCAGTGGCTCTGCCCGCTTTTAAATATATATATATATATATATATATAAGCCCTCATTGCTAATTAAGTTAAGATGCGTTTTTAAATCGAATGTTAAAAACATTGCCGGTCAAAACAAAAGGAAAATATATATCTTCGTCATGTTTATAACTTTAGACGGCTACTTTATAAATTACTCGCGTAGAAGAAGCTCTCATTGTTATTTACAGTTCTGTAGATGTATTTGCATAACTATATAGCAGCTCAGTAATTAATTAGTGATTGATATTTTTAAATAGTACTAATTATTATTTTACCGCCTTTCACATTTTTCTTCTTTTTCATCGTGATCTCTGTTTTCTTTTTGTACCGTTGCCCGCGAAGTAAACCATTTCTATATATATATATATATATTTTCTTTTATTCATTATATATATATATATATATATAGATACATTACATTGAAAGGATTATTATTCACATTAGGTATGCTGGGTTTTACCATGTAGTTGCTTCTTTCACTTGTTATGTTATCTTTTACTCTCTGAGTAATCCTCAAGCACCAAACTTAAATCTTAGAATAATGCTGAAATATGGGGCGCGGTGACGGTGTTCCCGCGTGCGTCCACGCCATGGTTAATTTAATTAAGCCACGCAACTCTCGAAAATGTACTACTGACTGATTAATATAATGATACTGTGAGTTACTAAAAAGGCAGGAGTGGTAGAACCGCATAAAACAGCACGTGACACAATTCCAGATTACGAACGCGTCATTCACTTAATACTTGTTGGAGTCTCAGCCCTAAACCCGCGTAGATGTAGACGAATTAACTCAATTGAATAGTATATGTAAATTATTATTATAATAATAAAATACTCTATGAATGCGTGAATCTTTAAGATACACAAATGTACAGTCCTGTTCTGTATTCCTGTTTCTGTTCGTTTGTATGCTTCCATCAGAGACGGTTTATGGTAGCTAGCTGGATCAAAAGCAGTCATATCTCTACTTGATCTCTCTATCCATTGACTTGTTTTATGATGGAAGGAAGGCTGGCCAGCGTTTGTTTAGTATTATTGTGACTTTTTGATTTACTTTCATAAATTGTGTTTAGTAATTGATCAATGATTTGTTTATTATTTTTTTTCAGCTTCGATTCTTCACAGCAATTTAATTTAATATTCTTCGATCAGTTAAGTTGTTTTATTTGTTATTGCTGCTACAATAATGTATGGGGGCGGGGGGAATTCTATGTTGCATGTTAATCAATTTTTTTTTTTTTTAATTTTATTTACAAAATATTGTTAATTATTTGACTAATGGCTGTTACATGTATGCTGCTTAGTCATTTAGGCTTTCTTCCAATCTGTCTCTCTCCGACCAAAAAGGGAAACACAAAAATAAAAAGAGAAAATCGAGAGTAGAATGATCTCAAAGAACAACCCGGAAGACAAGGTCTAGCTAGTGTCTTCTTATGGGGATGCAAGAAGCGTACCCACCTCCATATAAACAAACATATATATATATATATAGAAGCACTCTAGCTACTGGTATTATACCATACACTCAAATGAGGGAACATTATACTACCGTACGGAACTCTCTCCAAGTAACTTTCTAATTAATTATAAAATGAAAATGTCTGTCATGCTCCTGAATTATTGTAAATGCTCATAGTGGAGAGAGAGAGAGAGAGAGAGATACATACAAAAGAGACCCCCGTTTGTAGCGGGGGAGCAGTTTGGTGATTGGTACAGGGGATAATAGTAAAATAATGAGAGAGTTGTGGCCCAAGTGGGCATGGAGAGACGGGATGCGTGTGGGTTCCACTCTGCATGCATTATCTTTATACAGCAAAGCAAGAGAGTTCGTGTCCGTGATAGCGCTACAAAATCCTAATCATGAAGTTCCAGTCCAGGAAGGGATCAAAAGGTGATCAATCAAAGGAGATAATCTCTGAATTCCGAGAAGGTTGCTTTTTTAAGTTTACGAAATCACATGCTCGGGGTCATAGGTCAGAGCCTAAAAGGAGTCTCTTTTTACCCGATTACGACGAGCGGCTCTTAATTAAAACAAATTGAAATGTTCAGGGCTTCAGCCTATCTTACATACATACACGATACGTACGTACCGCGGGGGTGGAAGCTTTTCCTTATTTCTGGCCTTGGCAAGGAAATTTAGGAAGTCGGTGTCATGAGTTCTCTTTGGTCAATAAGAAAATGAAGAGGAAATGAACTAACCAACAAATTCGATTGTATCATTCTCTTTTATATCAAATTGTGTTTATTATTACTCAGAAAACTATGAAATGAAATAAAAGGACCCCATTATCCCTTTCACTTCACATTTTTTTGGAGTTAAAAGCTCAAGTGCACCTTAGTTAATGGGTGTTGCCCCATCCATAGTTATTATCAGTATGTATGTGACCCGACCCTATTTCACCCCCGCGAGAGAGAGAGTATGTGACTAGAGTTTAAATGAATCTTCATTAATTCACTCTGGAAAATTGGAATACATAATTTTCCTTTCAATTCTTTTGACCTTTCTTCTTCTTCTTCTTCTTCTTCTTGTTGCTTTCTTGCTCTTCCTGATGGTTTCTCTCGCTTTTTTCTCCACTTCACGATGCACGAACTAATTCTTCATATCACCTCTCCTTCACTAACACTTGAAAACGAAAACCCCGTTCTTAAGTCGTCTCTTTGTTAAACTTGTAATATGGCCTCCACGACTAATTGGTTGGGCTTTTCCCTCTCCCCAAAACAACTCACCTCCCAATCTCATCATAATCAAGATCACTCTCAAAGCACTGCCTCTCGCCTTGGAATATTCCCCACAGATGAAATATCTGGCACCGATGTCTCTAACGAGTGCTGCTTTGATGCACTGACTTCAGACTCTACAGCTCCTTCTTCTTCTATCAGCCACCCTGATCCTTTTGGTATTCTGGATGCCTTGAGGAACAATCAGTCACAAGGTTTGTTCCTTATTTCACATCTTTCTCCTCCAATTCAAACCAGAATTTCTATTACCCTAACTCTCTATCAGTGAGTATAATTTGACTCTCTATTAATTTCTTCTCACTTCTCTGCTCTCACGCAACATCCATGGTTCAAAAAAAAAAAAAAGAATATATATATATATATATATATATATATATGCATGATAAGCTTGTCAAATGCTAGGTTGCTTTGCAATTTCTCCTCCAGGTTTTATACATAGATTCTCCCCAGGTCGTTTCTTTCAATCTATACTTTGGCTCCCATGACAGATTGGAATATGAAGGGTTTAGGCATGAACCCAGATATCAACTACAAAACAAGCTCAGCTATCCCAATGCTGATGGGGACTAGGTCATGCAATGGCGCCCAAAACCATTTAGGACCAAAGCTCGAAAACTTCCTCGGCGGCAACTCTTTCGGCAGTATTAGTCATCATGAACAAAAGCTTAATGATTGCAGTATCATGTATGAAGCCACCAGAGGCTACATGTTCCAAAACTGTTTCTTGAAGCTCCCATGCGAGGCCACAACGGACGATAGAACAAGCAATATTAATACTGGTGTAAGAGGAGAGGATAACAATACCATCAACAACGGAAGTGGCAACAACCCCATAGGGTTGTCCATGATCAAGACTTGGTTGAGAAACCAACCCGCACAGACGCAGCAGATAGCGAAAACTGATGGCGGCGGTGCACAAAGTTTGTCCCTTTCGATGAGCACCGAGTCGCAGCTGTCGGGCACTCCTTTGCCGCTTCAAAAGGCAAGTGGAGGAGGAGTCAATAATGTCGAAGATCAGGATCAGGGCTCCTCTCCTGATAATGGCAAGCAACAAAACACAACAGCAGCTTTCGATAGCCAAACGGGTGATATTGAGGGGGTGCCAATCAGGAAATCTATACATACTTTTGGCCGAAGAACTTCTATATACCGGGGTGTAACCAGGCACGTTCGCAGCTTTAATTATGAATTAAATAGAAGTTCGGGTTTTGACAGGTGCTTTGAAGAATTTGATGAGAGCCTATGAGTTTAATTAGGGTTTTGCTTTTGGCAGACATAGATGGACAGGCAGATATGAGGCTCATCTATGGGATAACAGTAGTAGAAGAGAAGGAAAGACTCGAAAGGGAAGGCAAGGTACCGATATCCTACTCGTACACACACACACACACAGAAATATATATAGTAGAATAGAACTACCAAGTCTAATGTAGAGATTCTGAAAAGAAAATAACTTCTTAGATTTCTCTTTCATTTGTTCTTCTCTGCTCATAGCTAATCCATTAATCGACTTATTTTGGACTGACTTTCATTGCCTCCTTCGGTGTTCACAAACCTTTCATGCGCGGGTTGGTTGGTGGGGATTTGCAAATGTCATTGCAGTCTATTTGGGTAAGGTTTGAAACTTCTAAAAGAAAAAATTGAATATTTCAATGTTTTACTTATTTATTTATTTAATTTTGTGTGCTGTGGCCATTGATAGGTGGTTATGAAAAAGAAGAAAAGGCAGCTAGAGCGTATGATTTAGCAGCATTGAAATATTGGGGCTTCACTACCACCACAAATTTCCCTGTAAGTTTATATACATTTTTAGTTTCTATCTCTCCCATTATTTATTGGAGATTTCTTCCATATGCAGTTCCTTTTGCTAGAAAGTAACGGAGATGGGTTGTGCAAGTTTACTTAATTTACATAAGAGAGAGAAAAATGGCGTTATGTTCTTATGTTCCAAAAAGTATCCCAGACTTGGGATTTGCCCGGGAAATTTCTCAATGCATTTTGTCGTCGGATGTGGGTTTTTGCTGCTTATACTGAAGGTTTATCATTTTTGTTTAATTTTTTTTGTTGTTTTTTTTTGTTTGGGGGGGGGGGGGGGGTTGGGTTAAAATGAAATAAAATTGCAGATCAGAGATTACGAAAAAGAATTGGAAGAAATGAAGCACATGACAAGGCAGGAATTTGTTGCGTCTCTGCGAAGGTACCTCAGAAGGCACTTGCTTGGTTTCTTCTGTAATATGCAATTTTTTAACTCACAATATTCATTTAGTTACCTTTACAAGGCACCTTTTTTTCCCAATCTCTTTAATTCCCTTGGCAAAATTTTTATTTGAAGAAAAAGTTGTTTTTCGTGTTTCAACTCATAATATTATTCACAATGGAATATATTTTATTTTGGTGATGCAGGAAAAGCAGTGGGTTTTCCAGAGGTGCATCCATTTATCGAGGTGTTACCAGGTAATCCACAAAAAAAAAAAAAAAAAAAAAAAAAGAAAATCCAGCTCTGGGTGTGGCCAATTATGCTAATCAAATTGCTTAATGTGCTAAAAGAACCAGATTGTATAATATGTTAAAGCCCTAATTTTCTTTAGGACAAGAGTTGGATAATTTGGGTTAATATTTAATGGGATAGAAGAATTTCAATTCCTCCTACATATGCTTGTGTCGAAGATTCATTGCCATTGCCTAGAGACACTACCTTTCTATATTTTCTAACTCACATATATTATATTAGACACCATCAGGAGGGAAGATGGCAAGCTAGGATCGGCAGAGTTGCAGGCAACAAGGACCTCTACTTGGGAACTTTTAGTAAGTTTCAATTTATTATACTTATCAAGTGTATGTATGTAAATGCATATGTCTGTGCATATGATTCCCGTTCTACCAAAGCCTCCTATTCTATGTCGTTGGACACTTTCCCACGAGTGGCCCAGATCCCCAAGTTTTGTAGAGTGGGTGTTAATTAATTAATTAATTATTGGTGGCATCAATTAGATATAAACCTATAAGTGGGAAATTTGACATCTGCGCGTGGAATTGGAAGATCATCGGTGGTCGATTATTTTGGAATCGTTTTGTTAATAAGATCATGCGGTGTGCACAAATGCTAATTTTGGTTGAATGAATTTCGTAGGCACCCAAGAGGAAGCAGCAGAGGCGTACGACGTTGCGGCCATAAAATTCCGAGGCTTGAATGCTGTGACCAACTTCGACATGAGCAGATATGACGTGAATAGTATACTTGAAACCAGCACGCTGCCAATTGGTAGGGCGGCCAAGCGCTCGAAAGATGTGGAGCAAGCCGAAATGTCCCTGGATACGCGGATATCTACAGACAGTGACAACATCATCGTGAGTTCTCACGTTACCGATGGAATCAACAACTATGGCGGCACAGCGTACCTGCCTGGTACCGTTGCATTTCATCGACAACAAGCTCTGTCTTTCATCAGCTTGGTGCAGCACTATCATCCTTCTTACTACGGCCAAAGCCAAAGGCTTTGGTGCAAGCAAGAACAGGACCCTGATGCTGCTAATAACCACGGCCACCAGCTGGACCAACTACAATCAGGGAACACCCAAGATTTCTTTCAGTCATCATCTTCTGTCCTGCACAACCTCATGAACGCGGACTCGCATTCCATGGAGCACGGCTCTGGGACTGATTCTGTTGTGCATAGCAACGGTGGTGCAGGTGGTGATGGTAACTATCAGGGAGTTGCTTGCAGAAGCGGCAGCGGCGGATATGCAATCCCACTGGCTACGGTAATGGGCAATGATGATGGCAGCCGGATCCCAGGGGAATGGTTATGGAGATAGAGGGCTGAAGGCAATTGTTGGCTATGACATTATGTTTGGTGGCTCCTCGGATCCTATTTATGTGGTGGACCATGCTAGAAACTTTAATTATTTGTCATCACATCAATCATCATCATCGGCTGGTGTGGACACGGCCACCGTTGCATATGGTGGTCAACAACTGGGTTCCGACTGCATCGAGGTCCAACACTAATATGACTAATATGGCCCTTTGCCCTTTAACAGTGTGGAAGGGCACACAAATTTAAGGTTGTCATTGATGAATTGATGAGTATTAATTGATGGATGGGTCGTGTTAGGTCTTGGAGAAGGAAAGATGATCGTTCGTTTAATCCCGATTTTCTGATTTTGGTTTTTTAATCTCTTCTTTTTTTTTTTTTTTTTTATGCCCGAATACATCAATCGATTAGTTTTATTCTAGTTGTTTAACTGGATTAAATGGTCGATTGGATGAACAGAATCACAAATAATAATAATAATAATAATAAAAAAATCACTTCACAGTTGAAGCTTGCGTTCCAGTGTCATTGAGTTATATCTCTGTATGATATACTTTGAGACAAATAGAAACAGCATCACGAAATGGGTCAGGTCAGGGTTTGTACTCGCGCCTCCCCGGTTATCCGATAGATAGACATGGCCGCTGGCACCCAACGCAACCTGGAATGACGAGTACCATATTCCAAAATGTAATCGAACACAGCCTGTTCAAAATAAGGTCTGCAGGCCACCAATTTTTTAAGAAAAATAATCACCCAATTGGCTATCCAGCTCTCGGGTTCTTACTTTTCACTATCGGGTTTCAATACGGAACTTGGAAAGGTTGGCGCGCTCCTACAATCCAAGTTTGTTTAGACGTGGTCAGTTTTCCTATCTGTGATATTATCTCCTTATCAATGTTTTTCGTTTTAGTCCAACCGAATGAAGATGGAAGAATTAAATTGTAACTGAGGTACGGTCTTACGACAATACTTCCCAACTCGAGTAATTATAAAATATAGACCAGGTCTAGCAGTGAATGGCTCACTGCACCGCAGGTCTGAATTTTTACCTAGTAGCGAGGCGATTATGATGTGGAGTTTTATTGGTGCGAATTGTAGTTTCCGTAATGACCCAGATGCATTGCACATAGAAAGCAGACAAGTGCCGGGAGCACATGAAACAGATTCTAATTCCAACGACCAGAAGGCTACCCATGACGTCCTTCGGCTGGCAAGGATTAGCAGATTCCATGAAGGAAGTGTATGAACAGCCATTGCGTCGCTTGACTCATAGACTTTCTAAGAGTGGGATCAGCCTAGGATTGAAACCTAAGGTTGAAATCAAGCCGTTACACCGCATATTGCATCCTGGCAAAGCTGAAGCCACCATTTGGGTTGTGGAACAGGCGAATAGGTAAAAGCATCTTTATTGATCATCCAGCCAAGTCCCGGTTGTCAGACCCACAGTACCACGATTGTGTTGATCCACTCATCTCAAACCTCTGAATTAATTGATGCTCCATCCGTAATAACATTTCCTGTTGCATATAGGAATATCTGCCAAACCTAATAGTCAATGGCCGAATGCCATCTTACACAAACCAAAGCATTTTTTCTGGGCCAAAAGCCAGAAATATCTTCAACTACCTAATGATATACCTCAAAATCCAACTTGTGCATCCGGAAAGGATGATTCAAACACAAGGCAACAAATAAATGACAAACCTACAAATTGGTGGCGCGTGTTTGACAGCTAAAACCTATAATCACATAAACGCAATACAATCATTCATTGGTCGTTTCTAGCACCAAGAATCCACTGAGCAAGGTGAGTCAGATACGGTTCTGCTTGGGAACTATTGCTCAATATTGGTCCCAGACTGTGAAGCTCAGCATTGAATTCCCTCTCGAAGTTGCTGCAAAAATATAATAATAGCATGAGAGGGGAGAAAGAAAATGCATAATGTCTTTTGTTTGTGTATGTGTGCGCCTATCTGTCCGTCTGTGTGAGAGATGGTATTATGTGTGTGTGAGACTGTTTCACAGGCACTGTTAAAAATATAATGAGAGAGATGTTTGTGTGTTTGCATGCCTATTACACAGCCAATTTCCAAACTTACAGTACAGAATCGGTCACTGCTGGGTTTCGGTTCATCACTTTCAGTGTCTTAGAAGAGCCCCTTGATGTCCATTGTTTAGGTTTGCTGAACCCCAATGAACCATCACAAGCTTCCTCTGCCTTTGGTATGTCAATTGAAGATGATATCAACCACTGAGTTGCAGCTGCATACTGCAGGCACAGTGATTTAAGCCTCTCCACCTTCTGCCATCAGAAACAAATCATGATGAGAACCAGATATTGAGAACTAAAAAAATGCATCAGAAACAAAGTCAACTATTTCATCAACTGGCACTTGTCTCAGCAGTTCTATGCATCATTGGATGGCTTTTATCTGTTTAAGCTTTATTTTCAGCTCATCCAAACTGCTTTCATTATTTTCTCGACAAGTTAATTGCTCCGCAGTTACTCTTGAAGTTACACGTTGGTACTCAGATTATTTAAGGCAAACTGACACAAGGTGGTACTCAGGTAAACTGAGACAAGGTGGGTCAGAGAAAAAGAAAACAAGGTTTTTACTGTACAGATGGGTCACATGAGATTGGAAATTTAGTGCTAGCTCTCACTGCCTAAAACTGCAATAGCTGGCACTACAGCAGATTGTGTGTCAAAATTGTCCAAGCCTGTAGTACAAGGTCAGCAATACTGGTCAATCAAATCACAGATTTGTTAACAGGCTCAAAAGAGATTGCAGGTACCAAAAGCACTGAAAACAATCTTTCTGCAAATCTATTTAACAAAGTGTTGGACCAAGTGTGAAAACCCACATCCTTGTTATCAACCAACTCCAATCAGATCCCCATTAGTTTTGATAAATCAAGAAGTGGTATTTGTTACTGGAGTGTCACATTGTTATTGTTGACGGCTATATGAAAACGAGATTTTAAGAATTTGATTTGGGGTATATTAGTTAGCCTAAGCTAGGGCTGCACCAATGCCTATACTTTATGCATAAATAACCAAGGCTTGTTCTCTCCTTTTTCTATATCCCACAATTATTCAGCATTTCTATCATATTTCTGGAAGGCTAGTTACATTTTTCTCCTCACAATCCCAAAACACATAACATTGTTTCAGTACAAAGATGCATAAAATAACTGCTGCATCCAGTAATTTTACATAAGATGTGAAAGACCAGTATCTTGGAAACATAGAGAATAAGGAAATAGCAACTAACCTTAAGCAATTCAGGTAAAAGAAGCAAACACTCTCTTAAACACTTATCAAGGAAAAAATCATGATATTGGATGACCTGTTTCAGCAAGAGAAGGAAAAGGTAAGTGACATATATGCAAATAGAACACAAGACAAATAGAACCAAATGCATTCTGAGTATGTTCAAATCCAACAGCCCAACAGCACATACCTCATCTATGCTTTTTGCAGTCTGAAGTCTACTATGCATCACATGCCAATTAGGTTCAAGAACCTGATCACAAGTGGTAATAAGTCATGTTATCATAAACCAAAAAAAGATTTGGTTATCTTAAAACAGTAGAATCATGCCAAACTTCTTTGCTTGCATGTCTCTAAGATGAAGTTGCTTAGATTCAGTCTAATATTTTCCTTTTATTTTCTTTTGAAAGATGAAGTCCTTTAATTGTCCTTTATGAAGAAACTGAATCAACGTGCTATTAAGTATAATTTGGGTCATAAGCATTTGTCCTAATTCTGTATTCATCAATATCCACAAGACTATGAACTATTCCCAGGTGATAAGGAGGCAAACCCATAGCCAAGTTCTGTCATATCATTAATCAAGAATACCACGAAGACATGAAAAAGGTTTTGAATAAGATTGCACCAATTAATAGTCCCAAAGAAGAGAAACAAAATTTGAAGGCAACAAATGCAGGATGAAATAGCCACTGGCAACCTCCACAATGTAATTCCGTGATAACAAATAATAAAGTTAAACCTGCCTCAAATGTTAGATAGTGTAGAAGGCTATTAATGAATTTTAGCATGCTACGACAGAGCAGAGATGATCTTAAAATCGCTGTTCCACAAGCATTTAGGGCACGAACTCCCTGAAAAGGTACATTGCCATTTGATATACAAAAACAAAAGAAGAAGAAGAAGAAGAAAACAAAGGAAGCAGTAAATTGACCACAATATAAGAAAACAAGATTTTCCCATACTTGATGCACTTGCCAAGCCCCACAGAGCTGGCGGTCAACATGCTTACAGTGGAACAGAAAGCGAAAAATCAATTGGTACTTAGCTAGGGCTTTTCTTGAGATGACAATGGACAAGGGCCATTGGACCTGAAAACCAAACACAGATCCATGAGTTACTATCACAAGTCCACAATTCAAGTTATGATAAGAAATTGTATGAAAATGGCATATATCTAGTATGAAAAGAATTGAAGCCTTGACTGAGGAAATTTCATTTATAATGTCCAATAAGCAAATAAAGGTCATGCCACAACAGACCTTGTAACTTAAAGAGAATGTCTCCAGGCCAGTAATGGTCATTGGCTCTTCCAGATCAGTAATATCAGAAACAGACCTCATATCAAGATCTTTTAGGGTGCTTAATCTTTTAAGCAAAGAAGATGTTTCCTGAATGCAAGGGAAAAAAAAAAAAAAAGGAAATATCATATGATGACAATTCAAATAGATTCTCCTTAAAGGGGATTAAGTTGCTTACCACAAAACAAGTCAAGTCCTCATGACATGGGTCTGCTGCAGCTGCTGTGGTACGCAAAGCAAGATCTAGGAGAGACTAAGCAATAACAGAACACATCAGATCTCATAGTTGCCTAGAGCATTAAAAACTATTCTTCAGGTTATCCTCTGCTTCAACAAAATTTTAGAAGGAAAGGACAAAACCTGTAGCTTTTCCACTGATATTGCATCAAGCTTTTTTGTGAGCTCGTCTCGAGCTATATCCATGAAGTGAACTAAAAAATCACCCTGAATTCAAAATTTTCACTGTCATAAAAAAAAAAAGAAAGGGAACAGAGATACAAGAATAACTTAAAAGCACCCAAAACAACCATCTAAGAGATAAAATAAAAAAGGGAAAAAGATAAAAGAAAATGACAGTGTAAGAGAAGAGATAGGGAAGAGAAATTTCTCTATTCTTTAAATATTCAAGAAATTTCAAAAGGGGTGACCTTTCAAAAGTTAGATTCATCTTCTATGTCAGCAGCAAGCCAGAAATTTCAAGAGCTTTGACATGCTTAAACAAATTTGTTGCTCAATAAGTTTATCACAAAGATTGGCACCCAGACAAATCCTTTTTATAGTGAGGAATCCCTTATGATCAAAAACCAGAGATTAGCATGGTTCCCTTCCATGGCCCCCATGGCCCTCATGGACTCATCCTGGGGGAATCAACCCCATGACTCTAAATATTATCATACATTTTTTATAGTGAAGATAACGAGATTTAGTAACAAATATTGAAATAAACAAGTTGATCTGCAATGAATTTCCATAACTATGAAAATCTACACCTCAAAGTCACAGATCACCCTTCCTTGAGTTTTGCAAATTTTGATAGCTTTTTGTATACTTGATCTTGGAAGATCAGGTAGATTCTTGTAAGCAGCTGTCCATTGTACACAGCATGCAAATTACTTGTTGAAGGAAAGCAAAATACTTTACTATAAGAATCCAAAACATCAACGATAGGCCTGTAGGGATGGAAACATCAAACAAAGCAGATTTAACCCCTGCCATCTTACAACCCATGAACTGAAAGAAATCCCTAAAAATCCACACCAACCAGTTCAATACCAAGGCAAGGGATCAGAAAATAAAAAGTACCTGATCGAGAAGCAGATAGTGCTTTATAGACTGCAGTTTTCCCATTAGATCATACTACAGAATACATTAACTTTTAGTTTAAGAGTTTTGGAATCAAGGAAAACAATGGCCATGGATGACCATACAGGAAACACCAAATATGGTTTACAAAATATGCACAAAAATGCTTCATCATACAAGCTGACTATTACCTTTTCTTTAATGAGGCTTAAAAGCTCAATACTGGAAAATTCGTATGCAGTCTTTATACACTCAAGGTAATGATGGTTTGGGCCAAAAATCATCAATTTGGAATTTTCTGATGCAGGGACCTGCCAAAAATAGTCCAATCATGGGGTAAACATTACAAATTCCAAAAATGTGCAAAGATTTTGTTTTCCTTTGAGAAAAAAAAGATAACAAATAGCTACAAAAACAATAACAAAACCTGGACATTGTGTCCACATTCTCTCATGACATTTAAGTATTTTCCTGTGGTTAAAATGGTCCCAACAATGTTTGAAAGGAAGCTAGGAATCCCCTGCTTAAGACTGTAGCGTTCCCTCCAGTACTTAGCATCATAATCTTGTGTGAGGCTCTCCTACCAAACAAAAGTCATAAGCATATAAAGAAAATCTGATGCGCTTATGATTGTGAAAAGTGCAATATACCTTTTGAAGAGATTTATTCTCAGCAATGAAAAATTCACCATAAGGGTCATCAATGACTCCCTCATAGA
Organism: Rhizophora apiculata; assembly: GCA_037832385.1. NCBI lineage: Eukaryota > Viridiplantae > Streptophyta > Magnoliopsida > Malpighiales > Rhizophoraceae > Rhizophora > Rhizophora apiculata. The sequence continues at coordinate 7,913,919 of CM075428.1, read as the reverse complement.
CCCACCTGCAACAACATGCATATGAAAAACAACTGCAAAACTCTGGTATGACAAGAAAATGGATGAGTAGCCGAAACTATGCATGTGAAGATAGTAGCAAGTTTTGTTTTTTCAGCATTCCTTCTCAAATCTAGTACACAACACCATTGTACATGACATAGGCCTTTGTCAAGGATTAAAATGCTTGTCTAGAACCTAGGAAAAATCTTCATGGATAGGGTATTTTTAAGCTTCCTTACATAATGACCCTTCAAAAATCAAACCCCTAGAAAACCCATGACACATTACCCTTCAAATATGTTTCCAAGGTGACAACCTACAAAGTAGATCAGGTGGAAGTACACAGAAATTTGCCTATGCTTGCACAATTATAGACATCAAACTATGATTGAGAAAGACTGCATGGATGTCACCAACTCGAAGTGGAGTCATAACAGGGTCACCAAAATATACCTTTCCAGTATGCCAAGGTATGCATTGCTTGCACATTGTGTCATCTTCTCTAGTAATGACCTCACTGCATTATCACCAGCCATGGCCTTAGCCTGAATGTTCCAAAAGCCATTTCAAAAATAAATGATAAAGCAGCAGAACATGAACGAGTGAAGAAAAATTAAGCAGCCAAAAGAATGGCACATAAACCACAATTTTCTCTTGAAATGTAAGCAACTCAAATACATCATTTCACCTGGCGCTGCAGGAGGTTAAGGACAGCAGAACCTGTATAATTATTTGCTGTTGCTTTCTGTGCCACAGCAGATAATGCTAGCATGGAAGACATCATTGGCTGCAGTGTTGAAAAAAACACTCCTTGAGAAAGCACACAACACATGTTTTCACAGCCTTTGAGTAAATTCATACCTGACAGTAAAACCACAATCCCTGTATGGAAAGCCTTCCAAGTCGAAATTGGTGCTCAAGTTGTGCCACCATAGCTTGGTAATCCTGGAAGATCATTCAATGATGGCTTTAGTTGAGAAGAAATGAGTATATTTCATTTGCAAAAGGCAAAGGATCTTAACTGCATCTATGCACACATAAGGACATAAATCCAGACTGATGCATGACAAGAGGACATATCATTGGTTTTAAAAATACTGAAATTCTATTGGTTTATTCAGTGGAGAACTAAAATTAAAACTTACAGTCCATTACTAAGTATCGATGATCACTTCAACCAATTGAAGATTTAAAAAAAAAAAAAACAGAGAGAGAAATGCAAGGCCAATTCAACAAGTAGAGAACTAAATGGTTAACTCAAACAAGCATGACACCACAATGCATAATCAAAAGAAGTGCAATAAAAAGAACCTACCAGAAGAAGTGCCTTGAGAGCAGCAGCAAAGGCATGGTTAACTAGGCCATTCTTGAATTGTGACCTCGACTCAACAAATTGGTCAATAACCAAATAGCTCTTACATAAAGGGAACATCCTCCTTGCGAATTCCTGAAATAATATTAGTTGATCAGTTCAGATAATTTTGGAACTCTACATGTGAAATCTGGAAAGCATGTCCATAAACTATTTATCATGCCTGATTGAAATCCACGGACCTAACTCTATGTTCTATCTAGCAAATATGGAAACAAGTTTGAGCAAATACATATACAAATGTACAATATAACCATATAAAGTCATGCTCAGAGACCGGGGAAGCACAGTCAAATATGGATCCAGAAAAACAGCATTTAAGATTAGGTACATTTATCAATATAACTAAATAAACAAAGAAAATTCAAACCTCAGCCACCAAATTAATCCCAAGACATCTCACATAATAGCTTCATAGATCCTCTGTGTAAAAGACCAGAGGTTCCTTCACCAGCAATCCCCTTTTTGATGACTCATACCAAAATCAACAGAATACTATATAACATTAACTCTATTTTCAATAACTAAGTCTCTAACCCTTCATAGAAACTGAAACTCAATAGCCAAATCTCTACATGAAACCTTACAGCTCAGCAAAAGCCCAGCCACCAATACCACAAGATGGTAAGCAACAACAAATGAAATCAAAATGTTATAAAAAACAGAAGTAATGAAGGATTTTTTTTTTTTTTTTTTTTTTTGGTGCAAACCAGATTAAGAAGTGCACTGATTGATACCTGGAGTGCCAAATCCATTGAGGCATCAACATGGAAAGTAATATCATCTTCTTTTCCATGGACTCTTTTGATGAAAATATACCTTCCTTCAATTCCAACCAAGGCAGACATGAGGTCATCGATAACAATAAGTTCCTATTCACCAGGTGAAGAAAGAATAGACTAAAATTATAGGAGGTTCACAAAAATAGTAAGCAGTTGACAAATAAATATACCTACAAGATCCACAAGCTATCTTGATCAAAATCGATTCTGTTCCAATGGCAAAAACCCTGACACCTAAATCTCTAGTAACGCACTGCTGTTCTTCCATGAAAATTAAGATTAAGATACAGACCTATGAAAATGGGGGTAAAATGGATTGCCTCTCCAAGGAAACATTTTTTATTTTGAAGGAAAAAAAAAAAATTATCATTAAGAAAAAGTTAGTCTTCCAGATCATTTCAAAATTGGACTCAGTTTAGAAACAAAGGCAGAAATATTTTCAAAGGCATAAATTAGAATTACGTAACTTAAAAAAATAAGTTCAAATAAAAAAGCTAACTTTAATGTTATTTCTTTTTCCCTTCTTTAATTCCATTATTGAGAGCTTCAGACAACCTGTACAGCAGCATCATAACATCCAATGGCCTTGCCCAATCCAGCGCTGCTTCAAATAAAAAAAAAAAAAGGGCTTACTTTTGGGAAACCATAACTTAGATAAGTAGGAATCGTGTTACGTGCAGGGCTTGGCCTCATCTGTTTTAAGTTTGGCAGTGGGGGGCGTGCGTACCTGAAGAAATCCAAGGGCAATGCCTTAGCGTCGGCAAACCGCGATGTAGATTTCAACTCCTAAAAATGAGCGAATATCAAGACGGTAATGCTATTTGGATGGAAATACTCAATTAACTGTAATTTTTTTTCTTAAATTTTTTTTTGGGGGGGGGGGGGTTTGGGGAAGGAAAGAAAGGACTGAGAGCTAAGTAAAATGCTCACGGTCAATGTACTTAGAAAGCAAAGGGCATTTCAAAGAAAAGAAGGAGATTTATTTAATTTTTAAGAAAGAAATAGGAGAAAAGAAGTAGAAGCCTGATGATTGCTGAAGGCAGGAACAGGAGCTGATTATTTGGGCAAAGAAATTAACCACAAAGAAAAAAGCTAGATAATGATGATATTGATGAGAAAGAAAAAAAACACCAATAAAAAAAAAAAAAGGAAAAAAAGGGAAGAAACCTGGTGGAAACGGCCCGTAAGGAAGGGTCTCTCGACATTCCACCGAGGCGTTGATGGAGGCACCACCGTTGTTTCCATCTCCATTCTTTCTTTCTTTCGTTCTTCCTTTCTTTGTTCTTTAATCCCAATGCTCGGCCGCCGCCACCAATGCCGCCCACGCACTGATCCTCTTCTTTCTTTACCCTTCTTCAGTCCTCAATCATCACTCTCCTCTTCCATATCCATTCTTCAATCAAATCAAAGATACAGTCGAAAATTTTCTCTTCTCTTCTTTTCTTTTCCTTTCTGTTTTTCCTCTTGGGGATAATTATTTTGTTTTCATTTTTCTTTCCTAAGACAAGAAAACAGGACTCTTTGTATTTTGGGTGGGCGGGCCACTGCTACCGTCCTCGGCGTGCTTTTTAGTTCTAACAGTGCATAAGGCCCACGGGCTCTCTATGGAGGCCGTCAAGCTTACATTTTTTTATACTTGCATAGTGTTTTTTGTGATTCTTATATAGTGTTTTTTTTTTTTTTAATCCGTAGTTCTTACAAAGAAAACAAAAAGAAAAGAACAGAAAAAAACTAACATTTCAATTTAAATAAAAAAAAGAAACAAAAATAAAATTATCCAATATGTTCTCCTAGCTTGTGCTATTACATGTTCTTTTGGTTTATTTGTTTTTTGAAAAATGTTTCTTTCGTTTGATTCAAATTAGTTATTATTTTATCCAACAGAATCTAAAGTTCCATCTGTCCAAGAAAAACGGAAAACAAAAATTCCATATCTTTATAATCTACACAGCACAACATAGATCCCGGCATGGTGCTGTGCGATGTAACGCGACCGACTGAATTTGGCGTCGGGCAGCAAGCCATCAAATTAGAAACAAATGTTTTGGGAGTTGCACCGAGAGTATCTCCATGGAAAATTGCATTGCAGGGGGAAGAAGTATTCCACTCGGCTTGCCACGTAGCAGTAGTAACACGATCTCACAAGTTTTAAATCCAGATCCTTCAGATTTGGAGAGGGTCAATCCAAACCGCTGAAGAATGCAATTGGAAACGGGAATGAAATTTGCTTCAAGGAAAATTAAGTGTAAGTGGGAGCAACTCTTGTCTGCCACTGGCAAGCTTTCCATATCCCATCAAGACAAACGGTACAGCCCCATCTTTGTTTCATTCTTCTAAGCGGGGACAAGACAAGACAATGCAGGTTTGCTGGATTGGCTTCTCTTTTATACTATAATAATAATATAATGGGGGGAGAAATTCTAGCACTCATCCTCCAGTCCCGCACTTCCATTCCTCTGCTCGCATGGTTGATGGCTTCTCTCTCCCAACTCAAACAAAACAAAACACCCGTCTCATTCCTTAGTATTTAGGTACATAATAATAGATCTTCCTCCATTCCTCGGTTTCTCTTTTAAGACCAAACCTGCATATGCCAATTAAATAGAACGATATAATTTGCCCAAGCCCCACGATTAACACACTCATGTCCATTTATTTGGCTCTCTTGGTCTGAAAATCAATCCATCCAACCAAATTGTGCAATGAATCTGCGGGATGACATGACATGACATTTTCTGGTTGCAATGACACTTAGAGGTTTGCTGACCACTTTCAAGTTCCAAGAAAAAAAATACCACCACCATTGATATTGATTTATTATCCCCATATCAGTATCGGTCTAGGTTGTCCTCTTCTTCTGGTATGCAAAAGGATAAGCAAAGGGATAAACAAAGCAACAGCAGTCATATTTAGCAAAATGACATATGGTCCCAAATACGGCTAACTTGCTCTGTCACGTGCTCTCATACAGCTGCAGCCTTCAGAGACAGAAAATCAGAAATTTTGTTTGTGTAGAAATCTGGCTGGATGGGATTGCTGGGGCTTTGTAGCATTGACAACGAGGTCACACCTGTTAGGATGAAAAAGCTACTGTCAAATTATCACGTAATTCGTGGGCTCAGGTTCAAAACCGAAGTTTTATATGGCAATTACTTACCCGAGAGGACAAGAAGTGTTTTGCAGCCACCATTTTGTCCAAAAAGAATATCAGTATCTAATCTGTCCCCAACCATGCAAATTTGTGACTTGAGTATCCCAAATCTGTTGTTTGATCATTCCATGAAGAAGATAGCAATTAGCATGAGGTAACCCTCTAAATTCTTACAGGCCAACATATCCGGTCATTACTCTTTCTCAACATGACAAGTTATTTTGGTTTTCTTGTTGCCATTTTAACCATGGCATCTAATATTTAATAGGTACACACCAGAGACAGCCAAGCATAGAAGTTCCAGAACTCTGAATCCCAGCAGCCAGGGTTACTACTTCTCTAACTAATAAAATATATTTTTGGCTCGCTTGCTTCCTTTAGTCAGGATCAGGGTTGACTTATATCCTAGGTTTGAACCATGCCAGTGGTAAACCATATGACCAGGCAGTAATAACTATCAGAATATGGTGGAAACAAAATAAAAGCTGTATGTATAATATGCAGTGATTCTAGTGGATGTGCCCAAATCAAAAGTGAGCATGAAGGGTAAAATTAAAAGATTAATTATGCCATAGCATACTTGTTTGCTAGGTAGTCCATCATAAAAGTTGAGGGCTTTCCCACAACCAGTGGCTCACGCTGGGTTGATCCAGCAATAGCTCCAACCATAGAACCACCACCTGAAATCAATCACATGTTAAGGCCAACTCTAGGAGAACAATTTCAATGAACTGAAAATCAAACAGAGGATACCACCACAGTACTGTAAATAGTACAAAAAATATATAATGACCAAGACAAAAGGCAATGGAGTTGATTGGGGTCAAGAGAGTGACACACCATCACAGTGACGTAGAGAAACCAAAATAATAGTGAACACCGAGAGGAATCAAGAAATGCAGTATAAGCAAGCCAGATGAGAACCTGCCCATTCCTGAGCATCTGTGAGATGAGTGACAGCATCACGATTGGTAGCAATGAAGAGGCACCCAGGATTTTCCCGTATACAGAGAGTTGCATACCTTCCGACCATCAAAGCAAAAATTGATGATCACTGAATCTATCAAAGCATTTTTTAATCTCTTCCTTTATAATTAAGGAAATGATTTGGAGCAACCCAAGAACTAAAAGGAGGACAAGGAGTAGAGGGGCTGTGGAAATGCAAATAGAGTGATGCCACCTTGGTGGTGTGTCGTATAGTTATTTATATCAGGTTCAATAGCATCATAAACCCTTAATAGTTCCTTTTAGAATGTTAAACCAAATATGCAACAGAACTAAGTTTAAGCTCAGCATGTGAAATCAGTATCTGAATTCTTATAATTCTCCTACTCCAACATGAATAAGTTATTAGTATAATAACCACGAAAAAAGAAAAAAAAAGGGCAGTAAATCCACAGGAAAGTGCAGTCCAAATGGGTGAGGTAGCTGTTATCTCTGCTCGGTGCAGCACGTGAGTGCGAAACTGTGACTGAGGAATGGGTGTCAGTCTAAACATGCTTGTTCAACAAGAAGTTGGTGGACTTACTGGATTTTGTAGTAGTTGCAATAGCGATCAAATCCAACCACAACTACACCAACCTGAAAAGAAAACAAGAAACTTCTTTGATCTGCCCAAATTTCAGGTACAAGAAATTACAGGCATCTTGCTCTAATTTCACATTTAGATAAAAGAAGCAGAAATTTAGAAAATTTATGTTCATGCTAAGAACAAAGATGCTAAATTTGGCAATGGAAAAGAAAAGAATGAAAAGCAATTTACGTCTGGGTCATGATCCATTAGAAACCCAGGCTTCAGCTCTATCATTTTACCACCATCTTCCTGCATAATGTTGTGAGAAAAGAGCACAAGTAATTCATGCATCCCAACAGATGTATACAAATGAAACACCACATTCAGATATATAATAATAAATCAGTACTGTGATTCAAAATTAATAAAGAAAAAAAAAAGTCATTAATTGAAAAATGAAGCTATTCCAACACAGCAAGGTTACAATGGCCATGAATTTTTTTTTTTCATTTATTTCTTTTGTTTCTGATTGCTCTAGAGGTTGTGAAATGCAATTGAAAGTCATGCATACCGGCCCACCAAGAAACTGAAATCCTGCGAGCTCAAGCTCCTTCAAGATGCCATCTTCCCCAATCACATAAACCTGAGTTGGACTCAGTTATCAGTTATTAGCAGAGAATTTGTAATCATCAGGAAAGCTGTCACAATATCAACAGTCCAATGGTAGCTTTTGGATTTCAAGCGACCAAAGAAATATAAAAGGGGTCAGTATGAGTATGGAAGACAGAGACAAACCTTTTTATCTTTTGGGAAATTAATGGATTGCAAGTAAGCAGCAGCTGCGAAGGAAGATGCAAAAATCTCCTCCTGAAATAGATTTGTTTTGTTTTTCAAGTTTAAATTGTGAAGTGTGTGGAGTAATTACTGAGAAAAAAAGAGAAAAAAAATGATAGAGAAAGTGGTGGTGCCTGCCGAGTAAAGAGCAGTAAAAGAAAAGAGAGCTAACCTCAATGACGTTGAGGCCAAGCGTCTCAAACTTCTTACCATATTGTTTCCTCGACTTTGTGGAGTTGTTGGTAACAAAAACTAGTCTCTTTCCCTGAAGGAAAGACAGACAGACAAAGTTCAAATATTTTAATCAATCAAGGCATGAAGGAAGATTAGTAAAGAAGAAAGGAACCTTGGAGCGAAGCATATCGAGAGTTTGTGGGACTCCATCTATTAATTTGTCTCCTTTCCATATAACTCCTGCAATCCAATTGCAATGATAATTCTTTATTTTTATTCACAAAATCACATTCGACTAAGCGGTCAATGAATCATACATATTTTTGAGGGAAACAGAAAAAACAAGAAACAGGACAAGAGGCAATCAAGTCCGTCCAAAATGGATAGATAATGAGTTGGGGGAGTAAAGAGACCATCACAATCGAAGATGAAGGTCTCGACGGAATTGATGAGTTGATCAGCATTCTTCAAAGGCTGAGCCGCCGATGCTCTCACCCTCATATTCTCCATTCTTCTTCTTCTACTAGTACTGCTAGTACCATGAACAGGGGTAATGCTATACGTTGTGTTAATGCCAAGAGTGAAGAAGTTGTTGGTGGTGTGGAAGCAGTATTTCCATCTGGTGCTCGCTACTGCTGCTGCGGCAGCCGCTGGTGGTTTTATAGAATTTTGGGAGTGATAATTGCAGGATAGCGTTTTAAGGCCCAATACTTTGGGACAAATACTCAATTTGGAAGAAAGTACTGATACTGAAGCTGATACAGCAACTGACGAGGGGGAGGAAGTGAAAGCGGAGGAGCAGCATGCACCTGTCCCGCTTAGCATCTCTCTCTTTCCTACTCTCTCTCTCTCTGTTTCTATAACACATAAAAATAATAATAAAAAAAAAACGATCTTTATTTATCATTATTTTTTTTTTTTGAGGTTTGCGAGCATTATTGGCAGTTTGTGGTTTTGGATATGGGCTCGCCTAACATTGAGTTGGAGGATTTGAGTGGATGTGGATGCACCTTCACTTTCCTCCCTCATCCACTTCCAGAGGTCAGAGTACCAGGCTTTGCTTTCTCCCCTCAGGCCCCGTGGTCCTCTGCTCCTCTCGGTTATGTTCCGTTTTTACCATTTTGCTTTTCTTTTGTTTTGTCCTTTTGTTAACATCCCCTTTCGTTTTGTCTGCTAGCTCAGCTAATTATGCATATAATTGGTACCTCTAATATCGAATCACATTCGTCATTTTTGCACAGCCGAAAGAACAGGAAGAAAAGAAACCCCCAGCAAATCAAGTAAAAATGTTAGTCCCTGTGACTCCATTCCCCAAAATTATAACTATCTCTACCCGTTGAACAATTCCATTGATTACCAGGATATACCAATGCCACAACTACTCTTCCGGCAGCTGGTGTGCAGTGCTAAGGATCACCGTCTTGGTTGACAGATATCCTGAAGTGGAACTGACGCTCCTGCTAACTGCCTCAATTTAAACTATTCATCTTTCCTATACTAATGTATAATAACCATACGCAACAAATACAGGTAAACGGTCGTCATATTAACCATCTACACTAGTGATGAACCCTTCTGCCAAATATACACCCTCATCCAACTATAACTACTCTGCACAAACCATGTCCTGTTGTTTCTGCTTAAACACGTCAAATATGCACAGTGACTCCCTTAACAGTTACTCAGTTTCACTTTGCAGGGGATTTCAGCCTTTCACATAAGTTCTCCACGCCTTCTGGGCCGAACCAGTTGTCTTTCATCTGTAGTTCAATTAAAATAACAATTACTTTCCAAAATATGCAACTTGTGTTTCATCTAAGCCGACAACAGCTAGAAAAAAAAAAGAACATACAAAATAGGGGTAGTCTTCCACGCTAAAGTTCTCAGGAGCCTCTTGTACAAACAAATTGATGAAGTGGAGGACATAATTGCCACATTCCTCACCATTTCTCTGTTGAGGGACCTGGGGACATTTCAAAGGTGAATAACCAAGAGACTGGAACTAAAATATTTCCACAAAAAACTTTCCAATAGTCCTAGTAATAAAGTTTGAGAAAAAACCCAAAGACTAAACTGAGTTGCGATTACCTTAGGAACCAGTAATGGAATATGAGAAATCAACTGCTTGTCTTCAGGCCTGCCCCCCGACCTGTAAATATCCAATACAAACCTGAAAACAAAGCATTAAAAAACACAATTTGGCAACAAATACTTTGCAACAAAGGCAGATTGTTTAAAACAAATACATACTTTCTTATTTCTGGTTCCAGCCGCCTTGGGTTTGCCATCTCAAGTGAATCCAGCAACAACATGCATGGTGTTGTGTTCTCTGATTGCAAATTCTCACCAAAGTGGCAGAAGATCAAGAGGCTCCAATGACTCCTAAAGAGATGGCATCCAAGCAATAACATCATATGACAGGGCAACATAAAAAGTTGTCGTCCATACCACGTAGCCAAATAACCTACCAGTAAACTATAGGAACAAGGACATATTTCTTTGAAAATATGTGCTTCCCCTTAATCCAAGCCAAAACATTTTTTCTGCTGGATGTATTCATGTACGCAGCAAACCACAGACAGTCAAGATATGTAAAAGACATCTTCTTGTCTTCTGAGAAGCTCCTCCATAAAGTTCTATAGTTTTTTGAAGAGAGAATTTCAGGACAAGGTCAACAGATTTGGAAAATAATGTAATTTGGTGAAAGGTGAAGACTCACTCCAAGTAACATTCAAACGCTGCAGTGTCTAGCTCTTTCTTCAGTTTGGAACGAGCATTTTTGCTCTTGAACATCCTCCTTGATTGACCATGGTGAGAAAAGGCCTCAGAAACATGTAGAGATGATAATTTGAAATGCCCCAGCTTTTCAGCTTGCTTTTTGGTTAGCCTTTCACTTCCGGAAAGTGTAACAGCTTCAGGATGCTTCCCACACGCTGGGCGACTCAAAAAAAGATCTTCATCGCCCTCTAGAAGAACATAGGAAATTCATGCCCCAAATTTCTCTCTAAATCAACAAACACCGATATTTATACAGCAAACATGGGATTTTGTTTTGATTAAACACAGAGACATCTATGCCACCAAATTTTCCTGGCCCAAGAATATTCTTCTCATATAAGGATCATCCAGTATCAAGATAACTGCATTGCCAGTGTCTCAATTGGCTCAACGACAATCCAAGCAAATGCTCTACTGAACATTTATGTTCTAAAAGTCTCTTGATTGTATAAATCATACTAAACATATGCGGATAAACAAACATGTCAAATCTAATTAAAGGTGCTATATTGGTAATAGAACTGTTGGAAGACAAAGAAACAAGGCAACATCTGACAAAGGATTGAAAGTGCCCTTTTTCCTTGTTTTAATACCAAGACAAAGAGAGTTGCAAGTGCTAGTTGAAGGTCGTGTACAGTAATGCATGTTCACCACATCAAAAAAACTTCAGGTGAACTAAAGAGACCGTTGGAGCGGGCCAAATCCAAGCCATCATAATAATAATAATAATAATAATAATAATGGGTGCTCGGGGATATGGGAATGGAATGTTTTTTGAATGCATTGATAGGAATATATATATATATTTCTCATGAATCCATCAAACATCAAAAGCATTATAATTATTTGCATTTAGGCGTGATATCAAACCATTATCTAGAGAAGGATTAGATATTGTCGTCTTTTATATATATATATATATATATATTTTTTTTTTCTTTTTCTTTTTTCGATGAGGTGGGGTGGGGGTTAATGGGGGTTAATTCTTAAAAAGAATGGAATGGAGCAGCACAGCAGCGACGGACAAAGAAAGCGTTCGTGGGAACCGAAGGAACAACAGTAATAAAGGAACAGAGAAAGAAAGGAGGGTAGTTCCATCCACAGCAAGCGGAGAGTCGCGGATTATATCTTTTCTCTCTATTCTTTTTCGTTATAAAAGAAATTAAAAAAAAAATACAGAAGGAAAAAGAAAATTACTTTAGCTGAAGAAGGTAGGGGATGAGAGGGAAGATGGGACGCATTCAATTAATCCAGAAACAGACGAAAGATTAGATTGGCGGCTATATGGACGTAGGAGTGAGTTAATAAATAAATAAGGGGGGAAAAGGAAAGAAAGGGAAACACTGGAACCTGAAAAAACAGAGAAAGGGAAAAGGCGGACCTTTATTAGGAAGCGGAGGGTCAACAAGATCGATGAAAACAGGTTCAGTTTCATTTTCAGTTTCAGCATCATCGGATTTAAGGCTCTTCTTTCCCATTGGAATATTCCAGATCTCTGCTAACTCGGTTTGGTGAATACAGTACTGTGAGTGTGAACTGAAGCCCCGCACCCAGCCGACGGGTAGAGAGAGATAACAGAGGGGCCGAGACATTATACACAAAGAAACGCCCACAAAAATAATAACTTATTGAGTAAAAATTATTTTTTCCCTCCATCTCTCTATCTCTCTATCTTTCTCTCTGCTATCGTCTCTCTCTTATCTTTTCAAAAATAATATTTGAAAAATTAAAATGAAAAAAAAACAAAAATTCCCCTAACGGAGGAGAGAGGACTCGATTTCTGTGTAAGCGAGTTACTATTTTTTTTTTTAATTTTGTTATTTTAGTTAATTATGTTAATTAAGTCATTAATAGAAATTTTGTTACTTTAATTAATTACGAGTATTTGTTTTAGTAATCCATTTTATTTAAACAAAGAAATTGTCTCACAGACATCGACCCAAGTCTACTTGTTTTCCTTATTTAGTATATCTTTGATTTGATAATTAAGTTAAAGTATTATTGTTTTTGGCTTATCCGCACGGACGGCTACAAAACAAAGAGGCAATCTTAATGGCAATACTCGGAGTCGTCAAGCCTAATATAGCCGTTGACCCGCCCTCTCTGTTTTTTTTTTTTTTTTTTAATTTTTAATTGAATCATTAAATTAAAAAATTTTAAAAAATTTAAAATTTAATTAATTAAATTAAAATTTAATATTAAATATATAAAAAAATTTTATAATAAAATTTTTATTTTTTAAAAAATAAAATATTAAAAAATTATTTTTAAAATTTTTTTATAAATGTTTAAATTAATTAAACTAAAACAATTAATTTATTAATTTGATTATTTATTTTAAAAATAAATAATTTTTATAATAAATTAAATTAAATTAAATTATAATTTAATTTTTAATTTTATTTATTAATTTAATCTAATTTTTATTGTTTTTATTATATTAAATAATAATAATAATAATAATAATAATAATAATAAATTTGCATAAGTTTGTGGGACCAAAACAAAATCCGCGTGGGTGGTGTGGGGAGATTTTGCCAGCTTGCTGGCTTTGCATCGCATCGTATAAATTAAATTAGCCGTTGGCTGTCTTTTCTCTCTCAAGCTCTCTGTCTCTCTCTGTTTCTTGCCATTTAAGAGGCGCCAAGCAGAGGCTCCTTTTCAATGCCAGAGATCAAAGTCCGGCCTTTTCTGATCTTTAGAACCTAGAGTTTTCTCCTTCTTCTTTTGATGGGAAGGAGAGGAGACTGATTCTGAATCTGATGCAAGAAAAGCTCTTTATTGATTTGGTAAATCTGCTTTGCTTGTCATGTGCCTTTCTTTTTCTCTCGATTTTCTTTCTTCCTTCAAGTTGGGATTTTTACGTTTTCAAATTGTTTTTCTTGGTCTTTTCGGTTTCACAATTATGTTGGGATTTCATATTTAAAATCACCCAAAAGAGGGGCTTTGGTGGCTTGTCTTCTCAGTCTTCAATCTGGCTTCGCTTTCCTTCTCCCTCTCCCTCTTAAAATTTGTTTTTTAAAGTCTTTATGGCTTCTTCTTTAGCTCTTTCTTCTAGATTTTTTTTATTTTTATTTTTATGGAATGTATGTCATTTACTTGTTTTCATACCACTCATACCTTTTCAGATTATAATCATCGAAATAGAGAGGCTGGCTTGCTGGTGGGATTCATATATATATATTTTTGGTTGACTGTGTTGTCGGATGAGTCACATTTTATTCCCTTCCATGTTGTATTGCTTTTGGTCCTCATTTCTATACTTTTGATCCCCTTAAATAGCTTTGCTGCGTGTTGCAATTCCTTTATACTACATAGCCAGCTATTGGGAAAGTTGGGAATTTGCCTTATAGTGTATACTTTAGTCCGCTCTCTTCCTTTCTGGTTATTTCTATGTTTGACCTGTGTGCTTGCGTCAAATTGGGACTCAGGACTCCTCGAGAGCATCTTTTGATAGTTAATAATCTTGATAACAGCTTTTATTTCTATTTCTACTGTGGGCTATTGCTCTTGCCGACGGAGGAGTGTGTTATTCTCCTTCAGAATCTTGTTATCAAGCATGCCAGTAAAGAGAAACAAAACAGAGATCACGACCTTCCTGTGGTGCCTTTGTTTCTAGCGAATGAAATATAAGTTTTAATTTTTCTTTTTCTCCGCATTAGTGTGGAGAAAATGATTCACATCATGCTCAAAATTTTCAGCCGGGTAACTTTTACTTCTATTCCTTTGATAGTTGCTGGTCAATTTATGCTAAAATTTGTCAGTTATTGCAGGGAGCTGCTACAAAAAGAATTGTTAGCAAGCAATAGAAGAAATGGCAGGTATGGATGTGCTATAAAACTGACCGTGGATAAGAATCTTATTGAGGTTGATTTTTAATGCTGCATTGTGACGTGATTTCTAAAGTTCATCTAACAAAGTAGTAACCTGGGGAACTTGGGAGGAAACCCCCAGTCTCCACTAACGAGATTGGATTTTGATAACTAGTGTCCAAGCTTTAAAAAGTGATACCTTTCTGCTTCAACTGGGAAGAGGCAATGTGGGTATTGACTTCCAACCATAAGAGGCCTCCCTTCTTCTTGCTGTTGTTGTGGACAATAACCTGGAGCTTTTGCCTCTCACGCACCCACCCAATTTTCATTTCTGTATCTAAATATCTTATTCTGAGGGCACGCAATTTTTTCCCTTTTAGCATTCCTTTAGAACTAACAAGTAACAAACACACACGCACCCACGCACCCACGCACCCATGCATCATTATATCTTCCATTTTCATATTCTCGAGAATAATTTATGGGCAATATTAAGTCCACCACCTTCACTGGTTTGTCCAGTTTCCTTCCATAGGAAGCTGCGGAAGAGACTTTCAAACATATATTTGCCTCCTTGCTCTGGAGACTGGCCAGAATATAGATGCACTTGTTGTCAAGAGTATCGGGCAAGAGCAGGACAATGTCCTTCCTATGGCACATCAAAGGTGTAATGTTCATGGCCCTTCCCCACGGAGGCTCCACATTTTGAAAGCCAAGTTTCCACCACGATGATACCAATCGATCCCCACGTGTGAATCCTTGGTATATTTCAGTCCAATCTATGGGAGACCTTATATATTCATCAGTCATTCTATTTGCACCCTCCGATACCATCTCAACCAACCTCGAAAAAGGTTCCCCTTTGAGCTCTTTGAGCTTGGTCCTCGCATAAGCATTTAGCACTCCATTTCCAGCATAAGATTCGGGCAAAGGAGATATCTATCTTGACCTCATATTGACTGGATAAAGAATTGCACACATCCTGTCCGGATCATCATCAGATGATGACAAGGCTTTACACCACCAGAGGAGAGCCACCAGCGCATTAAAGCTAGATACGCGGGCATTCTCGTGGGTCTTGGCCTTATCTTTGAGATTCGAGATGTCTCTTGGGGTGATCCGGAAGATCTTGGGCTCTAGCTTTTCTTGGGAAGTACGAAAGATTACAGGCAAGTCTAGCTGTTCTTGCTTTGCGGGAACATTGGGGTTTTTATTCGAGTCTTGGTCCAAGGAGAGACAGGTGTTGAGTTGGACCATATTCTGGTGGAGGAAAGTGACGCGAGGTGGTGATCGAGCTGCTAGGAGTCTACGATCATTGCAGGGGCAGACGACAAGGGGCTTGTTGGCTGCCAGAGCAATTATGTTTTCAACGAAGGTTTTTAAACTTGCTCCATCTAATGCCGTATGGTTTATGGATGAGCCCATTGCGAGGCCACCACACTTAAAGGATGTCAGCTACGAGATATCAAACGAGAAAATAATTAAGCAGAAAAATATAAGCTAGAATCGACGCTTTCGATCATTAGTTAATTGAACCATTAGTATTTACTTTATAAAAGAAGCTTGTCCACATGTAAGGGTATAGCTACTTACCCGAAGGATGAATAGCGGTTGCTCATCCTTTGCCCACCCACGTATCTAAAGCTTCCACAATGAGTTGATCGAATGCTGGATGAGGCCCAATGTCCTCCAGCGAGCACTCGCTAGAAGCCACCACGAACCCAGCGCCCGCCGCGTTGCAATCAATCTCCGGGCGACCTGTTTCAGAGTTCAACTTCAATCTTCCAGCCATGAAATCATATGGAACCAATGCTTGTGCTGATCCACTCTTGAGTTTCTCGGCCACAATGAGGGGAGGAAAATCTTTGTGGGGTTTATGGAAATTAACCACTGGAACATGAAAATTGAGTTTCTGGTCTAGGATTGATAAGAAGAATGATCTTCTCTTGGTTTCTTGAGACGGAGATACCATTGATACGTATTGTATAGTGACCTTAAGGTCCTCGACGGGTGATGGCTTCTAAATAGAACACTTCACATATTGGTCGTTCATATATATATATATATATTCTTTGTTTTTTTTTTTTTTTTTTTTTTCCCGCAAAATGTTAAGACTAACGCAAGAAAACTGAAACGTTCCTATTTTCGATGCAGCTGACAACAAAAATTTCTAGTAACGGCAGGCAAAAGGGGCGTATAATCTAATTCAGCCAGCCCCTTCCCTCAGGCAGTCCTCGAGTATACCAGCTTATTTACGTGTCAATGGATACCATAAATTCATAATGCAATAAGACTTCCCAGAAAAATTGGAAGTTAGTAACCTATCAATGTCCTCCAATAAAATGAGCAGTTGACATTTTCATCGCCAAGCAACCACAAAAGATTAGACAAAGAGAAGGAATCATTGAGGTGGAACGACGACCAAGATTTGGCTGAGAGAAGATGCGCAAACACTTAAAAATACGGGGGAGGGTGGGGGGCGGCGGTGGGGGAACAAAAACAAACACTTAACGGGCAGTTGACTGACAGACTGACTGTTCAGTGTTCGCTTACGAAAAACAAACGAATGCGAACGGAATAGCCTTGGCTGACCCGAAGCCACGTGTGAGGTTGTGGAGGGAAGCGGGAGTAAAAATGGCGCCAAAAACATTGAGCAACTTGGTGGCGGGGCGAAACTGTGGCTTTCGTTTTGGCTTTTCAATTTAAATTTGGAGCCAAAAGGCCAAAAACCAACCCGCCCGCTCTGACCCTGACCCCGACCCCGACCCTCTCTCTCTCTTATTTTGATTTTGGCTGAGAACTGAGAAGTGAGAAGATAAAGAGAAGAGGGTTTAATTAATCACATTATATATATATTCCAATTCATTTCTTCAAAATTATTTTTTTAAAACATAAATAAATAAATAAAAATAAAGGCTGCAATAATTTGAAAAATTCAAATTAGTTGGAAAAAGAAAATGACCGACGCCCAAAATTAAGAGCATACGTGAGTGCGAGCAACACACAGGGGTGTTTCCTCTCTTTTATTTTGTTTTAATAATAATAATAATAAAAGAATAGTATATGTAATTGTGAAAATGATAAATGAATAAAATGACACAGAAAGGGTGCTAGTAGAAGCGGTGGTGAGAGTGAGCCTTAAGAGTGGCGTGCTGTTATTTAGTATGTACAGGTGTAAACTGTAACGGGGCTGAGACTCGGGGTGTGGGGCAGGGGTGCAGCAGAGCCATGGTGGACGTCACGAAGAAGATGGCAATCGCCGTCGTCGACGATGAAGCCACCACCGCCGCCGCCGCCACCAACGGCCTGGACGTCGTGCCCAAAAAGACCCTTAAGAGGAAACGCCCATTTTTCGCGTCCTGCTTAACCGCAGACCAGAAAGCATCCCAAATCCATGCCTTTCACCAAGAAATCGAGGGGCTTCTTTCCTACTACAACGAAGTTATGAATCAGAACAAGTCCGGTTTCGGTCTGTGTTTGGATCTGACTCCAAATGAGTCTAATAATACTTTGAATTTGAACGGGAAGGTGGGTTTGCTGATGGAGGAGAGTGACTTGCCCTTGTCTAAATTGGTGGGGGAGATCTATGGCAAGCTATCGCCGATGGAGAGCGGCTTCGCTCTCACTCCTGCGGTGGTCAAGACTGCCGTATTGTTTGTGGGTCAGAGAATGATGTATGGAGTTCCCAATTTGGATGCTGATGTTCTCGAGGATCGGACTCCATCTTGTCTCTGGTGTTGGGAGGTCATCCCCCCCTTTTTTTTTTTTCGTTGTCTTATTTTCTCCATTTCTTATTCTTGTTATTCCCTCCTTCCTTTTTTCCTCTCCTTTCTCTTTTCCATATTCTTTATTTGATATGATTACAGTTGTCCCACTTAACGTCCAGCTGCTCTCAAGTTTTTTTTTTTTTTTTTTTTTTGTGTGTGTCAAATATTCTATCCCCACCATTGCAGGCAAGAGAAGTAAAGATGATGCCTCAATCCATACGCAGCACCTTGAAAATTCGGCGTACTTGTCGGAAAAAGATTCATGAGAGGATTTCTGCTGTTTCTGGTATGTTCTCTCTTAAACTTACAACTGCCCTTAGTCTGCCATTCTACCTTGAAGTAATAGGACATGTTGACAATTTGCCAGCCTCCTCACACCAATGTTTGGAATCTTTGGCAAGCAAAGTATTGGTATCGTTTCCACCAAGAATTCAACCACAGGATTTGTATATTTTGTGAAGCATATAATTAAAGGCTTCTTCTATCTCAATGGAACTTCACTAGAGGAACTCATGCTATGTGTGAATTCAGAGTAGCTATCCTTCTTTATAGAATCTTTGTGAAGTTCTTTGAATGGTATTTCAAATTAGAGGTGACTTTGGATATTGACAAACTAATCTCTCCATGGACTCTGTGTTACTTCATTTTTCAAGTGTATGGGATATGTCTTTGCAAGGCATTTTGCATTACATTCCTAATTCATATTGCTGTTCATGCTGTCCTACATTGCAGCAGGTTTTGATGCGGTTACTGTTGGCTGATGGGATATATGCATCTTTAGATTGCTCATCTAAAATTTGCTTTTGTAGTTGTCAAACAACCTAGCCAATGATGTGATGTAGATACCATTTGACTGTTAATCAGCTCCATCTTGTTTTATCTAGGGCCTAATTGGGAATCAGCAACAAACTTAGCTGTTGCCTTGTGTAACTACAAGGCTTGTTTCTGGAGCACATGTTTGGTAACAGAATCAGCTGTGTTGTCAAATGGCTATCCCTCCCAATTAATACTTAATCTTTGCTGTAATTCCTGATTCTTATGTACTGCTCAGAATTGCCCATGTTAACTATGATGATGATGCCATTCTATCTGCCAAGTTTCTGTAGTTCTTTTCCTTGCTTTTAAGCAACTATTGATATATTTGGCTCATTTCAGCAATGATAGCTGCACTAGAAAAGTCAGAAAGTGATCACAGTGGTGAAAATGAATTGAAAAAGGCTTCAGAAAAGCTTGGTAAAGTCTTAAAAGAAGCAGATATTCGCTTGTTAGTTGATGGCATGCTACAGAAGAATGGCGCAGAGATGTATGTGTCTACCATAACTGATTTAGTAACATTGTGATATAAACTCTCTCTCTCTTTCACTCATGTTCAATTATCATTTTAGGACTGATAGAGAAGCAAAAAGAAAAGAGAAGATGCTCCTCATGCAAATGGAGAAAAGCAAACGTGAATTTGAAAGGGAAAAAAAGAGGGCAGAGCTTCAGATTCAGAAAGAAAATCGACAAACTGTATGTAACTACTTTGTTTTTTGCTTTTCTAGTAGGGTTTCTATGCATATACTGTCGTTGCCTTTATGTGACATGAATTGCTTTGCTTGGTTCATATAATCTCGCTCTAATATACTGCTACTTTGTGATTTCCTCCTTTGGGGACAAAAGGTGGTTTAGATGCTTTGATTACAAGATGGACAAGTGAAGAAAGTTGTATTGTTTTCTTGTGAAATTGATGTGTGTATAAGTGATATATTTATATGGGTGTATGCACTAAACAAAGTAGTTTTGAGAGGATTTCCAATCCCTAACTTTTGTTTATGTTGGGCTTTAACTTGTTAGGAAAAGGAGCAAAGGAGGTTACAAGAGGAGGCAGAAAAGGATGAAAGGTGCCGTCAAAAACATGAGTCTGAAATGCAGAAGCAACTAAGAAAGCAGCACGAGGATGTGGAGAAAGAACAAAGGCGCCGAGAGAAGGAGGAAGCTGAACTGAAAAGGCAACTTTCTATACAGAAGCAAGCATCAATGATGGAACGCTTTCTTAAAAGAAGTAATACTAGTTTATCATGCCAAAATGACCAGAGTTCAAGCAAGAAATCCATGCCTAGTTCCTCTAGCAAAGAGGTTGAAAAGATGCCTGATGCAGTTACTCTATTAATGGATTGTGCTCTTTCGTCAAATGATGAATTTATTTTGGGGAATATCCGAAAGTAGGTTCCTCACTCCTAGTATCAGAACTGTTTCCTATTATTTGACTTAATCTTCCTAACTTCTCATGTCATTGATTTGGTGGCTACAATTGATATGTTTTACAGGTCACACTTATCTTCTTGGCATCATTTAGGTCATTCTGTTCGTGTAAATACAGGACAGCATTGGAGCATACGCCGGAAACCAAAGACTGAGTTATTCAAGGAACTTAAGCTATCTGCTTTTAAGGAACTAGCCCATAATGACAAGTTAAGTGCAGAGAAGCTTCTAACTGGATGGGGAGAATTGACTTCTGATGATCGATCATCCTTTACTAAATTAGATTATTCCTCTCATGGCATTAGAAGGTTCAACCACAGGAAGAAATTGTTGCAATTTCACAAGAGCCATAGACCTGCTTTTTATGGTATTTGGCCCAAGCAAAGGTGAGATTCTCTTTCATTAGATTTATTGTATGATAGACTAGTCTAGTGGAGTTTAAGACTGGCAGGAGTGCATTTTATGCTTGATAAAACGACATCTTAGCTTTATTCTGTCTTTCCATCTTTTTATTCTTGGCTTATTGAAAAGTTTCTCTAATTTTCATTTTCCATATTGGTCACTAGTGCTTTCATTGTCCATGGTAATCATGAAGCTACAACCTAAATGGAATTGTGCCATGCTTAAACCTTTGACTTAAACTGCATTTACTAAGTCCAGATTTTTGTTGCTTCTTCAAGTTTCTTGATTGCTTTCTGTGGATTTTTTGTTCTTGTTTTCATTTTCCAATAGCTATTTTCAGCCATGCTTGTGCCTTGCAGTCTATGCTTTGTGCTTAGTTCCCATAGACCTTTGTGCTTTAGTACATCTTGGGCTTTTTAATAATTGTTCCACTGGCTACTAGCAATTGTACTTGACCAACTTTTTTACTGTAGGTTGTAGTCTATCAGTCCTTTTATTGGATTTGAAGATTGTTGTTTATCTTGTGGATGTACAACATTCAGTTAGTCTTGTGATCACATTTTTTAGCTAGCCTGACCTGACTTTTCTTTGAAAAGCTACCACATGGGGCTGGGTGTGAAACTGATTGTTTGATATTGTGTTCTTAGCCAAGCCGTTGGGCCACGCCATCCTTTCAGGAAGGAACTGGAACTGGATTATGATGCTGATAGTGATGAAGAATGGGAAGAGGTACACTGAAGTTTTTCTATTTAAATGAAAAATTTGGCCTTTTGAGGTATAACATCCGGTGATATTGTTATTTTGCAGGAAGATCCTGGTGAAAGCCTCTCAGATTGTGATAAGGATGATGGAGAAGAAAGTTTAGAGGAACTGTCTTCAAAAGCTGATGATGAGGAAGAAAGTGAAGATGGCTTTTTTGTACCTGATGGATATCTGTCAGAAAATGAGGTAAAGAAACGTGGATCATCAGGCAATTCTGATGTTGCATTTCATTGTGCTTGTTGCCATATTGAGTGCAAGCTGCCCCTGACAAGGGAAGTTGTTGAGTGCAAGAGCATACCCAATTTAACCACTGTCTGAGCAACATTGGCCTTTTCCTCTCTCTCTCTCTCTCTCTCTCTCTCACGCACGCATGCACACACGCGCGCGCGCACATATCTGTGCATCAGACATCTTGAATGCAGGCAGTCAGTCTGGACAATTGTTACATAGCATTCAGTTTTTAAAAGTTTAATTGACCAGAGAGTTAGTACAGTTATTGAAGAGCAAACAGCTGAAAATTGACCCATTATGTTCTAAATTTATGAACTTCTGGATACCTTCTGCATCAGGGAGTTCAAATTGACAGGATGGAGACTGTTCTGTCAGTAAACAGTGCTGGAAGTTCATCTGGTTGCAAGCAAGATATGGAGAGTGAGCAGTTTCATGCATTGCTTCAACAGCAAAAATATCTGAGCAATTTAACTGAGAGTGCACTTCGTAAAAACCAGCCTTTAATTATCTTGAACATGATGCACGAGAAGGTCCCATTGTTAGCAGCAGAAGAACTAAGTGGCGCTTCTAAAGTGGAAAAGTTATGTTTACAAGCACTTAGCATGTGTGCTGTCCCTGGTGCACCACATACAGAGATCACAGTGGACAGTATGCAAGATGATGCACAAGATGTTAGCCTGTCATTTAGCAAGATTGATTCTACACCTTCAACTGAGATAGCTATACCGGAATCTGATGTGCCTATAATAGTAAGTACTGCACTGATTCTGGGTTTAGAAAATTACAATTTCCTAGGGTTGTTATGAGTGTCAACCGAGGAACCATTGTGGTCTTCTGGCCTAATAGCAGCTGACTGTTATCTTTATGAAATTTCTAGGTGTCCACCATTCAGTCATGCTCACAAAGTATCAATAAGGTGGTTGAATCCTTGCAACAGAAGTTTCCTACCATCCCAAAGTTTCACCTTAAAAATAAAGTTCGTGAGATATCTGATTTTGTGGATAATCATTGGCAGGTTAGTCATCTACTGCTAGATCATAACATTCCCATAATAAATATGAGGATCAGCTTGTGCCTGTGGTTTATATGTAGGGTTATCTTTTTTTTTTTTTTTAATGATGAAGCCATGTTTCAAAGTTTGTGCATGGAATTGGTGTAGTTGTTTCTAAATTCGAAAGCTTTGGCTTCTGTTTTCTCTGTCTATGGCTTGATTTCTTCTTGAGTTTGGATGACACAACGGGGATTTAAATTAATCAATTTTAATGTCAAACTTGTTTTGCAACTGGAGAAGTTAAAAGGCCTCGTGAGAAGTCAACTCATTTTAAATTAGTCAAAGCATAAAATATGATCATTTGAATCTATACAGGTCCTCTACCTTTTTTTTTTTCCTTTAAAAAAAAAAAATTTGATAACACAGGTCAAGAAGAATGTTTTGGAAAAGGTTGGCATGTCAAAATCGCCAGGTATGCAGTTACTGTTTTTGATTTGTTGATTCCTACTTGTCGCTGATAATTTGCTGGGGGGAAAGGAATTGTTTTTTTCATTGTAATTTTTTTTGGTGTGCAACTAAGCAGAAAAGTGTGGAGGGAGAATGCAAAATATTTCGGCATTTTTCTCAAAAAGGTGCTTGCCGCCTCCTGCTGGTGCTGCTGGTAAAAGCATCAATAATCCCAATGACAATGAGACCTCTCCATCTCTACAAATTTCTCCAAAAATAGGATCTGGGTCAATTTGAGGGGCAGCAGGTTTGCACATGCCATCATCTGGTGGCCTTTTTTTTTCTTTTTCTTTTTCTTTTTCCTTTTTCGGCCTCCAATTTTTACCTTTCTTTGTCTAATTGCCCATGTGGCCATACCCTGTGCTTTTTTTTTTTCATAATGCAAGTCTTGTGTAATCTTAATATGCTGGCATAAAGTGGCTTTTGTTCCGTAAGATTCAGGTATGTATGATCTTGTGGGTTTACTCTAAAAGGGAAAACCAAAAAGATAAAAAACACTTTAATCTCATCAATACAAATTAAGGTTCAAGGTTAATGTATGGCTGATGTGAGTGAGAGGGGCAAATTTATGCAAGGCTAATCGTATGCATAATTAAGAACGGTGAAGGATAATTGGAAGCCGGTATGCTGTTCGAGCCTCAAGAGTTTTGTGCGTATTTTAGCTCTTTCGATAGAAAGTGTGAGATGTCAAGTCCCCGGCGTCGTCTTGCTGATGGCCCTTAGCACGTGTCCTGATGACGGAAGTAGCAATAGCGGGAGTGTTGTTGCTGAGAAGAACACCTCCCCTTCGGTACGTAGGCATGGTACTACAAGAAGAAGACAAGGGTGAGTGACACCCACTCCAGGCAAAAGATCAAGGCGGACAGCCCATTGGCAAGCTTTAGGATCACCTCCCCATCTCTCTCCCTCACAAAAGGACTCAAGTTGCACATGAAATCGGGGGTCTTAGAGAAGACGACAGAGATGGAGCACGCTGTGACAGTATCCGTTGGTGCGAATGAGCCGCTGCATTGAGAATAGGAACGTGTTCAATTAACTGGTGTCACCTCTCTTACTATGAGGGCTTCCGGTGTGATAGAATCAATGGCAGAGAATGCGCTGTGAGGAAAAAAAGGCCTCTTTGGCAACCATTGAATGCGGTCTTTGAGATCCTCCATGCTTAGAATTTGCTAGGTAGAAATCAGTTGCTCCCAATTTTAGATCGGTGGCCGCCACGTGAGCGGCATACCAACACCTGCCAGTGTCAGTTCCCCCCAGAGGATGAGGAGGAGGCAGCGGCATAGCCTGAAACTGGGCCCGACATGGTGAAGGCGTGGAGGAGGATGAGAAAGAAGCCCCGCAAGGAGAAGGGGAAAGAGGGAAAGAAAATGCAGCTGGAGGCTGCGCCCAGAAGAATGTAGTTGCAAAACAAGAACTTTTGGGTGGGGAGATAATGGGACGGATAATCAGAAACCTCATGAGAAACGTTTTGGCCGGGAGCAAATGCTGGTAGTGCCCATTATTGAACTACCGTTCTCGTTTTCTATCCTTAATTCTTTGCTGAATGCTGATGTATTTATACAGAGACTCTACTCTACTCTACTCTCTGGCATTGGGAGACAGACATAGACGGACAGACAGACAGGCAGACAAAGCTAGCGTTACGTTCGTTCCTCTCCTCTTTTGTTAAATCAAAATCAAATCACGGAGGATGGGGAAGCTTATGGCACTTTGTTACCGTTGCAAACTTTCCATCCGTCCATCCATCCATCCATCCATCCAAAGGGAACAAATAAAATGATCATCTAATCATATTATTTTATTATATTTGAGACTCCTTACCTTACCCTTACCTTACCTCACTCCCCGTTCCACCGTCACCTTCTTTATAAAAAAATAAATAAATAAAAAAGAAAGAAAGATATCGGCTAGTTTTGCCTTTTGGACTTCAGTTTGGCCACCTATCAACTCGTTCTTTCTTCGTCTTCTTCTTATTTTATTTTATATTTTTTCTTGTTTTATTTTTAATTTTTAAACGTTTCAAAATGTTAAAATACTTAATAATAATAATAACAAGGCGCCGTTTGGGAAGAGTACAATGTAATAAAAAGGAATTACGAATATGATGGAACGGGATACAGTCGTCACCCAATTATTTTTCAAGCATCTCGTTTCATTTCCATTTGCCATTTACCATTTTTACCCCAAACAGCACTAACAAACAGTCTCTTTCCCTATCCACGGTCCTTTTTTTTTGTTTAATTTTATGGGGGTCCTTTTCGATTCCACCGCCATTCCCTTTTTGTCCTTCTCTCTCTCTCTCTCTCAATTTCTTCTCTTACAACATGCTGAAGTGAAGAGCCGATACAGAGGAGCCACAACGATGTCGTCCGTCAGCAGCTCGGAGGATAACCGAAATCACCAGCAATCCCAATACCATCGCCAACAACTAGGTATTTCTATTGTTTTTATTTTTATTATTCATTTATTTACATGGATAGATATACATATAGATTCAGACCATTATTCCTTTTAAACACTAATTTGCTTTTAACGGTAAAGAAGGAAAGACTAAATTGCTTCCAAAAAATTCTAGAAGACTACCGTCTCTGGATGGATAGATAGATAGATAGATTGATAGATAGGGTTTTTGGTTTGGTTGTTTATTGTTTTGGCCATTTTCAACAAACGAATGAAAGCCCAGACAGACGTCTCTCCCCTCAATGCCTTGCCTGCTGCTAATCTCTTTCTGTTCCTTATCATCAACATTATTATTGCTATCATATGATCAGCTACGGAATGGAATGGGTTTCTGGAGGTTTTGGGCGTTGAGGACTTTCAGCCTAAATAATTTTCTGGAATTTCAATTACAGTGCCTGCTTGTCTTCATGCGCTTCCCCCTTTATTTATTATTTTGTGCGTGTATGTGTGCCTTTTTTATTTTTTTCCTTTACATTTCCTGCAGCATGCTCCGTGAAATCTGGATTCTACAATTAAGTTGTTATTTTGGATCTTTGCTCCTGCAGAAAGTAAATACAGTAGCAACTGCAATACTGTTGTCGATAAAGAGTGGTTTGTTCTCGCTGAAAACGAACAACATGTTGGACCTTATTCATTTTCTGAGATGATTGGTGAGTTTTCTCCTGAATGGATAAACAAGGTTATTTTGTTGTCTTATTAAGTTACCTTGGTTTAAGACACACAAAAAAAAAACAGGGTAATTTTGTTGAATCTTACATACAATCCTCAGCCTCCTCCCATGGTTTGGGAGCAATGCCCTTTTTTGGTTTCATGTGTGGGGAAAATAATAACACCGAATAACTTTTTATCATTCAGCTTTGCATTCTTTTATTCATGGGTATTTTATTTTCATTTTTGGGTAAGCCATTCTTCTAAAATTTTATTTATTGATATAATGAACATTTGGAGACAATGGTGCCACCCCCTGTCCTGTTTTAATTGAACCACCTGCTCTTCCTTGGTTATTTGGGCTGGACAGACCATTTCTTGAATGGGTATATCTTAGAAACTACACTTGTATGGTCCGAAGGAAGAAGTGAATGGCAGCCATTCTCCTCAATCTCTGAGTTAATTTCAGGAATATCTCAAAAGGGAGCTGCTTGTCCCACTCCTACAGCAGGTAAATATTTAATATTTTCTTTCTGCCTTTCCCTTTCTGGCAGATGTCAGTAAAAAAGTCAAAAAGAAAAGTTTACTCATGCCTTTTTTTTAATGTCTCTGCTGTTCTGCAGTGCCCCCCAACGGTGATGGGGACGAGTTTGAGAAATTTCAAAGGGAGGTCATTGAGGCTGAGGTTGACCTATTGAAAAATGGGTCTCTTTTTGGTAATGTTGCAATAGATGATTGTGATAAGATTTTGCCACCACCAGATGGTGTGGAAGAATTTACAGAGGATGATGGGACTACATATAAGTGGAATGGACGTCTTTATGTTCCTGAGGTCAGTTGTAAGCTTTAAGATATTTAGCATCCTCTAGTTTCTTGCTGTTGATTCTGCTTAAGTGCCATCATCTCTATGTTCTTGTATAAGCATGATAGATATCATACATTTTCTGCCTTTTGGAATCATGCATGCTTGACATATCTATTTTTGTAGCTCTTAATGCATATTTCAGTTAGTAGGTCTTGTTTATGTTTGTGCTACCCTGAATTCTTATGGGGTGGTTAAAACTGAATGTTATTAAGCCAGTGTGGACAATATATTTGCTATCACTGTATGATCTTTTTTTTTTGGAAGCAAGTGCTTCTCTTTCATTTTCCTTGTGTAGTTAATGTTCTAGACTAGTAGAGACAGAAGATTGTGGGTGTGGTGCAGTTCAATGTCTAACGGGGGTTTAGGCTTTAGTGCATCATTTGATCTATAGCATATGCAGGTTTTGAAGTATGAGAATCCATTCTTAGTAGGTTTTATTCAACACAAAATTAGGAGGAAAAGATGAAACTATCCTAACATCTATTATTGTGTGTCAAGAAACCAGCCTACCTAAAAGTTTAAATTGTTAAATGAGACCTAGAATATGGATTATATATTATACTTTAACGCGTGAGAGCCTATTGGAGGCATGAACAAACCAGGCTCACTTGGGCATGAAGCATGAACAAACTAGAAATATATAATTATTTTACAATTAAATGTGAGGGTAACGAGATTTGAACTCATGATCACTTGGTCATGAAGGTTTTGATACCATGTCAAGAAATCAGTCCACCTAAAAGTTTAAGCTATTAGATGAGACACATGATTGGATCATATATTATATATTAACATCATGTAATGTAGAAACTATGAATTTTGCTCACAAATTTAATGGGAATTTGACACTTAGTGTTTGTGTTTTGCCTAAAATTTGGTTTCTTTAGGAAGAGAATTTAGGTATTGCATGAGATCTTGGAAGAGTAATCTAATGTTTATCTGGTCTGCTTGGTGTGGCTAACCAGTGATTCTTTTTCTCTTTCATTTTTTTAGGTTTCCCCTTTAAGGACAATTTGTCATTAAATTGCTGTGTCCCCAAAAAAAACTGTGTGGTTGGGGGTGGGCACAGGGGCAACAGGGAGGTGCTGGTAATTTGTTGAAGGATTGAGATTTAGATGACCATAAGCTCTCTGTTAGCACAATTTCATGAAGGAGTCAAATCTGGATTTCCTTACTCTTTGTCAATTGTATTCAGTCTGTTATGTTTCCTCAGTTTATGCTGCCTAATCACGTCTCTCACTGATATAATGCTAATGTGTTTTAGTAACCCTTAATCATAGTTGACTGATTAATGTGTCACAGGACAACTCATCAAGCATGAGTGAGCACTATCGGTTGGATGAAATGACCTTCATGCAAGAAGAGGAAGTGTTTCCTACTGTGAATGTTGCTGACAACTTGATAAAGAAAGATGTTGTTGGCACTAGTGAGTCTTTGGAGTCACAACATGGCGGCAAAAGAAAATTGAAAGACAAGCCAGCTGATAAGAAGGTTTTGTCTGTTCTCTTTGTTTACTTCGTGACTATAGATGGCTCTATCTTTCTTGACTTTTAATGTTTCAAGTGATAAATTTATTGAAGAGTGTTGTTAATATCCCGTGTCTAGTGTTTAGTTGAAGTCTCATGTGTATCATGATCATGTCCTTTGGGCACAATAATGACAAAAGAACAACCAAAATGGGAGGAGTGTTGTTAATATTCTGTGTTTTTTTTTTTTTTTTTTCCCTATATCTGAATAATGTTTTGGTTATTTTCTTTATTCCTAGTTCTGATGAGCTTTTTTTCTGTTAATTTGTAGGAATCCAATAAGGCTCCTGATGGTTGGTTTGAATTGAAAATCAATACTCATGTTTATGTTACCGGACTACCTGATGATGTAACAATTGAAGAAGTAAGACACAGCAATTGTTCTACTCAATGCTGGCATAGTTCTTTTTACAATCCATTCATTTTGGAATTATTCTGCAGGTTGTGGAGGTTTTCTCAAAGTGTGGAATAATCAAAGAGGTAGAGTGTGTGTCTACCCTTTTTAGCTTTTACTAGTAATTTGATTCATGGATGTGGGCCTAAGTCACCCCCTTTTATATGACACAAAATGTTTAAGCTGTTGTCATGTTACTGGCTTATGACTTTAAGGCAAGCTTACAATCTTCAGAAGTAATATTTCTAGATCATCGTTGTGCTAGATTTTGTTCTAGGTAGGTACTGAGTTACCTATATAATTTTTTGAACTGCCATTTGAATCTAAGAGTTGAATTATTCCACATTTACAAGCCATCCATGTGATGAATTGGAGGGTAAAGAAGGAACAAAAGAAGTTGAGGAAGATGATATTTAAGGTCCTTTTGACAATAACCCTGAGTAATGCATCACAGGATCTGTTTGTTGGTTTTTTATGTTTTTATTTTTTCCAAGTTTCTAGAGAACTTTTCAAATGCTTTAGTGTTTAACGTAATCACAGGGTTGGTTGTTTGGACATGATAGGAGCTTGAGGCAATTAATGATAGATCAAAGTTATTAGAATGTTGCTTCTGTGTTGTGGCAAAGTACAATCCATACTAATGGGTGAAAATTGCTGTTAATAACGGATGTATGCTGGTCAGCTTCATACGTTCACACTATTTTTATGTGAGTTGCTGGGCATTGGCTTTTCTGCAGGGCTAATATTATCCTGTTCTTCCTTGAAAGTTAATTGTCCATTCTTTGTATAATTGTGGATCTTTGTTTGTTTTATTTTGTTGTCCTTTTTATGTTTTATTTATCTCTTTCAATTGAATTCTGTATTCTGATTTCTAATTTTTGCCTATTGTTTTTTCTATATGAAATTAACTTTTAGACTGTGAAGTAACTTAATTTATTTATGGAAGTCACACAAAAATTGTATTTTTATCATATTAATGTTATCATCCATGCAGAGGGTAATGTGAAATGAGAGAGCCTCTGTTTCTTGGTGTGTGTGTGTGTGTGTTTAGTTACTTCTTTTTTTGTGTGGGCTTTATTAAAAATGTTGATCTATGCTAGATAATCTGAACCTTGGATTCTTCATCTGATGGGCCAACTTAAAAAATTGTAGGATCCTGAAACAAAAAAACCTCGTGTTAAGATCTATGTGGACAAAGAGACAGGAAGGGTAAAAGGAGATGCCCTAGTTACATTCTTGAAGGTAATCTCTGTTATTTGTTGCTCTGCTTATGACATGCTGTTGAGAATCTTATCCCTTGTATTTATTGCTAGGAACCTTCAGTTGAACTAGCTATGCAAATTTTGGATGGGACACCTTTACGTCCTGGTGGCATGATTCCTATGTCAGTCAGCCGTGCCAAATTTGAGCAGAAAGGTAATAAGCATAATGATGATCAATGTTCTCATTCAGTTTGCCCAAGTAGGATTTCTGCATTTTTTTGTTTGCTTGTGCCCTAATAATTGCGATTCTATTGACAATTAATACATCTCATTAATAGGCCATATTATCAAATTGCAGGAGATAGATTTATTGCAAAGAATGTGGATAGCAAGAAGAAAAAGAAGTTGAAGAAGGTTGAGGAGAAGATACTTGGCTGGGGTTGGTTCTCTTTTGAAATTAAATATTATATTGCTTTTTGTTTATCCAATTAACGAGGAATACACTGTGTAAAGTAGGCTTATTAAGGAGTTGGGTGAAGTGATCTTTGCAACTTACAACAGCTTGGATTATCTGTAATTAGGGTAGAGGGGATCTGTGGAAGGTGAATGCTTGAAAATTAATTGTCACATTTTCATTGCCACTCCTTGTTCCATGGCCAGGAATGTATTCTGAGTTTTCTTGCATGAACCTTGCCAAGGATTTATAATTTCTTTCGTAAACCTTTGTGAATATTTTGCTGGGTTGCTGGGTCTGCTGACATCAGTTGTCCTTTTATGCAACAGGTGGCCGTGATGATGCCAAGGTGTCAATTCCAGCCACTGTAGTTCTTCGTAACATGTTCACTCCTGCTGAAATGAGGGTAAGTTTGGAACTATTGATTGTTTGGATGAGCACCTTCAGCAGTTGTTTGGTTGGGTGGCTGGCATACTTGATATCAGAAAATTTTGGTGGTTGGTCTCCATCATTTTTTTGGATCCCTGACTTCTTGACACTGCAATGATGGAGATATGGGAGGATACAACTCATCAATATGCTAATGACAATTTCCTATTTTGTTCTTCTTGTCAGGCATGCTGAGAATTTTACTTGGTCTACCAAAATATCATGCCTCTTTTTATATTCTCCTTCATCACAATTATTATGAGTACTACTGGTCCCACAATCAGCATAACTGTGATGTAAATATTGCTCGTTTCTTTCTCTAGTGATTATTGTTTCAAACTAAAGAGTCTGAGCAAGTGGGATACCTGTGATCTGCTTTCATATTAGGTCCAGATATGCCTACTGGTACTGAATTGTGAGTCAATTTCTTTCTTTTAATTGTACAGGCGGATGAAAATTTACGTGCAGAATTGGAGTTGGATGTTAAAGAGGAATGTGCAAAGCTTGGTCCAGTCAGTTCAATCAAGGTAGCCAGTGGAAACATTCTCATATTCTTTATATCTGGTGACCAGAAACTAGATAATTCACGCTGGATAAGAAATTTCTTTGGCTTATGTTTACTGCATCTTAAATGGCAAGGTTATCTATTTCAAAACGTAAGAGCAGGTGGTCCTTTCTGTTCAACTGGTAGCCATATTAGCATGCAGCTGAAACGCTAAAAGAACCTAATGTTTTTCTTTATTACCTTGTGTGTACGGGCTTCATTCACTGGAAATTTGCTTTGCCCTGTCTGGAGTTTTTGTGATCAGATTGCTCCTGGATTTCCTCTTTACTTCAAGAAACAGGCCCCTACTAACTCAATTCAGTGCTCCTTTTGAATATATATCATATTGCTGTTTGGGTTTTTTGCTTGCAGGTGTATGAGAATAATCCACAGGGCGTTGTTTTAGTAAAATTTAAAGACAAGAAGGACGCCCAGAAATGCATAGAATTGATGAAAGGACGGTGGTATGTTCATCAGCTCCAATATCTTTCTTCCTACTGTAACTATTATGTGTATGTAATCTATGCATATACAACAACAACAAACCTTAATTCCAAATTTAATTGGGTCAACTATATCTATCCGTCCATTTAGATTATTGTATCTTGTGCTGAATTGGACTGGTATGGTTGTTTCCGCTTTGCTTATAGGTTTGGTGGTAGGCAGATACATGCAAGTGAGGACGAGGGATTAGTAAATTATGGGTCATTCCGGGATGATGATGATGCTAGACTGGATCAGTATGCTGCGGAGCTTGACGCTGATTGACTCTGCGTGGGAAGGAAAAAGAAAACAAGAAAGAGGAAAAAGCAGTCATGCTTGTTGCTTCTCGTGGGAAGGAAAGGGTCAAGAAAATCTTCCATGATGTATGATGTAAAAGAATTTTAGTGTTTTGAAGGAAGATTGAGTGCCTTCCTTTTTTTGTTTCCTCTCTGTTATATTAATTTTATATCATCGCTTAAAGTTATTGATGGTGATTTTGGTGAGATAATTAAAATTTGAAAGCATAGATTAGAAAAGTACCGTCCACATTACTAAATTCAAACATTTTATATCAAAAAAATAAATTCCCACGACTCTTAGTGCGATTGGCAAATAAATAAAACTTGCATTTAGTAAAGCAACGCTACATCAATGAAATAAATCGTCTCGTGCGTCAGGCCAGGCAACAAACCACGAGAGCCGCCCAACCCAAACTAGCCCCTAGCACCGCTAAAATCATCCCCATTTCTATACTTTTCAACTGTCACACTCAAAGGAATGAACGGCGGAAACGAGAGTTTTGTGCTTGTGGACTCTGCTGCTCATCACTTAATTATTAGCAGCTGGCTGCCAGCCTACTACTATTGTGAGTGCTGGTGCTGGGGAGGTTCCAACAGTTGTCAGAAGAAGAAGAAGAAGGGAGGGTAAAGAGGGGGAAAAAAGGGTCAGGGAAAGAAGAACAAGCCACAGAAAGAAAGAAAGAAATCAGCAGAACAAATCAATAAAAAAAAAATAAAAGAAAGAAAGAATGAGAAAGGAGGAGTTCTTGAAGGAACATCAAGATTTGTACAGCAAGCAAACTTCTCGCTCTGATTTCCCCTCAGATTTCGTCTTTGGAGTTGCCACATCTGCCTATCAGGTTAGTTTCAACTCATTTCACTCTACGGCTCCACTCCACATTGTCGATTGAAAACCCAAACAAAAATAAATAAATAAATAAGGGGAAGAAGAAGAAAGGAAGAAGATCTAGTGTGGGGAAAAATCCCAAATTTTGTTGTCAAGTCTGAATATCTCCATTGAAGGAATTGGTGAAGAAAAAAACGCACTGATTTACTAAAATATGCAATCTGCTAAGAGGTAGTAAAGTTAAGATTATGAACAAAGATGCTCCAGCGGAAAGGGCTGACCTGCGACAAACTGGGATGCTGACAAACATCCATCCATGTGGCTTTCTTTCTATAGATTGCTTTATTTCATGTCGTATTCATGGGTTACGAAGAATAACAGAACCTGCAATATTTCAATCACTTTCCCCCCTCCCTCCTTATTTTTTTTTCCCCCTCCATTAACAGATTGAAGGAGGCTGCAGAGAGGGTGGAAGAGGGCCTAGCATATGGGATTCTTTTTCGCACACGGAAGGTTTCTCCGTTCAATTTACTATCTCGTTGGACAATCTTTTTCTGTTATTTTTCAATTTTGCTGTTTCGACTGGCTGTTTCTGGTTTCTTAGGAACTATCATCGATGGAAGCAATGGCGATATAGCAGTGGATCATTATCATCGATTCAAGGTGAAAAATCGAGGACATTAGCTGTGGTGGTTTGCAGTTTTTTGTTTGCACCATTAGTTATCCTTCCATTCAGTTATTCCCTTCTTCCTTGTTGGTGGCTGTTGTTATCAGGCCTCGGCTTTTTTGTTTTTTGAAAAACAAAAAACAAATGAAATCAAGGGTGTATTTTCCCTTGTTAAAATTTGGTTGTTTGTGTCTCCCTCTTTGCTTGCTGTCTGTGTTGAAGAGAATTCCTGTCCTCTAATATCTTCTCTTTCCCTATAAACAAAAGCTGCAAGCTAATGTTCATATTTTTAGAATCAACAAAACTTATTGGATTACTTGTTTTAGTTTGTAAACTTCACATCATTTTTTTTTTTTTTAATCTATTAAATTTGAATATTGATTTTATGCATGGATGTTGGAGCTGTACTATTTATAATTATTCAAGTTTTGATAATCACAAACAGTGATGACTTCAAGCAAACAAATGCAAAAAGGCTTGGCGTGATATGGCTCCTGGGATCGCTTAATAGTTTTTGGAACTAACAATTTGTGGCATGCTCAATCATTTCTTAGTGCATTCTGGTTGGGGTGTTCCTGCTTTATATACTATGTCTGTGCATTAATTTTTCTTGTTTCTGGAGCTTGGTGGGTTGTTTCCTCACTTTCTCAATTTGTATATAAAGTGGAACAGATAATTTTTGAAATCACTTCGATATCTCATCCCTCTTCATTTCCTTCATATTGTAGTTTTTTGCTACTCATTATTGATGTGCAGGAAGACATTGAACTCGTAGCTATGTTGGGGTTTGATGCTTATCGATTTTCCATATCGTGGTCTCGCATCTTTCCTGGTATGTGTGAGTACAAATTAGGTGATTAAGTTTTCAGTGCAGTTAGATATGAAAAATAACTGTAAGGATATTCAAGTCTTCATCAAACTGTTTGATAAATGAAACATTCTTAGTGTGAAAGAAGCCAACCTGCAGCTTAAGGATACATGTGACATTCAGCCTGCAAATTAAGGATGATATGCTAAACGGCTTGCTCTGAAAATCATATTGCATATTGTGTTTATGAGCCTGATGATGTGTTATGATGATGCAACATGTTCATGAGATTTTTAGATCATAATGCTTTAGTTTTACTGGAAGCATAGGGCCGAGACAATGACTACAATACTGGGGTGATAAATTTCTTTTTGGCAAGGGAGTTTTAGTTTCATCTTTCTAGCTTATCCATGTCCTACCATTGTCCCTTTTATGTTGTGACTGATGTTAGGATCATCGGTCTCCCGTGTTTTCCCTATGCAGTGTTATACATGCATGTTGCTCTATAGCTTTTCATTTCTTTGCATATCTACTCGATGTTCTTGTAGATGGTTTGGGAACTAAAGTCAATGATGAGGGGGTTGCCTTCTACAACAATATCATCAATTACCTTCTGGAAAAAGGTAAAAGGTCTCTTATGCTTTACATTTATACACTGTCCTGTCAGACAAAGAATTCATAGTTTACTTTGTGCAGGTATACAGCCCTACGTAACTTTGTACCATTGGGATCTTCCTTTGCATCTTCAGGAGTCTTTGGGCGGGTGGTTAAATAAGGAGATTGTGTGAGTATTGATGTCAATAAGGTCTTGATCATTAGTGCAGATATTTCTCATGTCAGAAAATAATACATCCCTTGCCTTCAGCAATATTAGAGTTGTCATGCAAGTCCTATCTTATTCAACTTCAAATTGTCGTCTCATATTATGTCTGAAAAGAAACAAAAAAGATACTCACTTTTGTAACGATGGCTTGATTAGAGAACAATGACGACTTGCAAAGCATTTGCAAAATGCATATCACTCCTTGCTCCCTTGGCTTTGAAATTCTCTTTATATGCTGCCATTGTTAGATTTAAATATCATACTCCATGGAATAGTTCAATTGAATTGTGCATTAGCCATCACATTGCTTGCTCTGTTTGGCAAACATGCAGAAAATACTTTGCAATCTATGCAGATACTTGCTTTGCAAGTTTTGGTGATAGAGTTAAGAAGTGGATTACAATTAATGAGCCCCTACAGACTGCCATTAGTGGACATGAATCTGGAAAACTTGCTCCCGGAAGGCATGAACACCCATCAACAGAGCCATATTTGGCCGCGCACCACCAGATTTTGGCCCATGCAAGAACAGCTTCCATATACCGAAACAAGTACAAGGCATATTTCCAACTACCTTGTATTATAAATTTAGATTTAGATCATCTATATTAGAATATTTTGTTTGCATTGAACATGTCCCCCCACCTTCCCTCCCCCAAAATTATTTATGAGTCATGGCAGAATACTTTAATGCACGTACAAAGCTGGAATCATTTGTGCACCATACAGGCCTCTCCCATTCATTGTTAATAGGTTTCATCTTCATATGTCTCCACGAGTCATTTTTCAGAATGATAACGGTTTTGGTCTTTAAACTTTGTCAATTTCTTTTTCACTCATCTTCTGAGTAGAATGTTTTGTCTGTTGACAAATGCCTATCGGGGAATCTTCTCCACTTTTTGGATCCTTAAAATTTTGCAAAAAGTTGGGGATTGTAATTCCTCAGTATTCAAAATCATAAAGCTGCTCTTTGAAGAATCAATGAGAAGTTCTATGTTTTTTGTTTGCATCTTCCAAAGAATAATGTTGTGTTGTTTATAAGGCTGTTTCTTGTTCAGGACAAGCAAAGGGGACAAGTAGGCTTGGTAGTAGACTGTGAATGGGCAGAAGCTAATTCGAATAAAGTTGAAGATAAAATTGCTGCTGCAAGGCGTCTTGAATTTCTGCTTGGATGGTAGTTCTTGCAACTTTTTGGAACAAGAACATGTGCTATAATTTTATAGCTAAGCTATTGATAGCTTAATTGTTATTCCTTGTGCATTCATATTTTCCATTTGTGTGGGTTCTTAAGGAGGAGAAAGGCTGGAAGTATAAAAAAGGGCAAGCTATGGATTCAGAACAGCAGATGAATCTTAATGATTTTTTATAATGATTAGTTAATGCCAAAACCAGCATATATTTTTGGTTACTGTTAGAATCTCTAACTCAAAAGTTTGATCTAGAGGGGAACTAATAGGTGTTGCCTGTCCTATGCTTGTAACACAACAGTAGGGACACTTTATTAGTAACCTCTCGGTTCTAGGTTCAAGTCCTAGTTGCTCCATATTATAAGTTAAATGGCATTTTTCCATACCTGAAAGAAAAAAAAAAAAAAAAAAGAAGAAAAACCCAGTAAGTGTTAGCCAAAAATCTGCAACAATGACAATGCAACAGGCAATGAACAGATTCTATATGGGACATATGGAAGTTTTATGCGTTCTTCAATACACCTTCCAATGGCAATTCAATGGTACATAACGGAGTGGCAGGCTGTTATGGATTTGTGATGGTGTGCACAAACAAAGGCTTGTTGGTGGAAAGGCACACACTAAAATAGGCCACGACATTTTAGGATTACCAAATTGTTAACCTGTATAATAATAACAAAGTTTCTACCAATGCAGTTGCAGTTTTTTTGATATGGTTTATGTTTTGCAAAATGCTTGAGAAAATAGTTACACAACTCATGAATTTGATTGGTCACTCCTCTTTGGGATTGTTTGACGTCAAGCTTTTACTTGTTGACAAGGCAGTTGCACATTTCTGCCTGCTTGTTGATGATATTGTTTATGCGATGAACTAATACTTGAGGAAGTTATTGGGTAAGCTTGGATTTCCTTTGTCATCTCTCCTTAAGATTGTTTGACTTCCGTGTTTTGCCACTTGGCGATGCTGCTGCCAACTGCTACTTGTTTGGCAATTAATTACTACAATTTTTGTTATGAATAAATGCATCACAGAGCTCATGAACTTCCTTATTTCTCTTTAGGATTATTTCCCCTATATTGTTTGCAACAGGTACTTGCGTCCACTATACTTTGGAGAGTATCCTGAAGTCATGCGGGAAATATTAGGGAATGGACTTCCAATATTTTCAGAGGAAGATGTGGAGATGCTGAGAAACTCAATTGATTTTGTGGGTATAAATTACTATACTTCGAGGTTCATTGCCCATGTTACAGATAGCCCAGAAAATCGCTTTTATGACAAGGGACAGGAAATGAAGAGAATCAGTAAGTATTGATGCCATTTAGCTTATTTTCAAGTCTTTTCATTCCAAGTTTCTCATCATCTGATTGCTTATGATCAGCTGAATGGGAAGGAGGTGAGCCGATTGGTGAGAAGGTATGATTTCTCTTTCCTCCAACCTTACCGTCTCACTCATATAAACACTTGATATATGCACTCTTGTTGGTCCATTGATAAATTGTTTTTTAATGGCAGGCAGCATCAAAATGGCTTTATTTTTGTCCTTGGGGGCTTCAGAGGGTTCTGAATTACATAGCTCAGGAATACAATAATCCACCAATATATGTTACCGAGAATGGCATGTACCTGAACTCTTGTCTATAAATTAGAAATATGTAGGTTAGTGTTTTGTTGGGTACTCTTTGCACAGACACAGCTGCTGGGACTGGGTGTTTCTATTAGCTGACATCACAGTTTGTGGTTCATTTGGTATCTTCGTAATTTTATGGGCTTTGTGAAGGGAAAATTGATCATTGTAGCAACACATGCATTGACTGGGTGGACAATATTCTGCAATCTCTCGGTTATGAAAGGCCTTGTGGGTTGTGGAAGAAGGGCCACTGGATAGATTTGGTTGCTTGTCCAAGAATTAGTTAATAACAACGATACCTGGTGTTCTGAAGATGGCAAAAGCTTTTTTCTCCATTTTTTGGGTGACCGTACAATGCAGCGTTCATAATCTGGAATCTATATTTACACTTGTTGACAATGACAGGTATGGATGATGAAGACAGCGGTGCTCCACTTCATGAAATCTTGGATGACAAACTGAGGGTTTTCTACTATAAGATTCACCTCTCTGCAGTTGTTCATGCCATCAAGTAAGTTATATATATATATATATATATATAGAAATAGAAGAGAGGCAGTAAAAATGTTCAAGGCATATGGTTTTGGCTATAAATCGTTTGCTAAATACATCGCATGGGGTTGCGTGACAGGGATGGAGCAGATGTGAGAGGATATTTTGCGTGGTCATTATTGGACAATTTTGAGTGGGCCCAAGGTTATACAAAGCGTTTTGGGTTGGTATACGTGGATTACAAGAACAAGCTCTCCCGCCACCCAAAATCCTCGGCCTACTGGTTCCGGCGTTTCCTGAAAGGTGGCGAGGGGAAAGTGGGCAAATCGGACAACAAGGGTGAGTGATTGATTTTGCAATTCGGATTACAACCGCACTAATGGAAAGCAGCAGCAGTTCCATTTGCTACTCTATGGAAGTCAGCTTAAAAAATGTAT
This sequence comes from Rhizophora apiculata, assembly GCA_037832385.1. Classification (NCBI taxonomy): domain Eukaryota; kingdom Viridiplantae; phylum Streptophyta; class Magnoliopsida; order Malpighiales; family Rhizophoraceae; genus Rhizophora; species Rhizophora apiculata. Next base: position 7,874,427 of record CM075428.1, on the reverse strand, counting down.
TTTCATCGTATTAAATGTTATCCGCAATGCGGAGAGTGATGTGAAATGAGAGAGCCTCTGTCTCGTGGTACGCGTGTGTGTGTGTGTGTGTTAAGCTACTTGTCTGGGTGTGTGGGCTTTATTAATAATTGTTGATCTATGCTAGAAAAGAAAGTTGACTTGTATAAGACTCCGAGAAACTATTTATGTTCATAACTAAACGAATTCGTTCTGTGATTTCGCATCTTTTGGATTGGATGCATGTTTTGATGAAATCTGGATATTGTAATTGGTCTAAGAGCCTTCTATGAGTTATCCATCAGGAATTCTCCAGTAATTCGTTGTCATGGTGTCCCTAACCAAACCGGATGACGCTTACACACCAGGTGCGAGAAGACAATCCGCTATTCTCATGTCAACAAGTATCTTTGGAACTGTGCATTCCCATCTTGCTTGTCTTCGCCTCCCTCACAATCCACGAGACTGCATACCAATTAAGTCATGTATATATATATATATATACACGTACATATATATACATATTGAAATAGAATGGGGAGACACTAAGTCAAGAGGTTCTATGGGGGAGATATCAAGTCATACAATACAACAAAATTTGGGAAACTCTTTCTTTGCTCCATCCAGTCAAAAAAATACATACTGTAGTATGGGTAGATATTAAATCAAAAGGTTCCATGAACCGTTGAGAGTAGGGCCTCAACAACAGCAATCGCTGATGTGCTGGGAAGCGTTGCGACGAAGACAATGTTTTAGACAACTGGCAGATGCACGAATAATGGGAAATGCCAGCGTCATACCAACAAATTTAAGCCTTTTCTACCGTTTTGCTCGGGAATTCAGGTATAGAATTACCCTGCGCTAGAAACCGTGCGGCTCCGGCTGGAAAATACAGCGTCTGATGCACATTGCACGCAAATGAATGAATTAGCCTATTCACTCGCAAATACATTATACTCAATATTTACACATAAATATGTTGCATATTAAAGCAGTGCCAGTAACAATCAACATGATGGCACATGAAACCTACCCAACCATTAAGCTCCAAGCTACAGGAACTAAATCTAGGGAGTAATTTGGGGTGCTATAAAATCTAAAGAAAATTTTCTAAAAAGTAAACACCAGCCAAGTTTCAGCATTTGCTGGTGCCACGCAGATTTTATCAACAGTATCTGTCAATCCTTCACCATATCAGAAATCTGACTTCAGAAGCTTTCCCCGTGACTTTATATTAATAGTGTCAAAAGGCTTTGCCTGTTCAACATGGAGGTAATCCCTCGTTTTAAGAACCTGCAAATTGGAGAAATATACAAGTCATCCATCAACTCCGACAATCCGCTGCTTACTACTCATATAAAAGGCAATTTGTCTCACTGCCATGTAATAGGTGAAATCCCTTAAAGCCCGTTCAACATAACACTATCCTCCTGAACACTTCATGCCATGCCCAAGGCCATAAATAAAAGATCTACAAATACATAACAAAGAGCAACTCCATATCAAGTTTTAGGCACATACCAATGTTTCGAAGAACATTCTTGATGCTTCCTTGCGTGTTTTATCAGCTAGAAGATTGTCCATTGAAAGGACCTTCCTTCCATGACCACCTTCACTATCCAACAGAGTTTGAAGGTATTTCGCAACAGCTCTACAAGAGTAATCATCAATGGACTTGTCAAGCATGACATTGGTTAATCTATAAAAAGAATTGCATAAATTTGTAGAATGCAATGCATACAACAAAATTATGACTAGCGAGTATTAGACAGGACAAGAAAATCTTTGAAGCCAATAATGATGCCAAGAAACTTTGAAGTGTGGGAACTAATGTCACTTCACATGCTGTGCGTCAAAAAGAGCATGGCTCTGGAGGAACATAAAAAGGCGATGGTGGCAGTCACCTAATTATCCAACCCAGCCCTGCAGACAGATGGTTATTGTTGTATTCATGCACCTCAGCAAGCAAACACAGGGGAAGACCCTCTGTTTGGATGGGATGTTTTGGATAACTTAGAAGACAGTACTTGGAGGGAGAAAAAAAGTGTTATACCCAGACATCAAAATTTTTGATTGGTTAAAGAATTAACTTACCATAAACCCAACCCACCTTATCAAAAACACATGTGGATCCCTTTGCGCCACACAACCCCTTAATAGTTGCATCTCACAACCCCTTTTATCTCAGTTCTTCTTTGCCACCAGTCTTCTTCTTATGGCTTATCTTCTCTTGGCAGCCTAGTGCCAAAGGTAATTAGGTATATAAATATGAATAGACATACCCATAAACTGTCCCCAAATGTGCCTGAGCGCTTGCTGAGAAGCTTTGCCACCCCTTTTGCTTTATGTCCATAACTGCATCCTAACTAGCACAAGCTCACACAACTCAAGCTATAAAGCCAAGGCCAGACTAATTCTAGTTGAAGCAGGAACTAGGAGCGAGGGATTAAGGTTTCACTTTTGTGGTAAGTAATGTACCTTTTATTGTAGAACCATGAGTATGTATCTGCAAGGAACTTAGAATTGCTGGTGCTGTGTTTAAAAATAGGAAATCTTGTCTAAGGCCAAACGCTCATTGGAATATGACTAAATTATGGCATTGCTCATAAAATGGGCTCCTAAAAAGTCCCATACGAAGAGTAGACATATGAAGTTAGGAATTTATATAGAAGAACACCTAGTACATAGGTGAGTGCATATAGGCTCACTTATTTTCCTACATTTATAGCATTATTCTAGCTTGTATATCAACCCATCACATAACTCAAAATGGTATTGACATAGGAATGATGGAGGCTGCACACAGTTGTTATCCATGCCAACCTCCTGATCTTGTATTAGTGTGCAGACTGTAGCTTTGACACGTATAACCTATCCTAGTGATTGTATACTTAAAGATACTGTGCTATATGCCTGCTGTACATATACCATTTTCCTGAACTAGATTATAACAAGATTACATTTCTACAAAACCAGTTAGTAATGCTTAGGTAGAAGAGACTGACTTCTTGTTAATAACTATTCATTTGATATTGTTTCTAGCATCTGTTTGCATGAGAATCCTGGTTATAACCTGAATTACGTTCTATGCCAACATATGTATATGGTGAACATGGTTGTTTGGTTTTATTACAAACCTATCTTGGATAAGATTATGCGCTTTATATACCTACATCTAACCCACATGAATATACCAGTTTCCCTTCTCTCCTTTTACGTTCAGTGTTTGATATTCCTTTAACCAGGGATATGCAACAGTTTAACATCTATAACTGCATATACTTCTAACTTATGTTTTAGATGTAGCACCTGGTGTAGCCTCTCTCCAGCATTATGAATGTCAGGTTTGTTCACTAGGATGTGTATCTCATCCCTTATTTTTAACAATTTTAACTTCATTGAGATTTGGGTTCCTGACACTTGATTGGAGCTCGCACAGAGCTTGCTGGGAACATTCTTAGAGACTCCATGGTTATTTTCTTATGGATTTGTTTATATCTAATTGCATTCCTGAGTGCAGTTTGCTAGTTAAGGTCCATGCCTATAACAGTGATTTGGTTTGTAATGCTTTCTACCTGACCTACTAATTTGGATCTACTTCAGTTTATATTTGGATGAAGTGTCTATTCTCTTTGACCTCAACCTGTCCTGAGACTGGTAGGGACCCAGGGTGGGTTCTTAGATGGAGGTAGCTACCCCAGTCATATCGTCTGTCACAAGGATGTGACACAACAAAAAGGAGAAAATCGAAGGAAAGCACCTCAATTTGAGTTCATAAACCCACAACCAACCCTAGAAAAGGAAGTTATTTCTATAGACCCCAAGAAACTATTTATGTTCCTAACCAAATGAATTTGCTCCATGGTTTGGCATTATTTGGATTTCATGCATTATTTATCTGAAAACTGGATATTATAATTGGTCTAAGAGCCTCCTTTCAGTTCTCCATCAGGAATTCTCCAGTAATTTGTTGCCATGGTAACCCTGAACCACATAATGTATAACCCAAACCAGATGAAGCGTACATACCTGGTGCGAGAAGACCATCCACTATTCTCATGTAGATGAGTATCTTTGGAACTGGGCATTCCATCTTGCTCAACTTTGCCTATCTCATCATCATCAACATTTAGAAATTCTGCAAAAGAAAATGGACCAAGAGGCAAATAATGAGAAAATTTCCACAATACTACATATATAAGCAAATAAAAGAGAGGCTTATTTACCTTTTTTTTTTTTTTTTTTTTTTTGGATCCAGAGGCTTATTTACATAAAAATCACTCAATGCAGACAGATTGTTTCTTTAGATATATTAATGCTACTCTAGGACATGATGTGTGCTGTGAGATGCATAGGTTTTCAAAATAACCAATGTTAGAGGGTTTTATATAGTCCATATTTATTGATATTTGTAAGTAATTTGCAATATCAGGAATAGTACTCTGTGTGAATCTCTCATTTTCCCATCAAAGGGACATGCACACATGAAAATGTATTGCACACACATGTATAGCTTTTATAACTCCTGCTACTCATATGACTCAATGCCCAGATAAGAAACCAGTCCTATGGCTTGATCAAGAAATCTCAACAAGGACCTATTAAGGCACTCAAATTGAAATATAAGACACCTAAAGACTGATTCTGACTATTACCATTAGAACTAGCAATTACAGACATGCCCTGGATCTTCAAAATATCAAGAAGTTGAGCTAGCAATTAACAAACTTGGATGAACACTTAAATAGTTATTTATAGCCAAAGAATAATCCAAAGACACAGATTGTGCTTCTGAATTCCTTACTATGCTAACTTGTTTCCTTCTTGATCTCTGCATTATTTGCATGGTTACGACATAGAAGAAAGGATTATTTGCAATTTTTATAGCTATTTTGAGATTATTAACCTACCATAGGAATAGACTAGGCCAAATAAAAACAGTGTACATAAAATTTGAATAACTCCTTATGAATTATTCTGAATGATGCTTGTTAATAAGATAATGTGATCAACTGGGTCACAAAGCCAGCATCAGAAAGAAAAGAAAGTAAACCTGTATCATTTGCAAATATAACATGTCGCAAATCCTGCATGTAACAGTCAATACGTCATCAAAATGCTAGGAAATTTGGAAAGAATTAAAAAACATCTAACTGTATTGTGGGACATCACCAAAGCAATGTTATTACTGCAAGGTGAATTTACATGAATCTGAACATTGCATAAATTATGGCATGTAGTTTAAATTAGCAGAAATAGTGAGAAAACCCTATGTCAGCAAGAATAAGAGGTACCAAGTCAGCTGAAATTAAAATTTTTTCCCTCAATAAATCAAAAAAAAAAAAAGAAAAATAAAATAAATCTTCAGATGAATTCAGCAGCACAACTTACTCCATGATCTTCTACAGAAGGGTGGCCAAGAGAAATTTGTGTGCCTATGGTACACTCTTGATCAGCTTCTTGACAAACAGGATAACCTTCTTCATGCAAATACTCCTTTTTAAAATCCTCATCAACTTGCTTTGATATTTCACTAGACAAGCGGTTAGAAGTTTGGGCCTTTTCATTGAAACCTGAACTGCCAGCTGGGCCTCTGTACTCATTACCAACCCATGCCTTATCATTTTCAATATCTTCTGTAACAACGTTTGCAGAAGTTATGTTAATGCACGTGCCAATTTCTAAAGACTCTCTCGTAAGAGAAGTGTCTGCATTGGTGGCAGGTGTAGAACCATCTACCAAGGCATTGTCTTCAATTTCAACTGGCTCGGAAATTTTACTTTCCTCCACAGCCAATAATTCAGCTTCATCTGCACTTTTATTGCCATGGTAGTAGTCCATATCTCCAACACGATCAATTGGTTCATGCATCTTATCAGGAAAAATGTCTGTGTTATCCATGTGTTGGGAACCATCCACATCAGTAGTTTTATCAGTAAAAGCAGAAAGTATTACAGACTCAGTGGGCATGCCACAATTAGCTCCAGAAGCTGGTTCAGTTTGGGATACCTCAAACCCCACAACAGAGTGATCTGGCACATCAGCAACTTCAGTATTCCCTCCATCAATTTCCATTAAAATCATTTGCCCCAATGGTTCACATTCTGAAATTACATGCTTGAATACATCAGCAATAACATTAATAGGCCCTTGTTTATCAACATCATAAGAACCCAAATCATGGTCACCACAATGGTCCTCACACTCAGGGGGAATGTCAGCAAATTGCATGTCAACACCATTTCCATCACTAACAGGATCAATAATCCCTTCTGTCCCATCATCTCCATGAAGAATTGGCCTAGCAGGACACTCTTCATCCTTTGCCATGCCCAAAGCAGTATTGTGTTCATCATTTTCCGAAACTGTGATTCCACTCAAGTCAAATGAATCACGGTGCAAACATGCCAATTGTGCTGACATACCTGCAAGACCAGAATTAATCAATGTCTTCACTCAAAAGAAATAATTCATAAAAAGTTCCCCTTCCCCAAAGCAAACAATGCAACTAAAGGTAGCCAAGCATATCTAACTTTTAGCACAATCAACTCACCAGTTAATACCATTTCACTGAAAATATCTTTTTCCAAGCTTTGTCTCTGAATAATCAGAATTTCATCATGTGTGCAAGGAGCCTTTTTCCGTAAGCGGCGTATGTCTTCAGTATTAATCAATTGTTGGCGTATAGTACTTCATAGAAAACAAATGCAAATGTATCAGTATTCTGCTGGATGAGATGAAATCTAGAATACAGAATTAATACATCAAGAAAACACATTAATTAATGCAACCTAGCAATGCAATGTAAATAAAGGCATATAGAAAATTCCCTTTCTACTCCAGATACCACCTGGGCATCGAATGAATATTCCATTCACAAACTAAAGGCACATTGGGGCAGGAAAATAACCAAATCTGGAGGCGTGAACACTCTTTCAAGACATTAATAACACTAGAATACTGCACAGAACTCTAAAATGAAAATGTCAAAGGAAAAGACTACATAGTAAATATGGAATCACAAACTTTGGGGAACATTCCGCTAATATTTTGTGGTAAAGTGATGACTTGTGAACAAGAGACAACATAAGAGAAAAATAGAAAGCAAAGAATTCTGAGTTGCAATTGCTTCACTGACATGCTTAATATACAGACATTTGAGTTAGAAAATATTTTCATTCTGTCAATAAAGAGTCATATACTTCCAAATGATTGTAAGAATCAATATAGACTAAGAGTAGAGTTACAAGAAGTCCCACATACTCGCCATGCAAGACCATTGAATCGTCTGTAAGCACCTTTCTCTTCAAGGAACTGTGTTGGGATGAGAAGCGGACATGCTTGTTAGATGCTATTGCAGGTGCAGGTGGAGTGGGCTTCATCTTCAAAACTGTAGATCTTCTTCCAACTTATATAAACAAGTTTATCAAGACAATTAGATTTTTTTTAGGAACTAGTGCTAACAACACATAGGAACAAAAGGGAAAAAACAATACATCATGATATAACACACGATGAAGCACCAGAAAGGACAAGTTTGATACCCAATATTGAACACAACAAATCATCATCATCAGGAATGGAATCCATCGTTCTTTTTGACCTGGTCACTCCATATGATTCAACTTCTTTTAAACTTTTAACAGAAAGTGAACTATCAATAAAACTCCGCTTTTTACCAGAAATGATGGTCCTAGAACTGCTCTCACCACAACCTTCTGGAACTTCTTTGGCTGGTGTTGACTCAACTAGCAAACTGTCTGGTTTATCAAGAAGCATCTGGGGCATAGAAAGCAACTTTTCTGGTGCAGATAAGTTGCAAATTACAGGACTGTTGAGCATTTCAAACTGGCCAGCACTAGTGGTTGGATTGTCCAGTTGCCCATCTAGGTTCCCACCATCTGCTTGAGCTTCTCTACACAAAGTGAGTCTTAACATGTGATTCTCCTCTGATTCTGTGCTGTCAGTTATATGCCACTTTTCACCTAAAAAGATAGAAGCATTTAATAAACATCTCCAAGAGCAAAGGAAAATATATATGATTCAAAATCAGACTATGCATAACACAAGTAATCGAACTGCATTAATGTAGCATGCAGAACAAACCTTGCACCTTAGTTGAATTACTGCAAGCATGAAGTGCGATATCCTTTTCAGAAGACTCAAATGCTAAGGGCACCGCATGTTCTGATTGCAAGTTGGGAGAAAGCACGCAATCAACAACCTCATGAGATGATCCCTCAGGTTGACTCACATGGGAATCGCATGCCCGAAGCACACCTACACAAGTAGACATCATCTGTTCATTATCAGCATGGTGGTTCAATGTTTCAACATCCTCTGCCCACTGACAAGCCTGAACTTCAGCATCACTACCTTCCACCGCATCATTTTCCTTTAACTTAAATCCTATGAATTCTTTAGACTCTCCAATTATTTTATCTATAGGTGTACTTGAATCATTGTTGCACACACCACCATTATCCACATTTTCTGCCCTTTTCAAACCATCTAATGCAGCAGTGCTCCCATCTGCCAGCACACATTCCATAGTCAACACAATGGGTGATAAATTCCTTTGAAGTTTTGAATGACTCATCTCCACATCACCAGAAAGGTAGCTGCTCTCCTTAGCAGGCAAATATGTGACAGCATCACCATTTAAATGACTGCTTGAAGACAGATCTGTGGCAGCATTTGCATGATAAAAATTTGACTTACTAAAAGCATTTTCTCTGCTCTCTATCCCAACTAATTCCATGGAATTGTGATCTTCCGATTCTAAATGATCCTCGGAGGCCAGAACCTTCTGAACATTGTACAAGTTTGGCTCTTCTACCAATCCAGGGGTACGTGGAGCCTGAGCATAGTCAACTAACTCAGACCTTGCATCTAGACCTTCAATCTGTTCATGAGGCTAAAAATTTTCACCAGTTAGTCATAGGCATCACCCTATTACCAAAAAAGTTATCAACAACAATAATTGCACAAAACCAACAAGAAGAAATGAAACAGAAAGAAAAATGAAGGACAGTCAATGGGAACAAGTGAATTTTAGCAATCAGCTATCTGGATGTCCATACTGATCATGTTCCTAGTATTATTTACTGTCGTAGACATTGAGGATCCAGACATCCTGTAATGGCTTACATGTCTCTCTGGATGTGTCATTTGCTTGATATATGCTTGTGGATCTGCTCTGCAATCAGAGGAAATGAATATTGGTAAGAAGCTGTGAATGGCCTAAATGATTCTGCAAACAATAACAAAGATTAACTTCACATAGGTACTGTGTGATATTGAATCAGTAATTCTTAAACCTTTCAAGTACCAAACAATGAAGCCATCAACAAAAATGCTATGTCTACAAGCAGAGATACATACGAAGTCCGTCAAAGACATTAAAGAAAAATCCAGGTTGTAAATGCATAAAGCATCTAATAAATTTGCAACTTGTTCATTTACATTTCAACCACAATTTGTTGTTATTTAATTATATTGTGCCTAGCCAAACAAATGCACACATAAAAGCATCTAATCACTTTGATTTATAAACTACCACACAACTGTAAGCCGACCCTCTTGTGAGGGATGCCAAGCCACAAACAAGTCATGGGTTTTAATCATTATCATGAAAATTTAGGAACCATGGACACACATGCATATGCAAAAGGAATGATGAGAGAGGTAAACTGACAAAAGCCTGGATACAAAGGCCATACTCTGAATCTCCATCAAGCCTTGCAGTTGTGACCTTGTCTACAAACAGGTCCTGTAAGCACAAATCACCCATGGTAAATTAGTAACTTCTCTATAAAATCCACAAAGAACCAAGAATCAAATGATTATGCAACCACAAGGAAAAGCGGGGAACAGAAGTATTACTACAGTTTGGCCACGATTGTAAGATGCACAAAACTACAAAATGCAAGATTTCCCACTCAGGTGGTGAGAACCAGAATAAGTGCTCTTACAAGTTCCAAAAGCCAACAAATTTGATTTCAACAAGAAAAGACAAACAAGGAAGAACACAACTTTTACCATCCCAACTAGTCTATGTTTAGTGTTGATGCACCCATACACTTATCAAGATGAAAAAAAGATAGTTCAACAAGATTGGTACTTAGTTCTACCATTTGTACATCAATTTTGTCTACAACCTGATCTTCGGACAAGTTGTAAGTAGACACGGCACAAAAGAATTACCTCTTCAAGCTCCAAACCCACATGAGAAGTATCACCATCAACAAACCGTTCTAAGAAAAAAGCACACCATAGTTAAAAACAATTTGGGCAAGCATAACTATCATTACATAATAAATCAATAATATGCCAAGGCCTTAAGACATTACTAACCATCCAATCCAAATTGTGACGTGGAGTAAACCACACCCTCCATGGTGTCTTGGAGTGTGATCTGCTCCCTTGTACTAACATGGTGGTCAACATAATTGCCGCAAAAAGTTCATCGCTATTAAATTTCATTAACCAACAAAACCATCCAAGTGTCATGTATTTATAGCTAGATTTACTGTCAAAATTATCACACCACATTATATATTTACACTTGGCTATATATAAAAGGCTATAAGACACCTCAAACTTTGTTGGTCAAATGCCTATATTCTGTTAAAAAAAGAAACTACATGACAGTGATTATTGTTTCCACCCCCCAACAATTGAAATTTCAATTATATGGTCATGATGCACCTAAATAAAATAAACCAAAACCCAAAACCCATTATAGCTCTATTCATCATGTCATTTGCATGCTTGTCAAACTAACCCCTGAAAAATGTCACTTTCTGGTAACTCAAAGTCCTCAAGATCAAAAGTCTCTGGCAAAGTGATGGAGTGGTATGGGGCAGTTGTTTCTTCTGGTGGTAAATCAACTGCAGTGGAGCGAAAAGCTTGCTTTACCTTCAGCAAGGCCTCACTGCAATCATCAAAAAGGTAATTCACCTTTCTAGAGTATATCCTCACCACACCAAGCAGAAGATGACTAGACAACCGAAGTGCAATTGGTACTTCAGGAAAAATAATTGAATCTGCTCAAGAGGTTGACCAACAAAAGAGAGAGAGAGAGAGAGAGAGAGAGAGAGAGAGAGGAAGAAAAACATAATTTTATGAAAGGAGGCTGCAGTTAATCATCAAAAACAGGATGAAAAGCATAGTTCACATGCACATTCTGTAATAAATAGCACATAGTTAAACAGTATCAACTATCAACTGCACAAAGCAAAAATCAAAATCAAAGGATCAAAATAATCAGAGACAGGGCAGTGGCTGCATATGACAATTGAGTAGCTACAACTAATTTCAAAAAAAAGAAAAAGAAAAAACTTTATTCATTTTCATGTTTATAATCAGTGAAAGAAGATCACCAGAAAAAACAAACAACACAAATTAAATTTGAATGAAGCAGTAAAACTACTAAATCTAATCATCTTTCACTTCATCATTCAGCAGAACACCGTGCTAATTTTTCTGCTCTCAAAAATTAAAAAAGAAAAAAAGGAGAAAGAAAAAGAAAATGAACACGGCAAACAGGAATTACAAAGAGGAAACTAACCGACAGAGACACCTATATCAGTATCAGCGACCTGGTTCTTCCGGAGCTTCCTCTCCAAATGAGCTGCTATCCATATTGTTCCCAAAGGACCTTTCTTGGCTAGTATAAACTGCGAATAAAACATCTTCTATCCCGGCCTGACCTCAGTGTTTTTATATAGCAACTGTTAAAAAAAAAAACTGTCTGTCTTTCTACACCCGATCTTCAAGAAAGGCTACGACTCACACTGAAAATTGACAAGGTAAAACAAGAAATCCTAATTTCAAACTTCACAACAACAATGATATAGCAGAGATTCTACACGTGAGAAAAGAAAACATCCAAAAGGGAAAATCCAATGTCAGATATGTAAATTTACAGCCGAAGCCCTAATTTGAGAATGGCAACTGTACACTAGGAATTCTAACTGATAAAACCCCGGGAAGCTACAAGGATTGTAATTTGACTACAAAGAAGCTTGCTATAAAATAAACACAAAACAAGAACCCCATATATATTCTTTACTAATTTATTGAAAAGAAGCAAAAAATACGAGAAAGTTGAAGCAAAAAGAAGCTTTCTTGAACGTAATTCTACATCTGCAGTCAAAACCCTAACTTTCTTGGACATTCAGAGCCGCATAAACCTGAAAGAAAGCCGAAAACAAGTCGAAGGGTCGGCAAGATTGACAGAGATAGAGGAAACCCTTAGTTGCGGTCAGTTGCCGGGGCAGAGGAGGATCTGGAAAGCATGACAAGAGAAATTTCATTTCCATCCCAACGAACGAGCACTTTTTTTTTACTGCAAGATTTAGAAATTTCATTCCCATTCCAAGGTTGACGTCAGGTCTGGAATTGGGTTGGTTGGGTTTTGATACGACGTCGGCTACATGATTACAGATACAGTTTTTCTTTTTTTTTCCTTCTCTCTTTCCTGCGTTTGCTCACTTTTTTTTCTTTTCTAATTTTCTTTATTTTGTCTGTGTGCCTTTTTTATATTTGAATTCGTCGGCAGTAAAGCTGCGGGGCAGATAGCTACAGGAATACGGCTGACGTATCTATCTACTGGTCTATTTCTGCCCCTCTTCAATTTTTATTTTTATGATGGGGATAAGTCGAGAGACACTAATTTTATAGAATTTGTGAATTTACATCGCTAACTCTCAATTTTTTCAATTAAGGTCACGAATTTATGAAAATAAATTAATTTGAGTCTTTCTTTCATCAAACTCTGTTTATACGGATGATAAATGTACACATGGCAGTCAACATGAAAAAACAAAACTCATTTATTTTGCTGATGTGGCGAAGTGAGACCCCTTCCCTCATCTCACCTCTCACCACCCAAGCCCTCTCGTTCCCCTTTGCCTAATTTTACAGTCCAAGAATCAAAATCCCTAAGTCTGCAATTTGCTTGGCTGGAGAGAAGAGAAAAGAAAAGAAAAAGGGGGAAAAAAAAAGCTGGAGAGAAAAGAAAAGAAGAACGGGGAAAAAAGAAAAAACAAAGGGGAATCGAACAATAGGGCGTCTTGATCTATCATATGTTGGTAAGTTTAGCGTACAAGTTGACAGTTGCAAAACACTTTTGAATGATATGATCGTTGTATGCAGTCTAATTATCTAATCGAAATTGAGACGACCGTAACCATGCAGTCTTCTAATCTAGTAGAATTGAGACTACTAGTGCGCAGGATTGAACGCACGAACAAGCACATTGAATGGGACGCACTGTGTCAACGTTTGCCTTCATTGCTGCATCTTGGTTTAGTTTTTTTTTTTTTCCCCAAATCACCCGCCTAGGCCCCCAAGACCACCACAACGCCCTCTCCCTCCACCCGGCAGGGTGGGGTGGGGCGCCTACGCTTTGGTCTCTAAATTATGCATATCCAGCAATGCGTATAACATGATCAATTCATTCGTTCATCATTGATCTGGCGAAAGGAGGATCGGGTAACGAAAATCTCACTTTCGTTGGTAGCCTGAACGGGCGGTGCCGAGTTTACTTGGGAGGTGAAATATGCCTACTTACAGTCTCGTGTAATTGTGGGACTTTAAACTCTTAAAGAATTCTTTCCCCCCACTCCCAATCTTCCTGCTGAAGGGTTTTCCCCCAGCAATTTAGAGTCCAGTGTTCCTGAATAACCGAAATAATGCTTATGTGTAGCATTTTCTCTAGAACCCACAACAAAAAGGTAGCATCATTTTTAGCTTAGCTTCATACACAGTTTTTCTTTTGCCAAATGCTTATTCTTGCCTATCTTAGAGCCAGCCATAAAAGTGTTCCAATAGATTGCGATTGACAACGAATCTCTAGTCTCTTATTTTTACTTGTTTCCTCTCCATTTTCTTTCCTCTTTTCTGATCTCTCATAGCTAACTTGGCATTTGCTGTCCAAAAGCATCTTCCCAAAATGCAATTAATGCCCCAGAGGAATGACAACTCGGATAGAAAGGTCTCACTTCGTACATAAAGGACAAAAATGTGGCTTGTATCTCCTATGATTTTGCTTTCTTAACTGCATCATCAGCTTCTTCCATCTGACTGCCTAATTTGGCTATATCTTCAACAAGAATTTTTCCTTCTGTTGCAAGGTAAACACAGTAAATAAAGGTCAAATTAGAGTGGTTGAAAGTATGAAGACCAATGTTTAGTATACGACAAGAACATGGCCCAAATCACTCTGCTTAATCTCATCAAAAACAGGGTATGACTAAGTAATGATCAGATAAAATATCCCAAAAGGAACTCTTGATACCTGTGCTCCTCAGAGATATACTGATTATCAAGAATGTTTTCATCCACAGAACAAAAAAGACAATAGTTTCCCATTGTGCTCTTCATGACATCAAGACCAGCGCGGCAGAGGTGTGTGGCATGCTTCCTAAGGCACAGGGCAAAAAGCACTGGAGCATTAATACTTAATGTATTAAAGGGCCAGGGAAGTTGCATTCATGTAACTGCCCCTGAGGCGCTGAAGGAACACAACCTTTTTCTGATAGGTATTAAAAACAAGTGTTTCCATTAAAGCATTTTTACCTCTACTGCATATACTTCAACAGATTGTTCCTCAGATTACAAAATGGCTAATTATAAGACGAAAGGGTCCCCAGGTTGCTCTCTCCCAAAGGGGAAGAAAGAAAACATAAGATAAAAGATGCTGCTACCCATGTGACTTAACTTGAAGATGGTCAATTGCTTGTTTAAATTCAACTCAACAAAGAGATGAATCTGATAGTAATAGGGCTTTAACAGACTTCTCCCTTGAGCTTGAAGGCTACAGGGAGACCCTTATCCAGGCTACGTTTTACAGCTGACAACCAACTAATAATATAGAGTCCAATTACAATGGATTTGAGAACACCATTCTATGATCCAATAAATGTATTATTTTTTTGGTCCATTAGGCGTCCCATGGGGCCATGAGCCCAATAAATATATTATTCTTAGACTGCCTAATCTGCAATTACATGGAAAAGGAGGATGGGTAGGAATAAACGATAACTGTTTAACATTCTCATAGGTTTTGGTTGATATAATAATTATTTTGCATTTTATTTTATGGCTGCATTTTGCTCTGCTTAAACTCACACTTGTCTAACAACACTAAAAAGGCCATTCTTAGTACACGAGGCCCCCAGTGCCAAGCAACCTTGATCAAGAGAATGTATCTGACCCTAAGAACAGAAAAGAGATGAAAATTGTATCTAACCTCTATCTTTGGAGAGAATGTAAGTTCTTGAATACTCTCCTTGCCCAAGTGGTCCTTGAGGTACATGGCAGCAGATGCAACCTCCTCAGGGGTCACTTTGCCATCATAATCCCTGCAATCAAAAGAAACATACAATTGACTGTAATGCAGTATCAAATTCAAGTCTTAAATGCAAAAACACGCATAGATGCTAGGATCATAAACAAATCATCTGGCCCAAATCCCACCTAGGTTGGATGGTTCACATTCTAACTTCTTCTGCAAAATACTGACAGAGTGTAGCTTGTGGACAATGAAGTGCACATCTTTTCAAGGGCATGAGGAGAAGAATAACATAACAACAAGATCCAACAAATCACTGCACCAAAAACTATTTGGTATTTATAATGACAAAAAGGATATGTAACATTTTAAAAGGTCAAGTTAGTTGTCTCCAGGAAATGTGAAAATTCAGATAACACAGTATACCACAAAAGCAGTCTTCCCATTTTCTGTTTGCTAATTACAATTGTAGGCCTAACTTCGAGTTCAGTTCAATTATTATGAGATTTTTTTCATGGAATAGTCTAAGGATGTTTCATATTGCATGCATCAAAGCATGCAAACCATGGAGAATTAAAATAGAGCCACCAGTTGAAAAATAACATTTCAAAGAATTGATGACAAACCTATCAAGCAAGCGCCATCGATCACCAACTTTGGCATCAACATCATCAATTTCTCTTTCAAGCTTTTGAAGCATAGCATCTACCTGATAAGCGTACAAACATATCAATTCATTTGGGCTCTTCCAGCTTCAATTGTATGTATTAAATGGAGTAAGAAGGACCTAGAAAGTTCTTTAACCTACTTGCTCTCTCAATCAGGGCTGAAGAAACCTTGTTAGCAACAGCAGTCTCAGCTGCATGGACCCTCTCTTCTCTAGCAGCTCTGTAGGCCTTCTTTGCTTCTTCCTCTTCTTTTGTGCCATGTTTGTCCACCATATTGTTGTAAAGGTCTATCTGAACATAAAATTAGGAAAATATAAATAAAGCAGAAAACAGAAAAAAATGCAGCTTGCAAAAGTTTTCTTGTATAGAGCTAGACCAAATAATGGTTGCATCATGAAATTTCCCTGAATGCAGTGTTCAAGTGAACTGCTTGAGATAACAAGTTACTGAAAATGGTCAAGACATACGCCAAAAAGTAACAGATGTCCACACCCAAATACACTTGGACCTGAGATGACATAGTTGATCATAACAATGGTCAACAGCATTACCATTCAATAACCGGAATAAGGAACAAAGCATTGCTTCATTCATTATTGACTACCTCCCTACAAATCATCACATATGGTCCACCACCAGAACATTGAGGTCTCACACAACATGCAAACTAAATGTACAGACAGTATAAGTGTCTGAATGGTGAGATAATTAGGAGGATACTTTGGCATACAAACACAATAAAGTAAGCTAAATGAACATATCAGAAGAATTCACAAATAAAAACAAAAACAATGACTCAAATCATGCGACACTGCAGTTTTTGGAGGAGCGCAATATAGGGAACATCTACAGTCTAGATACATAGATACTAGATGGAAAAGAAGCAAGCTATTAAAGCTCTGGGCTTCTGTTGATCAAGATCAAGCCATCTTATATAAATGTTGTGAAGTATAAAGATATCTTTGGGATGTGCACTTAGAAATTCTTTCCCTGCCTCCGCCGCTCTGCCCACATGGTGATTCAAAGATTGAATTTTGAGCAGTTCCTAAGTGATAAATGCGTTTTGGAAAGTGAATTTTTTTTTTTTTTTTTATCAACTAGATGCTATTATTCACTTGGAATGCCAATGAATTATTAGGGAAGAGAAAAAAAAAAAAAAGAAGAGAGAAAGAATATTGGTATCGCTGGGTATACCGAGAATTCCAAGGTAGTAAGAGAGAGGAATGAGGTCAGTATATTAGAGACGAAAGCGTACTCTTCCCACCCAGAATCTCCGGACAAAATCACTTTCCTGGAATGCAGGATGTGTAGATTGGATGACCTTAGTTACGCCATAACCAACCAGGACCTCGTCATAATTAGAGAAAATTTTTAGTTTAATTTTTTTTATTGTAAGTATGACTTGTTTATAAGATTATTTAATATAAAATTATAAATAAATTATATTAAAAATATATAAATATAATAAATATCATAATTTTTTTAAAAATAAAATAATTATTATTTATTTTTAATAAATATTTTAAATTTAATTTTATTGTGAGATAAATCAATTCAACTTAAAATTTAAAAATAAATAAAAAATAAATAAATAAAAAGAGTTTAATTAAAATAAAAAAATAAATAAATTTTTATAACGTAAAATTATATTTATAAAAAATTTAAATAAAAATAAAAATTTTTTTAATTAAATTGAGAATTAAAATATAAAAATTTTTATTTTAATTTTTTTATAAATATAAATTTATATAAAATAAAATTATTAATAAATTATTTTTTAAAAAATTAATAAACACCTTAAAATGTTATGTTTCTTAGTTTTATCGTGGCATTGTGCTCTCCACGGTGGAGGATATAACCAACTGTTCCCCTTTTCTCGACGAAAAAAAAAAAGGGGGGGGGGAATACGGTGCTCTCTCGTAAGAACTTGTAAATGTAATGCGGCTCCTCCCTACAAAACAAAAGAATAAAGAAATTAAAAAGAAAAAAGAAATCCCATTTCACTGTCTCTTCTAGTTGTTTCGTAGGAAGATTTTGGTACATCCAGATTTACATAGTCTTCATCCAAGCCCGAGCCCTGGGTATAAGGTTGTATATAATTTAGTTCCTTTTTGGGTCTCGACTCCAGGATTTCATCCTTCTGGAACTCCCCTCTCCCATCCTCCTCTACGTTGTTTCCTACTTTATTTGCGCAGGCAGGTTGTGTAAATAGGGTCAAGTAGACACAATAAATGAGATAGGATCTAAATCAAGAAATCATGCTAATATCTATCGTGTTCACCTGTGTCCTTCAAACATTGTGGTGTAAATAAGTTGACTGTATGGTAAAGAAAGAGGAAGCAAGTAAATGAGGAGTCAAGAAGCATACAGTGCCAGGCGAGAACGAAGTGATGATGTTGCCAGGATGAGAGACATGATTGGACATGCGGTTGTGCATGTAAAGGTCACAATGGGGGTACAGATTCTTAAGAAGCACAGCAGCGAGCTTGAGCGGATGACGTTGATGACTATATACTCAGTTCAAAGTCCGTCACTTTCGGATAGCCTCTCACATAATCACGCACACCACTTGCTTGTTGCCCTTATTGGCCACCGCAATCTCCTCCTCCATCTCTCAACTCGGGGCTTTTCTTCTCCTCCCCTCTTGATCTCACTTACTTCAGCTTTGGCTTTCTTTCTCCTTCTCCTCCTCTTTGATCTCTTAATTAATCAATACACAGTCTGTACGAAGAGATCAGAATACACCTCATCGCATCAGGAAATTCTAATACCTGCACTGTATAATAAGGACAAGGAAAGACTGAATCCAGGGCAGCATTGTTCCCGGCCGTTTTGTCTCCAAGTTTGATTTCACGTGAAGTCAGATAGATAACATGGTATTGCCTCATTCTTATCATTCATGTGCATTAATGGCAGGATCAAAGCCCCGAATTTTGCTTGATTGTTCAATTTTCCCTTATCCCTTCACATCTGTTTAATTCTAAATTTGAAGCAAACAATCAGAGTTAGAAATAATCTTTCCAGAGAAGGAAGGCCCTCCTCCCGGCGCAAAAAGAGAGAGAGAAAGAAAGCAAATATATTTTCAAAACATAAGTTTTTAAGTTAATGATTATTTATTTATTTTTATTTCATGTCAGAAAAACCGAGTAACTTAACAAGATCAAGACATTATCCAGTTCTAAAAATTGCCATTTTATTTCACCAATCCTTAGTTCCGTTAACTGAGGTTTTAAATTTTAAAAAATATGTCGGTCTAGGTCAATTCATAACGTAGAAGCCATATGAAACTTTATGTCAGGCGTAATTTACAAACACGAGTCTTGGAAACAAATCTCTTATGGTCAGTTTCATTATTGTAATAAGAATTATAATTATAGAGCTCCAGGAGGAAGAGAACGAAGAATATGTTTCAAGTTCATGGTCTCCAAGGCTGCGGCGGCGGCGGGCTCTGTGGGTAGAGCGGTGGAACTGCAGAGAAGATGGTATTCTTATCAATGCCATACCCACCAGTTGTTGTAAGGGATGCAAGCGCAGCAACTAATCCTGCATTTCCAGCTAAAGTTGGCTCATTGGATTTGAAATTGGTTCGCACATCTTGGAACTGGTCGAATCTATCCGGGCCTCCAACCATGGCTCCTGTTATGTTATTAGGATTCGGATGGCGGCTGTCGCGCCATTTCCATCCACCTGTGCATGAGTATCGTAGGCTGTCATTTGGTATCGATGCTCCCCGGTGATGCACTTGTCTTGGGAACTTTGTGCCATGCCCCACTACATAGCTCATGTTTATTGGATTATTACCTAAAATGTAGTCCATCTGCAGAGATAAATGCGCATTAGATTAATTTTTTATTGTTAATTTTCTTTTCGGTCGGCCGAAATATGATCGAGATGCATGGTAAGATAATTCTCTATTTTCCTTATAGATCTCACAATATTCTCCCAAGATTTAAAACACAAAATCTATAATATAAGTGTCTCAGTTTTTAACGACAATAATATTCCACAAAGGTCAATGGCTTCACATTCACAAGACTAATATAATAATATCATAATATTAATTGCAAATTCAATTGGAGTCTATAAGACAAGTGGTTTTTGTTGTTTTACTCTACTGTAAATTGAGTTGAATGTGATGTGTAATTTTTTCTACATAATTCATAACCAACAATTCTTTTTTGTAATTCAAAAGTCACTTTATTAAAAGACCCTTATTTTTAAAGTAGTTTAAGAAGGTTGATCGGCTAAATTATTTGTATTAAGATAACATTTATATTAAATTTATATCATTTTAAAGTTAATTTACTACATGACTTTTATTATTATTATTTTTTTAATGGTTTAAGGTGATTGGTTGACTGAACTATTTTTATTATTTTAATATTTATATTATTTAAATATTAATTATAAAATTATTTTTTTTATATTTATTTATTTATTAGCATAAATTATTTATGATATTAAATTATATAAATTTATTTTAATAATTTTTTTTGTCAAATAAATTTTACTGTAGTGTAATATTATGAGTGAGTTATTGTGGAAACTAGGAAGAGTTTACATTTTGATTCCAATTTCAATCTGCGTAGGTATTGCCCTCCCCAGTGCCGGCCAACAATGACAGAGTTTGCCTACTAATTAAATTGGAGTTGTCAATTCAGTTTTCTACGAGGTCCAGCCATGGTGGTATAAGTTAGTGTATCTGATTGAGGAATTAGCTAGCGGATCAAGAGAGACACATATAAATTATTAGGAAGAAGAAGAAAGAGCTAGGGGGGCGGGGTACCTGGGAGGTGCCGAAACTTCGAAGAACATTTAACGGAATGAAGGTGGAACCACAGTTGAATCCTGGAACACCTGTAGCATTCAGATAATCCGAAAAAAGTGATGCCAAGAATGCAGCATTGGCTACTAACTGCAGAGGCTGTGCCCTTCCGTTGTTCAATTGGATCATTCCCGCTGCAATTATATTAGCTAATTAGTTTCCCACAACTTAATCTTGTCTCCTCCTGCGTTTCTCCCTCAAATTACCTCTAAACTCAAGAGATTTGAATAGGGATCGAAAGACGGAAATGGCAATGTATATTTCATGGGGGCGGGCAAAAATAGAGTAAATCCTATGCCTATGCCTATATATACACGCACATGTAGCCGAGACGTACGTACGTAGGTGTGTACGTACCTGGTGTCCTGTTGAATTCGCGGAACTGTTGGAGATAAGAGCACATGTTAAGAACGGTGACATTGTGATACATCCGAAGCATTTCCTCATAAGGGTAGCCTGGACTCAAGAAAATCCGGTACCTTGTCAACAGCAGCATGGCTGCAGGTAACTTATTGTCCCAGCTCAGCACTCTGAGGTCCGGAATCATGTAAAATGCCTTGGCGTTCTTAGGGATGCCCGGGTTTGTTGCCAGCGAAATGTAGCTGACGTTTCCCGTGGCATAGTATAGCCAGGCCGCACCCCACATGTACTCGTCGTAATACCCCGTCGAGTTGTAGTAGTCTTCCACATAAACATTCCCGCGAGAGTATGGCGTCCGTCTTTCGCTATCCCTCGCAAAGGCAAACACCGTCTCCGCACCTTTTACCAGCTTTCTGGAGTAGACGACGTCGTCTTGGAACACTATTGAAGCTGCTGCGAAAGCTGCCGCCATTTCCCCTGCAAGGTCCGGCCCTGCGGTTACGTTCGGGGAAGGCCGCCTATAGTCCATGTCCTCTGGTCTTTGCCAGCAATAATGATCATCTGGTGTTGTAGATCCTTTGAGACCGGCGCCAACCTAGACACATATATGTATTTATGTAACGTAAGAAGCAATTTTAAGTTTTTTTATTTTGTCAGCCTCCATACTTTCGCACATAATACGCAAATAAATACCCGCTATAAAAGTTTGCAACTTAATTACACACGCACACGCACACGCACACGTTGTTTGTGTTCTTTTTTTTTTTTTCTTCCCAATGAGGTCAGCGCTCGAGAGATATCTGATGGTTTCCACCCAACGGTCCAATTTCCACGAGTAAACTAAACACAAAAAGAAGAAAAAGAAAGACATTGAAAGCTTTATCTTTTATCCCTGTATCATTTTTATATCTTTTTTAATCTAAAACAAACTTGTGAAACGTTACCTTGTGACACAAATAACCCATCCAAAAAATCCAACTACCTAAAGGTGGCTTTAGACGCGTTTCCTTTGAACTAGATGCTTCAATGCTAAGTATGGCTCGCAATAATCTATCCTCCATGGTATAATTCTTTCACCATTTGAGGCGCTAATTAACCTGTTAAAATACCGTATATCTCTACCCAAGATCCTAGCATCATTTTATCTAAATTTCAGAGCAAATGGGCTTTTAGGTGCAGTATTTCCTTAGTGATCCTTTTTGGTCTTGGCTGACATCGTTATGATTCGGTAATATGTTACAATGAAGATTCTATATATATATAGAATCTTCATTGTAACAGAGAGAGAGAGAGGGAAGATGTCTTAAATTAATGTTGTAGGAGAAATAAAATAAAAATTTTAAATGAGATCAAATAAAAATAATAAAATGATGTGGAGTTCAAGATGAAGAGTTTGTATTATTTTAAAAATGAGTCAAATTAACTTAATATTATAAATGAGAGAAGATAAAGTTTTTAGGTAGAATTTAACTAAAATAAAAAATAAAAAAAAAAGTAAAAAAAGGTTATGTGGCTAAAAATAATGTATGTATGTATGTATATTCTTTTTCATAAGTCATTTGTGTTATATTAATGTAAAACGAACTTCTACAGATCTACAAATGAACTAAAAATGAGAGCATGTATAAAATTATTAACCACACATTATCCAAAATTATTTACCTGGAAGTAAATTTTATCAATTCTTGTGGCACTTGAGTTGAACGTTAACAACAAGTAATCGGTGCCCCATTTAATGAGATCTAGCATATGACCATACTCGCCAATCGCCTCATACTTGTGACGGTATTCAATAAGACTCCAGCTCAACATTGTCATGCTAAATGCCATGGGAAAATGGAATTTGATGTTGTCTCCAGCGTCGTAGTATCCTCCAACCAGCCCCCCTTTGACATCCGTATCATTTCCATCTTGTAGCCCTGAGTCTCCTCTCCAAGCTATGCCGTTGTTCTTGGGCAATTTACCAGCTGCACCACAGTTCATATTAGCTATAGTAATTCCGGCAGACTGATATCTTTTTTTTTTTTTTTGAACAACAACATTAGTATTCGTTAACCATTAGAAAAGTACAAACCGAGCTGAAGAAGCTTGCATTTTTAAAGCTTGATAACCTTATGTCGATTAATAATTTATGTCGTCACTTATAAAAAAAAAAAATACTTTATCTGTCAACCCTTAATTACATTTATGCATGATTCAATTAGTTCCATAGTTCCACCTCAAATAATAATAATAATAAACTACAAGAGGCTAATTGGAGTTTAAGACCTTTTGCAACTCTATAAAGGTATAAACAAGGAAGATGTTTTAGCTCTTGCCAAATAATGCCTAAAATCAATTGAGCTATAGAGGAAATAATACTTGAATCTATTTTTGTAATGGATGAAATGTGCCTTTAATTGGATTGGGAAGGTAAACTTAATTAGATAGGCCCAGATTAGATCATGATATCATCCCTGCCTTCAAAAGTTCAACGCACACGTAATCAAGGCTTCCATCGGGCGTAAGCAAAGGCAAAGTCTCTATTAGGGGGAAATTAAACTGAAAAGCTTTAGTGGATGATGAGTTCAAAGAAGCAACTAATCGGCTAACTTGATGGTTTTTACAGCAGCCTGGCTTTAATTTCAGTGTATATGAAATCTTCAAATCTGTTGACAAGTTACAAGTGCATCATTCCAACACAGGGTCAAAGCCGCGTGTAACTTCGGCCATCTTGATAAGGACACCTATAGACGTGGCAACAGACATCATTTGCGACAGCTTGCAAAAGTTATTTTATTAACACCCCACTCAAAGGGAAAAAGAAAAAGAAAAAAAAATTAAAATAAATTCTATTACATAAAAGTAAGAATTATTTAATGCAGGAATTATACTCGGTCAACGTCAGTTAATTTTAACCAGCATTTATGTAACTTTTTATTTTTTATTTTTTTAAGAAAAAAAAAAAAAGGAATTTGTGGAGGCTCATTTAAGCAAATGGGAATAGATATATTTCGTTAATTACAAGAGGCCTGCCATTCCAACTCGCGCGCGCGCCCGCACACACACAGGAAAAGTTCTCCTTAGACATTTTCTAGACCCCCGGATGCCAAACAAAATGAAGGGGAAAAAGCAAACAACCCGATTAGCACCACTGCCGAAAGGATTAGATTCAATTGACGTGTTTCTCTTTCCAAACGATCTTGTCAACAAATTCACAAGAAAAAGTAGCAAATAGTCTTATCTTCCAATCACGTAATTAAACGCAACGAGAGCATGATTGCGAAGATAGGGCTGACAGTCATGACTGAAGAAGAGAAGATCACAGTATTCATTGTCATGACCGAATGACAATATTCTGTGTAACTAATTAGATATGGACATACATACATGGTCCTTATAAATTAAGATAAATTTGTGCGTTGTAATGGGAACTTACATTTTTGAGCATTGAAGAAGAGGAGGGCCTTGTGGAGGGCAAGAGTGTAGTCGTCGGGGAGAGGAGGAGGAGACTCGTGCTTTGGCAGTGTCTTGTTGATGATGGTGGGAAGTGCAATTACAAGAAAAGCAATGGCAATGGTATAGAGAGTCCACTTGAATGCCTTGTGGCTGCAGACGATGCAACCGAAGTCTATGTACCTTTTCTTCCTGGTCTCTTGTGGGTACAATAACCAGCTCTTCTGTGTCTTATCCAGCACATCAAGATGATGGTGACGATGAGATTGAGATTGAAGGGATGCCCTGTCCCACTCTGCCGTTGTTAACTCACCATGATCTTCTGCATGGCCACCGTTAATTATCTCAACCGATCCTCCCCAGTGATTTCCTGTATGCATCTTCAATAATGTGCGTGTAAAAACCGAAAGCTTTCTTGCAAAGAGATAGAGATGTAAGATCGGTTTTTTCGGTGGGAGGGGCGCCTGGGCGGGAGTCTGAGAGACAGAGAGAGGGAGAGAGAGGACGAACCAATAGAAACTAGAAGGTAGAACGAGCGAATGACGTTGCCTACTCCTTATAAATTTATGTGAGTGATATTTGGACGAGACAAACTCGATTTCCGTAGTGAAATGACTTTCTCGCCGGGGAAACATTACACTCACAGACAAAAGTCGATTATACTATCCGTCTAAAGAGGGTTAAAAGAAAAAAAAAAAAAAAGGAGAAAGTTGACTTGCTTGTGTAGGTGGAACATCGCAGAGATTCCCTTTTTTTCAGTTTTTATATATGTATTCCTCTTTAATTATAAATTATTAATTATTTATGCTCTTTAAATTGAATTTAATTAGTTAAAACATCAACAAGTTTAAATTGACTTTAATTAGTTAAAACATCAACAATTAAATGTAGCTTGGTTTCTTTTGGAAGGAATGTTCGAGGGGTTCCGCACGAGTGATGATACACAGAGTTCTGACCCCGACGGCCCACCACCAAAGTGCACCTTCGGTGTATGTATGAACATTCGTGGGGAAAGAATAAATTGGGTAAATGTGTCATTTTGTTTTATTCTCCCACACAATCTTGATGGGGCTCACAGTACAACTTTCTTTCTCGCTCATGTCCCAACTAATTGGAAAACTCGCAGTCCAATTATTTTTCTTCACGAACCTTTTTCTTTCTCACCCTTTTCCTCGGACAACTCTTGATTCCTCGGACAAGGAATCAAAGCAGGCACTACCATTAGTCAGAAGATATAGCCCATACATCCATCAACAGCGTCCACAGTCCAAGAGACCGCCTGACCGGGGGGGCGGTGGGAGGTCTTACAAACAAAAGAACTCGGGAAGCCAACTTGCTTCAGATATTATATATACATGCAAGCGACGACCTTGAGCACAAATCAAGAGAAAAGCAAATGACCATAACATTGCCCTTGTGCAGTAAATGACTCAAATGTGAAAAATTTTTCAATATTATATGAAACGCAGTTACCATCCATCAATTGCCCCTTGCACTAGCGTTGTTAGCGGGAAGACAACCCTGATATCCACCAACCGGATGCCGAATTCCTAATTCACTCTTGCAAGAGCCAGGGCCACAAAATATACAATCACCTGCAAAACCACACAACAAATTACAGAAAATTAGGCAGTTTTACAGCGTAGTAGTTGAAATCATTTGATTCCAAAGATTGTGAAAAAAAAAATTAAATTGCAACAAAACAAAAACAAAAATGGGAGCTACCTTATTTAGATAAGAGAGGAACAAAAATATTCCACAAAGCATCAAACATTATAGTTCCTGTCCTATCCCATCCACGGTCAGTGCCATAGCTGTTCTGAAACTTTGCATTTGGTTTACCAGTTGGCCATTCTCGCCCATGACCTATTATCATCACAGAATGCGAGAGTTGAGTACCATATCTATCTTTTTTTAGTTTGCCTTGTCTTACGGATCATCCTGCTGCCATCACTGCTTTGCTTTGTGCGCATCTTGTAGTCGCCAACAACAGGTCCTTGCTCAATGTGCTCAATTACCCTCTCGGTATCATCAGGGTGAATAATCTCATAATTATCAATCCTGCCAAAATTTGGCCAATCCTATATGAAGACAAAAAATATAAGTTACTTGACACAATAACAAAAAAAAATAAAGAAAAACTAGTAAATTGAGAAAAAAAAAACAAAATTATATTGAAAAAATTCGTACCACATTTACTGTATGTAAGCCTTGAACTTCTCCGCCAAATATTCTTCAAGAACCAGGCCTTCGTTATGTTGTATTGCTTTTACCAATTGTTCGTGCAGGGGGGTCTCAACAAATCCACTCTCATGCACAACATATGGACATAATTCAATGGAGTGCTGACCGAGAGACGGCGATTGCCAAGTCGTTCATTAGGTGCAACTGTCTCTTCTTGAATCCTACAACGGGCTTCAATGGAAGAGACTAGTGCAAAGTATGCGCAAGTTTCTAAAAAAAAATTGCAAAGCATATATTATGCTGTTAAATATAAAAAAAAAAAAAAAATGAAAGAGCAGCATCTTACTCGTAGAACAGTAACAACTATTTTCACAACAGCACGCAAAACCCAAATTTTTCAACGTAAAAAATGAAGAAACATCTATTTTTGCTAAACCCATACCTTACTGTAGCTGGTTCCGAGCTTCAAAAATCACGCTACTGCCGTCTGAGAGTTGTCGATCCTCCCATGAAAAAATCAGCTGTTGCTCTCTTCTTGGGGGCATGTTGTAACAACTATTTTCACAACAGTACGCAAAACCCAAAATTTTCAACGTAAAAAATGAAGAAACATCTATTTTTGCTAAACCCATACCGTACTGTAGCTGGTTCCGAGCTTCAAAAATCACGCTACTGCCGTCTGAGAGTTGTCGATCCTCCCATGAAAAAATCAGCTGTTGCTCTCTTCTTGGGGGCATGTTGTTGGTTTTTGCTAGAGGGAGGAAAATGAGTGAGTTGGGTCGGTAATCTTTGCTGGAAAGTGAGTTGGGTCGAGTTGGCTCAGTGGTTTTTGCAGAAAGGGTGGTCGGTGCTGGTTTTTACTTGTTGTTTTTGCTGAAAAGGGTGATTTTACTGGTGGTTTTTGCTGAGAATGGTGGTCGGTACTGGTTTTTTCCTGAGCAGACGGTTCTTGGGTCTCCCGGCTAAAGCAGACTGCTTTTTAAAGGAGAGAAAGCGTGACTGTTAGGGATGTGGGAACTGTACGGCGTATTAAATTTTTTATTTATATACTAAATTTATTTATTTATAAATTGAATTGAAAAAAGAAAATATTTCGATGCATTTTGTTAGAAAAAAATAAGAACAATTATCAAAAATTATTAAACGACATTCCATCTTTCATCTCCATTTTCCTCTCTCTTAAATAGAATCGTAACTTTTTATCATTTATAAAAACACTAGGAATGTACAACGTTAATGCAAAAATAACTAAATCATGTCATCGTAAATTGATGTTTGCGTAAATTGATGTTTGTGACATATAGCAAGTAATTGCCACACTACCAGATCGAAGGACAGATATGCGAAGGTGGGCGATACATAAATGCACCTGAGTGTACAGGCTCCACAAGCTCAAAATCCTTGCCCTGCAAGATACATGACTAGAGTCATTAATAGTGAATTTTACTAATGGTTTACACCTAAGAGAAAGCAAAAGAACAAGATAAAAAAGGGGAAGAAAAGGGAATGAGGAAGGGAAATAAACAAATAAAGGGAAGGAAATAAACCAACCATTTCTTTATTATAGTGTGGCAGTGCTGTTTTTGCACAATCAATAGTTTGGCGCGACATGGTTCTTTTCCTGCTGTTCTAAATGGTGGAGGTCTTCTTGGAGGCCGGGATAGATGAACATTTCGATACTTACGTGCATACCATCCTTCAAAATCAAATGTTCCATCTGCGGAAACAGAAGGGTGACAACAACCGGGCTTCTCAACAACAATGGTGGTAAGACCTCTCTCAAATCCCTGGGCTGGGTGACGTATTTTTTTACCCGCAAAGCGGCAAAATGTACAGCCAATGCCACCTGACAATTAATAACTGGTCAATTGCCAGATGAATGTTGAGGTCAACAACGCAGTTTTATTCTATTTGATGTGTTGTTTCTTAAGTAAATCCTGCTAACGACTATGCAATCATTAACATAGTTTCTGCTTCAATGCCTATCCATGGACACCTCATTCTGCCTATTTAAAAGAAAAATAATCACCAAAAGATAATAATATTGACTTGAAGTACATAAAATAAAATGACAAAATTCATCTGTTTGATAGGCATACCGGATTTCAAGTTTAAACCTCTTATTTAGCCGTGGACACACGAATTCCTAGCTTCCTACTAGAAGTGTTTGTGCTCAATGGTCGTAAGAACAGTTGAAAATGGAAGCCAAGAAAATGGTAAGAAACGTATATATCGAAACAAAGTTGGAGGAGAGAGAAGAGAGAGGTAGATGGCAGTTATATCAGTGAAAAATTGGAGAAGTTTACCAGAGAACTCCGACTCCAAAGCAACACAAGTGGTTACTTCCATATTGTTTGGATCAGCTAGTGTCAATTCGGCGAAAAAAACATTGATAGTTGGGTGTGTGCAGGGAGCATCTTGGGCTTTAGCCTCAAAGTTGATGTGGAACCAGATGCCACCGCAAACAAACACATTCAACTCTGAGGCCTTCGCAAGTGTAAAATCAGTACCCTGGGAAATTCAAGATTAAAAACACTCATCATACTCATTGCAAATACATAAATGGGAAATGACGCATATCGTTTTATTTTATTTTCTTGGGGGGGCACAGAAATTAGCTGAAAGACAGCCTACCAAATTATCGAGTATTTTGATATGAAGCATAAAATGTAATCTCTTATCCTCACCAAATATACAGTTCTTCCTTGAAATTTGAAATGAGCTCTAACAGAATCTCTAGTCAAACCAACTTCTGGACCCACCAGCACACGTTGCTCTTGTAGCAAGGTATTAAGCAAGGTTGACTTTCCAACATTGGGTCGTCCAACAATTGCCAATTGTAATGGTAACTTAGGCTCATCATTGTAAATTGGGTGAAATTTGTCTCGGGTAAGATGTTTTTGTTTTTTAAGAAGGATAGAGTCGAAGTTAAGAAAGGTCAGCGTCGGTAAAAAAAAACTTTTCCTTTGGGCAATTGAATCAATTAGCATAAAAATATCACCGCGATAGAGCTCCAGAGCCCGTAGCCTCTTCGAACGCAGTAATATTACGCTCAAAATGGAGATGGTGTTGCCTGCTTGCAGCCATTGTAGGCTAGCCGAGGATGGATGTCTGACATACTTCAATTGCATGGCACAGGTCTATAAAATTTGTTCCGAAAAAGTAATTTTCCTTTCCAAATTGTTTTAAAAAATTTAAGGATTTTTTATCTAAAAAATTAAAAATTGGCCGCATCATTGTACTTTTGTGAGGTGAGATCATTCAAAGTCAGCCTCCAAAGGTTGGCACTTTTATGCATGGTCTATATTTTTCCGTTGCATCTATATTTTGTGTATTTCTATAATTTTCAAAAAATTTTAACTGTGACTAATTTTTGTGCCAAAATTTTCTTGTCGTTGATGAATAATGGGCAATCTTCTCAACATTTTCGGTTATGTACTGCAAATGGGCTATCCAATGGTGATTTGATTCCCTTGGATCTGTGAAACAAGTTAGCTTTGTGAAACCTTCCTACAATTACTTGCTATATGTCACAAACATCAATTTACGCAAACATCAATTTACGATGACATGATTTAGTTATTTTTGCATTAACGTTGTACATTCCCTAGTGTTTTTATAAATGATAAAAAGTTACGATTCTATTTAAGAGAGAGGAAAATGTAGATGAAAGATGAAATGTTCTTTAATAATTTTCGATAATTGTTCTTATTTTTTTCTAACAAAATGCATCGAAATATTTTCTTTTTTCAATTCAATTTATAAATAAATAAATTTAGTATATAAATAAAAATTTTAATACGCCGTACAGTTCCCACATCCCTAACAGTCACGCTTTCTCTCCTTTAAAAAGCACAGTCTGCTTTAGCCGGGAGACCCAAGAACCGTCTGCTCAGGAAAAAACCAGTACCGACCACCATTCTCAGCAAAAACCACCAGTAAAATCACCCTTTTCAGCAAAAACAACAAGTAAAAACCAGCACCGACCACCCTTTCTGCAAAAACCACTGAGCCAACTCGACCCAACTCACTTTCCAGCAAAGATTACCGACCCAACTCACTCATTTTCCTCCCTCTAGCAAAAACCAACAACATGGCCCCAAGAAGAGAGCAACAGCTGTTTTTTTCATGGGAGGATCGACAACTCTCAGACGGCAGTAGCGTGATTTTTGAAGCTCGGAACCAGCTACAGTACGGTATGGGTTTAGCAAAAATAGATGTTTCTTCATTTTTTACGTTGAAAATTTTGGGTTTTGCGTACTGTTGTGAAAATAGTTGTTACTGTTCTACGAGTAAGATGCTGCTCTTTTATTTTTTTTTTTTATATTTAACAGCATAATATATGCTTTGCAATTTTTTTTTAGAAACTTGCACATACTTTGCACTAGTCTCTTCCATTGAAGCTCGTTGTAGGATTCAAGAAGAGACAGTTGCCCCTAATGAACGACTTGGCAATCGCCGTCTCTCGGTTCAGCACTCCATTGAATTATGTCCATATGTTGTGCATGAGAGTGGATTTGTTGAGACCCCCCGCACGAACAATTGGTAAAAGCAATACAACATAACGAAGGCCTGGTTCTTGAAGAATATTTGGCATACGCGGGAGAAGTTCAAGGCTTACATACAGTAAATGTGGTACGAATTTTTTCAATATAATTTTGTTTTTTTTTTTTTTTCTCAATTTACTAGTTTTTCTTTATTTTTTTTTGTTATTGTGTCAAGTAACTTATATTTTTTGTCTTCATATAGGATTGGCCAAAATTTGGCAGGATTGATGATTATGCGATTATTCACCCTGATGATACCGAGAGGGTAATTGGGCACATTGAGCGAGGACCTGTTGTTGGCTACTACAAGATACGCACAAAGCAAAGCAATGATGGCAGCAGAATGATCCGTAAGAAACAAGGCACATTAGAAAAAGATAAATATGGTGCTCAACTCTTACATTCTGTGATGATAATAGGTTATGGGCGGGAATGGCCAACTGGTAAACTATATGCAAAGTTTCAGAACAGTTATGGCACTGACCATGGATGGGATGGGACAGGAACTATAATGTTCGATGCTTTGTGGAATATTTTTGTTCCTCTCTTATCTAAATAAGGTAGCTTCCATTTTTGTTTTTGTTTTGTCGCAATTTTTTTTTTTTCACAATCTTTGGAATCAAATGATTTCAACTATTATACTGTAAAATTGCCTAATTTTCTGTAATTTGTTGCGTGGTTTTGCAGGTGATTGTATATTTTGTGGCCCTAGCTCTTGCAAGAGTGAATTAGGAATTCGGCATCCGGTTGCCCAGGGTTGTCTTCCCGCTAACAACGCTAGTGCAAGGGGCAATTGATGGATGGTAACTGCGTTTCATATAATATTGAACAATTTTTAACATTTGAGTCATATACTGCACAAGGGCAATGTTATGGTCATTTGCTTTTCTCTTGATTTGTGCTCATGGTCTTCGCTTGCATGTATATATAATATCTGAAGCAAGTTGGGTTACCGAGTTCTTTTGTTTGTAAGACCTCCCACCGCCCCCCGGTCAGGCGGTCTCTTAGACTGTGGACGCTGTAGTGCCTACTTTGATTCCTTGTCCGAGGAATCAAGAGTTGTCCGAGGAAAAGGGTGAGAAAGAAAAAGGGAAAAATAATTGGACAGCGAGTTTTCCAATTAGTTGGGACATGAGCGAGAAAGAAAGTTTACGGTGAGCCCCCATCAAGGTTGTGTGGGAGAATAAAACAAAATGACACATTTACCCAATTTATTCTTTCCCCACGAATGTTCATACATATACCGAAGGTGCACTTTGGCGGTGGGCCGTCGTGGTCAGAACTCTGTGCCAGCTTCTGATCCCCATCTGCATGCCACTGCAGCGGCGCGTTACATGCAGCTCCCGCGTCCCTCTCTGTCCGTCTGTACCCTCCCTCCCTCTGTCTGTCTGTACCCTCCCTCTGTCTGTCTGTACCCTCCTGGTCTCCTTCTTTTGCGTCCTATGCCCCCCCGCTTTCTTAAATCTTTTTGTCTCCACTCAATCGCAGCAAGCCAACAGTTAGCCTTTTTGGGGTAAAAAAGAGAGAAAAGATAATTTCATAGTATGTAATCTGAAATACCGTTGTAACAGATTAAACCTGAAATTCTTTTGCAATATTTAACGTCCAAGCAGGCCTACGTTATTTATGTGTATATGATGTGGACTGAACTCTAAGCTTGGCTTGAACGCCTGCTTCTGCTGCACGTCGGAATGGGGTAATTTTACTGTATTAATGATCGACATTTATTCACCTAAATGATTTTTTTTTAACTATAGTGAAAATTATGAGGTCCAATCAATGGGCAATACCTATCGAATTTAAACTCGATTAAAAAAAAAAAAAATTCCTTTGAATATCGTTGTACGGTCATATGAATTTCAATGAATGTTCCTTCCACCTTCCACCTTTGTGAAACCTTCCTACAATTACTTGCTATATGTCACAAACATCAATTTACGCAAACATCAGTTTACGATGACATGATTTAGTTATTTTTGCATTAACGTTGTACATTCCCTAGTGTTTTTATAAATGATAAAAAGTTACGATTCTATTTAAGAGAGAGGAAAATGTAGATGAAAGATGGAATGTTCTTTGATAATTTTCGATAATTGTTCTTATTTTTTTCTAACAAAATGCATCGAAATATTTTCTTTTTTCAATTCAATTTATAAATAAATAAATTTGGTATATAAATAAAAATTTTAATACGCCGTACAGGATTTATTGCTTATAAATTAAGATTGTCACAGAAATTACTCATCCATTCATTCTCTTGTATATTTCTATTAAAATGTTTGATGGGCAATAGCACTAATTAATGTCTCAATTATCATTGACAAGATCAGATGACCAGATACTTAACAAAATTTATAATAATTTTTGATAGTATTACGGTGAAGAGGCTTAATGAGTCGGTTATACAAGTTCTACTCTAGTGGTTTAATGGGAAGACTAGACATTTCTTATAACTCAATTTCCAAAGGCGGTTGAAGTTTCATGGAAGCATTTTTAGTAGGAAATTAACCGCCAAATTCGCTCCTTTTGTTTCTAATTTGGATGGTTAGTAAGACCTGATATAACAACCTTCACGGTCAATAGTAAATAATTAAGGTTGAATGATACGGTGCGTTTTGATTATTAAGTCTGGGCAGACTTGTCGACACCACGTGTATAAATATGGTGGATTCAATTACTGTAGGATTATACAAAGGTAATTCCCTCTCCACCCTAGGCTTCTTTCTGTAAGTTTCTCTGCTCTCCCGACTCGGTTTCTTTTACTTTTCGTTCCAACTCTAGAAACTTCCCCAGACCTCTAGGCCCGACACATAACTTCCCCCTTTTCCGGCAAGATGCGTGGCGACGGTGTTAAGCTGAGATCTGGCAACGTCCTACCCACATTCCGAAGCAGCCGCCCGAACCTTAAAGGGCGCCGTAAAACAACCAGCCGTCGCAACAAGAAGAATAAGCTTCCATGGTAAATAAGCTTCGATTTTAATTTTGTTGTTTTGGTTCTCGGGGGTGGGGGGCTCGGATTTGGGGCCCAGGGTTAGGGTTCTGTAGTTTTCCTTTATTATTATTTGGGGGGCATCAATTTTTATTTTCTTTTTCTTTTGTGTGCCTTTTTTTCGCTCTTTCTTCGTGTCTGTGTGTGCCTTTTTTTTTGAACTACTTTTTGTAATTTTTATTAACGCAGGTGGCTGAACATAAAGACACATGAGGAACCAGTGGAGGGATGGCTTGTAATATGCGGACGCTCCTCCAGCAGTTGGTTTTTACATCCTTCTCGGTACGTCCAATTCAATTCCTTCCTTTTTTTACTTTTTTTTTTTTTAAAAAAAAAATTGGGTTCTGATGATAATGATGATGTGGTTGCTGGAAGAATTTGTTTATTGCTTGTATTAGTTTTAAGAGGCTGTTTCCCCAAGAAATTAAAAAATAAAAATAATGTAGACAACTGATTGCAATCTCTGGGTTATTCTCTGTAGACTATTGATTTGCAATATTTGCTTCGTTTTAAAATACAGGATTCCATCAAAATGGGGACCCTATATTCTTCCGAATGGTTACTTTGACAACAAGACCTACCAGGGTGACAAGGATGCCTTTGCAGAAGGCCTTGTTCCTCTAGTTACGCCTTCCGAGCGCCAAACGGAGGCACAGAAATTAGCTGAAAGCCAGCCTACCAAATGTGCAGAAACTGCATTGGCTTACCACAACAAAAATATGGTTTCTTTCATCCGTCTCCTCATCTTTCCCTTTTTCATTTGCCTCTTAATTATTTCTCTTCCCCATCACCCCCCAAGAAAATAAAATAAAACGATATGCGTCATTTCCCATTTATGTATTTGCAATGAGTATGATGAGTGTTTTTAATCTTGAATTTCCCAGGGTACTGATTTTACACTTGTGACGGCCTCAGAGTTGAATGTGTTTGTTTGCGGTGGCATCTGGTTCCACATCAACTTTGAGGCTAAAGCCCAAGATGCTCCCTGCACACACCCAACTATCAGTGTTTTTTTCGCCGAATTGACACTAGCTGATCCAAACAATATGGAAGTAACCACTTGTGTTGCTTTGGAGTCGGAGTTCTCTGGTAAACTTCTCCAATTTTTCACTGATATAACTGCCATCTACCTCTCTCTTCTCTCTCCCCCAACTTTGTTTCGATATATACCTTTCTTACCATTTTCTTGGCTTCCATTTTCAACTGTTCTTACGACCATTGAGCACAAACACTTCTAGTAGGAAGCTAGGAATTCGTGTGTCCACGGCTAAATAAGAGGTTTAAACTTGAAATCCGGTATGCCTATCAAACAGATGAATTTTGTCATTTTATTTTATGTACTTCAAGTCAATATTATTAT